>OX246741.1:37873482-38232545 GCA_945910005.1 Isoperla grammatica
TACCACTACGACAAAGTAACCTCCAAATAACGCAGGTACTATACGGTTGATAAGGTGGCTACTGTACTGTAGAGAAGCAGGCTGTTCTTGTCTACCCACTCCTACCACTACGACAAAGTAACTTCCAAATAACGCAGGTACTATACGGTTGATAAGGTGGCTACTGTACTGTAGAGAAGCAGGTTGTTCTTGTCTACCCACTCCTACCACTACGACAAAGTAACTTCCAAATAACGCAGGTATAATACGGTTGATAAGGTGGCTACTGTACTGTAGAGAAGCAGGTTGTTCTTGTCTACCCACTCCTACCACTACGACAAAGTAACCTCCAAATAACGCAGGTACTATACGGTTGATAAGGTGGCTACTGTACTGTAGAGAAGCAGGTTGTTCTTGTCTAGCCACTCCTACCACTACGACAAAGTAACCTCCAAATAACGCAGGTACTATACGGTTGATAAGGTGGCTACTGTACTGTAGAGAAGCAGGTTGTTCTTGTCTACCCACTCCTACCACTACGACAAAGTAACCTCCAAATAACGCAGGTACAATACGGTTGATAAGGTAGATACTGTACTGTACAGAAGCAGGTTATTCTTGTCTACCCACTCCTACCGTATCTTCCAAATAACGCGGGTACTATACGGTTGATAAGGTGGCTACTGTACTGTAGAGAAGCAGGTTGTTCTTGTCTACCCACTCCTACCACTACGACAAAGTAACCTCCAAATAACGCAGGTACTATACGGTTGATAAGGTTGCTACTGTACTGTAGAGAAGCAGGTTGTTCTTGTCTGCCCACTCCTACCACTACGACAAAGTAACCTCCAAATAACGCAGGTACAATACGATTGATAAGGTGGCTACTGTACTGTAGAGAAACAGGTTGTTCTTGTCTACCCACTCCTACCACTACGACAAAGTAACCTCCAAATAACGCAGGTACTATACGGTTGATAAGGTGGCTACTGTACTGTAGAGAAACAGGTTGTTCTTGTCTACCCACTCCTACCACTACGACAAAGTAACCTCCAAATAACGCAGGTATTATACGGTTGATATGGCGGCTACTGTACTGTAGAGAAGCAGGTTGTTCTTGTCTAGCCACTCCTACTACTACGACAGAGTAACTTCCAAATAACGCAGGTATTATACGGTTGATAAGGTGGCTACTGTACTGTAGAGAAGCAGGTTGTTCTTGTCTACCCACTCCTACCACTACGACAAAGTACCTTCCAAATAACGCAGGTACTATACGGTTGATAAGGTGGCTACTGTACGTACTGTAGAGAAGCAGGTTGTTCTTGTCTACCCACTCCTACCACTACGACAAAGTAACTTCCAAATAACGCAGGTACTATACGGTTGATAAGGTGGCTACTGTACTGTAGAGAAGCAGGTTGTTCTTGTCTACCCACTCCTACCACTACGACAAAGTAACTTCCAAATAACGCAGGTACAATACGGTTGATAAGGTGGCTACTGTACTGTAGAGAAGCAGGTTGTTCTTGTCTAGCCACTCCTACCACTACGACAAAGTAACCTCCAAATAACGCAGGTACTATACGGTTGATAAGGTGGCTACTGTACTGTAGAGAAGCAGGTTGTTCTTGTCTACCCACTCCTACCACTACGACAAAGTAACCTCCAAATAACGCAGGTACAATACGGTTGATAAGGTAGATACTGTACTGTACAGAAGCAGGTTATTCTTGTCTACCCACTCCTACCGTATCTTCCAAATAACGCGGGTACTATACGGTTGATAAGGTGGCTACTGTACTGTAGAGAAGCAGGTTGTTCTTGTCTACCCTCTCCTACCACTACGACAAAGTAACCTCCAAATAACGCAGGTACTATACGGTTGATAAGGTGGCTACTGTACTGTAGAGAAGCAGGTTGTTCTTGTCTGCCCACTCCTACCACTACGACAAAGTAACCTCCAAATAACGCAGGTACAATACGATTGATAAGGTGGCTACTGTACTGTAGAGAAACAGGTTGTTCTTGTCTACCCACTCCTACCACTACGACAAAGTAACCTCCAAATAACGCAGGTACTATACGGTTGATAAGGTGGCTACTGTACTGTAGAGAAACAGGTTGTTCTTGTCTACCCACTCCTACCACTACGACAAAGTAACCTCCAAATAACGCAGGTAATATACGGTTGATATGGCGGCTACTGTACTGTAGAGAAGTAGGTTGTTCTTGTCTAGCCACTCCTACCACTACGACAAAGTAACTTACAAATAACGCAGGTATTGTACGGTTGATTAGGTGGCTACTGTACTGTAGAGAAGCAGGTTGTTCTTGTCTACCCACTCCTACCACTACGACAAAGTAACCTCCAAATAACGCAGGTACTATACGGTTGATAAGGTGGCTACTGTACTGTAGAGAAGCAGGTTGTTCTTGTCTACCCACTTCTACCACTACGACAAAGTAACTTACAAATAACGCAGGTATTATACGGTTGATAAGGTGGCTACTGTAATGTAGAGAAGCAGGTTGTTCTTGTCTACCCACTCCTACCGCTACGACAAAGTAACCTCCAAATAACGCAGGTACTATACGGTTGTTAAGGTGGCTACTGTACTGTAGAGAAGCAGGTTGTTCTTGTCTACCCACTCCTACCACTACGACAAAGTAACCTCCAAATAACGCAGGTACTATACGGTTGATAAGGTGGCTACTGTACTGTAGAGAAGCAGGTTGTTCTTGTCTACCCACTCCTACCACTACGACAAAGTAACCTCCAAATAACGCAGGTACTATACGGTTGATAAGGTGGCTACTGTACTGTAGAGAAGCAGGTTGTTCTTGTCTACCCACTCCTACCACTACGACAAAGTAACCTCCAAATATCGCAGGTACTATACGGTTGATATGGTGGCTACTGTACTGTAGAGAAGCAGGTTGTTCTTGTCTACCCACTCCTACCACTACGACAAAGTAACCTCCAAATAACGTAGGTACTATACGGTTGATAAGGTGGCTACTCTACTGTAGAGAAGCAGGTGGTTCTTGTCTACCCACTCCTACCACTACGACAAAGTAACCTCCAAATAACGCAGGTACTATACGGTTGATAAGGTGGCTACTGTACTGTAGAGAAGCAGGTTGTTCTTGTCTTACTACTCCTACCACTACGACAAAGTAACCTCCAAATAACGCAGGTACTATACGGTTGATAAGGTGGCTACTTTACTGTAGAGAAGCAGGTTGTTCTTGTCTACCCACTCCTACCACTACGACAAAGTAACTTCCAAATAACGCAGGTATTTTACGGTTGATAAGGTGGCTACTGTACTGTAGAGAAGCAGGTTGTTCTTGTCTACCCACTCCTACCACTACGACAAAGTAACCTCCAAATAACGCAGGTACTATACGGTTAAAAAAAAAAAAAAAAATAAATTCACATTTAGAGTCTACCCACTCAGTAATTCAACTGATTTGCAGTGGGGGACTTTAATTTAAAGTGACTAAACCAACCCTGTAGGCTTTGAACACCATCGACGAGTGAGCGATAACCAATCAAAGATCGATATTTCAAATACGAAACATATGAATCAGTGATTGGACAGTGCGAACACCTGCGGACAAATGCCAGAATCAACAAGGCCGATTCAGAACAACTTTGTTTTTATTGAGTGCTTCGTTGCTAGGACGGCTCCAAAGTCACCGTTTACTCATTCCTAAGCCAAGAAGTAATGGAATTGAATCCATATTAGAAGTTAAAAAACTTTTGAAAAAAACTAAAAAGTTGCCCGAACTGCGAGTGTGTTCGTCCAATAGGCCTACATTCCAAAACATTTTGTTGTTGATTTATATTTTTTGCGAGGGGGGGGGGGGGGGCGGGTTCATCATCATTATCTACAATGTTCTTCCAATCCCGTTTATTGAGTGCTTCGTTGCTAGGACGGCTCCAAAGTCACCGTTTACTCATTCCTAAGCCAAGAAGTAATGGAATTGAATCCATATTAGAAGTTAAAAAACTTTTGAAAAAAACTAAGAAGTTGCCCGAACTGCGAGTGTGTTCGTCCAATAGGCCTACATTCCAAAACATTTTGTTCTTGATTTATATTTTTTGCGAGGGGTGGGGGGGGGGGGGCGGGCGGGTTCATCATCATTATCTACAATGTTCTTCCAATCCCCACCGTTGTGTTGTTTTCTCCGGTTAAACTCTGTTTTGTCTACGCTGGTGGCGACCAAGCGCGTTCACTAATCCGACCTGTCGGGGTTTGGTCGAGAGTCGAGACGCCGACCGAAGTTTTTGGCTTCTGTCCGCTCTGGTCGTGGCTTAAAAAATGCGCGTATTGTGAAATGCAATCGCGTTATTAATGAGTAATAACAATGCGCACCAGACTAAAGTGTAGGCATACATTTAAAGTGCATTAAGTATTCCTACACTTTAATAAATATATATATATGATTGAGGTTATATGGCTGAATTTCGACGTAATTTTCACGACTGGAAATTTGTCTGTTATTCCGAAGGATCGGAGGCGACCATGCAGTCACATGACAACGAAGACCGCTCTAGAACGACCGATCGAATATGTTTGTTTGAGCGAACCTTCAAATAAATGCGAGTGCACGTGTCCTGCAGTATGGGGCTGATTTTTACTACTTACTATTTTACTACTTTTTGGAACTGGAAGATATAATTAAGATGGTTTATGATAGGTTAATGATGATTAATGTTATGCCAGTGTTAGGGACTACAATTGTGTGTATCGCATACATGTCAACACAAATAATTACGTCATTCAGCACAAACCTCGTATAACTATTGTAAACAATAACGTAATTCTAAAACTTTAAATAGACTATTGCTTCCTCGAGTTTTATAATTTGACTCTAAAAAGCAGGAAACAACTATAATAGTCGACCAAAATTCTCCACCACAAATTAATTGCTAGTTACGCCATTGGTTTTGTGTACAGATACACATGTCAGGAACGTTATCTAAATATATTGTCTGCTAGATAGTTTTGGGGCCCAACGAGGGGCCCAAGCTGGGTGATGCTTGATTTTCTTGCATGCGCCTCCGCACAGCACGCTGTTACATGTAGTGAGTGGTCCCTTGTACGCCCTATTTATTTCATGCGCCTCCGCACAGCACGCTGTTACATGAAGTGGTCCCATGTACGCCCTATTTATTTCATGCGCCTCCGCACAGCACGTTGTTACATGAAGTGGTGTTATGTACGCCCTATTTATTTCATGCGCCTCCGCACAGCACGCTGTTACATGAAGTGGTCCCATGTACGCCCTATTTATTTCATGCGCCTCCGCACAGCACGCTGTTACATGACATGGTCCTATGTGCGCCCTATTTATTTCATGCGCCTCCGCACAGCACGCTGTTACATGAAGTGGTCCCATGTGCGCCCTATTTATTTCATGCGCCTCCGCACAGCACGCTGTTACATGAAGTGGTCCTATGTGCGCCCTATTTATTTCATGCGCCTCCGCACAGCACGTTGTTACATGAAGTGGTGTTATGTACGCCCTATTTATTTCATGCGCCTCCGCACAGCACGCTGTTACATGAAGTGGTCCCATGTACGCCCTATTTATTTCATGCGCCTCCGCACAGCACGCTGTTACATGAAGTGGTCCCATGTACGCCCTATTTATTTCATGCGCCTCCGCACAGCACGCTGTTACATGAAGTGGTCCTATGTGCGCCCTATTTATTTCATGCGCCTCCGCACAGCACGCTGTTACATGAAGTGGTCCTATGTGCGCCCTATTTATTTCATGCGCCTCCGCACAGCACGCTGTTACATGAAGTGGTCCCATGTACGCCCTATTTATTTCATGCGCCTCCGCACAGCACGCTGTTACATGAAGTGGTCTTATGTACGCCCTATTTATTTCATGCTCCTCCGCACAGCACGCTGTTACATGAAGTGGTCCTATGTGCGCCCTATTTATTTCATGCGCCTCCGCACAGCACATTGTTACATGAAGTGGTCCCATGTACGCCCTATTTATTTCATGCGCCTCCGCACAGCACGCTGTTACATGAAGTGGTCCTATGTGCGCCCTATTTATTTCATGCGCCTCCGCACAGCACGCTGTTACATGAAGTGGTCCTATGTGCGCCCTATTTATTTCATGCGCCTCCGCACAGCACGCTGTTACATGAAGTGGTCCTATGTGCGCCCTATTTATTGCATGCGTCTCCGCACAGCACGCTGTTACATGAAGTGGTCCTATGTACGCCCTATTTATTTCATGCGCCTCCGCACAGCACGCTGTTACATGAAGTGGTCCTATGTACGCCCTATTTATTTCATGCGCCTCCGCACAGCACGCTGTTACATGAAGTGGTGTTATGTACGCCCTATTTATTTCATGCGCCTCCGCACAGCACGCTGTTACATGAAGTGGTCCTATGTGCGCCCTATTTATTTCATGCGCCTCCGCACAGCACGCTGTTACATGAAGTGGTCCTATGTGCACCCTATTTATTTCATGCGCCTCCGCACAGCACGCTGTTACATGAAGTGGTCCTATGTGCGCCCTATTTATTTCATGCGCCTCCGCACAGCACGCTGTTACATGAAGTGGTGTTATGTACGCCCTATTTATTTCATGCGCCTCCGCACAGCACGTTGTTACATGAAGTGGTCCCTTGTACGCCCTATTTATTTCATGCGCCTCCGCACAGCACGCTGTTACATGAAGTGGTCCCTTGTACGCCCTATTTATTTCATGCGCCTCCGCACAGCACGCTGTTACATGAAGTGGTCCCTTGTACGCCCTATTTATTTCATGCGCCTCCGCACAGCACGCTGTTACATGAAGTGGTCCCTTGTACGCCCTATTTATTTCATGCGCCTCCGCACAGCACGTTGTTACATGAAGTGGTCCCTTGTACGCCCTATTTATTTCATGCGCCTCCGCACAGCACGTTGTTACATGAAGTGGTCCCTTGTACGCCCTATTTATTTCATGCGCCTCCGCACAGCACGCTGTTACATGAAGTGGTCCTATGAACGCCCTGTTTATTTCATGCGCCTCCGCACAGCACGCTGTTACATGAAGTGGTCATATGTGCGCCCTTTTTTTTTTCATGCGCCTCCGCACAGCACGCTGTTACATGAAGTGGTCCCATGTACGCCCTATTTATATGATACGCCTCCGCACAGCACGCTGTTACATGAAGTGGTCCCATGTACGCCCTATTTATTTCATGCGCCTCCGCACAGCACGCTGTTACATGAAGTGGTCTTATGTACGCCCTATTTATTTCATGCGCCTCCGCACAGCACGCTGTTACATGAAGTGGTCCCATGTACGCCCTATTTATTTCATGCGCCTCCGCACAGCACGCTGTTACATGAAGTGGTCCCATGTACGCCCTATTTATATGATACGCCTCCGCACAGCACGCTGTTACATGAAGTGGTCCCATGTACGCCCTAGTTATTTCATGCGCCTCCGCACAGCACGCTGTTACATGAAGTGGTCCCATGTACGCCCTATTTATTTCATACGCCTCCGCACAGCACGCTGTTACATGAAGTGGTCCCATGTACGCCCTATTTATATGATACGCCTCCGCACAGCACGCTGTTACATGAAGTGGTCCTATGTACGCCCTATTTATTTCATGCGCCTCCGCACAGCACGCTGTTACATGAAGTGGTCCCATGTACGCCCTATTTATTTCATGCGCCTCCGCACAGCACGCTGTTACATGAAGTGGTCTTATGTACGCCCTATTTATTTCATGCGTCTCCGCACAGCACGCTGTTACATGAAGTGGTCCTATGTACGCCCTATTTATTTCATGCGCCTCCGCACAGCACGCTGTTACATGAAGTGGTCCTATGTACGCCCTGTTTATTTCATGCGCCTCCGCACAGCACGCTGTTACATGAAGTGGTCCTATGTGCGCCCTATTTATTTCATGCGCCTCCGCACAGCACGCTGTTACATGAAGTGGTCCTATGTGCGCCCTATTTATTTCATGCGCCTCCGCACAGCACGCTGTTACATGAAGTGGTCCTATGAACGCCCTGTTTATTTCATGCGCCTCCGCACAGCACGCTGTTACATGAAGTGGTCCTATGAACGCCCTGTTTATTTCATGCGCCTCCGCACAGCACGCTGTTACATGAAGTGGTCCTATGAACGCCCTGTTTATTTCATGCGTCTCCGCACAGCACGCTGTTACATGAAGTGGTCCTATGAACGCCCTGTTTATTTCATGCGCCTCCGCACAGCACGCTGTTACATGAAGTGGTCCTATGTGCGCCCTATTTATTTCATGCGCCTCCGCACAGCACGCTGTTACATGAAGTGGTCCTATGAACGCCCTGTTTATTTCATGCGCCTCCGCACAGCACGCTGTTACATGAAGTGGTCCTATGTGCGCCCTATTTATTGCATGCGCCTCCGCACAGCACGCTGTTACATGAAGTGGTCCTATGTACGCCCTATTTATTTCATGCGCCTCCGCACAGCACGCTGTTACATGAAGTGGTCCTATGTGCGCCCTATTTATTTCATGCGTCTCCGCACAGCACGCTGTTACATGAAGTGGTCCTATGTACGCCCTATTTATTTCATGCGTCTCCGCACAGCACGCTGTTACATGAAGTGGTCCTATGAACGCCCTGTTTATTTCATGCGTCTCCGCACAGCACGCTGTTACATGAAGTGGTCCTATGTGCGCCCTATTTATTTCATGCGTCTCCGCACAGCACGCTGTTACATGAAGTGGTCCTATGTACGCCCTATTTATTTCATGCGCCTCCGCACAGCACGCTGTTACATGAAGTGGTCCTATGAACGCCCTGTTTATTTCATGCGTCTCCGCACAGCACGCTGTTACATGAAGTGGTCCTATGAACGCCCTATTTATTTCATGCGCCTCCGCACAGCACGCTGTTACATGAAGTGGTCCTATGTACGCCCTATTTATTTCATGCGTCTCCGCACAGCACGCTGTTACATGAAGTGGTCCTATGAACGCCCTGTTTATTTCATGCGTCTCCGCACAGCACGCTGTTACATGAAGTGGTCCTATGTACGCCCTATTTATTTCATGCGCCTCCGCACAGCACGCTGTTACATGAAGTGGTCCTATGAACGCCCTATTTATTTCATGCGCCTCCGCACAGCACGCTGTTACATGAAGTGGTCCTAATTACGCCCTATTTATTTCATGCGCCTCCGCACAGCACGCTGTTACATGAAGTGGTCCCATGTACGCCCTATTTATTTTATGCGCCTCCGCACAGCACGCTGTTACATGAAGTGGTGTTATGTACGCCCTATTTATTTCATGCGCCTCCGCACAGCACGCTGTTACATGAAGTGGTCCTATGAACGCCCTATTTATTTCATGCGCCTCCGCACAGCACGCTGTTACATGAAGTGGTCCCATGTACGCCCTATTTATTTCATGCGCCTCCGCACAGCACGCTGTTACATGAAGTGGTCCCATGTACGCCCTATTTATTGCATGCGCCTCCGCACAGCACGCTGTTACATGAAGTGGTCATATGTGCGCCCTTTTTATTTCATGCGCCTCCGCACAGCACGCTGTTACATGAAGTGGTCCTATGTACGCCCTTTTTATTGCATGCGCCTCCGCACAGCACGCTGTTACATGAAGTGGTCCTATGTGCGCCCTGTTTATTTCATGCGTCTCCGCACAGCACGCTGTTACATGAAGTGGTCCTATGTACGCCCTATTTATTTCATGCGCCTCCGCACAGCACGCTGTTACATGAAGTGGTCCTATGTACGCCCTATTTATTTCATACGCCTCCGCACAGCACGCTGTTACATGAAGTGGTGTTATGTACGCCCTATTTATTTCATGCGCCTCCGCACAGCACGCTGTTACATGAAGTGGTCCTATGTACGCCCTATTTATTTCATGCGCCTCCGCACAGCACGTTGTTACATGAAGTGGTCCTATGTACGCCCTATTTATTTCATGCGCCTCCGCACAGCACGCTGTTACATGAAGTGGTCCTATGTGCGCCCTATTTATTTCTGGCGCCTCCGCACAGCACGCTGTTACATGAAGTGGTCCTATGTACGCCCTATTTATTTCATACGCCTCCGCACAGCACGCTGTTACATGAAGTGGTGTTATGTACGCCCTATTTATTTCATGCGCCTCCGCACAGCACGCTGTTACATGAAGTGGTCCTATGTACGCCCTATTTATTTCATGCGCCTCCGCACAGCACGTTGTTACATGAAGTGGTCCTATGTACGCCCTATTTATTTCATGCGCCTCCGCACAGCACGCTGTTACATGAAGTGGTCCTATGTGCGCCCTATTTATTTCTGGCGCCTCCGCACAGCACGCTGTTACATGAAGTGGTCCTATGTACGCCCTATTTATTTCATGCGCCTCCGCACAGCACGCTGTTACATGAAGTGGTCCTATGTGCGCCCTATTTATTTCATGCGCCTCCGCACAGCACGCTGTTACATGAAGTGGTGTTATGTACGCCCTATTTATTTCATGCGCCTCCGCACAGCACGCTGTTACATGAAGTGGTCCTATGTACGCCCTATTTATTTCATGCGCCTCCGCACAGCACGTTGTTACATGAAGTGGTGTTATGTACGCCCTATTTATTTCATGCGCCTCCGCACAGCACGCTGTTACATGAAGTGGTCCTATGTACGCCCTATTTATTTCATGCGCCTCCGCACAGCACGTTGTTACATGAAGTGGTCCTATGTGCACCCTATTTATTTCATGCGCCTCCGCACAGCACGTTGTTACATGAAGTGGTCCTATGTGCGCCCTATTTATTTCATGCGCCTCCGCACAGCACGCTGTTACATGAAGTGGTCCTATGTACGCCCTATTTATTTCATGCGCCTCCGCACAGCACGTTGTTACATGAAGTGGTGTTATGTACGCCCTATTTATTTCATGCGCCTCCGCACAGCACGCTGTTACATGAAGTGGTCCTATGTGCGCCCTATTTATTTCATGCGCCTCCGCACAGCACGCTGTTACATGAAGTGGTCCTATGTACGCCCTATTTATTTCATGCGCCTCCGCACAGCACGCTGTTACATGAAGTGGTCCTATGTGCGCCCTATTTATTTCATGCGCCTCCGCACAGCACGCTGTTACATGAAGTGGTCCTATGTGCGCCCTATTTATTGCATGCGCCTCCGCACAGCACGCTGTTACATGAAGTGGTCCCATGTGCGCCCTATTTATTTCATGCGCCTCCGCACAGCACGCTGTTACATGAAGTGGTCCCATGTACGCCCTAGTTATTTCATGCGCCTCCGCACAGCACGCTGTTACATGAAGTGGTCCTATGTGCGCCCTATTTATTTCATGCGCCTCCGCACAGCACGCTGTTACATGAAGTGGTCCCATGTGCGCCCTATTTATTTCATGCGCCCCCGCCCAGCACGCTGTTACATGAAGTGGTCTTATGTGCGCCCTATTTATTTCATGCGCCTCCGCACAGCACGCTGTTACATGAAGTGGTCCTATGTACGCCCTATTTATTTCATGCGCCTCCGCACAGCACGCTGTTACATGAAGTGGTCCTATGTACGCCCTATTTATTTCATGCGCCTCCGCACAGCACGTTGTTACATGAAGTGGTCCTATGTGCGCCCTATTTATTTCATGCGCCTCCGCACAGCACGCTGTTACATGAAGTGGTCCTATGTACGCCCTATTTATTTCATGCGCCTCCGCACAGCACGCTGTTACATGAAGTGGTGTTATGTACGCCCTATTTATTTCATGCGCCTCCGCACAGCACGCTGTTACATGAAGTGGTCCTATGTACGCCCTATTTATTTCATGCGCCTCCGCACAGCACGTTGTTACATGAAGTGGTGTTATGTACGCCCTATTTATTTCATGCGCCTCCGCACAGCACGCTGTTACATGAAGTGGTCCTATGTACGCCCTATTTATTTCATGCGCCTCCGCACAGCACGTTGTTACATGAAGTGGTCCTATGTGCACCCTATTTATTTCATGCGCCTCCGCACAGCACGTTGTTACATGAAGTGGTCCTATGTGCGCCCTATTTATTTCATGCGCCTCCGCACAGCACGCTGTTACATGAAGTGGTCCTATGTGCGCCCTATTTATTGCATGCGCCTCCGCACAGCACGCTGTTACATGAAGTGGTCCCATGTGCGCCCTATTTATTTCATGCGCCTCCGCACAGCACGCTGTTACATGAAGTGGTCCCATGTACGCCCTAGTTATTTCATGCGCCTCCGCACAGCACGCTGTTACATGAAGTGGTCCTATGTACGCCCTATTTATTTCATGCGCCTCCGCACAGCACGCTGTTACATGAAGTGGTCCCATGTACGCCCTAGTTATTTCATGCGCCTCCGCACAGCACGCTGTTACATGAAGTGGTCCCATGTGCGCCCTATTTATTTCATGCGCCTCCGCACAGCACGCTGTTACATGAAGTGGTCCCATGTACGCCCTAGTTATTTCATGCGCCTCCGCACAGCACGCTGTTACATGAAGTGGTCCCATGTACGCCCTAGTTATTTCATGCGCCTCCGCACAGCACGCTGTTACATGAAGTGGTCCCATGTACGCCCTAGTTATTTCATGCGCCTCCGCACAGCACGCTGTTACATGAAGTGGTCCTATGTGCGCCCTATTTATTTCATGCGCCTCCGCACAGCACGCTGTTACATGAAGTGGTCCTATGTGCGCCCTATTTATTTCATGCGCCTCCGCACAGCACGCTGTTACATGAAGTGGTCCTATGTGCGCCCTATTTATTTCATGCGCCTCCGCCCAGCACGTTGTTACATGAAGTGGTCATATGTACGCCCTATTTATTTCATGCGCCTCCGCACAGCACGCTGTTACATGAAGTGGTCCTATGTGCGCCCTATTTATTTCATGCGCCTCCGCACAGCACGCTGTTACATGAAGTGGTCCCATGTACGCCCTATTTATTTCATGCGTCTCCGCACAGCACGCTGTTACATGAAGTGGTCCTATGTGCGCCCTATTTATTTCTGGCGCCTCCGCACAGCACGCTGTTACATGAAGTGGTCCTATGTACGCCCTATTTATTTCATGCGCCTCCGCACAGCACGCTGTTACATGAAGTGGTCCTATGTGCGCCCTATTTATTTCATGCGCCTCCGCACAGCACGCTGTTACATGAAGTGGTCCCATGTGCGCCCTATTTATTTCATGCGCCTCCGCACAGCACGCTGTTACATGAAGTGGTCCTATGTGCGCCCTATTTATTTCATGCGCCTCCGCACAGCACGCTGTTACATGAAGTGGTCTTATGTACGCCCTATTAATTTTTTATTTATATGGACAGATCAAAGATACGATTAGTTATTGATTGCCTGAACATGCATTTACGGTACTACACGGATTACGGAGCTATAGGCAACTTTTCAGTTAGGAAATCAAAGAAATGAACGCTTTTGGACTTATCGCCATTTTACAAGCCTATGTTTACTAACCACCACATTTCTGGTATTAGTATTATTGCACTGTTCACTTCATCTGAAGCGCATTTTTACACAATATTACCCAGATAACTAGCCTACTGCTGCTAGCCTTCTGCTTCTAGCCTACTGCTGCTAGCCTACTGCTGCTAGCCTACTGCTGCTAGCCTACTGCTGCTAGCCTTCTGCTGCTAGCCTACTGCTGCTAGCCTAATGCTGCTAGCCTACTGCTGCTAGCCTTTTGCTTCTAGCCTTCTGCTGCTAGCCTACTGCTGCTAGCCTACTGCTGCTAGCCTTCTGCTGCTAGCCTACTGCTGCCCGCCTACTGCTGCTAGCCTACTGCTGCTAGCCTACTGCTGCTAGCCTACTGCTGCTAGCCTTCTGCTGCTAGCCTACTGCTGCTAGCCTACTGCTGCTAGCCTACTGCTGCTAGCCTACTGCTGCTAGCCTACTGCTGCTAGCCTACTGCCTTATGTCGGGCGGGGACTGAGTGCGAATTCGAAGCACAGACGGCCAGCATCAAAGTGAATCCACCAAATTCAAGGTCAGTAAAGTCGGTAAAGTACTACTTTACCAAACCTTGCATCAGGTTCAGTCAGAAAACCACTGAAATCGGTGCCGAGCGCAGCAGAACTTTGTTTTATTTTTTCCTCAATTTTTTTTGCACTTACCCACCGTTGTAAAACATTATCACCTTTAACCATGATAACGATAATTGTTAGATCATGTGACAGATATAGTTTTAATGTAAGTATCTTTGGTGCATGTTATCTATAGTGGGTCCGTGGCTTAGTTGCAAGAAAGTCGATCTTCAGTCGATCTTGGCATTGACAAATGATGTACACCCCCACTACCTAGCTATTCTTCTTTTCCCTCCGAGAAGTGAGTAGAAAAACCGGTTTTTCAACGTTACTATTTTGTTCATCCTTAATAGCGATGTTCTGACGGCCGCAACCTACGTCACCGAGGGTTTATCGACTAACAGATCTGAAGTTATTTGCAAGACGCAGCGAAGACAGTCCACATATCATTTGATGACGAGGGTACTAGATTTATATCGCATAACTGATATTAATGTAGAAATTATTCTATTTTTTAAAAAATGTGTTATATCATTGCGATACTCAGAAAAATGAAAATGGCATTAAAAAGTAAGCCGATTTACATTTTCTATTGAATTTTAATAAAAAAATTAGGTATTGGTCGAGTTGAATACCCTGCTAATTACACAACTAAGATGTTTTTAATTTCATCAAAACAGACTTGTTTATTTGAAATAATTGTAACCATGATTATAACATAGTATCAAAGATTACAAACTAGTTTGTAATCTTTGATAGTATGCACATATTACCCAACAGATATTTATCTTTTTTATCGATTGCGTGGGCCTATGTTGGTAGTGTGCGTGTGCGTGTGCGTGTGCGTGTGCGTGTGCGTGTGCGTGTGCGTGTGCGTGCTATTATACAATATTTTGTAATTTTTTTTTTTTTTTTAAGTTTATGATTGATTGTAAATATATGGTTTGTATAACGTAAGAATATGACACATTATGATTTACGAAGTCATCATCACAATCATTTCTACGGTAAGACTTTACGTACATTTTTATTACGGTATCTAGAATGTTAAAGTTAGTTAATTATATTTGCTATTGTGAATTACCCCAATTTCTAATTCCGTACATATCATCTTATTATTATGTGACACGTACTTTGCATAGCACGCAATCTTAGCGGCAGTAAAGTGCACAATTTCAAGAGCAAAAATACGTAAACTCCTATTTTATTATTAATTATTGTAATCGATTGATTGCTCAGCTATCAACTTATTTTACACTTCTTACACAAAATCGTTAATATTAAGCTATCAGAACGATTCAAACATAGAAACGGGTTAGTTTTTATGCGTGAATCCAAATAATTTGTTAAAAATCGCAAAATATTGAATCTGTGACTTTTGAATATGTAATTGTAGAGTGTAGACAATCATCGTAGGAATAGGCGACATTTAACAGGTGAGATTTATGTGTAGCGTATTAGACCTCATTATCTCCGCTACCTGGACAAAGGTCGCGCTACGTCTGTCAGCGTTTGTGAACAATTAGGAGTCAGTAAAAGGGCCCCTTTGTTGACTAAAAACGCCACTTCTCGCGCTCACTTCCCGGAGTGAAAAGAAGTAAAGCACAAACATGAGACGAAATTCCCGAATTCATTATAAAAAGTCATAACAGAAATTCAACCATGGTCACATTACTTGGAAACCCAATATCTAATCAAATAATAGGCGTCCACACAACGAACAAACGATTGTATTTGATTATTTTTTGACAGTTCGGACCCAACAATTTCAAGGAAACTGCGGTCGCACTCGGGCTGTACAAACAACTTATAAGGACCGCTTCACACGAGCGGCTCCGCGGCGCGGCTAAGCGGCGCCGCTGACCCGTCGGTAAACCGCCGTGCACGCGACTGCACGCGACTCTGCCGCGCGTTTGTGCCCTGGCATTCCTTTTATCAATTACCAATATGAATTCAGAGGAGGATGATTTGCTTCTTATTCTGCTGCTTCGTAAAAGACTGCGCCGGAAGAGGAACCCAAAAAGAAAACTATGGGTTCACGCCATGCTAAGTGAGTTATTCCATACTCTGTATGCCGATTTAAGACAAGACGACAACAAGTTTTTTAAATACTTCCGCATGTCAATAAGCTCCTGTGATGAGCTTTTATCCATTGTGGAAGTGGATATAACAGGAGAGGTCACAGTCATGAGGAGGCGTATACCGGCAGACGAGAAACTTGGCCTGACCTTGAGGTAAATAATCATTTTTATTAATTAACAATTGCCATCATATTTATTGTTATCACAGCACAACAATAGTAAGGAATACGAGTTTTTCGTTGACTATTTGGCGCCTGTAATATGTATTATATGCCTACTAGATACCGGCGGCCCAACAGTTTACGTAAACCCGCATTACACTTGTAACTTGTAAAGTACCGTCTATATGCATTATCTACTAGGCTGTGCTTGGAATGCAGTGAGTTTGTGCATTATCCACTAGGCTGTGCTTAGAGTGCAGTGAGTTTGTGCATTATCCACTAGGCTGTGCTTAGAATGCAGTGACTTTGTGCACATGTGAATTTGTAGAGAGCTTTGGTAATATCAATAAAGAACTGGCATTGTTACATTGCATAGCAACGGTTGTTGACTGGTAACTAAGGACAATACAGAAGAAGATGGTGGAAAGTGAGCCTAGAGGGAGGAAGTGGTGTTGAAAGCTACACGGAACAACTTCAAGAACTCGAGTCTTTAAGCCTTACAATTTCTCTAGTTATCCAAACTAGTATTACCCAGACGTCAACTACGCCTGCCCCGTTAAATGGGACGGTGATTTTCGAAGCGTCGATTACACACGATCAACCACTGAATTCAACCTACCATAAGGACATTTTGGAAATCCTACCATGGACGCCTGCTTGAGAAACCAAGGTTAGAAGAAGAATACACCTATAACTGGAGCTGGTACTGTCTGTAAACCTATTTGTGACAAGTTATTTACTGTGAGCATTCGTTGTCTATGTGATACAATATAATTTAATAGTACAACTCAAATTTCTAAGTGTTGGTTTATTTCCCGGCTGAGCTAGGCCGACCAGTGTAGTAAGAGAGGGCGAGGGTACTGTTACAATTTGGCACACCAACGCTGGGGCACATACTAATTGCATTTACCCCGAGAAAACAAAAAAATGTAACCAAACACTTAAAAATTTGAGGTGTAATTATAAGCTCGATTAATTTGAACGTTCGCAGAGTCACTGCTGACTATGGACAGGATGCAGGGGGAGGAGGTTCAGAATGAAGTAGGGAGGAGTATAGAGGAGAGTGTTCAAGAGGTAGAGATCAGGTCTGTTGATTTGAACAGTATAATGGAGATGATAATTAAGATGGATGAGGGATTACGTAACGACAATGAGGGAATACGGAAGGAAATGGGGGAAATGAAGTCCGAATTGAAGATAAGCTTTGAGGAAAAATGTGATAAAATGTTTTATGGGTTGGAAACTAAATTCACAGCTTTGAGGACTAAGGTTGAGGATGAGATCGAGGTTATTGACAATAAAGTGGATGGCTTAGCAGAAGAGATAGGGGAGTTGAAAGGTAGGTCCGAAAAAATTGGAGATAAGGTTGTAAAGGTTGGCGGTATAAGCTCAATGAAGTAATTGAGGAAATAGGGGTGTTCAAAAGAGATGTAGATAACAAGATCGGAGGAATAAAAAAAAGTTCTGATAACTTAAAGGTAAGGGTAGACACGGTAATTGAAGATATAGTGGGGGTGAAACAACAGCTTCAGAAAGAGATAGGGGAAGTGAAAGAAATGGATCAACAGAGAATAAGTGGTCAGTGTGTAGGGTTAGAGATGGCGATTGAAGCCAATAAAAGAAGAATTGAGATGATGGAGGTCGATATGACAGGTGGTAATGTGGGAGTTACCATTCAGAATGATAGTGGAATCGGGGACCAGCTATTTCGTGAGGGGATTGTATTTACGGCAAATAACGATGGACTTCATCCAGTCGAATTTATAAAGTTATTGGAGAGCCGGTTTAAAAACTATGCGGTAAAAAACAACCGGAGACTGGCTTTTACACTACAATGTCTGAAAGGGGTATCCAAGACATGGTTGCAAGAAAACGAGTTTGTTACTTTTGAAGATTTTAAGGAGAAATTCCTTCAGCATTTTTGGGGGGAGAATGCACAAGCGGCCTTGCTAAAACATATTTACAGTGAGCAATATGCAGGGGGTAGACAGGGGTCACCATCTACTTATTTCAAAAGAATACTGAGGCATGGAGGCTATTTGAATTGTAAATTGCCGGAAGATATGCTGGTTAGGCAAGTCTTGTCCCATTTTTCTACAGACATTCGGATCCATCTGATTCATATGGAGAACAATGCTGAGAAAATAACAAAAATGCTCGAGAGACTGGAGAGTGAACAAATTATTGGAGAGTCTGGTCAATCAAATTTGAGTCACTATAATAAACAAGGCAGTTATAATAATGAGAACAATAGAAATGTCAGGTGGGGTAACAATGGGTATCAAGGTTACAATAATAATAACCAGCAGCGTTTACCCTACCAACAATTAGAACAGAATTGGAGGTCCCGTGATGATAAAAATGTTCCTAAGAAGGAAAACTAGAATTGGTTCCAGTTGTGTGCGGTTCTCCTGCAACCAGTCATATTGTTACTGCAAATTCAATCTTTAAAAAACCTAGAGATTTTTTGTTAGAAGAAGAAAATTTGGTACATTCTTCTAAAAATATATTTTGTCCAAAGTTGAAAGTTAGTATTGGTGATTTGGATTTAAAGGCATTGTTAGACTCGGGGAGTGAGGTGTCGTGTATTTCAGATACGGTGTACAATGTCCTGATCAGTAAAAATAATGATATTGTTTCATTACCAGTAGTAGGGGTAACAATACTCGGGGCTACGAATCGTCGTAGTAAACGGGTGACGAAGCAAGTTTACCTATCCGTCCAATCAGGTGACATGTCATGGGATGTTGGATGTTTAGTGGTACCGGATTTAATCTGTGATATCATACTCGGTATTGATTGGTTGACAGATAATCTGGTTACTATTGACTTTTCTACCAAGGTCGTGTCGATAAATGGCCAGTTAATAGATCACGAATTGTTGTACAAGGATGTTGGAATAGGTGACAACTGTACGAATGTTGAATGTGATTATGTTGATCATACTTATGATAACAGTGTTGGTATCGTTGTATCTTGTACTAACACAGCGGCAATCGAAGAAGACAAGGGTGTTGTGACTGTACAAGAGATTGAGACTATGGTGTCCGAACAAGTAGGTCTAGACGTCATTCAGAAATGTCAACTACAGGAACTATTGTTGGAGTATCGTCATTTGTTTTCTGATAGGCCAGGGTCAGTGACTGGCTATGAACATCATATTAAGGTTCACGAAGGGGCATATTTTTTTGAAAAGAATTATCCTGTGCCATTTTACCGGGAAGCTGTGGAAAGACAACTGAATAAAATGATAAGGCATAACATTATTGAGGAAGCTACTAGTCCCTACATAAGCCCATTAGTTGTGGTGATTAAGAAAAACAAAGCAGTGAGGTTATGTTTGGATGCTCGACAGTTGAACACAATGTTGATACCAGAGCATGAGAGTCCGGATCCACCTGAAACTATTTTGCAAAGTTTTTCAGATTTTCAGTGGTTATCTACTATTGATCTTGTGTCGTCATATTGGCAGGTTCCATTGTCGGAGGAAAGTCGGAAATATGTGGCGTTTAAATACAATCAGAGGGTATATCAGTTTAAGGTACTTCCTTTTGGACTCAGTACTTCAGTGGCAGCATTTACTAGGTGTACTAGCTATGTATTGGGCAACGATTTGGGGGCTTTTCTAAAACCGTATGTAGATGACTTTTTGATGGTTTCTAAGACATTTGAGGATCATTTGGTTCACATTCGCACGGTTTTTCAACGATTATCAAAAAAAAATGTCACTATTAGTTTGTCCAAATCTATTTTTTGCAGGGATAAGGTGCCATTCCTGGGTCATATTTTGACTACGAATGGATTGTCTCCAGACCCTCACAAATTGTTGTTGATTCAAGATTGGCCCACACCTAAAAATGTCAAACAACTCAAAGCTTTCTTGGGTTTATGTAGTTACTACAGACGTTTTAGTAATGTTTATGCTCAATCGACTTGCATACTGCAGACATTGTTGAAGAAGGATACCAGGTGGAAATGGACAGATGATTGTAATTCAGCATTTCATGATATCAAGACATTGTTCATTAATACAGTTCACTTGAGATTTCCAAACTATACAAAACCGTTCTTCTTGCAATGTGATGCCAGTGATAAAGGGTTAGGGGCTCAACTATTTCAAGTTGATTCTGATGGAGAATTACAGGTGATATCAATGGCGTCAAGAGTATTACACGGTGGTGAAGTGAATTTCACTATTTCTGAGAAAGAATTGTTGGCTATAGTTTGGTCGTTACTAAAGTTTCGTATTTTTGTCCTGGGAACAGATTTGACAATTATTATTACTGATCACAAAGCACTTACATTCTTGCTTCAATGTAAATTGTTGTCTGGGCGTCTTACACGTTGGGTGTTGCTCTTACAAGAATTTAAGTTTAAATTGGTTCATTGTTCTGGTAAACAAAATGTTGTTGCGGATATCATTAGTCGCTTTTGTGTACAAAAAGATGGTACTATTGACGACTCGTTCTCTGGGAAGGAGGTAGTTATTGCGAAACTGAATGTGGGAATTAGTTCAGAATTGCGTAAAAAATTTCGACAATTGCCTGATTTACAGAAGAAAGATGATAAGTTTGGAATGATTTGGAGTGATATGCATACTAATGTTGGTGCTCATAGCAATTACATGATTTTCAACAACATGTTGTTCTTCAAATTGGAAAATAGTAAGGACATTTGGCGGTTATGTATTCCACAATGTCTGGTGTCGGAAGTGATCATGAGTGTACACGAAGAGATTGGTCATTTTGGTGCTAAAAAATGTTTAATGGTGTTATTAGAGAACTTCTTTTTCAGTAATATGGCGCGATTGAATAGGAAGTTGATTGCATGTTGTGATTTATGTCAACGTACGAAACATGCAAATAGAACGTCACATGGCATTTTTCAGCCTATTTTGCCTACGAACATTGGTCAATTAGTGGCAACTGATATATATGGTCCATTACCTACAGGCTGTGGAGGGGTGCGATATGTACTAGTGGTCATTGATGTTTTTTCAAAGTTGGTGTCGTTGTACACGTTAAAGCAACAAACGGCTCGGGCTATTTCACAGAAAGTGACAGTTTATTTCGACACTGTGCAAATACCTGTTGCTATACTGTCTGACCACGGTACTCAATATACATCCAGGGAGTGGAATGAGACTTTGGAGGGTAAAGGGGTACGGGCACACATGTCGTCCATACGTCATCCACAATCTAATCCAGCTGAAAGGGTTATGCGTGAACTGGGTCGTATCTTTCGGGCCTATTGTTCATGTAAACATTCATCTTGGGCTAAGTGGGTTCCTCAGTTGGAGGAGTGGTTGAATTCAACCTACCATGAAGGAACAGGGTTTTCCCCATATGAATTACATTTTGGTCAAACTTTTACGCCACAGTTGATTAAGAGTATAAAATTTCCACCTCACAATTCTCCCTTAATAACTCAGGAGGCAAAGGTAATTTTAGCCAGGGAAAGGTTGAAATATAATGGACAGAATAGGAAGAATAGGCATGAAGGTCAATTTGTCAGTAAAACATTTTTCCAAGTAGGAGAGAAGGTACTGCTCAAATCGCTTCATTTGTCAAATTTGTTTAAAAAAGAAACGAAAAAGTTTTTTCATATATTTGAAGGTCCATATATGGTTGCTGCGATTGCAGGAGACAACGCATACGAATTGGTCACAGAAGCTGGGGTTGTAAAAGGAGTGTTTAATATTGTCAATTTAAAACGTTACCAGGAACCCTATCAGATACAATAAACCACAGGTCAACAATGTATTGAATCTTTTTGACAGGTGATGATTTGGTCCCTAATGTAGCCTATTGTTTTCGACTCTGTAGTAACATTGTTACTAGGATTATAGGTTGGTGTGTGTGTGTTTTTTTTTTAATCAACAATTTAAAATTGTTAATTGTTGACAATTGTTGATTCTGGAAGAGGGGATTGATATCCAATTGTTAGAAGTGTATTGTACTATTAACATTGCATTGTGCTGTCATTCGGGTTTCAGGTTTCATAAACTTTCATTTTAGCATCTGAATTGAAGGGGTCTGTGAACGACATTGTTGTAATTTACAGGTTTAGAAGGGGTAAGGCTATTTGAAGGGGTAATACGGTTTTCCAATTATAGATTTAAAGGGTTTATTTCTGAATTTCGATGTTAGCAAAAATATAAAAAATATAGATACATTTTGTCATCTTCATTTTTTTTATTTTTGGAAGGGGTATGATATAACGACCTACGACCATGGAAATTTTAAAAGTGGAGAACGTTGGAGAAAATTTTTTTGAAATTTTTTTATAATTTCAATTAATAATTAATTCATAATATAAAAAAATTTGAAGGGGTATTGTAAAGTACCGTCTATATGCATTATCTACTAGGCTGTGCTTAGAATGCAGTGAGTTTGTACATTATCCACTAGGCTGTGCTTAGAGTGCAGTGAGTTTGTGCATTATCCACTAGGCTGTGCTTAGAATGCAGTGACTTTGTGCACATGTGAATTTGTAGAGAGCTTTGGTAATATCAATAAAGAACTGGCATTGTTACATTGCATAGCAACGGTTGTTGACTGGTAACTAAGGACAATACAGAAGAAGATGGTGGAAAGTGAGCCTAGAGGGAGGAAGTGGTGTTGAAAGCTACACGGAACAACTTCAAGAACTCGAGTCTTTAAGCCTTACAATTTCTCTAGTTATCCAAACTAGTATTACCCAGACGTCAACTACGCCTGCCCCGTTAAATGGGACGGTGATTTTCGAAGCGTCGGTTACACACGATCAACCACTGAATTCAACCTACCATGAAGGACATTTTGGAAATCCTACCATGGACGCCTGCTTGAGAAACCAAGGTTAGAAGAAGAATACACCTATAACTGGAGCTGGTACTGTCTGTAAACCTATTTGTGACAAGTTATTTACTGTGAGCATTCGTTGTCTATTATACAATATAATTTAATAGTACAACTCAAATTTCTAAGTGTTGGTTTATTTCCCGGCTGAGGTAGGCCGACCAGTGTAGTAAGAGAGGGCGAGGGTACTGTTACAAACTCCTATACAAGACATTAAGGCCGTTTATGAATATATGTACAGTAATTTGAACTTTGATAAACTTTAGATTTGATTATATGAATATGTTTGATGTAGGTTCGTACCCTATATATACGTGTTTTCAGCTTCACATAGAAATTATTCTTGTAAAATTAAGTAAGCAATATTGTACCACAATAATAGCTAATGATAATAGTAGGATAATATGTATATAATATGTATGAGTGAATAGTAAAACACGATGTTGCTGAAAGAAGTGAGGGCTCCTACTGTCCAAGCTTCCGAAAAAGTTATAATTGTGACAAAAGGTAAAAGTTTAGTAGTGACAAAAAGGTGACTGTTATGGGAAAATGACTTATCTGAGAAAATATATTCCTATTTTCAAAGTTTCACATTTTCAAAATAGTTATACTAATCCGTTCACCAATTAGATTTTCAGTAGCAATTTAATAAAGAGCTTTGTGTTTGTTTCTGCTAAGAATACTAATAAATAATTTAAATAATATGGAATACAAAAATTAGGGTTGAAAAGATGCTGTTCTATTTCATTAATGGTCTTCAGTGTTCTCCATGGCTGCAACCTCATCCAATCACTCTCAGAACATGACTGCAGTACGCAAAACAAGGGAAGATACGAGGAACAGCCGCGCCGAGGAGCTGCTTGTGTGAAGACTTCCATTTAACCTGATACCATGGTAGCAGTACATTGTTTTAAATGGAGGTCTTCACACGAGCGACCGCCGCTAAATCCGCCGCGCCGCAGCGGCGGAGAGTCGCGAACTCGGCATTTCAGACGCGGCTAGCCGCGGTGTATTTTAGCGGCGCTGCTGGTAGCAGTACATTGTTTTAAATGGAAGTCTTCACACAAGCAGCTCCTCGGCGCGGCTGTTCCTCGTATCTTCCCTTGTTTTGCGTACTGCAGTCATGTTCTGAGAGTGATTGGATGAGGTTGCAGCCATGGAGAACACTGAAGACTTCATTAATGAAATAGAACAGCATCTTTCCAACCATAATTTTTGTATTCAATAATATATATATATATATATATATATATATATATATATATCAAACACCCGTATCCAAAATTCGTCGGGTCGGGGGGTGACAAGTCACCAGTTTCTCGGGCTATCTTCTAGTGCTTGCTAGCCAGGCTCAGTACCTCATCTTCTTCGTTTTCTTCCATAACCGCCGTTTCTAATAATTCTCTCCACTTCTTTCTGTCTTCCCAGCGTCTTTCTTCATTAATCCTATCCCATGATTCCCCTCTTTCTTCGATGCTTTGCTTTATTTGGTCCCTCCATCTATCTCTTGGCCGGCCTACTCTTCGTACTCCCCCACATGTACGTTCAAATTCTCTTCTTGGGATTCTGTCTTCCTTCATTCTTTTCATATGTCCATACCACCTAAGTCTTTCTCTTCCTTATTTTGTCATAGTAGAGTATCCACTCCTAATTTGTGTCTTATTGTTTTGCTTCGTACCTTGTCCAGTTTCGTTACGCCCACTGCACTTCTTAGGAATTTCATCTCTGCTGCTTGTAATCTGCTTGTAATCTTGTAATCTGCTTGTAATCTTCAATAATATTTAAATTAATTATTAGTATTCTTAGCAGAAACAAACACAAAGCTCTTTATTAAATTGCTACTGAAAATCTAATTGGTGAACGGATTAGTATAACTATTTTGAAAATGTGAAACTATGAAAAATATGTCATGAAAAAAATATTTTTTTTTTAAAAAACAACGCTTATATTTAAATGCACTTAAAAGTAAAAAATAAATTTTCGCCCAACAAATGTTTGCCTCACTCGGAAAATAAAAGCGTTGGGCGCTTTCGGTATTGACATAGATTGCAGTATTCTTCTGTTTATGCAGGGAAAGCGCCCAACGCTTTTATTTTCCGAGTGAGGCAAAAATTAATTTTTTACTTTTAAGTGCATTTAAATATAAGCGTTGTTTTTAAAAATATATATTTTTTTCATGTAATATTATTTTATACTTTTTAGTCTTAAAGAATCTTGCAATCGAATATATATCGAATAACGATTAATTAATTATGATGGTTTCATTTATTATTTAGTAAATATGACAATTGATTCATGTATTGTCATTAAGAACACGTCTGTGCGCAAACTTTCAGCTCAATTCGACGTTCGAAAGTGAGTGTTTTATCGATCCCCATATAAAACATCAATTTATTAATTATGATGGCTTACTTGATTATTTAGTAAATATGACAATTGATTCAGGTATTGCCATTAAGAATATGTCTGTGTGAAAACATTCAACTCGATTCGACGTTGGGAAGTGGGTGAAATATCGATTTCCATATAAAACATTAATTAATTTTTTAGTACATATGACAATTGATACGTGTATTGTCATTAAGAATAAGTCTGTGTGAAAACTTTCAGCTCAATTCGACGTTCGGAAGTGGGTTAAACATCGATTCCCATAAAAACATTAATTAATTTTGATGTATTAATTGAGTTTTTAGTAAATATGACAATTGATTCATGTATTGTCATTAAAAATACGTCTGTGTGAAAACTTTCAACTCGATTTGACGTTGGAAAGTGGGTGAAATATCGATTTCCATATAAAACATCAATTAATTAATTATGATTATTAACTAATTATTTAGTTAATATGACAATTGATTCGTGTATTGTCATTAAGAACAGGTCTGTGTGAAAACTTTTAACTCGATTTGACGTTGGGAAGTGGGTTAAACATCGATTCCCATATTAAACATCAATTTATTAATTATGATGGCTTACTTGATTATTTAGTAAATATGACAATTGATTCATGTATTGTCATTAAGAATACGTCTGTGTGAAAACTTTCAACTCGATTCGACGTTGGGAAGTGGGTGAAACATCGATTCCCATATAAAACATTAATTAATTTTTTAGTACATATGACAATTGATACGTGTATTGTCATTAAGAATACGTCTGTGTGAAAACTTTCAACTCGATTTGACGTTGAGAAGTGGGTTAAACATCGATTTCCATATAAAACATTAATTAATTAATTATGATAAATCAATTGACAACTTATTAAATATGACAACTGATTCGTGTATTGTCATTAAAAATACGTCTGTGTAAAAACTTTCAACTCGATTTGACGTTGGAAAGTGGGTTAAACATCGATTTCCATATAAAACATTAATTAATTAATTTTGATAAATTAATAGACAATTTAGTAAATATAACAGTTGATTCATGTATTGTCATTAGCAATACGTCTGTGTAAAAACTTTCAGCTTGATCGGACATTTAGGTGTAGGTGGAATATCGATTCAAAGATTCATCGATTTCCATGTAAAACATTAATTATTTAACTATGTTGAATTAATTGACAATTAAGTAAATATGACGGTTGATTCATGTATTGTCATCAGGAATACGTCTGTGTAAAAAAATTCAGTTTGATCGGACATCTAAAAGTAGGTGGAATATCGATTCAAAGATTCCGTCCAGACAAACAAGGCAAGTTAATATAAGCGTTGTAATAATAAAATAACATTTTCTCAGATAAGTCATTTTCCCATTACAGTCACCTTTTTGTCACTACTAAACTTTTACCTTTTGTCACAATTATAACTTTTTCGAAAGCTTTGACAGTAGGAGCCCTCACTTCTTTCAGCAACATCGTATTTTACTATTCACTCATACATATTATATACATATTATATACATATTATCCTACTATTATCATTAGCTTTTATTGTGGTACAATATTGCTTATTTTTACAATAATGATTTCTATATAAAGCTGAAAACACGTATATATAGGGTATGAACCTACATCAAACATATTCATATAATCAAATCTAAGTTCATCAAAGTTCAAATTACTATACATATATATTCATAAACGGCCAAAATGCCTTGTATATACGAGTTACAAGTTTAATACGAGTTTTTCGTAAACTGTTGGGCCGCCGGTATCTAGTAGGCATATAATACATATTACAGGCGCCAAATAGTCAACGAAAAACTCGTATTCCTTACTATTATTGTGCTGCATGATAACAATAAATATGATGACAATTGTTAATTAATAAAAATGATTATTTACCTCAAGGTCAGGCCAAGTTTCTCGTCTGCCGGTATACGCCTCCTCATGACTGTGTCCTCTCCTGTTATATCCACTTCCACAATGGATAAAAGCTAATCAAAAGAGCTTCTTGACATGCGGAAGAATTGAAAAAACTTTTTGTCGTCTTGTCTTAAATCGTCATACAGAGTATGGCATAACCCATATTGCAATCTCTCACTTAGCATGGCGTGAACCCTTAGTTTTCATTTTGGTTTCCTCTTCCGGCGCAGTCTTTTACGAAGCAGCAGAATAAGAAGCAAATGATCCTCCTCTGAATTCATATTGGTAATTGATAAAAAGGAATGCCAGGGCACAAACGCGCGGCAGAGTCGCGTGCAGTCGCGTGCACGGCGATTTACCGACGGCTCAGCGGCGCCGCAGAGTCCCTCGTGTGAGGCGGTCCTAAATGCCCTGTGGCATTCTCAGCTTTGCAACTACAAAGTCTAGTCTAGTACGTTCAGTTCAGGACTGTGCATTGTGCGATAAGATAAAGACAGCTATATTATAGGGCGTCGACACTAATGACATCAAGCGTTGTTGAGATATAAAGACAGGCACAGAATTGACATTTCCTCGATATCAATAAGCGCTTTGTTTCGGCGTTGGGTTCGGGGCCGAGATGTAAGCAACGACTATTTGTTGATAACATTGGCCATAAACACCCGCAAAACATAGACATGCAAGCGTAGTGTTTGATGAAGGGGGGGGGGGGGTACACACAATATATTAGGAGACAAAATATATACATATTTCCAGTGTTGCCAGACGTACCATAATTATGGAAAACGTACCATAAAGTGATCTACTGTACCTTAGTAAATAGTGACCGTACCATAGTGCTAAAATGTACCATATTTTATCTTTTGTACCATAGTTTTGGTTAAATCGTACAATAAATTTAAATTTGAACAAATTGGCAATATTTAAAAATCGAACTTCCGTTTCCGGTGTTTTTTGACTGATAATCGCACTTCCGCCTGCCTGTGGTTGTCATTGGAATGTATGTATTCGAACGGTCGAACCTGACCCGCGGAGACTTGACAGTGGACGTTCATTGTTCACCGGCTGGCTGTTCTAAGGAGTGGAATAAAGAGAGAGCAAGCTGGTGTTTTAAGGAGTGAGCAGGATAGCGCTCATCATACCATGTTCGTTTTGAACTTTTGCTGCTTGCACTAGCAGGCTTGTGTGACGCAACTCGCAATTGCCATGCGCAAGTGCGGCGTGCCGGGCTATGCTAGGTTAGGTTATTCGACATATTGTGTTGAGTGCTGTCACAACGTGAGCCGGTGAATTATTTTCAATTACAGGTTAGATTATTGTGGTATATATTATATGTGCTATATTATATGTGTTTTATAAGCTATAAGAGTGATGCAACAATTTGCATCTAGAAACGGATCCATGATGTAGCCTATTATTAATGTGTATTAAAAATGTTCTCGCGATCAGTAACCTGCCCAGGGACTGCCACCTTACCGTGGTGGGCAGGTTTGCGTGCTTTTTTGATCCCGAGAGCTATGCCGGCGGAAGCGTATGCTTCTGGTAGGGCCACCCAAGCCGGACTGGTCGAGGAGGAGAAGTCAGACGAAGTGCAGTTCACACCCCAATCCCCTTTCCCCCCACTGTCCCATTGAATATTTATCCTCCCACTTGGCCCTGCCCTCCCTTGCTGGACTCCCGTATGACGACTCACGCGACGTACAATGGATCTGATTCGGATGTGGCTTTATTCTTTATTATCATCTTTCTCATTTTCATTATTACCCGCTCATCGTCTCGATTAGCCATCGTTGCATAAATATGAGACGTTAAGCCCCATTAATCAATCAGCGATCAGTAAAATCATTAATCAGTATTATGTTTCTACTTTCTGCCATAGGCATGGTTAGTAATCTGGCCAATAAAGATGGTTTCTTTCCGCGTTGTCTATACAAATCTGGTTCGACAACGTTCTGTATATAAAAATACGATGTAAATACAAGTAAATAAATACCATAATTTGTGTCATATTTCAGAATTATTATGTACCATAACTTTATTAAAAGTACAATAATTTTGACTCTTGTGTAAATAATTTCACTTTGAAAATCTGGCAACACTGCATATTTCGTTCAGCATAACTCTTTTTGATCATTCACAAATCAAGAAGTTGAGTACTATTTCAAGATGGAAACAACGTTGTGGGGGGGGGGGAGAGGTTCTTCACACAATAACGTGCCTGAGGCGTTGTTTAAAACGGTTACATCCCCGAATGCCAAATACTTTAATGCCAAAGCATTCAACGTGTCCCTATAATCGTGTAAATCAGTTTTTATAACTGAATAGGATAGACATTAAATAAATAAATAAATAAAAAATACCTACGTCTAGTACCAAGCAAATCCGCTAGCTAGGCACCACTGGTCAAAATTACGCGGGGTTTGAATTTGGATGCCGGCAACTTATCAGACGTCTATGAATGGAAGACGTCTTCTGTTCATGGGCACAGAGGAATGCGGGCGGAAGGCGGGGGTCGGTTATCGCTCCAAAGTGCCCGGTCGACTGCGTGGTTTTAGATAACACGAAAGTGTGTTCAGCTTGATATGACCATTCACACAATGAAGCAAGAACGCATTTTATTTATAGCTGCACTGCTAATTACGCTACAACTTCCATTCAAATTGCATTGTTATTACAAAAGTGTTCTTTAAATTAGAATGTGCATTTTAATTTTTTTATCATTTCACGACAGAAAGTAGTTTTCTTGACTAGCGTAAGGGTCCCCCCCCCCCCTCAGTGTCAGTTATCTTATCGCTACAAAGTGGTCGGACGACTGCATGGTCTCGGATAACAGGGACCTTGTCCTCACCTCCCTTCATCTCGCATTGAGCATTTCGAGTGTTTTGGTTTTGTTTTCTGTTGACTGAAATCATTACATAGTTTTTTCCGATCAAGTACTGTTTTTTTTTTTAATAAAGCAATATGCTAGGGTCTATACTCTTCGTTAGACTATTAGCTAGGTTGAAGTTTTGGAAAAATCCGTCTATCTCGTTTTTAATTTCCCCCATAACTGGCCAAACTTTGGTCTAATTATGGTTAAAAATATATTTTAATTCATATTTTTATGAGTTTTTTTATCGGAACGGAATTGTTTTGTTTTTTTATATCCACAGAGTAGAAATTTGAGAATGTTGCTATTGTTAAACTGTGCACCTGCATTGGCGGTGAAACGCCCGCAAATGTGGGTCTGGTAAATGCTCTTCAGTTGGACTGTGTCTTTGTAGATTTGAAGCTCCATGAAAATTGAAAACACTCCTAGCTGTGCTCCTAGTGTCCTGTGTCTTACGAGGAACATCCGCACCAAAACAAAGTTGACATTTGTCTTAGACCAATGTTGTAGCGTTCTAAATTACAGAGCAACGGGTACATGACGGGGGGGGGGGGGGGTGGGGGGGGGGGGGTATGACGGGTTATGTACGTATGGCTTTTATGTTATAGACTTATAAGCCTACTGTGGTTTCTTTTGTGTTTAGTGATTTCTTGTAGATATTAATTTGTTTGCGTTGTGTTATTACGTTGTGTCTATAGGTTGCCTACTACACAGTTTACTTCATACCCGTATTCAATAACTAAAAATGTGAAAGTAACGAATTATTGGCAATCATTGTTAGTTGCATTTCACAATTGTACTTGGGTCCATGGATAACCACACGCACATCTGTTGGCGACGCTGTCACTAGTGAAGAGTGCGTATTTTTTTATACCTAATCCCATGTTATATAATATATAGCTTCATTTAGCTACAAAACCAGTGTACTGTTTAATTGTATGTATATGGAGCAATCGTCATAAGTTTTCCCCGACTGGGATCGAACCAGCGCACTCCGACATAACGTACCAATGCTCTGGCATAAGAGCTCATCTAATTGCTGAACGTAGCAATTTACACATTTATGGTTCTTGTGGCCCACGATTATTTCAGATCGTAAGATCATAATTAGACCGCCAAGCTGGCGTACACGGGTTCAATTCTAGTTCGGGGCAAATATCATTCATTACTCATTAGTCTCTTGTTACAATCGTACAGTAAATTAGAAGTAATTAATTCAACGGCAACTTTGAACACTGTCCTGTATTATTTATCATCTAAGATTGTATAAAGCAATTCAGATTTCCAGTTTGTTTTCTTTAGTCTTTAAACAAGTGTAGCTCGGTCAGTTTTTACAATAGAATCGAGATTCGAAATTTGGTATCCATAAAATAATGAAAATAAACACATACAATCACTATAAATATGAATATTCTGTTAATTCATCAGTCGATAAATTGTATTGGCGGTCATTTCTGGTGTGTTGTGATGTCAGCCGTCGACCAACGAGTGTGCGACCAAAGACCAACGTCGACCAAAGATTATTAGTGCTATTATTTTCGCAAAAATAGAATAAACCCAAATGCAGTTGGAAACGGCCATAAAAGATAAGTCTCAAACTGTTGGTATTATTTCAAGTGCTTGAAGAACGGCAAGAAAGTCACATTTAATTAAATGGAAATACTATTTGCAGGGAAGAATAATTGGGTAGGAAGAAAAATGTATCATTGGACATGATTATGAACGCCGTTGGTCAATATTTATATGAGTTTTATTTACACGAAAACGAAAAAATCAAAATAGGCTTATTGTTTCCAATTAGTTAAAAGATCAAATACAAGGAAAAAATATATGGACGGCATGTGATCCATCAATCTAACTCCATAAGTTCCAGACGGTTTGTGTAGTGTGTGTGTAAAACACCAATGTTCGGCATTTACATTTCTATGGCCTGGCCATGTATATGTGTAAACTTGTTGAAAAAGTCATTGTAAACCTACGAGTACGAAGCATCAAATTATGTAGATATTATATTATTATACAAGTAAATGAAACACCAATATAAATACTAGGAAAACGCTCTGTTTGACGCGTTGATAAGCGAGCGCGTCAATATCTACGAACTTTGTGGCGAAAAGTTTTCAATGCTAATACGAACAACAATCAACAACAATTCAAGTATGCGCATTGCAAAAATTGTTCTTATTTCCATGGCTATTATACTTTCCGACATTGTTGTATGCAGTGCAATGTGCGTTGCTAAGAATTTTCGTGGTCATGTTTTCAACACGGTCCGCCACCGTTACTAACACTTATTGACAGCAATAGAAATGTAATTTCTGCCTCTTATACGTGTCGGATCGCGTTATCATTAGTATATTCGTGACCGCACAAAAATTTACTATAAGATAGCCACCTCACATTTTGCCGTTACTGCGTTTTAGAAAAAAAATTTCGAGTAACTTTCGTGTAACTTTGCCAATACTTATCAGGTCGCAATTACATTAAAATATTCGTGACCGGAAAAATCTGTAAAAAAATCTGTCTATCTAACATTTTGCCGCCATTTTGTTTCAGAAAAATATTTTGCAGTAACTATGGTGTAACTTTGTAACTTTGTAACACACGCACACGCACACGCCCCGCACACGCACACGCACACGCACACGCACACGCACACGCACACGCACACGCACACGCACACGCACACGCACACGCACACGCACACGCACACGCACACGCACACGCACACGCACACGCACACGCACACGCACACGCACACGCACACGCACACGCACACGCACACGCACACGCACACGCACACGCACACGCACACGCACACGCACACGCACACGCACACGCACACGCACACGCACACGCACACGCACACGCACACGCACACGCACACGCACACGCACACGCACACGCACACGCACACGCACACGCACACGCACACGCACACGCACACGCACACGCACACGCACACGCACACGCACACGCACACGCACACGCACACGCACACGCACACGCACACGCACACGCACACGCACACGCACACGCACACGCACACGCACACGCACACGCACACGCACACGCACACGCACACGCACACGCACACGCACACGCACACGCACACGCACACGCACACGCACACGCACACGCACACGCACACGCACACGCACACGCACACGCACACGCACACGCACACGCACACGCACACACACACACACACACACACACACACACACACACACACACACACACACACACACACACACACACACACACACACACACACACACACACACACACACACACACACACACACACACACACACACACACACACACACACACACACACACACACACACACACACACACACACACACACACACACACACACACACACACACACACACACACACACACACACACACACACACACACACACACACACACACACACACACACACACACACACACACACACACACACACACACACACACACACACACACACACACACACACACACACACACTTAAATGTTACCAGTTACACTAGAAAAACGCTCTGTTTGACGCGATCATAAGCGAGCGCGTCCATATCTACGAACGTTCTGGCGAAAAGATCTTAAAGCTAATAAAAAAAAAAAAATTAACAATAATTCAAGAATGTGCATTTCAAAATGTTTTCTAGTTTCCATAGCTTTTATACTTCCCGATTTTGTTGAATGCAGTGCAATTTGCGTTGCTATTAATTATCGTTGTCATTCTGTCTAGTGTTTTTGCGGCGGTCCGCCACCGTTACTAACAGTTATTGAGTGTAACTTTGTAACTTCTCGAACGATTTTTCCTTAAAACTATACACCTTCAATCCACATCCGAGGCTTGTGGATGGTTCAAATTTCAAGTTGATCATTCCATTCCTTTCGACCGCTATCGACAGACATAAAAAAACAAAAAAACAAACAGAATGAAGTGCCATAAGTCTAGTACAAAAAAAAAAACAAAAAAAAAACAGAACGAAGTGCCATAAGAGTCTCGTGGAGACGCTCGCTTCGATCGCTTAAAAAAACTTATAGGTTAGGATCTACCAAACATCTCCCCCCCCCCCCCTATCACCAGTAGACACAAGACCCTCGGTACACTTATGCTGCAGAGTGCAGATAATAAAACACAATTTTACCATTTCGGAAATTCGAATTGGTTTGTTCTTCATCCTTCGGACAAGAATACTTTGTACAATATATACCCCTGCGTATATCAACAGTAAAACAATAGAACTGAACTTCCGGTCGCCATTACAGGAGCGAGAGTCTGCGGTTCCCGGGCGTATTGTGCACCGAGCTTACCATGCGGAGTCTGGGGTTCCCGGGCGTATTGTGTCGCCATTACAGGAGCGAGAGTCTGCGGTTCCCGGGCGTATTGTTTACCGAGCTTACCATGCGGAGTCTGGGGTTCTTGGGCGTATTGTGCACCGAGCTTACCATGCGGAGTCTGGGGTTCCCGGGCGTATTGTGCACCGAGCATACCATGCGGAGTCTGGGGTTCTCGGGCGTATTGTGCACCGAGCTTACCATGCGGAGTCTGGGGTTCCCGGGCGTATTGTTTACCGAGCTTACCATGCGGAGTCTAGGGTTCCCGGGCGTATTGTGCACCGAGCTTACCATGCGGAGTCTGGGGTTCCCGGGCGTATTGTTTACCGAGCTTACCATGCGGAGTCTGGGGTTCCTGGGCGTATTGTTTACCGAGCTTACCATGCGGAGTCTAGGGTCCCCGGGCGTATTGTGCACCGAGCTTACCATGCGGAGTCTAGGGTTCCCGGGCGTATTGTGCACCGAGCTTACCATGCGGAGTCTGGCGTTCCCGGGCGTATTGTGCACCGAGCTTTCCATGCGGAGTCTGGGGTTCCCGGGCGTATTGTGCACCAAGCTTGCCATGCGGAGTCTGGGGTTCCCGGGCGTATTGTGCACCGAGCTTACCATACGGAGTCTGGGGTTCCCAGGCGTATTGTGCACCGAGCTTACCATGCGGAGTCTGGGGTTCCCGGGCGTATTGTGCACCAAGCTTGCCATGCGGAGTCTGGGGTTCCCGGGCGTATTGTGCACCGAGCTTACCATACGGAGTCTGGGGTTCCCGGGCGTATTGTGCACCGAGCTTACCATACGGAGTCTGGGGTTCCCGGGCGTATTGTGTACCAAGCTTGCCATGCGGAGTCTGGGGTTCCCGGGCGTATTGTGCACCGAGCTTACCATACGGAGTCTGGGGTTCCCGGGCGTATTGTGCACCGAGCTAACCATACGGAGTCTGGGGTTCCCGGGCGTATTGTGCACCAAGCTTACCATGCGGAGTCTGGCGTTCCCGGGCGTATTGTGCACCGAGCTTACCATGCGGAGTCTGGGGTTCCCGGGCGTATTGTGCACCAAGCTTGCCATGCGGAGTCTGAAGTTCCCGGGCGTATTGTGCACCGAGCTTACCTTGCGGAGTCTGGCGTTCCCGGGCGTATTGTGCACCGAGCTTACCATGCGGAGTCTGGGGTTCCCGGGCGTATTGTGCACCAAGCTTGCCATGCGGAGTCTGGGGTTCCCGGGCGTATTGTGCACCAAGCTTGCCATGCGGAGTCTGGGGTTCCCGGGCGTATTGTGCACCGAGCTTACCATACGGAGTCTGGAATCCCGAGCGTATTGTGCACTGAGCTTACCATGCGGAGTCTGGGGTTCCCGGGCGTATTGTGCACCGAGCACGGCATGCGGAGTCTAGGGTTCCCGGGCGTATTGTGCACCGAGCTTACCATGCGGAGTCTGGGGTTCCCGGGCGTATTGTGCACCGAGCTTGCCATGCGGAGTGTAGGGGGTCCGGGCGTATTGTGCACCGAGCTTACCATGCGGAGGCTGGGGTTCCCGGGCGTATTGTGCACCGAGCTTACCATGCGGAGTGTAGGGGGTCCGGGCGTATTGTGCACCGAGCTTACCATGCGGAGTCTGGGGGTCCCCGAGCGTATTGTGCACCGAGCTTGCCATGCGGAGTGTAGGGGGTCCGGGCGTATTGTGCACCGAGCTTGCCATGCGGAGTGTAGGGGGTCCGGGCGTATTGTGCACCGAGCTTACCATGCGGAGTCTAGGGTTCCCGGGCGTATTGTGCACAAGCTTGCCATGCGGAGTCTGGGGGTTCCCGGGCGTATTGTGCACCGAGCTTACCATGCGGAGTCGAGGGTTTCCGGGCGTATTGTGCACCGAGCTTACCATGCGGAGTCTAGGGTTCCCGGGCGTATTGTGCACCGAGCTTGCCATGCGGAGTCTGGGGGTTCCCGGGCGTATTGTGCACCAAGCTTACCATGCGGAGTGTAGGGGGTCCGGGCGTATTGTGCACCGAGCTTACCATGCGGAGTGTAGGGGGTCCGGGCGTATTGTGCACCGAGCTTACCATGCGGAGTCTGGGGTTCCCGGGCGTATTGTGCACCAAGCTTACCATGCGGAGTCTGGGGTTCCCGGGCGTATTGTGCACCGAGCTTACCATGCGGAGTTCAGGGGTTCGGGCGTATTGTGCACCGAGCTTGCCATGCGGAGTCTGGGGGTTCCCGGGCGTATTGTGCACCAAGCTTACCATGCGGAGTGTAGGGGGTCCGGGCGTATTGTGCACCGAGCTTACCATGCGGAGTGTAGGGGGTCCGGGCGTATTGTGCACCGAGCTTACCATGCGGAGTCTGGGGTTCCCGGGCGTATTGTGCACCAAGCTTACCATGCGGAGTCTGGGGTTCCCGGGCGTATTGTGCACCGAGCTTACCATGCGGAGTGTAGGGGGTCCGGGCGTATTGTGCACCGAGCTTACCATGCGGAGTCTGGGGTTCCCGGGCGTATTGTGCACCAAGCTTGCCATGCGGAGTCTAGGGTTCCCGGGCGTATTGTGCACCGAGCTTGCCATGCGGAGTCTGGGGTACCCGGGCGTATTGTGCACCGAGCTTACCATGCGGAGTCTAGGGTTCTCGGGCGTATTCTGCACCGAGCTTACCATGCGGAGTCTGGGGTTCCCGAACGTATTGTGCACCGAGCTTACCATGCGGAGTCTAGGGTTCCCGGGCGTATTCTGCACTGAGCTTACCATGCGGAGTCTGGGGTCCCCGGGCGAATTGTGATTCGAGCTTACCATGCGGAGTCTGGGGTTCCCGGGCGTATTGTTTACCGAGCTTACCATGCGGAGTCTGGGGTTCCCGGGCGTATTGTGCACCGAGCTTACCATGCGGAGTCTAGGGTTCCCGGGCGTATTGTGCACCGAGCTTACCATGCGGAGTCTAGGGTTCCCGGGCGTATTCTGCACTGAGCTTACCATGCGGAGTCTGGGGTTCCCGGGCGTATTGTGCACCGAGCTTACCATGCGGAGTCTAGGGTTCCCGGGCGTATTCTGCACTGAGCTTACCATGCGGAGTCTAGGGTTCCCGGGCGTATTGTGCACCGAGCTTACCATGCGGAGTCTAGGGTTCTCGGGCGTATTCTGCACTGAGCTTACCATGCGGAGTCTGGGGTTCCTGGGCGTATTGTGCACCGAGCTTGCCATGCGGAGTCTAGGGTTACCGGGCGTATTGTGCACTGAGCTTACCATGCGGAGTCTGGGGTCCCCGGGCGTATTGTGCACCGAGCTTACCATGCGGAGTCTGGGGTTCCCGGGCGTATTGTGCACCGAGCTTACCATGCGGAGTCTGGGGTCCCCGGGCGTATTGTGCACCGAGCTTACCATGCGGAGTCTGGGGTTCCCGGGCGTATTGTGCACCGAGCTTGCCATGCGGAGTCTAGGGTTCCCGGGCGTATTGTGCACCGAGCTTACCATGCGGAGTCTAGGGTTCCCGGGCGTATTGTTCACCGAGCTTACCATGCGGAGTCTAGGGTTCCCGGGCGTATTGTGCACCGAGCTTACCATGCGGAGTCTGGGGTTACCGGGCGTATTGTGCACTGAGCTTACCATGCGGAGTCTGGGGTTCCCGGGCGTATTGTGCACCGAGCACGGCATGCGGAGTCTAGGGTTCCCGGGCGTATTGTGCACCGAGCTTACCATGCGGAGTCTGGGGTTCCCGGGCGTATTGTGCACCGAGCTTGCCATGCGGAGTGTAGGGGGTCCGGGCGTATTGTGCACCGAGCTTACCATGCGGAGGCTGGGGTTCCCGGGCGTATTGTGCACCGAGCTTACCATGCGGAGTGTAGGGGGTCCGGGCGTATTGTGCACCGAGCTTACCATGCGGAGTCTGGGGGTCCCCGAGCGTATTGTGCACCGAGCTTGCCATGCGGAGTGTAGGGGGTCCGGGCGTATTGTGCACCGAGCTTACCATGCGGAGTGTAGGGTCCCCGGGCGTATTGTGCACCGAGCTTACCATGCGGAGTCTGGGGTTCCCGGGCGTATTGTGCACCGAGCTTACCATGCGGAGTCTAGGTTGTCCGGGCGTATTGTGCACCGAGCTTGCCATGCGAAGTGTAGGGGGTCCGGGCGTATTGTGCACCGAGCTTACCATGCGGAGTCAAGGGTTCCCGGGCGAATTGTGCACCGAGCTTGCCATGCGGAGTCTGGGGGTTCCCAAGCGTATTGTGCACCGAGCTTACCATGCGGAGTCTAGGGTTCCCGGGCGTATTGTGCACCGAGCTTACCATGCGGAGTCTTGGGTTCCCGGGCGTATTGTGCACCGAGCTTGCCATGCGGAGTCTGGGGGTTCCCGGGCGTATTGTGCACCAAGCTTACCATGCGGAGTGTAGGGGGTCCGGGCGTATTGTGCACCGAGCTTACCATGCGGAGTGTAGGGGGTCCGGGCGTATTGTGCACCGAGCTTACCATGTGGAGTCTGGGGTTCCCGGGCGTATTGTGCACCAAGCTTACCATGCGGAGTCTGGGGTTCCCGGGCGTATTGTGCACCGAGCTTACCATGCGGAGTGTAGGGGGTCCGGGCGTATTGTGCACCGAGCTTGCCATGCGGAGTCTGGGGGTTCCCGGGCGTATTGTGCACCAAGCTTACCATGCGGAGTGTAGGGGGTCCGGGCGTATTGTGCACCGAGCTTACCATGCGGAGTGTAGGGGGTCCGGGCGTATTGTGCACCGAGCTTACCATGCGGAGTCTGGGGTTCCCGGGCGTATTGTGCACCAAGCTTACCATGCGGAGTCTGGGGTTCCCGGGCGTATTGTGCACCGAGCTTACCATGCGGAGTGTAGGGGGTCCGGGCGTATTGTGCACCGAGCTTACCATGCGGAGTCTGGGATTCCCGGGCGTATTGTGCACCAAGCTTGCCATGCGGAGTCTAGGGTTCCCGGGCGTATTGTGCACCGAGCTTGCCATGCGGAGTCTGGGGTACCCGGGCGTATTGTGCACCGAGCTTACCATGCGGAGTCTAGGGTTCCCGGGCGTATTCTGCACCGAGCTTACCATGCGGAGTCTGGGGTTCCCGAACGTATTGTGCACCGAGCTTACCATGCGGAGTCTGGGGTTCCTGGGCGTATTGTGCACCGAGCTTGCCATGCGGAGTCTAGGGTTCCCGGGCGTATTCTGCACTGAGCTTACCATGCGGAGTCTGGGGTCCCCGAGCGTATTGTGATCCGAGCTTACCATGCGGAGTCTGGGGTTCCCGGGCGTATTGTTTACCGAGCTAACCATGCGGAGTCTGGGGTTCCCGGGCGTATTGTGCACCGAGCTTACCATGCGGAGTCTAGGGTTCCCGGGCGTATTGTGCACCGAGCTTACCATGCGGAGTCTAGGGTTCCCGGGCGTATTCTGCACTGAGCTTACCATGCGGAGTCTGGGGTTCCCGGGCGTATTGTGCACCGAGTTTACCATGCGGAGTCTAGGGTTCCCGGGCGTATTCTGCACTGAGCTTACCATGCGGAGTCTAGGGTTCCCGGGCGTATTGTGCACCGAGCTTACCATGCGGAGTCTAGGGTTCTCGGGCGTATTCTGCACTGAGCTTACCATGCGGAGTCTGGGGTTCCTGGGCGTATTGTGCACCGAGCTTGCCATGCGGAGTCTAGGGTTCCCGGGCGTATTGTGCACTGAGCTTACCATGCGGAGTCTGGGGTCCCCGGGATATTGTGCACCGAGCTTACCATGCGGAGTCTGGGGTACCCGGGCGTATTGTGCACCGAGCTTTCCATGCGGAGTCTGGGGTCCCCGGGCGTATTGTGCACCGAGCTTACCATGCGGAGTCTGGGGTTCCCGGGCGTATTGTGCACCGAGCTTGCCATGCGGAGTCTAGGGTTCCCGGGCGTATTGTGCACCGAGCTTACCATGCGGAGTCTAGGGTTCCCGGGCGTATTGTTCACCGAGCTTACCATGCGGAGTCTGGGGTTCCCGGGCGTATTGTGCACCGAGCTTGCCATGCGGAGTCTAGGGTTCCCGGGCGTATTGTGCACCGAGCTTACCATGCGGAGTCTAGGGTTCCCGGGCGTATTCTGCACTGAGCTTACCATGCGGAGTCTGGGGTTCCCGGGCGTATTGTGCACCGACTTACCATGCGGAGTCTAGGGTTCCCGGGCGTATTCTGCACTGAGCTTACCATGCGGAGTCTAGGGTTCCCGGGCGTATTGTGCACCGAGCTTACCATGCGGAGTCTAGGGTTCCCGGGCGTATTCTGCATTGAGCTTACCATGCGGAGTCTAGGGTTCCCGGGCGTATTGTGCACCGAGCTTACCATGCGGAGTCTGGGGTTCCCGGGCGTATTGTGCACTGAGCTTACCATGCGGAGTCTGGGGTTCCCGGGCGTATTGTGCACCGAGCTTGCCATGCGGAGTCTAGGGTTCCCGGGCGTATTGTGCACTGAGCTTACCATGCGGAGTCTGGGGTTCCTGGGCGTATTGTGCACCGAGCTTGCCATGCGGAGTCTAGGGTTCCCGGGCGTATTGTGCACTGACTTACCATGCGGAGTCTGGGGTCCCCGGGCGTATTGTGCACCGAGCTTACCATGCGGAGTCTAGGGTTCCCGGGCGTATTGTGCACCGAGCTTACCATGCGGATTCTAGGGTTCCCGGGCGTATTGTGCACCGAGCTTGCCATGCGGAGTCTAGGGTTCTCGGGCGTATTGTGCACCGAGCTTACCATGCGGAGTCTAGGGTTCCCGGGCGTATTGTGCACCGAGCTTACCATGCGGAGTCTGGGGTTCCCGGGCGTATTGTGCACCGAGCTTGCCATGCGGAGTCTAGGGTTCCCGGGCGTATTGTGCACCGAGCTTACCATGCGGAGTCTGGGGTTCCCGGGCGTATTGTGCACCAAGCTTACCATGCGGAGTCTGGGGTCCCCGGGCGTATTGTGCACCGAGCTTACCATGCGGAGTCTGGGGTTCCCGGGCGTATTGTGCACTGAGCTTACCATGCGGAGTCTGGGGTTCCCGGGCGTATTGTGCACCGAGCTTGCCATGCGGAGTCTAGGGTTCCCGGGCGTATTGTGCACTGAGCTTACCATGCGGAGTCTGGGGTTCCCGGGCGTATTGTGCACCGAGCTTGCCATGCGGAGTCTAGGGTTCCCGGGCGTATTGTGCACCGAGCTTACCATGCGGAGTCTAGGGTTCCCGGGCGCATTCTGCACTGAGCTTACCATGCGGAGTCTGGGGTTCCTGGGCGTATTGTGCACCGAGCTTGCCATGCGGAGTCTAGGGTTCCCGGGCGTATTCTGCACTGAGCTTACCATGCGGAGTCTGGGGTTCCCGGGCGTATTGTGCACCGAGCTTACCATGCGGAGTCTAGGGTTCCCGGGCGTATTCTGCACCGAGCTTACCATGCGGAGTCTAGGGTTCCCGGGCGTATTGTGCACCGAGCTTACCATGCGGAGTCTGGAGTCCCCGGGCGTATTGTGCACCGAGCTTACCATGCGGAGTCTGGGGGTTCCCGGGCGTATTGTGCACCGAGCTTACCATGCGGAGTCTGGGGTTCCCGGGCGTATTCTGCACCGAGCTTACCATGCGGAGTCTGGGGTTCCCGGGCGTATTGTGCACCGAGCTTACCATGCGGAGTCTAGGGTTCCCGGGCGTATTCTGCACCGAGCTTACCATGCGGAGTCTGGGGGTCCCCGGGCGTATTGTGCACCGAGCTTACCATGCGGAGTCTGGGGTTCCCGGGCGTATTGTGCACCGAGCTTACCATGCGGAGTCTGGGGTTCCCGGGCGTATTCTGCACCGAGCTTACCATGCGGAGTCTGGGGTTCCCGGGCGTATTGTGCACCGAGCTTACCATGCGGAGTCTGGGGTTCCCGGGCGTATTCTGCACCGAGCTTACCATGCGGAGTCTGGGGTTCCCGGGCGTATTGTGCACCGAGCTTACCATGCGGAGTCTAGGGTTCCCGGGCGTATTCTGCACCGAGCTTACCATGCGGAGTCTGGGGGTCCCCGGGCGTATTGTGCACCGAGCTTACCATGCGGAGTCTAGGGTTCCCGGGCGTATTGTGCACCGAGCTTACCATGCGGAGTCTGGGTTTCCCGGGCGTATTCTGCACCGAGCTTACCATGCGGAGTCTAGGGTTCCCGGGCGTATTCTGCACCGAGCTTACCATGCGGAGTCTGGGGTTCCCGGGCGTATTGTGCACCGAGCTTACCATGCGGAGTCTGGGGTTCCCGGGCGTATTGTGCACCGAGCTTACCATGCGGAGTCTGGGGTTCCCGGGCGTATTCTGCACCGAGCTAACCATGCGGAGTATGGGGGTTCCTGGGCGTATTGTGCACCGAGCTTGCCATGCGGAGTCTAGGGTTCCCGGGCGTATTCTGCACTGAGCTTACCATGCGGAGTCTGGGGTTCCTGGGCGTATTGTTTACCGAGCTTACCATGCGGAGTCTGGGGTTCCCGGGCGTATTGTGCACCGAGCTTACCATGCGGAGTCTAGGGTTCCCGGGCGTATTCTGCACCGAGCTTACCATGCGGAGTCTGGGGTTCCCGGGCGTATTCTGCACCGAGCTTACCATGCGGAGTCTGGGGTTCCCGGGCGTATTGTGCACCGAGCTTACCATGCGGAGTCTGGGGTTCCCGGGCGTATTCTGCACCGAGCTTACCATGCGGAGTCTGGGGTTCCCGGGCGTATTGTGCACCGAGCTTACCATGCGGAGTCTAGGGTTCCCTTGGCGTATTGTGATCCGAGCTTACCATGCGGAGTCTGGGGATCCCGGGCGTATTCTGCACCGAGCTTACCATGCGGAGTCTGGGGTTCCCGGGCGTATTGTGCACCGAGCTTACCATGCGGAGTCTAGGGTTCCCGGGCGTATTGTGCACCGAGCTTACTATGCGGAGTCTGGGGTTCCCGGGCGTATTGGGCACCGAGCTTACCATGCGGAGTCTGGGGGTTCCCGGGCGTATTGTGATCCGAGCTTACCATGCGGAGTCTGGGGTTCCCGGGCGTATTGTGCATTGAGCTTACCATGCGGAGTCTTGGGTTCCCGGGCGTATTGTGCACCAAGCTTACCATGCGGAGTCTGGGGTTCCCGGGCGTATTGTGCACTGAGCTTACCATGCGGAGTCTGGGGTTCCCGGGCGTATTGTGCACCGAGCTTACCATGCGGAGTCTAGGGTTCCCGGGCGTATTGTGCACCGAGCGTACCATGCGGAGTCTAGGGGGCCGGGCGTATTGTGCACCGAGCTTACCATGCGGAGTCTGGGGTTCCCGGGCGTATTGTGCACCGAGCTTACTATGCGGAGTCTAGGTTGTCCGGGCGTATTGTGCACCGAGCTTACCATGCGGAGTCTGGGGTTCCCGGGCGTATTGTGCACCGAGCTTACCATGCGGAGTCTGGGGTTCCCGGGCGTATTGTGCACCGAGCTTACCATGCGGAGTCTGGGGTTCCCGGGCGTATTGTGCACCGAGCTTGCCATGCGGAGTGTAGGGGGTCCGGGCGTATTGTGCATTGAGCTTACCATGCGGAGTCTGGGGTTCCCGGCCGTATTGTGCACCGAGCTTGCCATGCGGAGTCTGGGGTTCCCGGGCGTATTGTGCACCGAGCTTGCCATGCGGAGTGTAGGGGGTCCGGGCGTATTGTGCACCGAGCTTACCATGCGGAGTCTGGGGTTCCCGGCCGTATTGTGCACCGAGCTTACCATGCGGAGTCTGGGGTTCCCGGGCGTATTGTGCACCGAGCTTACCATGCGGAGTCTGGGGTTCCCGGCCGTATTGTGCACCGAGCTTACCATGCGGAGTTTAGGGGGTCCGGCCGTATTGTGCACTGAGCTTGCCATGCGGTAGTAAGCCTACTCATAATACATAGTACCATTGTAATTCGTCTTTTGTCTTTCCTTTGATCTTCCTTGAGAAGAACAACTTTCGTAATTTTAAGGACAACTTCCAAACACTACCACCTCCCCCCCCCCTCTCTCAACTTCATAATTCACTACAAAACTATCAAGAATTCATAGGTTAACATGCAAATTTGGAAATCAGGGATGGATTATGAATATTAGCCCATGACAGCTCCTTAGTAGGCCTACCTATAAGACACTCGTCGAAAATGGAAAACCAATAACATTAATCTTAAACAAAACCACCAACAACTAGTGTAGAATGTAAATGTTTTCTCACCTGCGGGTGTAGAGAAGCGAGGTTAGCAATTAATCAACGTAGAGCGCTACCTGCAAGCGTGACCACAGCTCCCGTTGAACCCTCGGACTGTGACTGTGACTGTGTAGTGTGTTCTGTTGTGTACTACAGTACTACTGGCGCGGCGCGGCGTGGGACAGGGACGACCAGGAACCAACGGTTGGAGCGAGACGGGAGGGGCAGGGAAGAATGCGCTGTGCGCAACAAGCACTCGTGGCATTATGAATTACACAGGGTTGCCAGATTAAAAAGTGGACGTTTTATGGGTGTCAATTATGGAATTGTTTGCTAACTACCAAAAGAAAAATACTTAATATTCACTCATGCATGCAGATTTAGGAACAAAGCATATGAATACCGATAGAGGTTGCTGCGCCCCGGTACAACGTGAGATCTTATTTGGGAAGATGACGTTTCGATTCACTACCAATCACCGACAATCTACAGTGAAGATTTTCCCGAAATTTCCCTCAGTCAGAAGCGCTGGGATTCAGTCATAATACATATATTAGGAGTAGGACATTCATTCCCAAATTATAAACAGCGTAATTAATAAACAGGTTTGTATATGGAATGAAATCCAGTAGACATAAAATTAGGATTTGTCAAGAAAAATATGATAGTTACAAAAGTAGAATGCACAAAAACAAAAATATATACAATATTAAATAAATGCATGTGCCGGCATCCACCATACACATACAATTTGTATCCCGACATATGAATTTAAACAATTTATTTTATGTTGTATATATTTTTGTTGTTGTGCAATCTACTTTTGAAACTAGCAATATGTTTCTTGACAATTCATAGTTCCCACGTGACGTCACAGTGGCCATGATTGCGACACAATTGATGGGGACCAATCCTAGATCATTAGCGAATATTACTGAAATTTACTAAATAAGCATAACTTAGAATTTGAAAAGTAAAAATAAGTAATAAAATTATCAGAAACTACCACACATACCAATTGTATTTAAAACACAAGCTGAATTTGAAAGAACAAATGATTTTTTTGTTCTAACACAACCACCTTATATTGTTTCTCCATGGCAACGTCAAAGTTTGGTCACAAATGTGGCCGCCACGCGCAAAGATGTGACGTACGTGCAACCTATGAATACAACACTTAATATAACCACTAAACACATCACCCGGTTTATTCCAGAGCCCGTGTTGTCACTTGATTAGCGCTAGTGTACTTGGAAAGTATTCGACTAGCAGCCTGCTGGTAGTTCACCATTTCCCACGAAGAATGCGCTGCAAAAAAAGTACAGTGTCCGCGGTTTCGTTTCTGGCAGCCCGGTGTCGGCTTCTCTGCAGCGAGCGCGGAGATGACCTTGGGGCGAAGGGTACGATTACAGCGGCGTCCGCGAACGTTATCGCTACTCGCTTGTCTCGAACGCACATGTTAGTTGAATTAAGACAAATACAATGGATCATTCAGTTCAATTCACATTTCACTTCATTATTTTCTTAATTCATAGGTTATCTAGGTAATTGGTAATGGTAATGGTATTCCAGAGTATTATTTTTTTTAAACTTTAGCTTTATGTATTCAACGGCCATATTATTCGGTTAAAAAGGAGGACTTTTAAATGTGTCAATTTTACATGCACGATTATTTATATCTAAAGACTAATTTATCTATTTATCCAGAGTATTAAAAGTTCCACTCTATCAACAGTAGAGAGCAATACAAAAAACATAATTATTTTTACATCCAAGATGGTAAATCAAAATACACTTCCGAACCATTCATGCTAGCGATATTGATATGACATATTTTGTTGTGAAACCCCGTAATATAAGCCGGTTACAAACCTAAATCGGCCTTTAATACTAAGTATTGAATAAAATAAAATATGTTGGTAGTTTCCTAATTTTATATAATAATAAAGATGGTCATGTCATATTAGCAAAAGTTTCGTTTGGTAACACCGTAAAATAAGACCGTATATCGGCCGTAAATACAAAGGATGAAGAAATTTAAAATTAGTTGTTTTTGCTAACTTTATAGAAATATATGAAAACACAAGTGGACGTGAAACCCCGTAATATCGACCAGCAACGAACGACCAATAATAGAATTAGATCGTCAATCACGGGACAGGACGCACTGGTTCCCGTGGTTCCCATTTTTCAAATTATCTTCTAAAATGTAAATGCTCCAAACATAAGCAAACTACGCGTATAGTAGCACTATAAAACTATGCATAAGATAATGTGATTCAATTAATATGCATTATTAGCGAAGTGAGCTGAGAGTGCAGTCACAACAATAATTATTTAGTACTCATAGTATAGGCTCTCAACGTTATTGAAGAAAACGAACGCAGACGACAGTTGTGTGCACCAGTGGCGTATCTAGGATTTTGGAAAGGGGGGGGGGGGGGTTAACTCATATTATAGAGAGTGGAGCCAAAAATAAACGGGGGGTCCGGGGGTATTCCACCGGGAAAATTTTCTCGTCAAGGACATTTTGGTGCAAATCTGTGCGTTTTACAGCGGCCAACTGAACTAAAATTACTAAATTTCTGGCAACGGCGAAAAAAGCTTCAAAGAACAACAATTGAACTGAAGTGTTTATACACAGAAATAAAATTATAGAGCAATGTGTGTATTTTTAACAAAAACTAATGTCTTTGGTATTTTATACAAAACTACTGTTTATTTATATATCCATTTTTTCAATCCAATGCAATTTCCACTTTTCCTTTGCGAAAGGAGGGGTTTTGTCCCCCCCCCCCCCCTCCCCACCTTGGATACGCCACTGGTGTGCACGAAAAAAATTACGAACATCTGTGCATATAGTTATTCTTATTTCTTAGAGTGCGTAAACAGTAAACACTGATCCAAAAGTGAGTCTGTGGACTCGCAACAGTCGCCAGTAAAACATCGTAAATCACGTCGGAACGCGTAGGAATTGGGTTGCCAAACATGGGACAGTGATACTTGGTGATACGTCAGAGCGTGAGAGAACACATGCGCGAGTGTTATTATATTCCCTGCGGAATTATGAAGTTTTATATGATAGAGTGATGAATTTGGAGTAGAATTTGACTTGTTGGCTACACGGTCAGTGGTGGGTGTGGCACCCAGGGGTGTCCAATGGGTGAATTTTGCTGATTTTGTGACCATAAATAATTGTTTACAGCCAAACCAATAAACAAATTACAAATGTGATTTAAGATTCGTGTTAAGAATAACAACGTTAGTTTAATTCATATTTAAAAAAATATTGCCCGGAAATCAACATTTTGATTTTGGGGTTATGTCCCTAAAAAGGTCAAATATTACCCTTTTACAAAAAATCTTCAATAATTAGGTAGCGCGATATATTTTAAGTAAAATTAGGTTGTTGACCACTTTTAAAGTCGTGGGTGTGGCATCCAGGGGTGCCCAGGTTTTGCACTTATCTGTTTACTTTCTTTCCTATAAACTATTTATTTTAGAGCCCCACGGATACATTAACAGAGTTTGATTCCATATCAGTGTTGAAAATGTCAACTTTAGCTTTATCCGTATTTTTATAGTTTTGAAATGTGCCCGGAAATCAAAATTTTGATAATGAGGTAATTGTCTCCAAAATGAAAACCAATGGCCGTTTGCACCATAAATCTACAATAAATTGTATACAGTGCCCCCAATTGGTATTATGAATAAAGAAACTTGTGGAATGGTCGGTGTGGTTCTTATGGGTGGCTGAAGTGTGAATTTGGCTGATTTTTTTTATCGGAAAGTTTTTATTTTGTAACCAAACTTATGAGTTTATCTTAATTCTGACTTCGTATTCGTCTTTAGAATGACAACTGAGTTTTAAGAAAATTTTATTTTCGAAAGTTGGCCGAAAATATTGATAATCCCAAAATAAAAACAAAATTTTGGAATAATTTCCTCTAGACCTAGTCAAAAAGTGGTATTTAACCTTAGATGTGGCTGGTATAGCTGGTATAAAGTACACTTAATTTACAAAAATAATTACAACTATGTTAAGTGATCCATTACGAGTGGTGTAGGGGAAGAATAAGAGTTCGGAGGACCAGCACTGAGGCAATAAATAGGTGGACTGTAAACACTAGGTCGAGTTCAGCAATAATCCGCACATACACAAAATACACTTGAAAGCAAAAGGAATATATTAACACAAATAACACAATACACTTATATTCTTGAGTTACAATTACAATACATGAATTATGTGTGTTGTACACATGTGAAAATGAGAATAAAAGCGAGAATAATTCTACACGACGCGAGCATGTAAAAATGGACGACAAAGTACAACAATGGTAAAATGCAAAGATCTTAGAAAAGATAAAATAGCTCAACATTCGCTTTCCTCACGCATGGATCCAAAGACATTGAAAGAGTAAAGTGACAGCTGATGCGATCTGTCGGGCGTAACTAAAATTACAACACATTTGCATGAACATACTGGGGCCCAAAAATGAATTTTTTTCATAATGAAAAAAGGAGTGCAAAAAGTTGCTTATATAGGAAGGGGACACAGTTTAACTATTGGGCGCTTGAAGTGTCCACGAGGAGTCTTGATGGTAACCACTCGAACTTTTCCATCTTGACCAGGATGCAGAGCAGTGATTATGGCGAGTTCCCACTGTAGAGGTTGTAGGTTCTCTTCTTTCACAAGAACCACGGTGCCTTCAACAAGGTTTGGGCTGGAACTGGACCATTTCTGTCTCTGCTGCATAGTGTGAAGGTAGTCGGTGGACCATTTCTTCCAGATGAGCTGCATGTATTGTTGAAGCTGTTGCCATCTATTTAAAGCATGAACTGAACTGTGAATTAGGTTAGGTTCAGGTATAGAGGTAATAGCTTCACCAATGAGAAAATGACCCGGACTAAGATAAGATATATCATGAGGATCATTGGAGTTTACGATAAGTGGGCGTGAATTTAAACAAGCTTCAATTTGTGTGAGTATTGTGCACATTTGTTCAAATGTGAGTGAGTTATTTCCTATCACCCTTTTGAGATGATATTTGAGAGATTTAACCGCAGCCTCCCACAGGCCTCCGAAGTGAGGAGAGCGAGGTGGTATGAAAAACCAATTACAATTTTCATGAGAATTGTAATTTTGCAGAGTTTCTTGATGAGACCTTGACTTCAGTAGTTTGCTGAGATCAGCTAGCTGATGATTAGCACCAACAAAGTTTGTTCCGTTATCGCTATATATGTTGGAACATTTTCCTCTTCGTGACGTGAAACGCTTTAACGCAGCGATGAATGCTTCAGTAGTCATGTCGCTGACTAATTCAATGTGTACAGCCTTAGTAGCAAGGCAAACGAAGATAGCAATATATGCCTTCAATTTTATTTTACTGCGTGTGGATCCTTGCTTTATGAAAAAGGGTCCTGCATAATCAATTCCTGTGTTTAAGAAAGGTCGAGCCGGTTGTATTCTGGGAGTAGGTAATTCTCCCATGAGTTGCTGTGTAGTTGTGGTTTTCAACTTGTAGCATGGTAAACATTGATGCAATGTTGATCGAAGTATTCGTCTTATGGACGGTATCCAGTAGCGTTGTTGAAGTGATGACGTCAACATTTGTGATGAAGCATGTAATAATCGTAAATGCTCGTGCATAATGAGAAGTTTGGTGAGATGATGCCGTGTTGGAATAATCATTTGATGTTTAGATTCGAATGGCAGCAAAGATTTTTGAAGTCTTCCTCCGAGTCTTAGAATACCTTCACTATCCAAGAAAGGACATAAGTTTTTGATACTGCTTTTGTTGGAGAGTTCTCTTGATGATGACAATGCATGAATTTCTGATGAGTATACAACACCTTGAGCTAGTTTGATGCATGCTTTTAATGAGTTATTTAACTCTGTGACAGAGAGTGTCGAATGATTTCTCTCCGACGGTGGCCTTCTGGAATTGTAGCAAAATCGAATGCAATAAGCAATGACTCGTTGCAATTTAGTCAACCTTGAAAATTTATGGATGATGTCATCTTTTGGCTCAATTGCCATGAAGGTGATGGTTGAAGTTTGTTGTTCTGGCATGTCTTCTAACGCGATGGGCTGCATGATTGATATTGGCCATAATGATGGGTCTTGTGGCAACCATTGAGGTCCATGCCACCACAATTTACAAGTAGCAAGAATGTCTGGAGAGGTTCCTCTAGAAATCAAATCTGCAGGATTTTGTGCTGATGCGATGTGTGCCCATTTTGCATTTGCAGTGAGTTCTTGTATTTCTGTGACTCTGTTTGCAATGAATGTTTTCCATTTGTACGGATGAGCTTTAATCCAAGCAAGAACGAGTGTTGAGTCTGTCCAGAGGAAACTGGAATTAATGTCAAGATGAAGCGATTCAACTGTTTTGTTAAAAAGTTTGGCGAGTAAAAGTGCGCCGCATAATTCCAATCGTGGAAGTGTTATTCGTTTCAAAGGTGCTACCTTTGATTTAGAGTAAAGTAAGTGGGTAGAAGTATGACCTTCATTGTTGGTCGATCGGAGATATATGCAAGCTCCGAAAGCTTTTTCAGAAGCATCAGAAAAGCCGTGTAACTGGATATCGGTGATGACTCCTGTCACTAATACTAGTCGTTGAACCTTTATGTTGCTTATGGTAGGAAGTTGATTGCAGATATTCTGCCATTTTGTGTTTAGAGAGACGGGTAAGAGATCATCCCAGTCTAACCGTTCTATCCACAGGTGCTGTAGAAAAATCTTGCAATTGATGACAATAGGACTAATTAGTCCTAGTGGATCGAAAATGGCAGAAATAATAGATAACACTTTGCGTTTAGTAGCTAGTGATACTTGTTGTAACTGCGGCTTGGTTGAACCATAGATTATTTGAAAGATATCAGAAGCAGGATGCCAAAGCAGTCCTAGAGTTGTGATACAATCTTCTCGTTCGAATTGCAGCGGAAGGTTAATTTCACGATCTTCTTCTGGAACCGACTCCAAAAGAGCAGAATGGTTTGAGCACCATTTACGTAGTGGAAAGCCTCCACTGGCCAGTAAAGATTTCAAATCTTGCTGAAGTTTTAGAGCGTCTTCTAAATTGTTTGCTCCTGAAAGACAGTCATCTACGTAGAAATCATTTTTGAGTATCAAAGATGCCTTAGGATAATTTTTAGCTTCCAAGTCTGCTAAATGGTGTAAGCATCGAGTAGCTAAAAAGGGTGCAGTTTTTGTACCATAAGCTACTGTAGTCAGTTGGTATTCTCTTATGGGTTCATTAGTAGATTCTCTCCATAAGATGCGTTGTAAATTCCAATCGTCAGGATGCATATTTATTTGTCTGTACATTTTAGCAATGTCGGCGCTGAAAGCTATCAGATGTGTTCTGAAACGCAAGACAATTGAGCACAAGTCGTCTTGTATTGTAGGTCCTAGTTTTAGTAAATCATTTAGTGACTTGCCGGTGCTAGATTTTGCCGATCCATCGAAAACGACACGTATATGACTTGTAGTAGATTGTTTGAATACTGCATGGTGAGGTAAGTAGTAACAAGTACCAGTTTCATCTGGTGCACTGTCGACTGGTTGCATATGACCAAGTTCTTGGTATTCATGAAGAAACTTATTGTAGTCTTCCTTTGCGACGCTATTTAAATCAAGGTGACGTTCCAATTGTTGATACCGCCGCATTGCTTGAGGTCTCGAGTCACCGAGTTGACTCCTGTCTTCTTTCAATGGGAGACGAACAATAAATTTTCCTTGAGCGTTACGAGTCGTATTGTTTAAGAAATGATTTTCGCAATCACGTTCTTCCTTTGTAGTGATAGGTTTTGGAATACCTTCAATTTCCCAAAAGCGCTTAAGTTGTTGATCAATTTTTTCCGTACTAACGAAATACGTATGTGCAGGTTTCAGAGACTGCTCGAGAGTCAAACCGGGAACCCTTCCACCGAGGACCCAACCAAGTTTTGTCTCTTGAATTGTAGGGAAACCTGGGCGAATGAGTGAATTCGATTGGAGAAGGTCGTAGTAGTGTTCTGCACCTATCAGCAGTTGGATTTCACCTGGATTGTCGAAATCAGGATCTGCTAGTAGGCCTACAATGTTATGAGGAATGTTCCATGTGCTACAATCGATGGGAACCGACATTAGATTTCCCGTAATTTTTGGCAAGATGAAACAATCGATTTTAGTTGTGTGATTGCTAATAGTTGATTTTACTGTTACACTAACAGTGTGGGTAGTTGTTGAACTTGTGTTGTTAATACCCTGAATAGATGTGTGACTGACTTCTTTTTTGAGTTGAAGGTTGTTAGCCAATTCAAGAGTGATGAAAGAGGCTTGACTTGCCGAGTCGAGCAGTGCTCGACATTTGATTAAATTACGAAATTTATTTAGAGCATAGACTTGTGCTGTTGCTAACAACACTTGGTGTGTAGGTTTAGCCTTGAAGGAAGAGTAGCTTCCTGCACTAGCATCGCTAGTAGACCTATTGTTTTCTGAATGATTGGTTAAGAGATTGTTACTTTGCATTGACGCAGGTGTGCGATTGCTATATTGAGTATTGGTCAGTTGTTTGTTTATCTGCGTTTGACCTTGAGGCCCTTGTTTAGAATCATGTAATAAGATGCTGTGCTTTTTTCCACACTTACAATAGCTAGGAAATTCGCATGCGTTGACCTCATGATCGATAGCAAAGCAGTTGGCACAAGCATTATTAGAATTAATGAATTGCCATCTATGTGCTACTGACAGATCGCGAAATGATTTACAATTGTATAAGTAATGTTTATTACCACAATGCAAACATTCGGTATTGTTAGTACCGGTAGCGACATACGTAGGCCTATGTTTATTAGGCTTGCTTTGAGGAATGTCAACCCTTGCTTGAGTAAGCTCTATAGTCTGTGACCTCTTGTCAAGAAAGTCACATAAGCACTTAAGTGTGGAACATTCCGATTCCGATTGTGATGTTTCAAAATCACGCCTAGTTTGCATGTCTAGTTTCCCTAGGGTGAGTTGAATCAGTAGAAGCTCATGAATTTCGATATTCAAATTGAGCGCTTGAATAGCATTGAGATTGCTTGTAAGTTCATTAACTAACTGTCTAAGTTCATGAGCGGAGTTTGCTCGTGCATGTGGAAGATTAAGAAGAGTATTGATATGTTTCTGAGATATCAATTTTTTGTTTTCGTATCTTTTGACAATCATTTCCCATGCAATGATGTAATTAGCTGAGGATAATGGGAGATTTTTGATCAGCTGTAGAGGTTCATCACGTAATGATGATAGAAGATAATGAAACTTATGAACATCCGTAAGAGTTGCATTGTTATGTATGAGTGCAACATATGTGTCTTTGTATTGTGTCCAACGAGTGTAGTCACCTGAGAAATCTGGTAGATTTATATTTGGCAGTTTTAGAATATGTTTGTGTACTTGAGCGCCATTGACAGTGCAGGCATCACTCAACAGCGTAACAGGAGCAAATAAGTCGTTTGATGTCGCATTAGTGTCAAAATATAAACTTTCAAATTCTGATCTATACATTTCATGCTCTGAGTCAGCTTCAGTGTCTTCTATTTCAAGCCGTGTTTGTATTTCTTCAAACTGACCATAAATTGAAGAAAGAGTTTCAAATCAAACTCTGATTGCACTTAGATTTGACTGATTGTCTACGTTGTTTATGAACGTGTGTATGCGTGTAAGCCTAGCTTTGACTACGCCACGCCGTTTAATTAACTCACTTTTCATTTGGTCATTCATGGTGCCAGAAACAAAGAACTAGGATAGAACAGAAATGAGAGACAGTAAATAGCTTATCTGAGTTGTGACGACTGCGACTAGAAGAAGTCTGTCCATGACCGGAGAAGTTCCACGAGAGTTGCAAGATGTACTTTCAGCTGGGGCCCCATGGGAAGCCGGGTGCAGACGAACTAGGCCTAGCGTAGGCCTATGCTTAGGCTATGTAGAAGGATAACGAAGGTGCCGTCGACGATGATTTTAAGAACAGTTTATAATTTCCACGTGGAAATAATGTAAATTGTATATGCGGCCCGGTGCGACCAAAATGTAGGGGAAGAATAAGAGTTCGGAGGACCAGCACTGAGGCAATAAATAGGTGGACTGTAAACACTAGGTCGAGTTCAGCAATAATCCGCACATACACAAAATACACTTGAAAGCAAAAGGAATATATTAACACAAATAACACAATAAACTTATATTCTTGAGTTACAATTACAATACATGAATTATGTGTGTTGTACACATGTGAAAATGAGAATAAAAGCGAGAATAATTCTACACGACGCGAGCATGTAAAAATGGACGACAAAGTACAACAATGGTAAAATGCAAAGATCTTAGAAAAGATAAAATAGCTCAACATTCGCTTTCCTCACGCATGGATCCAAAGACATTGAAAGAGTAAAGTGACAGCTGATGCGATCTGTCGGGCGTAACTAAAATTACAACACATTTGCATGAACAAGTGGAGAGGGTGCAGGCGGGGGAGGGGGCAAATGTGATTTTGTAGATATTTTAGTTATTTATTTATTATTTGATAAATTTGATTTTTTAGATTTTGTACTGTATTTGCTTTTATGTAGATCGTCAACGTAAAGTCAAAGGTTGCTTCATGTGTTAAAGACGCTATTTTCAGTTTTGGTCTCTTGATTTTTCTGTCGTCGGTAACTTTCTTGCATACTCAAACCACCTGAGATACTATATCAAATCTTGATTTGGGATTTTTTAAATAGAAGTTTGTATTTTGGTTCGGTTGCAGCATTGTATATACTTTTTTTTATTTTACTTGTATATTACTTTGTTACTTGTGTGTGTGGCCGTTGTAAACGTGACCAAAAAACAGGGCTTATCTTATCGCCAGAAATCTGTGAAATGTTTATGGGCGTCCGCGTTTCATTGTCAGCAACATTTCTATCATAATGTATAATGCAAAATGGGATTCTGACCAAGAGTATTTTGTTCGTTTCTCCGTTATTAGTACGTGCCCAATACATTTTTAGAGATAACAAGCATTTAATTTTCTCGTTTATATTCTAAACTTTTAAAATGGGCCCTTAGATTTTCACAGTGTTCTATCCAACTCGATTTGTTTTGATAGTTTTTTAAGCATCGATCATGATGGCAAACACATTTTCGAGATCAAAAGTAATTCAGTTTCGCGTGTACACTAAAGAAACTAGGCACTCACATCACATCTTGGAATCAAATAGAATTGTTTTGAATGATCCTCGCCATTCTTCTATGAGGAAAATACGCCTACTTAATAACGTTCACGTAAAATAAATTTCACTTTTTAATACTCCACACAAATTGCACACTATGTAGATGATACAATTTATTTTAGTTTACAAACAATTTTAAAACTCGCGTATTTTTGGCCTCGTTTCTTATTGTGCTCCAATACACGTTCTGTAATATGATTTCAAATGCACTAGGCATACTTAAAATTTTAATTTGGGTCTCGATTTCATATTATTTTAGTCACACAAACTTACATCGCAAAATACTATACATGACTTTCAAAATAATTATATTATATTTGTATTTGGCGTTACATTTAAAACAAGTGAACGGAAATCCAGCACTCTCTGATAAAGCAAGGTAGTTTACATTATGTTACGTGTAACAGTCACTTCACACCATCATGAACCAAGTTCTACAATTTACGAGAAAACATAAAGCACGAAATCTACAATTTTACCTAGTTCTCGAGTAAACCACTAGTCACTACCGACTGAAAATTGAGAGTACTCTATAGTCTATACCAAGTAACGAATCATCATGGGCATACGCATACAATCATTTGCCTGGTAACAAGTAGGGACTTATGAAAGCGTTGTTATGTACGCATTGTGGCATAACCTCAAAATTAAATCTTCAGACCCCCCCCCCCCCCCTTTATATGTTTATAAAAAATTAGGTTTACTTTATGCCAACTTTTGAAGATCTAAGGAAAGTACCACTTTTTGACCCGTTCTCGAGGAAATTATAGCAACATCAAAATTTTAATTTTGATTTTGGAATAATCAATTTTATTTTGAGACAAATATCTAAAATACAAGTAGATTAAAACTCGTGTTATTCTAAACACGAATATGAAGTCAGAATTAACAAATACTTATCAGTGTGTTGGCTGTAAAAAAGCAGTTTATGATAAAAACAAAGTCAGCCAAATTTACCCTTTGTGCACACCTATCAAACAAACCGATCATTTAACAAGTTTATTTATTTCTGAACACCAATTGGGGGCACTGTATACAATTTATTGTAGGTTTATGGCAATTACGGCCATTGGTTTTCTTATGGAGACAGTCACCTCAAAATCAAAATTTTGATTTCCGGGCACATTTCAAAACTATAAAAATACGGATAAAGCTAAATTTGACATTCTTAACACTGATATGGACTCAGAACTCTGTTATATTTATCCGTGGGGCTCTAAAAAAATAGTTTGTAGGAAATAAAATAAAGAGAAAAGTGCAAGATCTGGGCACCCTTGGATGCCACACCCACGACTGTAAAAGTGACCAACAACCTTATTTTTAGTTAAAATATATCGCGCTATCTAATTATTGAAGATTTTTTGTAAAACGGTAGTATTTGACCATTTTAGGGACATAACCCCAAAAGCAATATGTTGATTTCCGGGCAATATGGGAGTTAAAAAAATAATTTTTGAACCAACTTTGTAATTTTAAATACTAATCTGAAATCATATTGGCAATATGTTTATTGGTTTAACTGTAAACAAATATTGTAATAATTAAAACAACAGAAAAATGCAACTTCTGGGCACCCCTGGGTGCCATACCCAGGATTTGATTAGTAACCAACAAACTAATTTTTACTTGAAATATTAAACGGTACCTAATTATTGAAGATTTTTTGAAAAAGGATATTTGTTGACCATTATAGGGACATGGCCCAAAAATCAAAATTTTGATTTCCGGGCAATAATGGAGGTACAAAATATGAAGAAAACTAATTTTGTAATTCTTAACACGAATCTGAAATCACATTTGTAATTTGTTTATTGGTATGGCTGTAAAAAAATAATTTATGGTCACAAAATCAGCAAAATTCATCCTTTGGACACCCCTGGGTGCCACACCCACCACTGGCCGTGTGGCCAACAAGTCAAATTCTACTACAAATTCATAATTTTATCATAATATATAGGTCATCCAAAATTCCGCAGGGGGGGGGGGGGGGGAAGGGTTTCCCCTTGTGCGTTCTGGTCTAGTATGAGTGCTGGCCTACTATAGGCCGGACGCCTTGACAAAGAAGGTTGTGTCGTCACAACTAACTCTGGCCGGCGTAGTGATATGTGGACGTTTACGCAGTGCTCATCCGCGCACTATACCTGTCAGAGAGAAAATACACTGATTGGCAAGGCGGTGTTAGAAAATACTAGCTTTGGTAGGCCGTGACTTAAAAATACTACCATCAAGAAAGCTTTGACTTCTGTGTGTTGCTAGGATACTTGATGTATTTCTTTGTCATTTGATGGTCTGTTGTTTTTATTGCCGTTTCGCGTTTGACAGGAGTTGAGTTCACGTGGGGGAAACATGGTGGTGTTTTTTCTACGACGTGACGCCCGTGTTCGGCTGATTTACCCTGTAATATTATTTATTAAAATTTATTACCGATATCAAGAAACCTTGACACTGAAAACATAACTCGGGATCTTTCAGAGTGGTCATATGCGTTCCCTGTGCCTTTAGGGTACGACAATATGCAGACAGACAAAGCAATTGACAAAGGTAGGTCGTCCGTAGCTGTTCCTTCTTCATACCTTCATGCCTAGCATGATGGGACGGAACTACTTTAAATTTTCCCAAACATAATTAAGTAGTTGTTAATTTATAAGTGAATATAATAATTTAGATAGTAAGAAACTAAAGTTTATTCCTGCATAATTAAACCGCAAACACATACCAAGAGGGAGAAAAATAGCATTTTATCCAGGGCCCATGTCCACCAACCTATGAAATAACAAAACATGTTTACTTCTGGTACGGCAATGAGTAGTAGTCTACATTTAAGTTGGTATTACAAGGTGTGAGGTCACTTGCTATTACATCATCCGTGACGACAACACTTTCTTTCTTACGGCGTCCGGCCTATATCGAACGTGAGTGTATAATAGGCTGATGTAAATATATAATAATAATAGTCATACGTTACCTCAAAAACGTTGGTTTCATTTGTTATAAGTTTTCTCCGCCATGAAAGGGATATCCATGATGGAAACAACTCATGCATTTGGGAATGGCCACTACCAATCGCGGTAGCTCCCCACACCAAGTACTGGTTAACTTCATTGCCTGTATTGCCGTATGTATCTACGCACAATATTGTTGCTACCTTATTTGTTTGTTGACTATATTCCTATAAAAAAAATCCTCAGTGACAGATGTGAGCACAGTGGGTCGTCATACAGCGGGTCGAATGTATGAATGAATAGATCGAAATAATTCCTTACGATACAAACTATCCAAAAACGACTAATCGAGACAATATGTCTGCCGTGCAAGTCAAAGTAATTAGGTCAATATTGTCTCCGAATTATGGTAACCCAACTGCTAATGCAGACATGTATGCCCTTCTAAATTTGTGCACTCTAAATACATAAAATTCAGCCCCTCTTCATCGCATCAAAGCAAATTCATGGACAATTGAATCGATCTACTATGCCAAACAACAATATACTAGGCATAGTTTTTCACCAAATTATTTAACTCGACCATTAGTGTTGAACTGCTCCGTCGCCAACTTGTATTAAAAAAAAATTTTTCATTCACAAGTGGGCTGAAATCTGATAAAAAGTGTTAAATTGGATATAAGGCACCTGTCTTGTGTATAGACAGAATTTAGTTGTTCTGCGGAGCTATCAGAAATTTCAATATACTAATTTTAAATTAAATATTTTCATAATTCTTAAAATTATTCACATTATAAAGTTTCCTTTAATATAACTAGGAAAACGCTCTGTTTGACGCGTTGATAAGCGAGCGCGTCAATATCTACGAACTTTCTGGCGAAAAGTTTTCAATGCTAATACGAACAACAATTAACAACAATTCAAGAATGCGCATTGCAAAAATTGTTCTTATTTCCATGGCTATTATACTTTCCGACATTGTTGTATGCAGTGCAATGTGCGTTGCTAAGAATTTTCGTGGTCATGTTTTCAACACGGTCCGCCACCGTTACTAACACTTATTGACAGCAATAAAAATGTAATTTCTGCCTCTAACACGTTTAGGATCGCGTTTACATTAGTATATTCGTGACCGGACAAAAATTTACTATAAGATAGCCACCTCACATTTTGCCGTTACTGCGTTTTAGCAAAATATTTTCGAGTAACTTTCGTGTAACTTTGCCAATATTTATCAGATCGCCATTACATTAACATATATTCGTGACCGAAAAAATCTGTAGAAAAATCTGACTGTCTCACATTTTGCCGCCATTTTGTTTCAGAAAAATATTTTGCAGTAACTATGGTGTAACTTTAAGCGAGCGAAGCGAGCGTTTCCACTTGACTCTTATGGCACTTCGTTCTGTTTTTTTGTTTGTTTGTTTTTTTTTGTATTTTTTGTTTTTTTGTTTTTATGTCTGTCGATAGCGGTCGAACGGAAAGTCCGAACAACTTGAAATTTGGACCATCCACAAGCCTTGATGTGGATTGAAGGTGTATAGTTTTGAGGCAAAATCGATGAAAAGTTACAAAGTTACACCATAGTTACTGCAAAATATTTTTCTGAAACAAAATGGTGGCAAAATGTGAGATGGTCATATTTTTTTAAAGCTTTTTCCGGTTACGAATATGTTCATTTTATGGCGATCTTATAAGTATTAGCAAAGTTACACAAAAGTTACTCGAAAATATTTTTCTGAAACACAGGAACAGCAAAATGTGAGGTAGCTATCATAAAGTAAATTTTTGTCCGGTCACGAATATATGAATGTAAACGCCATCTGATACGTAGTAAAGGCAGAAATAACATTTCAAATGCTGTCAATAACTGTTAGTAACGGTGGCGGACCGCCGCGAAAACACTAGACAGAATGACAACGAAAATTCTAAGCAACGCATTCTGGGTCTGGGTGGCCAGCGGCCGGTCCTCCGTTCCTCGGAGTCCGGTGCCTGGGTGGTCAGCCTGGGCCTGGGTGGTCGCCTGGGCCTGGGTCTGGGTAAGGGTGGCCAGCTGACGGTATTCCGTTCCTCCGGGTCCGGTGCCTGGGTGGTTAGCCTGGGCCTGGGTGGTCGCCTGGGCCTGGGTCTGGGTCTAGGTGGCCAGCTGCCGGGCCTCCGTTCCTCCGGGTCCGGTGCCTGGGTGGTCAGCCTGGGCCTGAGTGGTCGCCTAGGCCTGGGTCTGGGTCTAGGTGGCCAGCTGCCGGTCATCCGTTCCTCCGGGTCCGGTGCCTGGGTGGTCAGCCTGGGCCTGGGTGGTCGCCTGGGCCTGGGTCTGGGTCTGGGTGGCCAGCTGACGGTCCTCCGTTCCTCCGGGTCCGGTGCCTGGGTGGTCAGCCTGGGCCTGGGTCTGGGTCTGGGTGGCCAGCTGACGGTCCTCCGTTCCTCCGGGTCCGGTGCCTGGGTGGTCAGCCTGGGCCTGGGTCTGGGTCTGGGTGGCCAGCTGACGGTCCTCCGTTCCTCCGGGTCCGGTGCCTGGGTGGTCAGCCTGGGCCTGGGTCTGGGCCTGGGTGGACAGCTGACGGTCCTCCGTTCCTCCGGGTCCGGTGCCTGGGTGGTCAGCCTGGGCCTGGGTCTGGGTCTGGGTGGACAGCTGACGGTCCTCCGTTCCACCGTGTCCGGTGCCTGGGTGGTCAGCCTGGGCCTGGGTCTGGGTGGCCAGCTGACGGTCCTCCGTTCCTCCAGGTCCGGTGCCTGGGTGGTCAGCCTGAGCCTGGGCCTGGGTCTGGGTCTGGGTGGACAGCTGACGGTCCTCCGTTCCTCCGGGTCCGGTGCCAGGGTGGTCAGCCTGGGCCTGGGTCTGGGTCTGGGTGGACAGCTGACGGTCCTCCGTTCCTCCGGGTCCGGTGCCTGGGTGGTCAGCCTGGGCCTGGGTCTGGGTCTGGGTGGCAAGCTGACGGTCCTCCGTTCCTCCGAGTCCGGTGCCTGGGTGGTCAGCCTGGGCCTGGGTCTGGGCCTGGGTAGCCAGCTGACGGTCCTCCGTTCCTCCGGGTCCGGTGCCTGGGTGGTCGCCTGGGCCTGGGTCTGGGTGGCCAGCTGACGGTCCTCCGTTCCTCCGGGTCCGGTGCCAGGGTGGTCAGCCTGGGCCTGGGTCTGGGTCTGGGTGGACAGCTGACGGTCCTCCGTTCCTCCGGGTCCGGTGCCTGGGTGGTCGCCTGGGCCTGGGTCTGGGTCTGGGTGGCCAGCTGACGGTCCTCCGTTCCTCCGGGTCCGGTGCCTGGGTGGTCGCCTGGGCCTGGGTCTGGGTGGCCAGCTGACGGTCCTCCGTTCCTCCGGGTCCGGTGCCTGGGTGGTCAGCCTGGGCCTGGGCCTGGGTCTGGGTGGCCAGCTGACGGTCCTCCGTTCCTCCGGGTCCGGTGCCTGGGTGGTCAGCCTGGGCCTGGGCCTGGGTGGCCAGCTGACGGTCCTCCGTTCCTTTGGGTCCGGTGCCTGGGTGGTCAGCCTGGGCCTGGGCCTGGGCCTGGGCCTGGGTCTGGGTGCCCAGCTGACGGTCCTCCGTTCCTCCGGGTCCGGTGCCTGGGTGGTCAGCCTGGGCCTGGGTCTGGGTGGCCAGCTGACGGTCCTCCGTTCCTCCGGGTCCGGTGCCTGGGTGGTCAGCCTGGGCCTGGGCCTGGGTCTGGGTGGCCAGCTGACGGTCCTCCGTTCCTCCGGGTCCGGTGCCTGGGTGGTCAGCCTGGGCCTGGGCCTGGGCCTGGGCCTGGGTCTGGGTGGCCAGCTGACGGTCCTCCGTTCCTCCGGGTCCGGTGCCTGGGTGGTCAGCCTGGGCCTGGGCCTGGGTGGCCAGCTGACGGTCCTCCGTTCCTCCGAGTCCGGTGCCGGGGTGGTCAGCCTGGGCCTGGGTCTGGGCCTGGGCCTGGGTGGCCAGCTGACGGTCCTCCGTTCCTCCGGGTCCGGTGCCTGGGTGGTCAGCCTGGGCCTGGGTCTGGGTCTGGGTGGCCAGCTGACGGTCCTCCGTTCCTCCGGGTCCGGTGCCTGGGTGGTCAGCCTGGGCCTGGGCCTTGGCCTGGGCCTGGGTGGCCAGCTGACGGTCCTCCGTTCCTTTGGGTCCGGTGCCTGGGTGGTCAGCCTGGGTCTGGGTCTGGGTGGCCAGCTGACGGTCCTCCGTTCCTCCGGGTCCGGTGCCTGGGTGGTCAGCCGGGTACACAGAACAGAGCACAACGGAATATAGGGCACAACGGAACAGAGCACAAACCGAACACTTCCGAAGCGTGCGGTATTGCCAAATGTGATGATTGTGTTTTGTTCCGTTGCAGAGCGGATTACCGCACACACGTTAATTTGTGTGCGGTAATCCGGTACAGAACGGATCACAGCACAATGTTTACACATAAGCGTGTGTGCGCTGTTCCGGTTCCAAACGGATCACAGCACACATTTTGTGCGCTATTCCTTGTGGTAGTTTGTGCGCTGCTTCAGACCATAACGGATTACAGCACACACTTCGCGTGTGTGCGCTGTTCCGGTTCCAAACGGATCACAGCACACATTTTGTGCGCTGTTCCATGTGGTAGTTTGTGCGCTGTTCCAGACCATAACGGATTACAGCACACACTTCGCGTGTGTGCGCTGTTCCGGTTCCAAACGAATCACAGCACACATTTTGTGCGCTGTTCCATGTGGTAGTTTGTGCGCTGTTCCAGACCATAACGGATTACAGCACACACTTCACGTGTGTGCGCTGTTCCGGTTCCAAACGGATCGCAGCACACATTTTGTGCGGTGTTCCTGTCCACAACGGATTACCGCACACACATTGGGTGTGTGTGCACTCTTCCGGTTCCAAACGGGGTCGGGGCCATAACACACAAACCCCACAACACACAATACCCACAAGACACAAAATTTTTCGTAAATTTTTAAAGTGTTTCCGGACGGGTCGTAAGACCCAAAATTCATTTTTTTAAAGTCCATTGACAGTTCGGGCCACAACGCCCAAACCCCATAGCACCCAATCGTCACAAGACCCAAACTGTTGAATTTATGTAAGTCCGATATTTATTTAGAGTCCATAGACAGTACGGGCCACAACGCCCAAACCCCGTAACACACAATACCCACAAGACACTAAAGTGCAATTTATTATAAGTCCTACTTTTCCCGACAGAGGTACCCACAACGCCCAAAGTGACGGGACGCCCAAATTTTCGGTCTTGTGGCACCAACCGTAGGGGTCGGAACACACAATCGTTTAACTTTGTGTAGAACGGCCCCTCCAGACGGGCCGGGAGACACAAAAGAGGTGCCATAGCACACAAACCCCGTAACACACAATGCCCACAAGACACAAAATTAAAGATTTTACAAGTCCGAATTTTATCAACAGAGGTACCCACAACGCACAGAGTGACGGGACACCCAAATTTTCGGTCTTGTGGCACCTACCGTAGGGGTTGGAACGCACAATTGTTCTACTTCGGGTAAAGCAAATTTTAAATTGTTTCAGGAAAAGTTTGGGTCTTATGGCCCCTACAGGTGGGGCCACAACACACAAAGTTTGGGTTTACGGCCCCTACAGGTTGGGCCACAACACACAAAGTTTGGGTCTTACGGCTCCTACAGGTTGGGCCACAACACACAAAGTTTGGGTCTTACGGCCCCTACAGGTTGGGCCACAACACACAAAGTTTGGGTCTTACGGCCCGCCGTCACGAGCGGGAAGAAAACAGTTTTTGTAAACCGTACGCAAATAGCGTTACTTCCACGTGCGGCGGGTTGCGGCCATCAGGGGCTGTTACGAGACGACAGGCGCTTCGTTCAAATATCTCGCGCAAGAAGGCTAGAGAGGGTATGGACATGTCCATAACCCTTTTAGCACAGATAAGGGATTGTTGCTTTTAGATGTCTATATTATGCTGCTATTTGACACAATTTATTTTTTTGTATTTCTTTTCATGCATCTCCAATATGATTGATAGGGCGCGATAGCTGCCCTTATAAGTTTGCCTCAGATTTATGTATGTATCCGTTCGCATTCCACGCGCGACAAGATATATGTATTTGTTTGAGGTAGACGATATTAACGGATAGGAATGAAACTTGGCATTAATGTTCTCAGTAGAATGACGCATGTTTATTGTAAATCTCAATATTTTGAGTGAGGCGTAAGTTGTCGAGGTGGTCTTATTTAATTAGCTATCACTGTTAATTAAATTCACAACTCGCTTTGCCTTTAAATATAATTTTATTTGTTTCATCAAAATACACACGTTCCAATCTTTTTTCTACCAACAATCACTAAAAAAACATAAGCTAGCCACCATACACCGCCACCTATATACTGTGTTTTGCTAGGCCACAACAACTCTCCCCCCTACAAAAAAAAAAAAAAAACAAGATACGTGAACTGTAACATGCACTCTCCCCTATTACTACTTTACACATTAGTCACATTCCAAAAATCTCCGGGCAAGGTACTCGGATGTGGAGACAACCTTCCTCTGTGGACGGCGTCTCCGTCCTGGGTCGCTTTCTTCGACCTCCTCTGCATCGCCGTGGCTGCTCTGCCATTCCTCTGAACGATTGTAATCGTCCATGTTGTCCTTTTCACCATCGCCACTGCGACCTCCGCTGTCAGGAAAAGATGCAATGTGACTGTGGTCATCTCCATTTTCATCGAACATGCTGAATTGTGCAGAAGGATGACGATTGCGATCGCCTTTACCGTTCCGTTCAACATCACCACTGCGGCCTCCGCTGTCGGGAAAAGATGCAATGAGACTGCGGTCATCTCCATCTTCACCAAACAGACTGGAACTTATGGAAGAACGACGATTGTGATCGCCATTGTCTTCCTCTTCTTCTCCGTCTTGCTGATGACTCTCATTGTTGTCGCGGTTACGTTGTGGAGCATGGATAAGCTCACTAACGTGCACTTTAATGTGTGTGCCAGTGGGTGGGATAGTTTCCAACAATGCAATGGATGGGTTGGGGAATTGTATGATTTGATACGGGCCAATGAACTTGGCGGCGAAACCTGCATGAAAATGGTTAATTGCATCGGAGTGCTGATGATTTCGTCTCCTTACAATATCGCCCATCGCAAATGTATGTTCCTTCCGATTCTGATTGACTCGTGTGATGTAATTAGCCTGATACTTTCTTGTGTTCTCAATTGCTTTCTGCCGAGTCTTTACAACGTCTGCTACATTCTCCTTCACGTAAGAGTCTTGTTCCCAGTCCCCTGGACGTAAAAGTCTCCTTCCTATCATTAATTCAGCTGGGGTGAATTGAGTGGCTTCATTTCTTCTAGTTCGAAGTTGAAACATAATTCCCGATAATGCCTTGTCCCATTGTCGGTGTTGGCTGACATCGTCTATGAAAATTCGTAGCTGCTTTTTAACTTCTTGGTTCCTTCTTTCATCTGGATTCGCCTGGGGATGATAGATTGGAGTTGTCCAGCGTTTTGTCATCCATCGTTTGTGGGCGTTTTTCCAACTTCTAGCATTAAATCTGGCATCGTTATCAGAGATAATTGCGGCCGGATATCCCCAACGTGGAAACACTTCCTCCTCCATCAGCTTGATAATTCGACCTGTGTCAGAGCTTCCCATTGCAAATGCCTCAACCCACTTAGAAAAAACATCCGTCACGGTCAATATATATTTTTTCCCAGTTGAGGTTTTAGGATAGGGACCCATCAGGTCCACACTAAGAATCTCTCCAGGAAAGTGGGCTAATCGAGGCTGTTGTAGACCTACCAAGTGTCCAGGATGGGATTTCTTTTCTTGGCAAGTTTGACAAGTACGGACATATTCCCTCACGTCTTTGGTTAAACCCTTCCAGGTCACTCGTTCCTTGATACTCCGAGCAGTTTGTTTCCAACCCGGATGGCCAGCGTCACTACTATCATGGTACATAACCAGAACTTCTTCTACCTTGTCCCGTGGGATGTACAGACGGTGAACTGGTTCACCGTTGACCACCACTACCTTGTGAAGTAGTTCTTGCAAAATAGAGTACTCAGGCTCCAATGTTGCCCTTACGGGACCCTCTCCATTTTTGACTAGGTTGATGAGTTCCTGTATTGCGGGATCATTGGCTTGCCATTGACGAACTCGGCTCACTAGACTTCTTGTAGTATTCCCAATACATAAGAGTATGGGTGGCGAAAAGGTGTTACAATGACTATGTGACGAAGACTGTCTACAATCTGCTCCGGGCTCAACAGTTAGCTCCGCTCCAACAGGACAGCGGGACAGGGCATCTGCGGCTAAGTTGGAACTTCCCTTTACATGTTGAATAGAAAAGTCAAACTCTTGAAGGGCGATGGACCAACGCAGTAACTTTTTGTTTTTTGATTTCATACTATCTAACCACAATAAAGCATTACAATCAGTCCTCAACTCAAAATGTCTTCCCTCTAGGTAGATTCTGAATTTGTCAGTTGCCCAAACGATAGCAAGACATTCCCGTTCGCAGGTGGAATAGGCCTGTTGACATTTAGTTAACTTGCAACTAGCATATTTTATTACTAAACGCTGATCTGGCTTTTCTGGTACAGTTTGGTACAAAATAGCACCCAATCCTACCAGACTAGCGTCAGTTTGAAGAATTATCGGCTGATTGTAATCAGAACGATTTAACTTCGGAGCAGTAGCTATCAACATTTTCAATTTTTGGAATGCATTTTCTTGTTCTTCTCGCCAAGAAAACTTGCACCCTTTCACCAATAAATCGTGCAACGGTGCTGAAACTTCCGTCCGATCTGGAATAAAGTTGCCATACCATTGAACCAGGCCCAGGAAACGCTGTATGTCACGGACAGACCTAGGTCTTGGAAAGTCACTAACTGATGCTAACTTTTCAGGTTGCATGTCCAAGTTTGCATAATCGAGAACGTGTCCTAGAAAGTCTATCTTTGTAAATGCAAATTTGCATTTTTTTAATTGGCAAGTAAGCCCTGCTTGAGCCAATCGCGCCAACACCTTTTGAATATGAACCATATGCTCTTCGAATGTCGAAGAAACTATAATAATATCGTCAATATAAACCCTACAGAATGTTTCAAGGTAGCCTCGCAAGGTTTCATCCATTAAACGTTGGAACTCGGCTGGTGCATTCTTCAGGCCAAAGGGCATTACAGTCCACTGGTATGTTCCACGAGGACACGTGAAGGCTGTCTTGTGCTTGTCCCGAGGGTCAAGTTTTATTTGCCAAAACCCAGATGTCATATCAAGGGCTGTAAAAAATCGTCCCTCTGAAAGTTCTTCTAGGGTCCAGTGAATGTTCTGCATAGGGTAGGGATCACTAACTGTCTTTGCGTTTAATTTACGGTAGTCGACACAAAGCCTCCAACCCTTACCTCCCTGTTTAGCTGCCAGTATTGCCGGTGACATCCATGGCGAGGAACATTTCTCGATCAACCCCTGTGCTTCAAGTTCATCAGTGAGTCTGTTTAATGCTTCACGCTTTTCTGGACTGTAATGATACTTAGGTGCAACAACGGGCACTTCATCGGTAGTCATAACTCTGTGTTGAACAGTACGAGCACAACCTAGCCCCTCTCTCAACACGTTCAAGTTTCTTTCCGATTTATTTGCCTCCGCTAGTAATAGTTTTCTCTCCGTATCACTCAACTCAGGGTTGATTACAAGATCTACTTCTGTTAGTTTAGTCTTAAGAGGTAAACCGCACGTGTTACTTCCAAGCCAGGGAACAGTTACGCGAGTGTCTCGGCCCAAGATAATAAACTCCCCCTCAAAGTCCAGTACAGCATTGGTTTGGTGGAAAAAATCTATTCCCAAGATTAGTTCATGGATTAAGTCTCGAATGATCACTCCACGTATTGGCACAACCGTTGTGCCTATAACAGCTGTAGTTGTAAAATGCCCTATTGGTTGGATATTTATGTCAGCTCGAGCCAATTGGAGAATGGGTACGGTATTGTCCTGTGTTATATCTAAGCCTAGAGTGGTAGCCAGGCGATAGTCGAGACAGGTCACATCTGCTCCGGGGTCAAGGATACCTGTCAACTTACGGTTATTAATTTCGATCATAATAGCAGTTTTTACCGAGTTCTGTTGAATGTATGAATGAATTGAGTGCAGATATTTTATTGGCGGAATGGTGGCACCCGGTCTTGACCATCCCGCTTCTCGTTTCCCATGATCACGCCCGCCTGGCAGTCACGAATCAAATGACCCGGCTTACCACAGCGATAACACACAATAACTCCATGATTTGTTATTCCTGAGGGCACCCTGTTGTCTTGCTGTAGGCCTATCTGATTATCAAACGAACTATCATAAGCCAGGTCTCTCTCTATCTGATTACCTTTAATTATCAACTCCTCGACTGTATGGGGTTGCTGAACACGGAAGAATGGCCTCAGTTTTCGGTCCAGCAACTCCAAAATAAGTGCAACAACAGACTCTGATGACCTTTCGGTTTCCAGTCTATCAAACAGTCTCGCCTTCCTACGTACGAATTGTTCGAAAGGCTGTCCCTTCTTTTGCGTATCACCGTAAAGTTTCGCTCTCAGTGTAGCCAAAAGGGAAAAGTTGTTATATTTACTGAGAAAACGTGAAGAAAAATCGACCCAAGAGACATTTTCCTCATTTATAGTCCTAAACCAAGATTTTGCATCATTGGTTAACTTGCCTCCAGCTATAGCTGTCCAACACTCAGGTGGAACATGGAAACGATGGAGGACATTTTCGATTACCATTAGAAATTTTACAGGGTCCTCATAGTCAGCCCCCCTAAACTCGGGCAACATTAATTCCCAGGTATGTCTATCTAGTGACGTATAACGTTGTGCGAGTTTTTCGTCATACCAGGCTTGGTCCCATGGTGTAGATGCCACTTGGGGTGTGAAAGCTGATGGCCATTCTGGATATATTGGTGTTGAAAAGTGTTTTGTATCCCTAGCCATTAAACTAGGATCCATATCTTCTCGTCGCATGGATTCATGTCCTTTCGTCTCTGCTGCCAGATCTAGATCCTTGTCCATAGGAAGACTCAACTCTTCTAGCTTCACTATTCTAGCATTGCTCTGGTTAATTGTTAACTTAATCTCCTGTAGGGAATTTATGATTTCTTTCAAAATATCTTGCTGGTCAGCCATAGCAAGAATAAGTTTGAAATTTGATGTCAAATTTCACCAACTATAAAATATCAATAACCAACTTTCTGTACTCACTCGGTCCTGTCACGGTCGCCAGTTGTCGAGGTGGTCTTATTTAATTAGCTATCACTGTTAATTAAATTCACAACTCGCTTTGCCTTTAAATATAATTTTATTTGTTTCATCAAAATACACACGTTCCAATCTTTTTTCTACCAACAATCACTAAAAAAACATAAGCTAGCCACCATACACCGCCACCTATATACTGTGTTTTGCTAGGCCACAACAAAGTACTACTAAGTGCAAATTTGTAAGACAAAAAAATGTGTTACCTTGCACATCGCAATGGTTTTTTAGTAAATGCCTGTTATCAATTTTGCGTTATCATTATGAAACTCAAACGGCACTAAAGTAATCCTGTGACTTTAGAATGGCGTTACTTTTACATTTCTGGCATTTGTATTTTAGACGCTACGTGTGACAGAAAATTCATGCAATTTTAAAGTTTGTTGTTGGTTCTAGCCTTTATGGCTAATCTAAAGTAATGTTTAACCATTGTTACGAAAAATACACACTCATATTGTAAACCCAGTCGTGTGTTATAGAAAAAAATAAATAATATGTAAAATTATTATCAAGGGGTGACCAAACGGGTCAAGTTTTGGCCCGCATTTTGAGCTTCGCAAGATAAATGAATTTATTTAAAGGTTGAAGATTGCAACTCATATTACTGATTTTTGCATGGCGGTTGTCACTAAATAAGTGAATTAGTATGTAAATTAACAATGCTATTGGTGTAATTAAGCGAGCGAAGCGAGCGTTTCCATTCTACTCTTATGGCTCTCATTCTGTTTGTTTTTTTTTGTTTTTGTGTTTTTGTGTTGTTTTGTGTAGAGCGTTATTATGCGAGCGAAGCGAGCGTTTCTATTCTACTTTTATGGCTCTCATTCTGTTTGTTTGTTTGTTTTTTTGTTTGTTTTTTTTGTCTCGCGATAGCGGTCGAACGAAAAGTCCTATCAATTTGAAATTTGGACCATCCACAAGCCTCGATGTGGATTGAACGTCATTGGTTTTGTGGACAAATCCGTTACAATTTAATTAGTACAAAGATTTTTTCTTAAACAAAATGGCGGCAAAATGTGAGATGGTATATTTATATTATTTTATATTTCATTTTATAGTAAATTTTCGGCCGGTCACGAATATACTAATTTTAACGCGATCCGATGAGAATTGTAGGTACAAATTACATTTGTATTGCTGAAGTAACTATGACAACGAAAAATCCAAGCTATAATTTATATGGACAATTGATCTTTTATTGAACAATGGCAGGAAGTATAATAACTATGACAATAAAAACTCTAATCTTTGCACATTTTTGTCTCTTACATTGAACAATGACGATATAGTTTTGAGCACTTTTCGCCAGAAAGTTCGTGGATATGGACGCGCCGCTCGCTTATCAACGCGTCACACAAGAGCGTTTTCCTAGTTATTACACATTCATTATTATTAAGCGAGCGAAGCGAGCGTTTCCATTCTACTCTTATGGCTCTCATTCTGTTTGTTTTTTTTTTTTTTTTGTTTTTTTGTTTTTTGTCTCGCGATAGCGGTCGAACGGAAAGTCCGATCAATTTGAAATTTGGACCATCCACAAGCCTCGATGTGGATTGAACGCCATTAGTTTTGTGGACAAATCCGTCGAAAAGTTACAAAGTTACAATTTAATTAGTACAAAGTTTTTTTCTCAATCAAAATAGCGGCAAAATGTGAGATGGCCATTTTATAGTAAATTTCCGGCCGGTCACGAATATACTAATTTCAACGCGATCCGATGAGAATTGTAGGTACAAATTACATTTGTATTGCTGAAGTAACTATGACAACGAAACATCCAAGCTATAATTTATATGGACAATCGATCTTTTATTGAACAATGGTAGGAAGTATAATAACTATGACAATAAAAACTCTAATCATTGCACATTATTGTCTCTTACATTGAACAATGACGATAGCTTTGATAACTTTTCGCCAGAATGTTCGTGGACGCGCTCGCTTATCAACGCGTCAAACAGAGCGTTTTCCTAGTTATAATGCCTATTATGATTATTAAGCGAGCGAAGCGAGCGTTTCCATTCTACTCTTATGGCTCTCATTCTGTTTGTTTTTTGTTTGTTTTTTTGTTTGTTTTTTTGTCTCGCGATAGCGGTCGAACGGAAAGTCCGATCAATTTGAAATTTGAACCATCCACAAGCCTCGATGTGGATTGAACGCCATTAGTTTTGTGGACAAATCCGTCGAAAAGTTACAAAGTTACAATTTAATTTGTACAAAGTTCTTTTCTCAAACAAAATGGCGGCAAAATGTGAGATGGCCATTTTATAGTAAATTTTCAGCCGGTCACGAATATACTAATTTCAATGCGATCCGATGAGAATTGTAGGTTCAAATTACATTTGTATTGCTGAAGTAACTATGACAACGAAACTTCCAAGTTATAATTTATATGGACAATCGATCTTTTATTGAACAATGGCAGGAAGCATAATAACTATGACAATAAAAACTCTGATGTTTGCACATTTTTGTCTCTCGAATTGTTTGGAAAAGAAACAGTAATGAATAAACTAATACGTATGAATAGACCTTAGTTTAAAGTTTAATTTATTGTTTATAGTATCTGAGCAGAATTCACGACCTATGTCTTTAATCCATTTTCTTAGTTTAATATTGAATGTTGTTTTACATGAAGTGCTATTAATTTGAGCTGGAACTAAATTAAACATCTTTCGACCTAGGAAATCACATCTGAGTGTACTTAGTTTGCGTTTCATTGTCCCCCTAGTTGATACAGGTATATCGACATATTCGTCAGAGTTTACGTTTGAGGATTTCGTATTTGTACATTGATGTTTGTAGTGCGTTATAAGTGCCTGCATGTAAATTTGTCTAATGTCAAGAATATCGGTCTCTGAGTATAGCGTTTCTGAACAAAATCTTCGTGGTTTAAATGTCATATTAAGTTTAATAATGTGTTTTTGTATTATATTCAATGGTTCTAAGTGTGAGTCTCGACACCGCCCCCCCCCCCCCCCCCCCAAACCAATCATGCCGTATTATTGTAGTCTGGAATGAATGAAAGCATGGTAGATCGTTCTTAGTTTTTTTTTTTAAATTAGGATGTTTTTTTAGCTTTGGCACTGTTCTATTTTCAAAAGTGCAACCTGCAATCTTATACTTTAACATATTAGGTACCTAAAGCGAATTTCATACACATTTTTTGTTCACAAACAAAAAAGTACAAACATTAAAGCACAAGTCATGCGCAACAAGTTAACACAATTGTAACAAGTTTTCCCTGTAACAACTATCGCCTCAGTCTCCCCTACAGAACCTTGTAACGTGGCCAAACCAAAAAATTGTCTATGTGTCAGAAAACAACCAATAAAACTTCCGGCGCACGCAGTGACCAATCACAGCTCTCTTTCCGTCAACGGTTAGGTTCGCGTATGTTTAAATTTGAGCTATTTTTGTTGCGCCCCCAAATTGTAAACCCATCCGTAATACTTTTGGTTTGGCAGCGTTGAACACTTCGGGTAAAGTTCGTTTGGCAAATAGTTGCCTTCTATTCCGTTTGGGCGCTAATTGCGTTGTCCCGTTGTGGATGGGGGACTGGTTGGTTTGGGATGAAAATAGGTTTGGAAGGCTCTGAATCTAAGGCAAAATGCATAATAATGTTATATATCATTAGTACATGTTCTAGATTTTCATCATCTTAATTTATCTTAAAAGTGGTTTTCAATTGCGCAATGAGCAACTGATAATGACTATATAATCGAAATAAGGCCGCGCGGCTACAGTCGTCGCATGGGAATCTTCTAATTAAAACATACCTGCGGCCGCCTATTACATATTGAGTACATTGAGTACAGATGGGCCCAACTCTCGAATGAGAGTCAACTCGCATGCGGAATGACGGTTTTAATTACTTGATTTCGATAAGCCTATACTTTATATTCATAACTATACCAAATTTTATCCCATATTGTTAACATATATAACGAACTTTACAAAATTACATTACAAAATTGTAAAAAAAAGTATCGAACACAAGTAATTAAGACCGTATTTCCGCATGCGAGTTTACTCGTATCCGCTCGAGAATTGGGCCCCAGGTCATAAACTAAAAACAATAAAAATATAGTCAAAGGTCAAATTATTAAAAAAAGACTTATGGTGTAACATTAGTATCAACTTTAATGTGTATTGTGTTTGTGTTACTTATGGAATCCGTACGCACATAACCCTAAATGCCGTCTTCTTATTCAGCGGGATTGTGGATGTTGTAACACTCTATGTTACACCCACACACCCAATGTGTGTGCGGTAATCCGTTGTGGACAGGAACACCGCACAAAATGTGTGCTGTGATCCGTTTGGAACCGGAACAGCGCACACACACCCAATGTGTGTGCGGTAATCCGTTGTGGACAGGAACACCGCACAAAATGTGTGCTGTGATCCGTTTGGAACCGGAACAGCGCACACACACCCAATGTGTGTGCGGTAATCCGTTGTGGACAGGAACACCGCACAAAATGTGTGCTGTGATCCGTTTGAAACCGGAACAACGCACACACACCCAATGTGTGTGCGGTAATCCGTTGTGGACAGGAACACCGCACAAAATGTGTGCTGTGATCCGTTTGGAACCGGAACAGCGCACACACGCGAAGTGTGTGCTGTAATCCGTTATGGTCTGGAACAGCGCACAAACTACCACATGGAACAGCGCACAAAATGTGTGCTGTGATCCGTTTGGAACCGGAACAGCGCACACACGCGAAGTGTGTGCTGTAATCCGTTATGGTCTGGAACAGCGCACAAACTACCACAAGGAATAGCGCACAAAATGTGTGCTGTGATCCGTTTGGAACCGGAACAGCGCACACACGCTTATGTGTAAACATTGTGCTGTGATCCGTTCTGTACCGGATTACCGCACACAAATTAATGTGTGTGCGGTAATCCGCTCTGCAACGGAACAGAACACAATCATCACATTTGGCAACACCGCACGCTTCGGAAGTGTTCGGTTTGTGCTCTGTTCCGTTGTGCCCTATTCCGTTGTGCCCTGTTTCGCGCTCCCCATGGAACAGCGCACAAAATGTGTGCTGTGATCCGTTTGAAACCGGAACAGCGCACACACGCGAAGTGTGTGCTGTAATCCGTTATGGTCTGGAACAGCGCACAAACTACCACAAGGAATAGCGCACAAAATGTGTGCTGTGATCCGTTTGGAACCGGAACAGCGCACACACGCTTATGTGTAAACATTGTGCTGTGATCCGTTCTGTACCGGATTACCGCACACAAATTAATGTGTGTGCGGTAATCCGCTCTGCAACGGAACAGAACACAATCATCACATTTGGCAACACCGCACGCTTCGGAAGTGTTCGGTTTGTGCTCTGTTCCGTTGTGCCCTATTCCGTTGTGCCCTGTTCCGCGCTCCCGTCTTCGAGTATATCTAGGTTATTAAGATTGATCGGACTACAGTACTTAGTATTGACAAAGTTGGCATTGCCAGTGTTCTCAGATTTGTTTAAAGGGTTAAGATGGCTGGTTTTGGTTATACTCACTAGCGCCAATGTCTTATCCACCCTTAATGGAGGTATTGCTCTGGAGTCCGTCACTAGGTGGTGAGTAGGATGTTTTAACTTTTGGTTTTTCTCGAAGACTCATTCCTGCTTTAGGGGTTACACCTCGTTTATTTATAGCTCCTATATCCTTGCTGGTTGAGAGACAGCGACAGTTTATGCTGCACTCTGATCTGGTCATGAGGTCGAATGAGTTCTGTGTTGGAGGATTCACTGTTCACTTTTAGCACTTTGTTTTGTTTCTGTTGGATGTGTTCATTTGGTTGGTTTGGGTTTTCCATTGCAATGTTTGTATAGAACTCTTGACTGGACTTACACTTTAGGCTGGTTTGGGTGTTTGCTATGTTCATGCGATCAGACTTGGACAGCTCTTTGTCTGGATTTCTGCATGTCGGCTGGTTCATGCTGGTGTTGAAGCCACTGTCACTTGTGAAAGATTGGTCGTTGTTCACTATGTTGTTCGGATTTTCAGTTGTACCGTAGTTCAGATTCCGTCTACTCCTTGCAACGTGGTTTCCTGACTACGGTTTAGTGTTGGCTGATCTTGTTGGCTATCATCCCTAGCCCATTGGTTGACTGGCACGAACTGTTCCACAGTGGGACTAGCTAGGCCCATCCCTACCAAACTATCACTTTGTACACTATGGTTTTTAACTTGCATATTAGACCTCCTGTCCTTATCCAACTGTTCACACTACTGTTCCACAGTCCACACGCGTCCATTTATGGTAAGTTTGTTATAGCGTAAGTATGCCCTATGTAATGAGTAGTAGAGCATTGTGAAGCTAGCACCACTACGGTGGAATGTAACATTCAGAAGTTGGCAACAGACCAACCGGCGACTTGGTGATGGCGGCTAGACGCTACTGATTGTCATGTCTTGTAACCATTCGTGTTTAACTAATAAAGCCTAAGTTGTATAATACAGAACCCGTCTAAAACTTATTACATGGTGTCAGAAGCGGTAGGCTCTTAAATAAACATGAAGGTTCGAGTGAATTCGCAAGAAACGCGTGTGTAAACCCAAGTGATAGGTAGGCCTAACTGAAGTTGTGGCCTAGCCTCAGTCTCCTCGTGGTAGAACAAAGGAAAAAATGGCCCTGAAGGGACGCGTAGCTGAAGCCTAGCCTTTTGAAACTAAACTGAAGTGATTCTTTAATAGAACTGTAACTATGTCGAATGCTAAGAGATTGCCAGAACTGGAATTTACCGGCAATGTAAATGAAAAGTGGAAACTGTGGAAGCAAAAGTTTGAAATATATATGCGCGTCACTAAAGGCTACAAAGAGTCAGCGGAAGACCAGGTGGCCACACTACTAAACGCGGTGGGTGACGAAGGGTATCTTCAACACGTTTGAGATATCTGTGGCTGACAGAAACAGTTTGCAGACGATACTTCAGAAGTTTGAGGACTACTGTTCTCCCAGGAAGAACCTGGTATATGAACAAAGCGTTTTTTTTGGCTGCACACAAATGGAAGGTGAGAAGTTTGACCATTTTCTCACTCGCCTAAAACTACTAGCAGGCTCGTGTGAATTTGGGTCACAACAGAAACAACTATTAATATTGCGTGTAGTCATGGGAATAAACGACAGTGCTATGAGAGAAAGACTGTTACGAGTAAACGATCTGACGTTAGAGAAGACAGCAGACTATTGTCGGGCGGCAGAAGCAAGTAAAATGCAGGCCATGGCGATAAAAGAGAACAAGACCCTCGTAGAGACGGTAAGAAAGGGGGAGGGACATCGCGTAAAGAATGAAGATCGAAGGATGTCCAAGCCTACTCAAGCTGAAGCCCAAGAGTATGACTGCAAGAAGTGTGGTTACCGTCACGTGGCAAGAAACTGTCCAGCCTTTCGCAAGAAATGCAAGATCTGCAGTGAAGAAAATCACTTCGCCAAAATGTGTAAGCAGCGTAGACCTAAAGTTGCGGAATGTGCGGTAGGTGAACAAGATTCGGAGAGCGAAGACGAAAACAACTCTGAACTGTATATAACTACTATTACTAAAGTTGGCCTAGATGGAGACATTAAGGTAATAAATCCAAACGTACTTGAATTAGATGATTTTTCACAAGAAGTCAATGCAGTAAATGTGAAGTCAGGTCCCAAAGAATGGATAGAATGCATTCATGTAGAAGGTCGCAGCTTACATTGTAAGATTGATACGGGTGCAGAAATAAGCATCATGCCTTTGAATGAATTTGAGAAGTTAAAGCTTAATTTAATGTTGACCAAAACTAATGCTGTACCAAAGATTAGACTAGTAGCTTTTGGAGAGTCAAAAATATACCCAAAGGGGAAAGTCACATTGAAGTGTAAAGGTAATAACAAATCACCTGTTAATGTAGAGTTCATGGTAACGGATTTGAAGTGCAAACCTATGTTAGGACTAGAAGCTAGTATTGAGCTAGGTCTTATAAAACAAATGCCTGTATCTGTTAACAAAGTTGAAATGAGTCATGTTAAAGAAAGTATCGGTATTGGAAACAGGGAACAAGTGATAGGAAAATATCAGGATGTGTTTCAAGGGTTAGGATGCATGCCAGACGCACATACAATCATCCTGGAACCCAACCATGTTCCTGTCATACAACCCCCTAGGAAAGTACCCTTAGCATTGCAAGGCAGACTGAAAGCAGCATTACAGTCATTAGAAGAGAAAGGTGTCATAGAAAAGGTAACCAAACCCACTAATTGGGCCAATAACCTTGTTACTGTGGAAAAACCTAATGGCTCCTTAAGACTCTGTCTGGACCCCATTGACCTTAATAAAGCCATTAAGCGTCAACACTACCCGATACCATCAGCAGATGAGGTCTTGGTAAACCTAGTTGGGAAGAAATACTTCTCAATCGTAGACATGCGAGAAAGATTTTCGCAGGTACAGCTTGACCAAGATAGCTCAGATCTGTGTACATTTAACTCACCGGAAGGTAGATATAAGTTTTTGCGTATGCCATATGGGATCAAATCTGCCCCAGAAGTGTTTCAGCGTCGCAATATACAAAACTTTGGTGACATCAAAAATGTTCAGATAATATTTGATGACATCATAGTGTCAGGTGAATCTATAGAAGAACATGATACAGCTCTAGTAGCTCTGTTCGAACGTGCCAAGCTGTTGAACATTACATTCAATGTTGATAAGTTTCAGTACAGGGTTCCAAAGGTCAAATACATGGGACACGTACTTACATCCAGTGGCCTGAGACCAGATGCAGAACGGATTCGAGCGATTGAACAGATGCCAGACCCAACAAATGTGACAGAGCTTCGGCGATTCATGGGTATGGTGAATTACGTAGGACAGTTCATCCCAAATCTGTCAGAGTTATCTGCTCCACTGCGTAGTCTTCTCAAAAAGGAAACTCATTGGCAATGGAACCATGAACAAGCAGACTCGCTAAAACTAATCAAGGTAAGACTTAGCACTGCTCCTGTTCTTACATACTTCAATGTCAATAAACAAGCCATACTACAAGTTGATGCTTCCCAAAGCGGCTTAGGAGCATGTTTGCTTCAGGATGGGAAACCAATAGCGTACGCATCAAGGAGCATGACTGAGACAGAAAAGCGTTACCCGCAGATAGAAAAGGAACTACTGTCGGTTGTCTTCGGGACTGAGAAATTTCACTATTTCTTATACGGAAGAAGGGTAATCGTACACACTGATCACAAACCCCTAATCAGTATTCTCTCAAAGAACGTTAATCGTGTGTCTCCCAGACTGCAGCGTATGCAACTCAAACTCCTAAAGTATGATTTGCAGCTTGAGTATTTAAATGGGCCAAAAATGTTCGTGGCAGATACACTGTCGAGGGCCTATTGGCCGGAAACGGGTGTTTCAGATCCCGAAATGGAAGTTTTAGTGCACCTAGTCTCTAAGTACTTGCCTATGTCAAACGAAAAGAGAGAACAGTTTCAAAAAGCCGTAAAGGAAGATGAAACAGCCAGTAACTTAAGAGAAGTACTCATGTCAGGGTGGCCAAAGTATAAGGAACAAGTTCATAAGAGTGTACAATTCTTTTGGAATCACCGACACGAACTGTCATTTCATGATGGACTAGTGTTCATAGGTTCAAGAATATTGGTTCCATCTACTCTGAAATCAGCCATGCTAGAGTTAGTGCACGTAGGACATATGGGGGAAGAAAAAACCAAAAACAGGGCAAGGCAGGTTTTGTTTTGGCCTAACATGACTAAAGAGATTGAAGAGTACGTCAAACAATGCAAAACGTGTGAAAGATTTCGCAAAAGTAACGCAAAGGAACCTCTCATTCCTCACCCAGTACCTAACAGACCGTGGGAAGTTGTAGGAGCAGACATCCTGGAGTACCGGGGGGACAACTTCCTCGTCATAAAGGATTACTTCTCAAAATGGATTGAGTTGGTTCAACTTAACTCTAAAACCGCCAAAGAACTTATTGGCAAGTTCAAGAGTGTCTTCTCTCGACAAGGGATTCCAAACCGTCTTGTGTCAGACAACATGCCATTTTCAAGCTTAGAGTTTAGAACATTTGCAAAGGAATGGGGCTTCAACACGATCACTTCAAGCCCAACATTTGCGCAAGCAAACGGAATGGCGGAAAACGGGGTCAAGATATCCAAACTGATACTAAAGAAGGCACACCACATGCAGACCGACGTGTACCTTCTGCTTCTTGAATATCGTAATACACCCGTTACAGGAATGAAGTACTCACCAGCACAGCTGCTCTGTAGTAGACAGTTGAGGGCTAAAATACCAACAGAGGAGTCCTTGTTGAAGCCTGAGATATGTACAGAGGTACAAGAAAAGTTAAAACTAACTCAGACTAAACAAAAACAATACTTTGACCGGAGCACCAAGGATCTCCCACCACTAGAAAATGATGAGACAATACTTCTGCAACGTAATGGAGTGTGGGAACCAGCTACAGTTGTGGGAAAATATCACACACCAAGGTCCTATTTAGTGCAGAGACAGGATGGAACATTACTTAGAAGGAATCGAAAGGAGCTAAGGAAGTCCTCGAGTCAACATCCCTCACCACTCGTGCTACCCGATTTGGACATTCCCAACAAGGAAAATGTTGAGGAACCAATCCCAGAAGATGGTGGTATCGCCGACATATCAGGAAGTGGTACGGAACACGACTTAACTAATCCTGAACCTGATGTTCCCAACATCCCAAACAATGTCCGTGATCTTTTGGATCCTACTCCAAACTTTCCAAGACCTAGACCCAAGAGAACCACCAGAGAACCAATGAGGCTCAAAGATTATGTCAAGTATTGATGATGATTTGTGTATCTCTTGGAGATGATTGTTTTTTGTAAGTAGGGATATTTCTTGTATTAATTCAGTAAGTAATCTAGTGTTGTAATATTATTATACACACTTATATTAGGGGGAAAGATGTAATGAGTAGTAGAGCATTGTGAAGCTAGCACCACTACGGTGGAATGTAACATTCAGAAGTTGGCAACAGACCAACCGGCGACTTGGTGATGGCGGCTAGACGCTACTGATTGTCATGTCTTGTAACGATTCGTGTTTAATTAACTAATAAAGCCTAAGTTGTATAATACAGAACCCGTCTAAAACTTATTACACCCTATATCCTTCTTCTCGTGCTAGGGCCAGGTGCTTTTTTAAATACTGTCAATCAGCTTTTACTTTTTCGGAAAAGTCTTCAGTCAAAGCATAGCCTGTCCCACGTAGATGTTTGCTCTGCTTCAGGATTCGGTCTTTTGTTTAAAAGTTCAAAAGTTTGATTACTATTGGGTGAGGGATAGGCCTAGGCCTATCACTTGACTTTACTGTAGGTTTAGTGGGCATTCCTACTCTATGTGCTCGCTCCACCTCCCACTCATCTAAAGTGATGGACATGTATTTGTTGATTAACAATATCACTTTCTCTTCTGATTGCCTCTACGTCAAAAACCGCAAAAAATTTTCAAGTTTTAATTATATCTCAAGATTGGAACACAACATCAAACATCTGAGACTACATAACGCTATGGTTTGGTAAGCCCTACACACTGAATGATAAATGTATTTAACGTTATCATCAGTACGACTGTGATAACTAATTCCTTAGTAATTTAAGTAAATCGTTATCACAGTCATACTGATGATAACGTAAAATACATTTATCATTCAGTGTGTAAGGATTACCAAACCACAGCGCTATGTAGTCTCAGATTTTTGATGTTGTGTTTCAATCTTGAGATATAGTTAAAAAATGAAAATTTTCTGCGGTTTTGACGTAGAGGTATCCTTCGCTCTTAACCCCGTAGAATACAAGGTTGTTTCGTCTTGATTTGTTTTCTAGGTAGTCTAGTTTTTCGTTAAGTTCATTATTTTTTGTCTGCAGGTTGGCTATTTTATCTGATAGCAGTTTGTTGTCAGATAGTAAGTAGTTTATGTTTGAGTCTATAGAGTTTACACGGTCACCAATGTTGTGTTTCCATAAGAAAATAACTAAATGCCACACGTCGTCGTGATATACAAGCGGATTTATTCATGATCAGACAAAGTACAATGGTAGACCGGAAGACCCGGTTTTACAAATGGCTGCCAGGAAAGCGCCAATTCAAACAGAGATCGAAATACACAACATTTCTCCCTTCTAAAATTAAATGAGAGTAACACTGCTTATCTCATTTACTTAGGTTAATGTTTTAAACAGAACTTAAACTGAAAACACATGTAGTTATCTACTTAAATCTAGGAAGAAATATTCATACTGATGTACTACAACTACAGGTTATACAATAGTTACAAGATATACCATGTTTTACATACACTTAACCCTTCTACAAATCCAACTTTTTCGGCACCTTACGGGAACGCTCGGAGCGGCGGATTGGTGGAGCCTGTCTATCAGACTGGACAGGAGTTGGTGATGACATGAATGGAGGCGGGGGTGTGACATGTTTTGTAGGAGAGGTGGCAGGTTGAGATGACACTAAGGGTGGACTTGGTTGCTCCACACTTTCGTATGGCTTAGCCATTTCTGAATGCTCAGAACGAAAGTTATCATGGGTGGGTAACAACACCTCAATTCCATTATTCTTCTGCTCAACACTTGGCAAACATGAATGTTTAAGGTGGTCAGAATGGACCATCCTCACTCTACCATTTACATCTACTAAATACTTGACGTCACTCAATTTGAGCTTGACCTCGCCCCTTTGCCACTTAACATCATGACAAGTTTGATTTACAGAACGTACCAATACCTGTTCACCCACTAGAAAAACCTTTTGGTGGCGTTTAAACTTAGTATTATATGTCTTTTCGACTTCATCATTGTTCCTCTGTAAGGTTGATCCTAGGTTGGGCTGTAGCATAACAAGTTTGGTGCGAGGTTTAAACTTTAACATTATCTCCGCAGGCGATACTTTAATTACAGTGGTGGGAGTAGTGCGAAAATGAAACAGAAAGTTATCAATTCTGTGCTGTAAGCTACGCACACCTTTGTCTTTGCAAGTTACTCGGACCCTATGTTGAACTTAGATAACACATGCTTCACTGTCTGGACATTTCGTTCCGCCAACCCATTTGACGCAGGATGATACGGTGGACTGTGCATCAAATGAATCCCATTTGCCGTGCAGAAACGACTTAGCTCTTCCGAACTAAATGGAGGACCATTGTCGGTGACGATTGTTTCAGGAAATCCAAATATGGATATCACAGAGCGAAGCTTTTCAATAACCTTCTCCGCCGTGGTAGTAGCCATGGGCCATACCTCGAGCCACTTGGAAAAACTATCCACCAAAACCAGAAGCATAACATTCTCTTTTTTAGCAAAATCTAGGTGAATGCGTTGCCATCGCTTAACTGGTGCTGGCCAATTGTGCAAGGGAGCCTTTTGGAGAACCCCTCTTGAAAGCTTACATGTCTCGCAGGTCAGGGACAATTGTTCGATATCACTATCGATACCAGGCCACCAGATGTGACTTCTAGCTAGTAGTTTCATGCGGACAATGCCCGGATGCTGATCATGTAACAAAGATAGCACATGACTTCTCATGCTCTCCGGTATGACTACTCTATTTGCCCATGTTACACAACTTTCATCGACTGATAGCTCGTTTCTACGGACAAAGAACGGTTTAAGAGTTGGGTCAACCACTGATGTTGGCCAACCTTGTTGGGTAAGAGTCAAAACTCTTGACAAAACTCCATCTTTTGCTACTATCATAGCTTGCGACGGATGCCCGGATCATACGGAACTAAAACCTGATTATCGATGAGTAATTTTTTGCTGAGTGCAAAAGCACTGCTACATTCCTTTGTCCACAACCAGTCTTGCCCTTTCTCTAGCAAACGGTGCAGAGGTTTTAACTCTGACGAGACATTTGGTAAGAACCGATTGTAGAAATTATGCAGACCCAGATAGGATTGCAACTGAAGTAGGTTCACTGGCTCGGGCGCATTTTGGATTGCCTCAACCTTCTCCAAAGTTGGATGAATTCCCTCGGCATCTAGTCTGTGTCCCAGGTACTCTACACTAGAGCAAAAGAACTTACATTTAGCCAAGTTTACTCTGATGTTATATTCGCTAAGGCGTTCAAGAACAAGCCTTAATATGCGCAAGTTTTCCTCGAAATCTACACCCACTATCAACACATCGTCAAGATAGACATAAACATGGGGAATTCCTGCCAACACCCTATCCATCACAGATTGGAAAATAGCAGGAGCACTGCTTATCCCAAAAGGAAGACGTTTAAACTGGTACAGACCCTGATGTGTATTGATAGTCAATAAAGGCTGCGACACTTTAGCAACTTTCAACTGCTGATATGCGTTCTTATGATCGAGTACTGTGAAAACTTTTTTACCCGCTAGAGATGCGAATATATCAACTGGTTTGGGTAAGGGGTAATGCTCTGTTTCGACCCACCGATTCACAGTGACTTTGTAATCAACGCACATTCGAATGCAATCTTTCTCTTTCTTGGGTACCACCACTATTGGTGAAGCCCAATCACTGTGTTTGACAGGTTGTATAACCCCACTTTTCTCTAATCTACCTAATTCTGACTCTACAGCTTGAGAAAGTGCATAAGGCACTGAATATGGTTTATGAAAAACAGATACACATCCTTCTTTGAGTACAATATTAGCCTCAAAGTCTTTGATGACACTTCCATCATCTTTACTAAAGACTCTAGAAAATTCAGTTTGAAGTTTCCTTAGAAATGTTGTTGACTTGACTGTTGTCGACTTGACTGTTGTTGACTTGACTGTTGTCGACTTTGACCTGGATCAGACTGACCGAACCCACTCGGTTTTGACTGACTTGACTGTGACTGCATCGACCTATGCTGACTCGACTTCGGGCGGTTACTATGCGACAGTTTAGACACATTGTCGGCTTGGTATTTACCCGGTTTGATGACTCTGGTGTGGCTTTCTGCTAACTCTAGACTTTGAGCTATCTTGCAGGCTTTCACAAAGGTTAGTTTATCTTCACTTCCCAATAACCTCTTTTGCATTTCTTCTTTTTTTAGTCCACACACGAACCTATTATATATATATACATATATATATATATCGCGCAAGGCTTGGTCCAGAAACCCTTCGAACTGGCAGGAACTGGCCAACTTGCTCAGAGCTATTGCGTACTCACCAACTGATTCAGACTCGAGTTGATCGCGTTTATTAAACACAAAACGCTCGGTTATAACCGATTTGGTAGGCGAGAAATGACTTCGAAGTGTGGTTACAATCTCTTGGAATGTTTTTGTGTTCGGACTGACAGGACTGAGAAGAGACTTTAATATAGCGTACAGCTTTGCACCCATCACCGTTAAGAACAAAGGAGCCCTTTTCTCTTCAGTTACGTCGTTTACTAACAAAAATTGTTCCAAACGCTCAATGTACGACTGGAAATCTTCGAGGGAGGCATCGAATTCGTCAACTCTGCCGATGTATGACGACATCATGGGCAGAACAATGACGACCTTGACGAACTGCAGGACGCGCGGACACGGTACCCTCACGCACAAGAAAGTAGACCCACTTCTTGCACTACACTTGGAACACTAACGCTATTCACGCTTAGTGCTTCCAGAGTTTTTTAGATTTCGACTTGACACAACACCAACGACACTATGTTGAATGCTGGACGACCGGTCACCTTAGCACGACTAACATTGGTAGGCTTGAGGCCTAGACTAGGTAGCTTCCACCATGCTTCCACGTTATGACCGACGGGAAAGCAGGCGCCAAGACCACGCGGGACGGCTTCACTTTTAACTTGAAATAACTTCATAAATCCGAAACCGAACTTGACACTAACAATCACGCGAACGTAGATCACCATCCTCGTCGCCAAAACTGTTGTGTTTCCATAAGGAAATAACTAAATGCCACACAGTTCGTCGTGATATACAAGCGGATTTATTCATGATCAGACAAAGTACAATGGTAGACCGGAAGACCCGGTTTTACAAATGGCTGCCAGGAAAGCGCCAATTCAAACAGAGATCGAAATACACAACAACCAAGTTGTTTTACAATACAATTTGTGTCCTCCGCGATTCTCAATAGTTTTTCAGCTGTTGCTTGGTTCATTTTGATTGTTGGTAACCTTGGCTAGCCAAGATTAGGTCTAGGCCTATTCACTGTCGACTTTCTGTGGTAGGCCCTAGGCTATAGCTGGATTCACAATAAAACTGAACAGTATCTTGTTATTTAAATTAAGTTCATATTATACATAATGTAAGCACCGGCTTAGAGCTTAGGCCTCGCGTCCACTGTCCACATCCTGCTGTGGGCCTAGGGCCTAGGCTAGACCTAGGCTGCTATAACTATGATTCACTTTAATATCACTTACGGCCTATATAAAGTTTAGATAACGATAGCACTTCATCTGCCTAGTTTAAAGTAGATTTAAATAGTGTTCAACAGATACTTAATGCCTCCTTTACCACAAAACTACTTATTTAAGTGAGATGGATAGTCTGCACCTCTAAACCTAGCCGCCATCTTGAGCAATGCAGTGTCTGTTGGGTTCGACCTTGGCCTACTGTTTGATTCTCCATGATTTGATGGTCTGGTGGTGTTCTAGAGGTTTGACTAGGCCGTATATTTAAGTGAGGATAGGTATTTTGAATAGGTCTAGACAGGCCTAGGCTGACCTGTTCTTGGAGTTCAGTGATTTGAATGGCCATGTTGCTTGATACAAATCTAAGGTGGCTGTTGGCTTTTCTTTCCATATCAACGTCGAAAACAAGCACATATTTTATTTTTTTACTAGTTAGGCACTCCTGGCAAAACATATTAGCAGTTTTAAAGACAAATAGTAAAAAAATGTTACTACATACGCGGTTCTCTTTTTAAATAGGCTAGGCCTTAGGCCTAGGCTCAAAATAAAAGAAGATAAAAGAAGCGTTTTCACTTGAAATAACTAATAGCTAATAGTTCAAAGAGATAGTCTCACAGTAATTATAACTTCTAGCAATGAGATATTTGCTTGGTTTGATAACACTTCACTTCAAGTGTTGGATATATACCTTGTAATGAAGGAGCTCTAGTACTGATGAAACCTACGCCGCCGCCAGCTTGCATATCTTGCCTAGTAACCCCACTGGCCCAGTACGTAGGCTAGGCCCAAGCATGTACATCTATGCCATTTATATCAAGGTTACGCCTAGCCTAGGTCTAGATAGATTGACCACAAACTTAAACTTTGGCTCATTTAATATTAATCTTTATTCCACATTGTCATTCCTGTAGCCTACACCCAGTGAGTAGGGTAGGCCTACCTATATGTAGACTACATCTAGTGACAGCAAAAAGAGGTCCAACTACTTTTAAAGTTAATAGGCAACATAAGCCTGAGGGTGTAATTTTTGTGAGGCCTAAGCCGACTCCACTCCATTCAACATGGCCCATGGCCGGGTATTTTTAACCAACTTCGGCTGTCTATCTGGCCGTCAAGAGTACAGGACTCGCTCATTAGATCCTGGCCAAGATTTTTAGCAGTATGTGTCCTACACATACTGCTGGTCAGTCCAAGTCAGTCCACTGGTCAGTCCAAGATGGCCGCTAGGTTTAGAGGTGCAGTCTATCCATCTCACTTAAATAAGTAGTTTTGTGGTACAGGAGGCATTAAGTATCAGTTAAACACTATTTAAATGTACTTTAAACTAGGCAGATGAAGTGCTATCGTTATCTAAACTTTATATAGGCCGTAAGTGATATTAAAGTGAATCATCCATGGCCTAACCAAAATATGGAGTCGCCTGTGAATGAGCCTAGGCCAAACCCTAGTCGTGTGATAGTAGTGTGCAAAATCTGCAGTCTTAACGTAGGCAGACGCACCCAAAGCCTTAATTGTATATACGATTGCGGATCCAAAATTCATTTAAAGTGCCTCAAGCCAAACATCAGTGATATCCAGACTGATCCCAAGAAATGGTCATGCCATAAATGCACAAACACCAAGGGTGAGGTTAAGGATGACACCAAACAGCATTTAAACTACATCCCTCTGAAATTAACAAGTTGCCCCCCAACCCCACAGTCTGAAGACATCTTTGCTGTAGACCGTCAAGGCGATGCGTTTGAAGTACTCGCCACAACTAGGCCTACCAGCCCTAGGCCCAGCGCTGTTCAGGTTAAGGCTGTCAATGCTGTCAATGAGGAGGAAGGCAAGAGCCAATGGGTAGACATGACCCTAGTAGAACTAGAAGATCCAGCTAACGAAGAACCGAGACTTAGACCTAAACCAGGGATCCAGCAGTCAACTAAGAAGCTGGAAAAATGGATTTTGAAGGAACTGAGGAAAGAGAGGTGGGGATATGCAAATAAGAGAAGATCAAATAAAGGACTGCAATCAGAAGTTGTGAAGGGAATGGTGGCTACTTTTGTCCACATTGGAGGACAAATAAATGCTAATGTAAAATGTACAGAAGATATGAAAAGGGAAACTGATGAACTGAGGCAAAAAATTGAAGGGCTGGAAACAAGAAATAGGGAGCTGGAGAAAAGAGTATGTTAGAACAAGATTACGAAAAACCAGTGTTTATAGAGTGTAGACCCCATAGTTTAGACCTTGAAGAGAGAGCAAACAGACATAACAGCCAAAAAGTAAAGGAAAAGGAGAAAGAGCTAAACAATTCTGAAGGGGGTCAACGAAAGGAGTCGGAATTCATCCAAGAAGTAGTTGGAGACCTTTTCGAGAAGGAAGAGTTATCACTTGCCCACTGTGTAGGCGAGGACATGCAAATGTCTGGAGGCATTGCAGCTACATTTAAAGACAAATTTGGAAGAACAGAAGAACTTCTGGGACAGAAAAAAAGTGTTGGTGAGGTAGCAGTTATAGAAGAAAATGGGCGCCACATCTTCTACCTAGTCACCAAGAAAAGAACTAAAAAAGATAAACCAAAGCCAAGAGACATTTTCCAGTGTCTTCTGGAACTTAAAGAATACTGTTTAAATAATGAAGTAACGAGTGTTGCCATGCCTAAAATTGGCTGTGGAATGGACAGGCTAAAGTGGACTCAAGTATGAAAGATGTTAACAAACGTATTCTCCAATTCAGGGATTAACATAACAGTATATGTTAGGAAGGGAAAAAAAGAAACAGAACAGAAAACAGAAATCACTAGTCAGGTAAATAATGACACACCTACAGTCTTAAACAATGAATTGGATGTTTGCCATAAATCCAATAAAAGAAATGTGATTGTTATGGGAGACTCTATGATCTTTCATATAGATAAAATAAGTCAAAAAGGGGGAGAGAATTGGGATGTTAAATGCTATCCAGGTGTCAGAACAGATCAACTGACCAAAATAGTAAAACATAGGACTGACAATTTTGAATGTCAGATCAATGATCCAAAGCCGATTGTCATAGCACATGTAGGGACTAACAGCATTAGGGGATGGAGAAAAAATGGTAATGCTATAAGTGACACTTGGGCCCTAGTAACAGAACTAAAAAACAAGTTTACAGGGGCAGATATAGCCATAACAGGTATAATTCACAGATCTGATTTTGATAACAGGGAAATAAATATGATCAATGATGATATTGAATGGGTTACCAATAAACTAGGTGGTATTTTTGTAGACCCAAACATATGGCTACTAACTGACTGTCTGGGTAAGGATGGCTTGCATCTTAACTATAAGGGACATAGTGTAATGACAAATGTATTTCTAGGTATAGTAAAAAGTGCGGAAAACTAATTCCAGAATCGAGTGGGTTGGTTTACATAGGAAGTGACCAACAACAACAAAAACAAAAAGTAGGCTTACTTCACTCACACTCACATATAGGTGAAAAAAATAATATGGTAAGCAACTCACTGTTAGCTATATTAGGTAATGATGATATTTTGAAAGTAAACGACATGAGACTGCTACCAATTAGACATAGGCCTAATGCCACTATGCAATGTAAACCGAATACAGAAGTTTTGTTCTTAAACACTCAAAGTCTGAATAACAAACTCGATCAAATAGAACAGTTAGTAGAGCAGTCAAAACCATTAATAGTTGGCATTGCAGAAACCCATCTAACAGAAGATGTGAATAACTGGGAGGTAGATATTAAAGGGTATAATACAATTAGAATCGATTCCTTTAGTAAGCACACTGGGGGAGTTATAGTATATATAGAGGAAGGTATAGAATACAGAGTTATCAGTAAAGAAAGTACAGGAAAATCATGGTGGGAGATTAGTGTTCTTGTCCTAACGGGAGAATTGTCAAACACGGTTATTTGTGTGATCTATGTGTCCCCAAAAATGAAAAAGTCTGATGTTGTCAGTACAATGCAAAGTAAATTGGAAGCCCTACAAGATTAGGGTTGCCAACTATTGAATATGAAAATACGGGAATTTTAAAATTGATGTGAAATGTAGAGGGAATGAGGACGGCGATGTCCCAGTTGCCGAAGGCCAAATCGCCGCAGGCGCAAAAAAATGTTTTCCTATAATAGACGTTAGGTCCCAGAAAATGAGTTTAGGGATTTAATATTAACTTTGCAGGTGTAATTTTCTCATTCAATTTATGTTTAATTTGGGTGGGTAAACGGAATTAATATGTATCTATTTAGCTGGTTACCTTCTACATTTTATCAAGATATTTTGCATCATGTAGAAGCTTTATATCCCGTTTTAAACAATTATAAAATTTTTGACACGAAATTGAGAATAAATACCAACAACTTGTAACTCAGATCGGTGATCTGTTTCTATTGCCTTACCATTTTATGTTCCATTAATAATGAAATAATTGTCTCATCATTAGACTTTAAGTTCAAAATGCTCAAATGCTGACAACTGTGAACTGTTGTTAGTAGGCGGAAGCTTAAGAAATTCGTGTTTTAAAACAAATTGTGAAAATACGGGAAAACTGATTCCCGTGTAGAGTTGAAACGGGAAGCGGGAAATCACAGTGGAAAACGGGATTTCCCGGGAAATACGGGAGAGTTGGCAACCCTATACAAGATTTAAATCGAAACATTATTTTAATGGGAGACATGAACATAGATTTAAGTAAGAAATCCCCGTACTCGACACAAATGAAAAATATGTTAGATTTGCAAGGGGTAACACAACTGGTAGATGATTTTACCCGGATAGCTCCCTTGGTGGGTAAAGATGGTACCTTAAGGATCTCTAGAACACTCATAGATTATGTAATAGTAGGGTATGAAGATAAAAATATATATACAGTAGATGTGGAAGATAACGCGATTTCAGATCATAGACTGATTAGAATCAAATACTACAAAGCAAATAATGGTAGATTAGCAAGTCATACAGGCATGGAAAAAAGGCCTAAGAAATTAATAAAGTATAGGAAATATGCAGATTTAGATTTAAAAATAAACCAAAGGCATTTTCAAGAGATTGTTAGAAATAAAAAATGGACTAAATCAGAGGTGGGAGAAAACCTAGAAGAAATGTCTCAAGAATTTGTAACAAATGTTAAGGATTCGATGGACAATCTCATTCCAGAAAAAAACATTTATATTAAGGATAAGTATAAGGACAATAAATGGTTTGATGCAGAGATAAAGAGAGCACAGCAAAACAGAAATTTTCTCTTCCGTGTGGCCATATCGGGAAACAATGGAGAAAATTGGAAAAATTATACTGATAGCAGAAATCAATTGGTAACCCTTATAAAAAATAAAAAGAGAGCTTATTATTCACAAAAGATTAGTGATTCAAAAAATAGACCAAAGGAAATGTGGCAAATTTTGAAATGCTTGTACCAAGATAAACCAACAGCTAAGTTAAGGAACTCTATTTTTATGATAAGAAAGTTAAGGGAGAAAAAAACATAGCAAAGGCATTTAGTGAATATTTTATAAAAAGTATTGAAGACATAACTGACAATATAGAGGGAAGTGTAAATATACCGCAGGCACTTCTTGCAGTAAAAGAATATGATGGCCCAAATAGACTTGAAATGTTTCAAAGCGTAGGGGTTGAAAAAATAGTAAATATAATTAAGAACTTAAAAACGTCAGCACCAGGCGAAGATGGCATTACCGAAAAAGTCCTAAAGTTCCTAGTTCCTATTATTAAAGTACATTTAACAAATATTGTAAATAAATCACTTACGATAGGAGTAGTGCCAGAGTGTTTAAAAAAAGTATCATAACACCAGTACCTAAAACTGTAAAACCAATAGATGGTGAACTTTTTAGGCCAATAAACATTCTGCAAACGACTGAGAAAATTTTAGAATATGTCATTAAGGAGCAATTGAATACATATATAAGTGAAAATGGAATTCTTACAGAAAGCCAATCAGGTTTTAGAAACCAGCATAACTGTGAAACAGCAATTCAGTATGTAGTTGAGGAATTGAAAAATAACATGCAACAAGAAAAAATTAGTATTGTAGTATCAATTGACTTAAAAAGAGCATTCGAGACAATAGATCGATCTATTCTAATAAAAAAACTAGAAAAATATGGAATAGTAGGTAAGGCTTTACAATGGGTAATCTCATATCTGAAGACAAGAGTACAAAAGGTAAAAATAGGAAACAATTCATCAGATTACAAAGAAAATACTCAGGGAGTCCCTCAAGGGACTGTGTTGGGTCCCTTACTATTTATAATTTATATAAATGACATTGGAAACATACTAAAATATTGTAAAATCTTCCTTTATGCAGATGATGCACTAATTGTATGTACAGGAACCACATTACAAGAAGTAATAAATAACCTAAAGTATGATCTAAAACTAATTGAACAATGGTTACGAATTAACAGGCTAAAAATAAACGTCTCGAAAACCAAAGCAATGGTTTTGTGCTTAAATAAAATCAGAAATAAAATAAAAGAAGAATTATTAGAACTTCGGATTACACTGGACAAAGAAAGAGTAGAAATTGTTAATGATATACAATACTTAGGGGCAATTTTAGATGAAAACTTAAATTTTAAAGCACACGGAAATTACATTGCAAAAAAAATGGCAAGAAAGGTAGGACTATTTTGTCGCATACATAATAATGTGCCCCTAAAGTAAAAAATCCAGATCTATCAAGCAATTGTTGCTCCTATCATAGATTATTGCAGTTCCATACTTTTTATGTTAAATAAAAATGAGATAGAGATACTTCAGAAAATTCAAAACAAAGCTATGAGAAGTATTCTGCGAGTAAACAGAGAAACATCTATAACCAAGATGTGTGAAGCACTATGTTGGCAAACAATAAAGGAGCGAATACTGCTAAATACATTATGCCTCATAAATAAAATATCTCATGGAAAGGCACCAAATTACTTAAGTAAGAAATTGATTTTGAACTCTGAAATACAAAAATATAACCTACGAAATAAAACAAATATTTTTGTAAAAAGAATAAACAGTGGATTTGGAGAAAAATCAATTTTTGTAAGAGGTATAAATATATTTAATCGTGTACCACAAAACATAAGGGATATTTAGGATAGTTATAAATTTAGAAGAGAATGTTGGACCTGGATTAAAGAATGTAAATGTAAAATAATGTAACTATGTCTGTTATTTATATTTATGTACTTATGTAAATGAAAAATAGCATTTATGCTAATAATAAAGATACTACTACAGGGAAAAGGTGGAAGAAAAGCAGACCGAGGAAGTATAAAAGAAGGAAGACAGCTGGGTTATGGGAAGTGTAGACAAAGTAGTGAGCCATTTTGCTGAAATGTATATTTTTAAGCGTTAAAGGTAATGCCCCACACTCAAGTGTGTCTTGACTTTGTAGGCTTCTCAAACAAATAATATGTAATTCACTTGTAAATATTGTTATGTAATGGTCTAGAGGATAAAATACATCTGAAAAATCTGAAAAATGAACAATGGTATTGGTATGTTAGAATGAGGGTACACATAATTCGTAATTGATATGTATACAATTATATCAATTACTGTATCAATAATTTTTCCTCAATTTCATTTGATATCTATACTATGCTATAGTTCTTATAACTGTCCCAGTGCAGGTTGTGTGTACAAGTAAAAATGGTAACTTGGTATGGGATGCAGACTTTAAAAATTAATAATTTAATTAATTAATAATGTTAGTATTGTACATACACAATAATCCCATTCATGTTGTTACATTCCAATTGCTTGATAGTGCGTAGGGATTAGTGATGTTGAGTTTGAAACAAAGATAGAAATCAACAGCTTATACCTTAAAGAAGTATAGCAACCATGTAGTTTGAGATGACATACATGTCAATGTCATCTCAAACTACAGAGCTGCCGAACCGCTTCAAGGTAAGCTGTTGGTTCCTATCTTTCTTATCTACTCAACATAATTTATTATTATATTTTTATGAAACAACATTCAAGCATTTCTGTTATACCTTCGAATAAGTACAAGAATAGTCAAGTTGTACAGTAATCTAGACCCTCTTTAGTGGAAATTACAAGGGACCGTAACCACTCTTTAGTAATTTGAATTATAACATTTTAAATTAAAAGCCTTCTAGGTTTTTTTGGTTTAAATTTTGTAGAACTTTTCTTTATTTTGGTTTCATAAGCATGTAACATACAGTATGCACTTGACAAATGTAAAAAAACAGGATAAGTTGGTACATATTTTATGAAAATAAACATACACATTGTGAGGGTGGTGATGGGTAAGACTTGGGCTCTGTTTTCACTTTTCACTACTACCTATCATTAATGGTAGTTAACTACTGGTACCAAAACATTATGGTTGTAAGTTTTCTTGCCAATGACAGCAATTCTGAAATGCATTGCCACTAGTGTACTAGGTGCTACTGCTACCATATGCATATTACCAAATGGATGTGCCACTAGTGTACTAGGTGCTACTGCTACCATATGCATATTACCAAATGGATGTGCCACTAGTGTACTAGGTGCTACTGCTACCAAATGGATGTGCCACTAGTGTACTAGGTGCTAATGCTACCATATGCATATTACCAAATGGATGTGCCACTAGTGTACTAGGTGCTACTGCTACCATTTGCATATTACCAAATGGATGTGCCACTAGTGTACTAGGTGCTACTGCTACCATATGCATATTACCAAATGGATGTGCCACTAGTGTACTAGGTGCTACTGCTACCATATGCATATTACCAAATGGATGTGCCACTAGTGTACTAGGTGCTACTGCTACCATATGCATAGGCTATTACCAAATGCATTGCCACTAGTTTTCTAGGTGCTACTGCTACCATATGCATATTACCAAATGGATGTGCCACTAGTGTACTAGGTGCTACTGCTACCATATGCATATTACCAAATGGATGTGCCACTAGTGTACTAGGTGCTACTGCTACCATATGCATATTACCAAATGGATGTGCAACTAGTGTACTAGGTGCTACTGCTACCATATGCATATAACCAAATGGATGTGCAACAAGTGTACTAGGTGCTACTGCTACCATATGCATATAACCAAATGGATGTGCAACTAGTGTACTAGGTGCTACTGCTACCATATGCATATTACCAAATGGATGTGCAACTAGTGTACTAGGTGCTACTGCTACCATATGCATATTACCAAATGGATGTGCAACTAGTGTACTAGGTGCTACTGCTACCATATGCATATTACCCAATGGATGTGCCACTAGTGTACTAGGTGCTACTGCTACCATATGCATAAGCTATTACCAAATGGATGTGCCACGAGTGTACTAGGTGCTACTGCTACCAAATGGATGTGCCACTAGTGTACTAGGTGCTACTGCTATCATATGCATATTACCAAATGGATGTGCAACTAGTGTACTAGGTGCTACTGCTACCATATGCATATTACCAAATGGATGTGCCACTAGTGTACTAGGTGCTACTGCTACCATATGCATAAGCTATTACCAAATGGATGTGCCACGAGTGTACTAGGTGCTACTGCTACCAAATGGTTGTGCCACTAGTGTACTAGGTGCTACTGCTACCATATGCATATTACCAAATGGATGTGCCACTAGTGTACTAGGTGCTACTGCTACCGTATGCATAGGCTATTACCAAATGGATGTGCCACTAGTGTACTAGGTGCTACTGCTACCATATGCATATTACCAAATGGATGTGCCACTAGTGTACTAGGTGCTACTGCTACCATATGCATATTACCAAATGGATGTGCCACTAGTGTACTAGGTGCTACTGCTACCAAATGGATGTGCCACTAGTTTACTAGGTGCTACTGCTACCAAATGGATGTGCAACTAGTGTACTAGGTGCTACTGCTACCATATGCATATTACCAAATGGATGTGCCACTAGTGTACTAGGTGCTACTGCTACCATATGCATATTACCAAATGGATGTGCCACTAGTGGACTAGGTGCTACTGCTACCAAATGGATGTGCCACTAGTGTACAAGGTGCTACTGCTACCAAATGGATGTGCCACTAGTGTACTAGGTGCTACTGCTACCATATGCATATTACCGAATGGATGTGCTACTAGTGAACTAGGTGCTACTGCTACCATATGCATATTACCAAATGGATGTGCCACTAGTGTACTAGGTGCTACTGCTACCATATGCATAGGCTTTTACCAAATGGATGTGGCACTAGTGTACTAGGTGCTACTGCTACCATATGCATATTACCAAATGGATGTGCCACTAGTGTACTAGGTGCTACTGCTACCATATGCATATTACCAAATGGATGTGCCACTAGTGTACTAGGTGCTACTGCTACCATATGCACATTACCAAATGGATGTGCCACTAGTGTACTAGGTGCTACTGCTACCAAATGGATGTGCCACTAGTGTACTAGGTGCTACTGCTACCATATGCATATTACCAAATGGATGTGCCACTAGTGTACTAGGTGCTACTGCTACCATATGCATATTACCAAATGGATGTGCAACTAGTTTACTAGGTGCTACTGCTGCCAAATGGATGTGCCACTAGTGTACTAGGTGCTACTGCTACCATATGCATATTACCAAATGGATGTGCACCTAGTGTACTAGGTGCTACTGCTACCAAATGGATGTGCAACTAGTGTACTAGGTGCTACTGCTACCAAATGGATGTGCCACTTGTGTACTAGGTGCTACTGCTACCATATGCATATTACCAAATGGATGTGAAACTAGTGTACTAGATGTTACTGCTACCAAATGGATGTGCAACTAGTGTACTAGGTGCTACTGCTACCAAATGGATATTACCAAATGAATGTGCAACTAGTGTACTAGGTGCTACTGCTACCATATGCATATTACCAAATGGATGTGCAACTAGTGTACTAGGTGCTACTGCTACCATATGCATATTACCAAATGGATGTGCAACTAGTGTACTAGGTGCTACTGCTACCAAATGGATGTGCAACTAGTGTACTAGGTGCTACTGCTACCATATGCATATTACCAAATGGATGTGCAACTAGTGTACTAGGTGCTACTGCTACCAAATGGATGTACAACTAGTGTACTAGGTGCTACTGCTACCAAATGGATGTGCCACTAGTGTACTAGGTGCTACTGCTACCATATGCATATTACCAAATGGATGTGCAACTACCATTGCACGTTTAAAGTGAAACCAGTGTTTCGAGTGCGATTAGTAACGTAAGTATCTATAGTTTCAGCAATATACCAGTTTAAAAAAATATGTGGATCATCATACATCAAACTAAAATTAGGCGTTGGCAGCTGGATGCCATTATTCATCTAAAGCCTAGGCCTACATTGTGAGAAACAAAATTACAACATAACACAAGTAGGCCTACAGCTTAAAAAAACGATAATGTTTGATGAAAGTGAACAATTATATAGCTTATTTTAAAATTAATCTTAAGGTTCATATGCCATTACAACAACATTATTTATATCATTTTTATTTTTTTTATTCTTATTATTATTACTATTTTTATTATTATTATTATTATTATTATTATTTTTATTATTATTATTATTATTTTTATTATTATTATTATTATTATTATTATTATTTTTATTATTATTATCATTATTGTTATTACTATTATTATTTTTATTATTATTATTATTATTATTATCATTATTGTTATTATTATTATTATTATTATTATTATTATTATTATGATTATTATTATTATTATTATTAGTATTTTTATTATTATTACTATATTATTATTATTACAATTATTATTATTATTATTATTATTATTATTATTATTATTATTATTATTATTATTATTATTATTATTATTATTTTTATTATTTCCTTTCTTCTCTTCTCACATTTGCACCATCGGGCTCCTCTTGAGCCAAGACGATGCGAGAGTGCACCCTAGCGTGGCGGCCGAAAGATCGCGGTGACAATGTAGCTCATAGGCTGAGGACCTTCCGTACGATATTAGTTGTGCCGAGGATTGCAGCCTTCTGCATGACACGCACGTGCTTGTCCTTCAGGTGGAGCTTCTCTTTCGCAGCTGACCACTCTTCGGTGACCAGACCGTTGACGGAGACGACGACAGGAACTATCTCAACGGACCTCAGCTTGTATATGTCCTTGAGTTCGACGGCGAGTGGTTGGTATTTACGCCTCTTCTCAGCTACTGTGTTGATCACGTGGTTGTCTAGCGGGACGGCGATGTCGATGATGGTTGCTGTTTTAGCCTTTTTGTAAAACAAAACCAAGTCTGGCCGATTTGCCTCGACCGCTCTGTCCGTGACAATGGGTGAGTCCCACAGCAGCTTGGCACATTGGTTACGCAGGACTTGCTCGGGCTTGCACTTGTAGTACGGTGTTTCTACCTCTACCAGGCTGTACTCCTTGGCCAGCGCTTGGTGGACCACTTTCGCAACTGCGTTGTGTATAATTATTATTATTATTATTATTATTATCTTTATTTATCACATCACCAGATGGCAGGTACATTATTAGTCTACAGCACCAAAGGTGATCCTCACCTCTTAGGTGCTGCAACCACACATTACAAAATATGACATTACAAAGATTTTACACATTACAAAGATAATTACATTTTAAAAAGATTTTACATATCACAAAGATTATTATATTACACATAAATCAAATATAGTTGAATTCATGACACCGCGTGGCCCTGCGGTGCGACGCGGTACGAACCCGGGCCAACCCAAAACACCCGCACTATTATTATTATTATTATTATTATTATTATTATTATTATTATTATTATTATTTTTATTATTATTATTATTATTATTATTATTATTATTATTATTATTATTATTATTATTATTATTATTAATATTATTATTAATTATTATACAGACCCTGGCAAGGCTATAGCATAACAAAGTTCAAATAAACCTTGATCATATTATGAAAATGAAATCCCATGATCCATAGTGTGGCAAGCAGTATGTATTTATAGTATTTATCTTCATACATTTATTGGAGATGTTGTGAACTTGGTAAACCGTGCCTACGATTTGGCCTACCGAAACTGAGAGCAGACGTGATGATCCCAGCTGGTGCTTGAACTCAAAAGTTACCGAGTTAACGATGCATGCATAGTATGGGCATACCGGGCATAAGTCATCTAGTCAAAGTAAGCCTAGCGCCTATGCATTATGTGAGCCTACTTAAAAACACCAAGTTGACGTTGTAGGCCCCATGCCTGGTCTGGAAATTGGGCTAGGTCTACTGGAACTCGAAGACATCACGTTGAACATGTCTTAGACTGATCTTACTCAAAAGTCTCCGAGTTGACGGAGGCCCATGCCTAGTCTCGGCATAACGGTACTCAAAGACATCAAGTTGGTATAGGCCTACGCCTAGACTGGGCCTACTCAGTCCCCAAGTTGACTGTGTAGGCCCATACCTAGTCTGGGCATACAGGTACCTACTCAAGTCATGGAGCTAACGTGGGCCTAATTAAAGTCACACACAAAGGGTTGATAATGTGGGCTAAGCTAGGCCTAGGCCTTTGGGCGAAATCACTCAGTTGATATTTTAGTTGGCTGCACCCATTGTAGTTAGCTCTTGCTGGCTGGCTAGGCCTACTATTTCAACGGTTGCAGTTGTATGCTAAACCTACTCAAAGTCACCGAGTTGACGTATCAGGCCCCATGGTATTTCTCAAGGTAGGTCTAGCCGAGATAACTAAGCCTGGCTACAGTTTTTAGGCCTCGGTCAACGGCAGGATAGGCCTAGCCAAACTTTCTGTCTTTCGCCGCTCGCTTTTCCGAGATGAATGCGCGCGCATGTCCTTCATTGCAATCGCGAATATTAAAGAACAAAAATAAGAAAGTTATTTACTTCCAAAATAAGACACATTCAGAGCAAAATAATATCATTGTTAAGCATCGTTGAAGCAGGCACTAATCGACACAATTTTCAAACTTTGTCACGGCCTTTTGATGGGTCAATCAAAGATGACCACTAAGATTCATTCAGAAGGCTGTAATATAAGGAACAAAATGGCGTCAGCCGCTCGTCGGCCGGATGTACCTCAATGAAACAGGAAGTTCCATTGAAGCTAGACCTCCTGATAAAATATAGTAAACCCAAGATTACTTTACACCTGCTTTCGTCACATCCGGGCCATTCGTAGCCAACCAGCGAACCGCCCGAGACACATCCGGGCCAATACCGATCGCTGATTGGCCACGAAGCAGTCACCTGTGACGAAAGCATGTGTGAGGTTGTCTTGGGACAACTATGCAACTCCATGCTCCCATACAGCCCTTCAAATCTTAGCCCAAACCATGAAGGAGCAGGAAATAAAAAAGCACTTCTCATGTAAGCATAAGCCTAAATTTGCTATTTTCCTCCCTGCTCCTTCAAGGGTTGGGTTTCATGTTCATGTACAATACTTTCAGTATATAATAACAGCAGTGCAACCACGCTGTGTCTGTGTTACTAGACTGTTGTCTAGCAGTGCTACCACGCTGTGGCTGTGTTACTAGAGTGTTGTCTAGCAATGCAGCCACGCTGTGACTGTGTTACTAGACTGTTGTCTAGCAATGCAGCCACTCTGTGTCTGTGTTACTAGACTGTTGTCTAGCAATGCAGCCACTCTGTGACTGTGTTACTAGACTGTTGTCTAGCAATGCAGCCACGCTGTGACTGTGTTACTAGACTGTTGTCTAGCAATGCAGCCACTCTGTGTCTGTGTTACTAGACTGTTGTCTAGCAATGCTACCACGCTGTGACTGTGTTACTAGACTGTTGTCTAGCAATGCAGCCACGCTGTGTCTGTGTAACTAGACTGTTGTCTGGCAATGCAGTCACGCTGTGTCTGTGTGACTAGACTGTTGTCTAGCAGTGCTACCACGCTGTGTCTGTGTTACTAGACTGTTGTCTAGCAGTGCTACCACGCTGTGACTGTGTTACTAGACTGTTGTCTAGCAATGCTACCACGCTGTGTCTGTGTTACTAGACTGTTGTCTAGCAGTGCTACCACGCTGTGTCTGTGTTACTAGACTGTTGTCTAGCAGTGCTACCACGCTATGACTGTGTTACTAGACTGTTGTCTAGCAGTGCTACCACGCTGTGTCTGTGTTACTAGAGTGTTGTCTAGCAATGCAGCCACGCTGTGACTGTGTTACTAGACTGTTGTCTAGCAGTGCTACCACGCTGTGTCTGTGTTACTAGAGTGTTGTCTAGCAATGCAGCCACGCTGTGACTGTGTTACTAGACTGTTGTCTAGCAATGCAGCCACTCTGTGTCTGTGTTACTAGACTGTTGTCTAGCAATGCAGCCACTCTGTGACTGTGTTACTAGACTGTTGTCTAGCAATGCAGCCACGCTGTGACTGTGTTACTAGACTGTTGTCTAGCAATGCAGCCACTCTGTGTCTGTGTTACTAGACTGTTGTCTAGCAATGCTACCACGCTGTGACTGTGTTACTAGACTGTTGTCTAGCAATGCAGCCACGCTGTGTCTGTGTTACTAGACTGTTGTCTGGCAATGCAGTCACGCTGTGTCTGTGTGACTAGACTGTTGTCTAGCAGTGCTACCACGCTGTGTCTGTGTTACTAGACTGTTGTCTAGCAGTGCTACCACGCTGTGACTGTGTTACTAGACTGTTGTCTAGCAATGCAGCCACGCTGTGTCTGTGTTACTAGACTGTTGTCTGGCAATGCAGTCACGCTGTGTCTGTGTGACTAGACTGTTGTCTAGCAATGCAACCACGCTGTGTCTGTGTTACTAGACTGTTGTCAAGCAATGCAGCCACGCTGTGACTGTGTTACTAGACTGTTGTCTAGCAGTGCTACCACGCTGTGACTGTGTTACTAGACTGTTGTCTAGCAATGCAACCACGCTGTGTTTGTGTTACTAGACTGTTGTCAAGCAATGCAGCCACGCTGTGACTGTGTTACTAGACTGTTGTCTAGCAGTGCTACCACGCTGTGACTGTGCTACTAGACTGTTGTCTGGCAATGCAGTCACGCTGTGTCTGTGTTACTAGACTGTTGTCTAGCAGTGCTACCACGCTGTGTCTGTGTTACTAGACTGTTGTCTAGCAATGCAACCACGCTGTGTCTGTGTTACTAGACTGTTGTCAAGCAATGCAGCCACGCTGTGACTGTGTTACTAGACTGTTGTCTAGCAGTGCTACCACGCTGTGACTGTGTTACTAGACTGTTGTCTAGCAATGCAGCCACGCTGTGTCTGTGTTACTAGACTGTTGTCTAGCAATGCAGCCACGCTGTGACTGTGCTACTAGACTGTTGTCTGGCAATGCAGTCACGCTGTGTCTGTGTTACTAGACTGTTGTCTAGCAATGCAACCACGCTGTGTCTGTGTTACTAGACTGTTGTCAAGCAATGCAGCCACGCTGTGTCTGTGTTACTAGACTGTTGTCAAGCAATGCAGCCACGCTGTGTCCGTGTTACTAGACTGTTGTCTAGCAATGCAGCCACGCTGTGACTGTGCTACTAGACTGTTGTCTGGCAATGCAGTCACGCTGTGTCTGTGTTACTAGACTGTTGTCTAGCAATGCAACCACGCTTTGTCTGTGTTACTAGACTGTTGTCTAGCAATGCAGCCACGCTATGTCTGTGTTACTAGACTGTTGTCTAGCAATGCTACCACGCTGTGTCTGTGTTACTAGACTGTTGTCTAGCAGTGCAACCACGCTGTGTCTGTGTTACTAGACTGTTGTCTAGCAATGCAGCCACGCTGTGTCCGTGTTACTAGACTTTTGTCTAGCAATGCAACAACGCTGTGTCTGTGTTACTAGACTGTTGTCTAGCAGTGCTACCACGCTGTGTCTGTGTTACTAGACTGTTGTCTAGCAATGCAGCCACGCTGTGTCCGTGTTACAAGACTTTTGTCTAGCAATGCAACCACGCTGTGTCTGTGTTACTAGACTGTTGTCTAGCAGTGCAACCACGCTGTGTCTGTGTTACTAGACTGTTGTCTAGCAGTGCTACCACGCTGTGTCTGTGTTACTAGACTGTTGTCTAGCAATGCAGCCACGCTGTGACTGTGCTACTAGACTGTTGTCTAGCAATGCAACCACGCTGTGTCTGTGTTACTAGACTGTTGTCTAGCAATGCAGCCACGCTGTGTCTGTGTTACTAGACTGTTGTCTAGCAATGCAACCACGCTGTGTCTGTGTTACTAGACTGTTGTCTAGCAATGCATCTACGCTGTGTCTGTGTTACTAGACTTTTGTCTAGCAATGCAGCCACGCTGTGTCTGTGTTACAAGACTGTTGTCTAGCAATGCAGCCACGCTGTGTCTGTGTTACTAGACTGTTGTCTAGCAATGCAACCACGCTGTGTCTGTGTTACTAGACTGTTGTCTAGCAATGCATCCACGCTGTGTCTGTGTTACAAGACTGTTGTCTAGCAATGCAACCACGCTGTGTCTGTGTTACTAGACTGTTGTCTAGCAGTGCTATCACGCTGTGTCTGTGTTACTAGACTGTTGTCTAGCAATGCAGCCACGCTGTGTCTGTGTTACTAGACTGTTGTCTAGCAATGCCACCACGCTGTGTCTGTGTTACTAGACTGTTGTGTAGCAATGCAGCCACGCTGTGTCTGTGTTACTAGACTGTTGTCTAGCAATGCAACCACGCTGTGTCTGTGTTACTAGACTGTTGTCTAGCAATGCAACTACGCTGTGTCTGTGTTACAAGACTGTTGTCTAGCAATGCAGCCACGCTGTGTCTGTGTTACTAGACTGTTGTCTAGCAATGCAACCACGCTGTGTCTGTGTTACTAGACTGTTGTCTAGCAACGCAACCACGCTGTGTCCGTGTTACTAGACTGTAGTCTAGCAGTGTTACCACGCTGTGTCTGTGTTACTAGACTGTTGTCTAGCAATGCAGCCACGCTGTGTCTGTGTTACTAGACTGTTGTCTAGCAATGCAGCCACGCTGTGTCGGTGTTACTAGACTGTTGTCTAGCAATGCAGCCACGCGGTGTCCGTGTTACTAGACTGTTGTCTAGCAGTGCTACCACGCTGTGTCTGTGTTACTAGACTGTTGTCTAGCAATGCAGCCACGCTGTGTCTGTGTTACTAGACTGTTGTCTAGCAATGCAGCCACGCTGTGTCTGTGTTACTAGACTGTTGTCTAGCAATGCAGCCACGCTGTGTCTGTGTTACTAGACTGTTGTCAAGCAATGCAGCCACGCTGTGTCCGTGTTACTAGACTGTTGTCTAGCAGTGCTACCACGCTGTGTCTGTGTTACTAGACTGTTGTCTAGCAATGCAGCCACGCTGTGTCTGTGTTACTAGACTGTTGTCTAGCAATGCAAACACGCTGTGTCTGGGTTACTAGACTGTTGTCTAGCAATGCAGCCACGCTGTGTCCGTGTTACTAGACTGTTGTCTAGCAGTGCAACCCTGCTGTGTTACTAGACTGTTGTCTAGCAACGTTTTTTGTTTGTGAAACTCCAGCTGAGTCGGCTTGACCTGGTTAAAGGAATAGTTAGGTGAAAAGCTAAAAAACTACCATTTGTATATGTCCACCCTCAAACATGGAAAACATGACTAAAAAATACCATACTTTAAAAGCAGGTGGTTAAATAATTAAAGAAAACGCGATTTTATGGCCAAGTAGCCCCGCGAGCAACTCTTCCCCATATACAACTAATGTTACTTCGAGATAATAAAACCTCCGCTAAAATAGGGCACTTATCAAAAATCGATCAAAAGGTTTAATGTGCATCGTTTCTTTACTGATAACATTCTTATTAGTACAAATGTGTACTTCTTAAAAACGCAATGCAATTAAATTTTGTGTGACTTGATGTGTAGGAAAGTTGTAATCTGTTTTAAGCGGCACTGTCCGCAGTCGCCGAGTGTTGTAGCTGGATTCGTATTACACAATTAGTGCTCTGTCGATCGGGAAGGTGCTAGCGAGCTCAGAACCGATACAGCTGTACTACCCTTTAGACGAAAAATGCAGCAGAGCTGGCGAAGGGAATCTAGAAGAAAAGATAAAAGTTCACTATTTTTTTTCTTGCATTGAAGCAACCAATATCAATTTTATTTTACTTATAACTGAATTTCTTGCACTTATGACTTATTGGTGATTTTTTAGTTTTTCACCTGACTATTCCTTTAAAGTAGAACTAGACTCCGTTTTTCGGTTACGGTTCAACTTAACATTTACTTCGCTGTTGGTAGGCCAAAGGGCATAAGCTCGGGTAGTGTTTGCACCAACCTCTGACCAAAGTACGAGTATCCCCACTCTCGCCTCGATACGTAACTACCTTCGGTCGGCGAGCCTTGCATTATCTCACAATCGCTATTAATCATGATAACGGTCGATGCTTGAGTAGAGGCAGGAATGTCAGGGTTTGGCCAAACGATCCAACTTTCAGATCTCGAAGGTATCTGTGTTGTTAACAGGGGTTTGTATGGACTTATAGATTGTAACAGTTTCATATTACAGTATCAGGTGTACTAGCTTGAGGCGATACAGCTGGAGGTGATACACCTTTAGGCGATACAGCTGGAGGTGATACAGCTGGAGATGACACAGCTTGAGTGATACAGCTTTAGGCGATACAGCTGGAGGTGATACAGCTGGAGGTGATACAGCTGGAGGTGATACAGCTGGAGGTGATACAGCTTGAGGTGATACACCTTTAGGCGATACAGCTGGAGGTGATACAGCTGGAGATGAAACAGCTGGAGGTGATACACCTTTAGGCGATACAGCTGGAGGTGATACAGCTGGAGGTGATACAGCTTGAGGTGATACGCCTTTAGGCGATACAGCTGGAGGTGATACAGCTGGAGATGATACAGCTGGAGGTGATACAGCTTGAGGTAATACAGCTTGATGTGATACAGCTTGACATGATACAACTTGAGGTCATAAAGCTAGAGGTGATACAGCTTGAGGTGATACAGCTTTAGGTGTTACAGTTTGAGGTGATACAGCTGGAAGAGATACAACTTGACGTGATATAGCTTGAGGTGATACAGCTTGACGTGATATAGCTTGAGTTGATACACCTAGAGGTGATACATCTTGGCATGATACACCTTGAGATGATACAGCTAGAGGTGATACAGCTTGAGGTGATACAGCTGGAGGTGATATAGCTTGATGTTATAAAGCTGGAGGTGATACAGCTTGAAGTGATAAAGCTTGAGGTGATAAAGCTTGATGTGATACAGCTTGACATGATACACTTAAGGTGATACAGCTTGATGTGATACAACTGGAGGTAATACCGCTTGAGGTAATACAGCTTGATGTGATACAGCTTGACATGATACAACTTGAGGTCATAAAGCTAGAGGTGATACAGCTTTAGTTTGTCAACTTGAGGTGATACCGCTTAAGGTGATACAGCTTGTGAAGATACAGCTTGAGGTGATACAGCTTGAGGTGAGACAGCTTGAGGTGAGACAGCTTGAGGTGATACAGCTTGAGGTGATACAGCAGATGTGATACAGCTTGAAGTGATACAGCTTGATGTGATACAGCTGATGTGATACATGTTGAGCTGATACAGCTTGAGGAAATACCGCTTGATTGAGGTCATAAGGCTAGAGGTGATACAGCTTTAGTTTGTCAACTTGATGTGATACAGCTCAACGTGATACAGCTTGATGTGATACAGCTAAAGGTGATACACCTAGAGCCAGAGGTGATACATCTTGGCATGATACACCTTGAGATGATACAGCTAGAGGTGATACAGCTTGAAATGATACAGCTGGAGATGATACAGCTTGATGTTATAAAGCTGGAGGTGATACAGCTTGAAGTGATACAGCTTTAGGTGATACAGCTTGACATCATGCAGCTTGAAGTAATACGGCTCTAGGTGATACAGCTTGATGTTATATCGCTAGAGGTGATACCGCTTGAGGTGATACAGCTTTAGGTGATACAGCTTGACATCATGCAGCTTGAAGTGATACGGCTCTAGGTGATACAGCTTGATGTAATATAGCTCTAGGTGATACAGCTTGATGTAATATAGCTAGAGGTGATACAGCTAGAGGTGATACAGCCTGAGGTTTAACAGTTGTAGGTGATACAGCTGTAGTTGATTCGGGTGTAGGTGATTCAGCTGTAGTTGATTCGGGTGTAGGTGATTCAGCTGTAGGTGATACAGCTGTAGTTGATTCGGGTGTAGGTGATTCAGCTGTAGGTGATACAGCTGTAGTTGATTCGGGTGTAGGTGATTCAGCTGTAGTTGATTCGGGTGTAGGTGATACAGCTGTAGTTGATACAGCTGGAGGTGATACAGCTGTAGTTGATACAGCTTGAAGTGATACAGCTGTAGATGATACAGCTGTAGATGATACAGCTGTAGGTGATACAGCTGTAGTTGATACAGCTGTAGTTGATACAGCTGTAGTTGATACAGCTGTAGTTGATACAGCTGTAGTTGATACAGCTGTAGGTGATACAGCTGGAGGTGATACAGCTTGAAGTGATACAGCTGTAGATGATACAGCTTGAAGTGATACAGCTGTAGATGATACAGCTGTAGGTGATACAGCTGTAGTTGATACAGCTGTAGTTGATACAGCTGTAGATGATACAGCTGTAGATGATACAGCTGTAGGTGATACAGCTTCAGCTCCAAAATCATCTGTCGAATATGGACCATGTTAAATTCTACAACGACCAGTGTCATCAAAAATTAATCCGGCTATTTTCTAGTACCATGCATGCATTAAGGCCCGGTTTCCACAAAGTATTTAAATCGGATATTAACTTGATCGGCGCCATCACCAACTTTTCATAAACAAATAATTGTACAAGTTTTGAAAATATTGCATATATGGTGGTATTCCAGGATTGAGTGATTAATTAGTGTCAGCATTAGAGAAGCTATAAAATATCATACTGCTATTACTGGTATTTATAAAAATTGTCGTGGAAAATTAGTAAATAGATCAGTTTGTCACCAACAGCAATTCTTTCAGATTTGCAATAAATGTCTGACAAATGTTAAGGGCCGGTTGTACAATCTCATTATAAAAGTTTAAATCCGAATACCCTTGATGGCCCATCCCAAGGATGAAGTTCGTGTTGCGTTGTATATTCAAAAGTTAGGCAGAGGATGGGCATCCCAAAGACATCTGCATCTTGGGATTTATGTTCATAAGATGGCAAACAAATGTTACCAGAATCTGATTATATTACCAGAATCTGTTTACATTTGGAGCGCACAGGATGCTAGGCTGTATTGAATACAAAATTCGCCAATCTTCCGCTAGGTGTGATCGCCGAACACGGTTCATAAAATAAAAACAAACAAATGCACGTCGAAGTAAAGTAAGTAAGTAAGTAAGTAAGTAAGTAAGTAAGTAAGTAAGTAAGTAAGTAAGTAAGTAAGTAAGTAAGTAAGTAAGAAAGTAAGAAGTAAGTAAGTAAGTAAGTTGGTAAGTAAGTAAGTAAGTAAGTAAGTAAGTAAGTAAGTAAGTAAGTAAGTAAGTAAGTAAGTAAGTAAGTAAGTAAGGGGGTAAATAAACTAAGATGACAAAACAAAAGAAAAAGTAGATGTACAGGCTAAAATGTTTAGATAGACTGAGAGAGTGGGGAGAGGAACCTGTTTGTGTTTCGTTAATCATAAACTAATAGAGATAAGGTAATTACTAAGACTAAATTGTATAAATGGATACTCGGCTGCTATTAGTACTATAGGTACAGTACAAAAATATTTATATTAGCAGCAGATTGGAGTTTCTTGCTTGAGTCAAGAAATTACATATTAAAATTAAAAATAAAATAAAATAGATTATACAACAACAACAATACAAGACTGGACATGTAGACTTAGACAGTGTGATAAACATAAAAACCATAGCATAAATCATACTCTGAAATGATAAATTGAAATAATAATAAAATTGAATAAAACTGTGGTAAATTCGGACTTTAGTTGTCTAGGAGCCTGAATCATGTCTTACCATGGCAAACAGGCTTCCGATTGTTGTCATGATGATCGACATTTCATAATACCGGGTCTCATTGTGTTGTTTTAGTTACCGGCACTAGGTCAGTGTACATTGTACAATATACCCGGATCCCACGCTTTTACGTCGGACGCTGACGTCGGACGTTGGCCATTCATAGACATTTACGCCAACGCTGGCACCGCCCCCTCGACGCTCGTCGAGAATACAACGGGCTACGGTTCGCCAACGCCCGACGTCAGCGTCCAACATAAAAGCATGGAAACCGGGCATTAGCGATTAGCTAAATGCTATTTCTAAAGATGAGCTTCTCATTCCTAACAACGTACTTAGTTAGGCCTACTTACTTACTTATTTACTTACTTACTTGCATACATACTTATCTACCTACCTACTTACTTACACACTTACGTACTTGCTTACTTACTTACTTACTAACTTACTTACTTACTTACTCACTTACTTACTTACTTACTTACTTACTTACTTACTTACTTACTTACTTACTTACTTACTTACTTACTTACTTACTTACTTACTTACTTACTTACTTACTTACTCACTTACTTACTTACTACCTTACTCACTCACTTACTTACTTACTTACTCACTCACTTACTTACTTACTTACTAACTTACTTACTTACTTACTTAGTTACTCACTTACTTACTTACTTACTTACTTATTTACTTACTTATTTACTTAGTTAGTTACTTACTTATTTACTTACTTACTTACTTACTTACTTACTTACTTACTTACTTACTTACTTACTTACTTATTTACTTACTTACTTACTTACTTACTTACTTACTTACTAACTTACTAACTTATTTACTTACTTACTTACTTACTTACTTACTTACTAACTTACTTACTTACTTACTTACTTACTTACTTACTTACTTACTTACTTACTTACTTATTTACTTACTTACTTACTAACTTACTTACCTATTTATCTACTTACTTACATTATACAATAATTTTTCCGTTAGTAACTTACGTGACAGGGTACAATGTTGTTTACAGTCGGAGATTCTGGTAATGTATATGGGAAACACATTCCCAGTGCCTTTAATGTGGATCCGAAAATTCTTCTTGTTGGTAACTTTGGCATAATACTGAACCTGAAAAACGATTAAATTATTATATAATAGACAACCTTTAACATATTTTGTGAATGTACTTTAATTGGCCGTCCATTAGGGGTGGCTCATCGGTTACAATTAAGCGTAGCTCGAATTCAGGGGTCTTCGGTTTTATCCCAGGGGGCGGGGGGGGGGGGGCACAGGCATTCCTCTACGATGTAAAATACCTACCTTATATTTACAAGTTAAATGGTAACATTTGTATTATATTATACTAGGAAACAGCTCCGCGTTGCCAGAAGAGCGATTTTTTTCAATGTATCAAACAAATTACTCTTGTCACGGTGTGCCTGCTTACACTATAGGCACCGTGTTTGGCCACTGAGCGCGCTAGTGAGATCGATTGAAGCGCTCATGTGTCAGACTGGCGCACCTCGGCTATGAAAACATTGCACCGTCGCAATGGAAAACCACGCGGGAGGTACGAAGTGTATCGTCATTAAATACGGATTTAATAAAATAAATCCAGGCTACGAGGCAAAGCAATCTTTTATTGAATGGCAAGGATTCTTTAAATTTGACCATGTTTTTGATCGAGATGGTGTGGTTAATTTTATAACGTCGAAAGTGGTCAGGCAGACGTCAGTGAGTTTGACGCCCTATGATGTTAAAATTGAAGTAAGTATTGTATATTTTATTTTATGTGTTGTGGTTTATACCTAGTATAACTCTTTTAAGTACGCAATTGAAAGTTAGGTATACTGACAGAAAAATCATTGTTGCATTCTGTGGGCAGACCGGGCCCAGCATAGGCCTAGCGTTGCTAGCATATAGGTAGGCCTAGGCCTAGGCTAGCCTCGTAAACTTGTAAAAGTGAGCGCCTATCGATGTATTTTGGTACCGATTTGTGCAGCCAACAATACAACAACCCTTGTTGCCACTTCTTGCTGCCCCTTCAGCCATAACTAATAATGTATCATACAATTACGCAACAATTATTGGAAGATGTAAATGCCATTTATTGACAGCTGCTGGTAGGCCGAGGCGTGATCTTGTTTTGTTTCTTTCCACCCCGAGCTGCAAAGTTCTGCCACTGCGCGCGCTGTATGTACTAACGCACGGTGCCTATATTAGTTATTAGAAGTTAAGATTAGTATTTTAGTTATCTGTTATAGGAATGGAAATAGTAAGAAGGCGGTGTAATTGGAATTGTATGAAGCATCAAGAAGACCGTGGAGTATTTAGAACAAGTTAAAGGCAAGGTCTACTTGATCTCCGCCTGGCGGAGATCAAGTAGACCTGGTTAAAGGAATGGAAATAGTAAAAAGGTGGTGAAAAGATTGTTGTAAAAGAAGGATAAAAGTAATTCAATAGTAAAAGTTACTCAGTGTTTATAGTTTCAGTTATTTATATGTAGTCATATAGGCCTACTAGACGACGCAACACTCTTCAAAAAAAAGAACACAACTTGGGAATATTCCAAATTTCCCGATATTGGTTCGATCATATGAAATAGATAGGCCCTTATCTGCAAATGACGGCAACATACTTTTCCCATTTCAAAATGGCACAGTTCGATTTTTATAACGTTACAAAGTTTGACATGTTGACTTTCCCGCAATCGTGAAACGGATGGTTACGTCATTACTGACTAAACATCACTGTTTATGAATGAATTTGCCAATCAACCTCATGAATTTGCCAATCAACCTCTTGCAACACTACACAATTATCGAAAAAAGAACGTATTCATTGTTGTCCGATCTCTGCACAAAATTGCTATCAAACACTGAAATAATGTTACATTATTACAAATAATCATACCAGTGGTGTATAAAGGCCGATTCACAATTGAAATAAAAGTTGCAATAAGAAACAGTGAAATAGTGAAATAACAAGCAACTGGCTCACAACCGACGACTAGTTGCTTATTTCAGTAGTCGCACCTTTTATGGTGTTTTCCAATGGACTGCACTCGAAACGAGACCAGTGCGCACCGAAACGTCACAGTGACGTAATGCACTTGACGAGTGGAGCAACTAGTGCAGCGCTCATTGGAACACGAAAATAAACTCTGTGCAAGAATCTAGCGCGCCAAATGAAGAAGTGTAACTGTGTGGTTATTATAAATATTATTATGGGGTCCGATAATGCCGAAATAATAACTAATGACGGTGTGTTGTGCAATGTGAATATTGCTGGTTATTTGCACAGTTATATAATATGCCTAGATACCAGCATTTAGCCTACATAACCTACAAATAGAAAACGACGCATTGAAATTTGATTGCAATAGGGCCCTAGCTTTGTGTAGGCCTATCCAATAGCCCTAGGCCTCAGAATCTAGGCCTGAATTTTTGGTTTAACTTCCTTAGGTTGCATCATTTGGAGCAATATTATTTCGTCATCGCTGTTGTCAGAGGACACAAGTAATTCCATCAACAAGTACATATCTCCCGCCTCTAATGCCGCCATCTTTGCACTGACTTGATTGCACTTGCCTCTGAACTGAGTGCGACTCAGTGCGGCACTCGATGGGTGCAGTCCTCCATTGGAATACGAAATATTGCACTGAGTGCGGACCGAAAAGTCCATTGGAATACGATTGTGGGTAGCGGTGCGCACTCAGTGCAGTCCAGTGCACCCATTGGAAAACACCATTAATTGTGAACTTACTATCATTAACTATAACAGCAAAATATCCGGTGCCACTGTTTTTGTTTTGATTTCCGTAGTTGACCTTCTAGTATGGTACTTCTGCGTTCTGATTGGTTCGTCATAAGGCGCATCATCATAAGAAATGGAATTGATTCATTTCTTATGACTATTTCAATCCACTGTGACAGTTGTGAACCACAGCATTGTTATTGCATGTTCCAATTCGCTTAAACCTTATTGCTATTTCACTATTGCAACTCTTATTTCAATAGGGAAGGCTCATCAAAAATAAATATTCCTCATAGTACCTAAAAATGAAAGATCATTATCCAAATATACGGGCGGTATAATTTTTATATCTGAGAAGCGTATATTTCCCATTCTATTAGCATTTTAAGTTTGAAATTTGGAACTTTCCGTTCCGAAATTGAAAAACGGCTCTTGACGTCATAACTCATGTCAACAACTGCCTCCTTGAAGTATTTTTAATAATATCAACGATATTTGGTTGGACATTTTACAATATCTAGGATGAAGTGACTTTACAACAATGTCTTTTATACCACTGTTTTCTTCAGAAAATACATTTTGATACAGTATTTACCAAAACGTGTTTAAAATAATGCAATTATTTAACATATTGTTGTTAATTAATGTTGAGCAGTGTTCATTTACGAACTAGAAATAAACTTTGGTTCAGTTAAAGTCTTATGAACGCAATTTTTTACTAAAGGGTAGGATTTCAGTACTATTTGTATGATATAAAATTATTGTTTACTGAGTTATGACGTCAGAACCTTTTAATCACGAGCAAGATGGCGCAGGTCCGTTTCTGAGCGTGTTTTGACAGCAATATCTTTGACTTGCTGTTAAAGCAATGTTAATGCACCTTTCGAGCCGAAACCAATTAGTTCCCGTTGATTTTAACTTGAGGTAACCAGTAAGCAAATAAAAAAATGTGTGAGCCTTCCCTATTGTGGATCGGGCTCAAATTAATAGATGATTTTCAAAATTGGTCTACAAAGCTGTGATTTGCTCTATCTAAGGGTCCTTGATAGTTATGTTAAAGGGATAGTCAGATGAAAAACTAAAAAATCACCAATTAGTCATTAGTCCATGAAATTCAGTTATGTGTAAAATACAATTGATATAGGTTGCTTCAATGCAAGAAAAAAAATAGTGAACAATTAGCTATTCTACTAGATTCCCTTCGGCAGCCCTGCTGCATTTTTCTTCTAAAGCGTAGTGCAACTGTATCGGTTCTGGGGTCGCTGGCGAGGACTCATTGTGTTATACGAGACGAGCCCGCGCTCCGCGAAACACTCGGCGACGGCGGACAGTACCGCTCAAAACAGATTGCAACTTTTCTACACATCATATAACAAAAAAATTAATTGCAGGGTATTTTGTAGAAGTACACGCTCGTATACTAAGAAACATGTTATCGGTAGAGAAACGATGCACATTAAACCTCCTGATCGATTTTTGATCAGTGCCCTATTTTAGCGGTGGTTTTACTTTCTCAAGGCAACATTTTTTTTATATGGGAATTACCATGAGAAAAGTTGCTCGCTGCTACTTGGTAGCAACAAACCAAAAAATCGCGTTTTCTTTAATTTTTTGACCGACTGCTTTTAAAGTATGGTATCTTTTAGTCATGTTTTTTATATTTAAAGGTGGACATCTACAAATGGTAGTTCTTAAGTTCTTCACCCGACTATCCCTTTAAGGTGCATTTTTCATTGTTGTGCATTATTGTCATTGAAGATCTAGAGGGGCGTGATTAGCTCTAAGGGTCCTAGATGAATTCTGAAAAAAGATCTTTGGAACCGAATAAAAATATAAATACCGGTACACTCATTTTAGTGAGATATTCGGCATAAATACGATCTTTCATTATCTTTGCGTGATAGGCTGATTGATATTAGTCAGTTCTGACGTCATGACCTGTTTTTACAGCTATGATTATTTGTGAAATGTTCAGCTTACTTTCTTGACTGAAAATATTTACGAAAATGGTAAAATTAATTATTTTTGTCTTCATAACATAATATCGTAATAATTTGGTAACGGCGAAACAAATTGGCAGGAATATTCCCTAGTTACAATCTTAGAACATATGTACATTATTTCTTGGTATATTGTTAATAATTGCATGAATTATTATTTAAATCTTTTCTTTAAATAAATTAAATCCTTCAAGCTGATTATTCAATGCATTTCCGCACAATTTCATTTTACCGTGCTCTTCTCAATAGGCCCTAATTCATAAACTATTAAACTTATCTGTGTATAGAAAGTTTCATAGTGTATATACATGCTACATCAAAAAACGTGATATCGTAATATCGTACAATAACCACATCTAACCTTTAATAAAAGCATTTTAATGTGTCAACGAAGTTCGTAGTTAACATTTGCATGTTTGCCGGAAAAGACATCAAACATACCACGCCATTGCTATACTAACAGCTATCGAAATTCAAAATGTATTTCCATAACACCAATACTGCGAGTAGTATACTCACTGGGGGTCAGTGATGTTATATAATTGTAATCATTGTATTCATCATTCATCAATAAAGAATCAATCAATCAAAACCTTATCCTAGGCCTAAACTTTCACTCTGTATTAAGCCTAAAGTAGGCCTGCAGTTTTTTACTTTATAATATACTTTACAAGCCTAGGCCTATAGGTAAAGATATATACTTATCTCTCGAAAGAAATGACAAATGCTCAAAACACATCGTGTGTATAAGGGTTCAACATTATGCAAATAAAGATAATACAATTCATAATTGACTTTATTTTATGAACTCGAATAATTTTGAGGAAATTGTCCCGGGGATTCTTAAAACAGCCTTAACAGACCACTATCCCACCGTTTTATGTGTCTTAGCAAGCAATAGCAACAAATATGTGGCAAGCCAACTTCATAACTTTTCTTGTGCTGAAAGCGTTTACATTCTCACAAGGGATTGAATCTGAGATGTGGGAGAGTGCTTTAAATGAAACGAGTTGCAACTCAGCCACGGAGACGTTTTTAAAAACGCTTTAAAAACACAAAGGGAATTGCACAGACACATTTCATTGTAAAAATTATGCAAAATATACTATATTTCGTTAAAATCATGGATAACCAAGGGGCTCATTGTCTCAATAAGAAGACAGTGTCCTGTGTCAGCTACACTCACAAATAAAAAGACTGGATGCGAAGTTGAATAACCAATCAGAATCGGCCGTTATTACAGAATTATGTTCATTTTTTTAATTTATAATATGGATTCAATACCATCACTTCATGGCTTAGAAATAAGTAAACGGTGACTTTAGAACCGTCCTTGTGGCAAAGAACTCAATAAATTCAAAGTTGTTCTGAATTGGCCTTGTTGAATCTGTCATCTGTCCACAAGTGTTCGCTTGGTATTGTCCAATCACTGATTTATTCATATTTGAAATATAGAACTTTGATTGAATATCGCTTACTCGTCGATGGTTTTCGGTACCAACGATGCCATACACGAATTAACCAGCCAGATATACACTTCAATAGATTCGAATAAAAAAGTGTCCAGCATCAAATGGAATCCTGTGCAATTTCGATGGAAGAGTATAGCACCATATACCAATGTGTTCATGAGGTTGCAACGTATTTATCGCACTTTGGTGCTAGAGTGATATCCGCAACTGGGGGCGGGGGTGGTGCCCCCAATGTTGACTACGCATTGCATTGAATATTGCTCAATTACGGCCAAACGGTTGGTCGCACAACGAAAATAATTACTATCAAATATATTTGTGTGTAATTGATAAATATTTAATTGTCACAATTATTCATGTAAGGTACATCGCACGAAAGTTATCGTCAATTAAGTATAAAATTTATATATTCCCAAAATATAAAACCGTGGGAAAACTATGTATTATTAACACATTACAAACATATTCATTTACGTACCGGTATACAAATTTCAGAGTGTTGCTTTATCGGTTAATTGTTTTCATAATTTTGTCTTTAAGCGATTGGTATTAGTGAAGTATTGAAGATAAGAATGCGTGGTGCACGGCTTTTGTGCGCCCGCCAAACACAAGTGTGATGCTTAGAAGCATTGGCAATCATAATATTGTACTATTTCGAAAGAAAAGTACACTTATATCTTTGTTTACTTATATCTTTGTTTTAGCTTGTAAAATAATAATTAGGATGGTTCCAAGCTCCAAAGTTAGGCGTTTACAAGTTATATTAAAAAAACAAAATGGCCGACTCTCCTGACGTTTTTCCTATTTATCTTCACAATCGTACGTTTTTTGTCAAAACTTAATATGACAAAAATGATTTCTAGTAAAATTCTACACACACATGATACTTGTATATTTTCATATGGAGTACTAATTGCGTACAAATTAAATTTTTGTATGTGCATCTGAACTCAAATGTACAAATCTTGGCTCCCGTTCACTTCTTGATGAAGCAACTGTGACCTAAGGAAGTGGTCTCAATCTTTTCTTTCAAGCTTATAAAATAATAATTTTGATGATGCTAAGCTCCAATGAGAGGCGTTTACGAGTTGCATGTGAAAAACAAAATGGCTGTCTCTTCAGGTGGTTTTGGCAATTTATCTTCATAACCGTACTATTAACGACAAAATCTAACATGACAAAACATATTCCTTGTAAAATTCTTTATACAAGTCATATTCAGGTATATCCATATGATTTACCATTTACCTACAAATTAAGCTTTGTGTTTGTTAATCTGTACTCAAATGTACAAGCATTGGCTCCCCTGGGCTACTTGATGAAGCGAGTATGAACTATGGGAGTGAGCTCAATATCTTCCTTTAAACTTATAAAATAATAATTTCGATGGTGCCAAACTCAAGTATTAGGCGTTCAAGAGAAACACGCAAAAAACAAAATGCCCGCCATACGGTGTATTCAGATGTACATCCGTCGGTGTTTTAGGTACGTACTCTTTTATTTGTTCCTAGACGATCTAAAACCCCCGCCATAGGGTGTATTCAGATGTACATCCGTCGGTTCTTTAGGTACGTACTCTTTATTTGTTCCTAGACGATATAAAACCAGGGGGCAGAAACATGTTGACTTTATAGCTCTTAAAATACAATAACAAACTTCCATCGAACATAAAATTATTCATATGTATTTCATGATTCAAGTTTGAAGTCAAAAATTGGCGGAAAAGAATATGCGGTGACTGGTGGTTAAAGGGATAGTCAGGTGAGAAACTAAATAACTAACATTTGCATTAGTTCACCTTTAAATATGGAAAACATGACTAAAAGATACCTTACGTTAAAAGCAGGCGGTTAAAAAGTGAAAGATAACGCGTTCAAGTAGCACCGAGCAACTTTTTTCATCGTAATTTCCATATAAAAAAAATGTTGCCACGAGATAGTAAAACCACCGCTAAAATAGGGCACTTATCAAAACTCGATATGGAGATTTAAAGTGAATCGTTTCTCTACCGATAACATATTTCCTAGTACAAGTGTGTACTTCTACAAAATGCTCTGCAATTAATTTTTTTGTGACGTGATGTGTAGAAAAAATGCAATCTGTTTTGAGCGGCAGTGTCCGCATTTGCCGAGTGTTGTGGCTGGATTCGTATAATGCAATGAGTACTCTGTCTATCGGGAAGGCGCTAGTGAGCACAGAACCGATACAGCTGTACTACGCTTTAGATGAAAAATGCAGCAGAGCTGGGGAAGTGAATCTAGTAGAATAGCTAGGCTAAATGTACACTATTTTTTTTCTTGCATTGAGGCAACCTATATCAATTTTATTTTACACATAACTAAATTTCATGCCCTATTGACTCATTGGTGATTTTTTAGTTTTTTACCTGACTATCCCTTTAAGAGGAATATTATACAAACCCTTACCCAAGCTATGTCATCGTCCCTCCAAAAATTATTAATTCTCTAACAAATTTTATAAAGAATTCAAATCACATGCATTTGATTAATTCGTACTTTTTATGTTCAATTATTATCGTTACTAGTATATTATTACATTATTATTACATATACGTATTACATATTGTTAGACAGTGTCCAACGAACGCCCGCGCAATAGGCAACCCGCAGTACAACCGAGACGTAGGCTGCAAGACACCGCCACCTTGTCGCGCCTCAACTTTCGTTGCTGTGGTAACTGTTTATACTAGGATAACGCTCCGCGTTGCCAGATGAGCGATTTTTTTTTTTTTTAGTAAATCAAATAAATATTTTGCATATCATACACCGCTTAAAAAATATACTTTTATAACAAACATGATTTTTTCACAAGATAGCAGTTTAAGTTACAATCTTAGAATTTGTGTATATTATTTCCCGATATGTTGCTAATTACTACACGAAATATTATTTAAATCCGTTAAAAAGTTTTCTTTAAATAAATTAAAACCCCCAAGTTGATTTTTCAATGGATTTCCGCATAATTTTATTCGACCGTGGTCTACTCAAAAGGCTCTAATTCATAAACTATTAAAGTTATCTGTGTATAGAATAATCCATAATGTAGATACAGGCTAGATCTAAAATGTGATAGTGTTTTATTATACAATAACCGCAATAAAATCATAATAAAAGCTTTTTAATTTGTCTACAAAGTTCGTTGTTAACATTTGCATTTTTGCCGTGAAAGTCATAAAACATAACACGCCATTGTTGCCATTGTACTAACGTAATCGAAATTCCAAAAGTAGTTTTAGAAAGGTCTCTTTGTACACGCCATTCGCCATGCATAGTATGTGCATCTAACTTCAATGGTCCTAAAATGAGACTGTAAAGAAACCAATGTAAGTTCCCGTAAATAGAAACTAAATATTTTTTTACTAAATGGCGGTTAAAGTTATAGTTCCAAAACTTTTATCCAGTGTCGACATTGTTAGTGTCAATATTAATTTAAAACATTATTTTAATCTGTTCATAAGGTTTAATAAAAAAAAAAAAAACTGGATATTTTTCACTAATTATTTTTTGTAGGTTGGCATCTTGACGGATTTTGCTGATTATGTTACAGCATCTAGTTTAGTGGTCACGGGTGTTGACTTAAAATTTTAACCAAATCCGTCAATCCGTTTGACCTGTGCGCGACGAACAAAATTAAGCGCACATACACACAGACAAAGCGCCGATCGAGTTGTATGGAGAGATTCACAACGCTTCGCTACGCTCATCTAACAAGCTGAGTACAAGAGTACGTCTTTCGCCCCGCTCAGAAACAGTTAAAGTGACCTTAAGTGTACTAGGAAAACGCTCCGCGTTGACAGATGAGCGATTTATTTCAATGTATCAAATCAAATAAATCATTTGCATATCATATTACTCTTTAAAAATAAAAATACCGTTATAATAAACATACGATTTTTTTACAAGATAACGGATCAAGTAGCAACCTTGTTACTTGTGTATATTACTCGCGATATGTTGCTAATAAATGCACAAAATATTATTTAAATCCAGTAAGAGGTTTTCTTTAAATAAATAAATTAATACATTTAAGTTGATTTTCCAATTGATTTCCGCATAATTTAATTCGACCGTGGTCTACTCAATAGGCTCTTATTTAATAACTATTAAACCTATTATTATATAGAAAGTTCCATAATGTAGATACAGACTATATCTAAAATGCAATATTGTTGAATCATACAATTACCCGCTTTTAAATCATAATAAAAGCTTTTTATTTTGTCGACCAAGTTTGTTGTTAACTTTTGCATGTTTGCCGTGAACGTCATTAAATATAACACGTCATTGTAGCCATTCTATGATAGCTATCAAAATTCCAAATACATAGTGAGAAAGGTCTGACTGCGTTAGCCATTTCGGCAGCATACTATATGCATTTTACTTCAATGGTCCGCAAATGCGAAACATATCGGTGGAACACTGTAAAAACGAAGAAAATCACACCCGTAAATAAACAATATTTGCTTATAAGATGGCGGTTAAAGCTACAATTTTGAAACTGTTGTCGAGTGTTCGTACTATTGATGTGGACTTACATATAAAAAATTATGTATATCGGTGTGTCAGTTTTAATTTAATTAAATAAATAACAAAACATGTGTTTCAGTTGTTAATTTTTTGTAGGTTGGCATCTTACGTCATTGTAGCCATTCTATGAGAACTATCGAAATTCCAAATAAAAGTGCATTGGTATTGTTACAAGCGCTATGTTTGGTGTATACTATGTGCATCTAATTGCAATAGTCCGCAAATGCGAATCATATCGGTGGAACACTGTAAAAATGAAGAAAGTATTGTCGGAAATAAACAATTTTTTTTATAACATGGCGGATGAATTTACAACTTTGAAACAATTGTCAAGTGTTGGTACCCTTGATGTTAACGTAAAAGTGAAACCTCATTTAAATCCGTTTGTAAGTTTTAATTTAATTAAACAAATAATCAAATTTTGGTTTTCAGAAATTTATTTTTTGTAGGTTGGCATCTTGACGAATGTTGCTGGTTATGTTAACAGCATCGAGTTAAGTGGTCACGAACGTTGCCCGAAAATTTCAGCCAAATACGTCAAGCCGTTTGACCTGTGCGCGACGAACAAAATTTAGCGCACATACAGACAGACACACAGACAAAGCGCCGATCGAGTTGTATGGAGAGATTCACTCCGCTTCGCTACGCTCATCTAACTAGGAAAACGCTCCACGTTGCCAGATGAGCGATTTTTTTCAATGTAGGCTCTCAAATCAAATAAATCGTTTGCATATCATATTACTCTTTAAAAAAAAAAAATACCTTTATAATAAACATATGATTTTTTTACAAGATGGCGGATCAAGTTACATCCTTATAACTTAAGTATATTATTTCTTGATATGTTGCTAATAGATGCACGAAATATTATTCAAATCCGTTAAGAAGTTTTCTTTTAAGAAATTAAAACCTTCAAGTTGATGGATTTCCGCATAATTTCATTCGACCGTGGTCTACTCAATAGGCTCTAATTCATAAACTATTAAACCTATCAGTGTATGGAAAGTTTCATAATGTAGATACAGACTATATCTAAAATGTTATATTAATTAATCATACAATTACTCGCTTTTAAATCATAATAAAAGCTTTTTAATTTGTCGTCCAAGTTCGTTGTTAACATTTGCATGTTTGCCGTGAAGGTCATTAAATATAACACGTCATTGTAGCTATTCTATGATAGCTATCAAAATTCCAAATACATAGTGAGAAAGGTCTGATTGCGTAAGCCATTTCGGTAGCATACTATGTGCATCTAACTTCAATGGTCCGCAAATGCGAATCATATCGGTGGAACACTGTAAAAACGAAGAAAACTACCGCCGTAAATAAACAATATTTGTTTATAACATGGCGGTTAAAGCTACAATTTTGAAACTCTTGTCGTGTGTTAGTACTATTGATGTGGACTTATAAATAAAAAATTATTTATATCGGTGTGTAAGTTTTAATTTAATTAAATAAATAACAAAACATGTGTTTCAGTTGTTAATTTTTTGTAGGTTGGCATCTTACGTCATTGTAGCCATTCTATGACAGCTATTGAAATTTCAAATAATATTGCATAGGTATTGTTACGTACGCTATGTTTGGTGTATACTATGTGCATCTAACTGCAATAGTCCGCAAATGCGAATCATATCGGTTGGACACTGTAAAAATGAAGAAAATATTACCGTAAAAAAACAATATTTTTTTATAACATGGCGGATAACCTTACAATTTTGAAACTTTTGTCAAGTGTTGGTACCGTTAATGGTAATCTACATGTGAAACATTATTTAAATCCGTATGTAAGTTTTCATTTAATTAAATAAATAAACAAATTTTATTTTTCAGCAATTAATTTTTTGTAGGTTGGTATCTTGACGAATTTTGCTGGTTATGTTAACAGCATCGAGTTTAGTGGTCCCGAACGTTGCCCGAAACTTTCAGCAAAATACGTCAATCCGTTTGACCTGTGCGCGACGAACAAAATTTAGCGCACATACACACACACACACAGACAAAGCGCCGATCGAGTTGTATGGAGAGATTCACTCCGCTTCGCTACGCTCATCTAACTAGGAAAACGCTCCGCGTTGACAGATGAGCGATTTTTTTCAATGTATCAAATCAAATAAATCATTTGCATATCATATTACTCTTTAAAAAAAATACCTTTATCATAAACATATGATTTTTTTACAAGATGGCGGATCAAGTTACAAACTTATAACTTAAGTATATTGTTTTTTGATATGTTGCTAATAAATGCACGAAATATTGTTTAAATCCGTTAAGAAGTTTTCTTTAAAGAAATTAAAACCTTCAAGTTGATGGATTTCCGCATAATTTCATTCGACCGTGGTCTACTCAATAGGCTCTAATTCATAAACTATTTAGCCTATCAGTGTATGAAAAGTTCCATAATGTAGATACAGACTATATCTAAAATGTAATATTAATAATTCATACAATAACCCGCTTTTAAATCATTATAAAAGCTTTTTAATTTGTCGACCAAGTTCGTTGTTTACATTTGCATGTTTGCCGTGAAGGTCATAAAACATAACACGTCATTGTAGCCATTCTATGATAGCTATCAAAATTCCAAATACATAGTGAGAAAGGTCTGACTGCGTTAGCCATTTCGGCAGCATACTATGTGCATCTTACTTTAACGGTCCGCAAATGCGAAGCATATCGGTGGAACACTGTAAAAACGAAAAAAATTACTGCCGTAAATAAACAATATTTGTTTATAAAATGGCGGTTAAAGCTACAATTTTGAAACTGTTTTCAAGTGTTGGTACTATTGATGTGGACCGACATATAAAAAATCATTAATATCCGTGAGTAAGTTTTAATTAAAATAAATAAATAACAAAACACGTGTTTCAGTTGTTAATTTTTTGTAGGTTGGCATCTAATGTCATTGTAGCCATTCTATGACAGCTATCGAAATTCCAAATAATAGTGCAGAGGTATTGTTACGTACGCTATTTTTGGTGTATACTATGTGCATCTAATTGCAAAAGTCCGCAAATGCGAATCATATCGGCGGAACACTGTACAAATGAAGAAATTATTGTTGTAAATAAACAATATTTTTTTATAACATGGCGGATAAACGTACAATTTTGACATTATTGTCAATTGTTGGTACTGTTGATATAAACCTACATGTGAAACATTATCTAAATCCGTTTGTAAGTTTTCATTTAATTAAATAAATAAACAAATTATTTTTTTCAGTAATTATTTTTTTGTAGGTTGGCATCTTGACGAATTTTGCTGGTTATGTTAACAGCATCGAGTTTAGTTGTCACAAATGTTGACAGAAAATTTCAGCAAAATACGTCAAGCCGTTTGACCTGTGCGCGACGAACAAAATTTAGCGCACATACAGACATACAGACATACATACATACACACAGACAAAGCGCCGATCGAGTTGTATGGAAAGATTCACTCCGCTTCGCTACGCTCATCTAACTAGGAAAACGCTCCGCGTTGACAGATGAGCGATTTTTTTCAATGTATCAAATCAAATAAATCATTTGCATATCATATTACTCTTTAAAAAAAAAATACCTGTATCATAAACATATGATTTTTTTACAAGATGGCGGATCAAGTTACAAACTTATTACTTAAGTATATTGTTTTTTGATATGTTGCTAATAAATGCACGAAATATTGTTTAAATCCGTTAAGAAGTTTTCTTTAAAGAAATTAAAACCTTCAAGTTGATGAATTTCCGCATAATTTCATTCGACCGTGGTCTACTCAATAGGCTCTAATTAATAAACTATTAAACCTATCAGTGTATGAAAAGTTCCATAATGTAGATACAGACTATATCTAAAATGTAATATTAATAATTCATACAGTAACCCGCTTTTAAATCATAATAAAAGCTTTTTAATTTGTCGACCAAGTTCGTTGTTTACATTTGCATGTTTGTCGTGAAGGTCATAAAACATAACACGTCATTGTAGCTATTCTATGATAGCTATCAAAATTCCAAATACATAGTGAGAAAGGTCTGACTGCGTAAGCCATTTCGGCAGCATACTATGTGCATCTAACTTTAACGGTCCGCAAATGCGAAGCATATCGGTGGAACACTGTAAAAACGAAGAAAATTACTGCCGTAAATAAACAATATTTGTTTATAACATGGCGGTTAAAGCTACAATTTTGAAACTGTTGTCAAGTGTTGGTACTATTGATGTGGACCTACATATAAAAAATCATTAATATCCGTGTGTAAGTTTTAATTAAAATAAATAAATAACAAAACACGTGTTTCAGTTGTAAATTTTTTGTAGGTTGGCATCTAATGTCATTGTAGCCATTCTATGACAGCTATCGAAATTCCAAATAATAGTGCAGAGGTATTGTTACGTACGCTATTTTTGGTGTATACTATGTGCATCTAATTGCAAAAGTCCGCAAATGCGAATCATATCGGCGGAACACTGTACAAATGAAGAAATTATTGTTGTAAATAAACAATATTTTTTTATAACATGGCGGATAAACGTACAATTTTGAAATTATTGTCAATTGTTGGTACTGTTGATATAAACCTACATGTGAAACATTATTTAAATCCGTTTGTAAGTTTTCATTTAATTAAATAAATAAACAAATTTTATTTTTCAGTTATTAATTTTTTGTAGGTTGGCATCTTGACGAATTTTGCTGGTTATGTTAACAGCATCGAGTTTAGTAGTCACAAATGTTGAAAGAAATTTTCAGCCAAATACGTCAAGCCGTTTGACCTGTGCGCGACGAACAAAATTTAGCGCACATACATACAGACATACATACATACATACAGACATACATACACACAGACAAAGCGCCGATCGAGTTGTATGGAGAGATTCACTCCGCTTCGCTACGCTCATCTAATTAAACTAGGAAAACGCTCCGCATTGCCAGACGAGCAATTTTTTCAATGTATCAAATCAAATAAACTAGGAAAACGCTCCGCGTTGCCAGATGAGCGAGTTTTTTCAATGTATCAAATCAAATAAATCATTTGCATATCATATTACTCTTTAAAAAAAAAAAATACATTTATAATAAATATATGATTTTTTAACAAGATGGTGGATCAAGTTACATCTTTATTACTTAAGTATATTATTTCTTGATATGTTGCTAAGAGATGCACGAAATATTATTAAAATCCGTTTAGAAGTTTTCTTTTAAGAAATTAAAATCTTCAAGTTGATGGATTTCCGCATGATTTCATTCGACCATGGTCTTCTCAATAGGCCCTAATTCATAAACTATTAAACCTATCAGCGTATGGAAAAATCCATAATGTAGATACAGACTATATCTAAAACGTGATATTAAATAATCATACAATAACTCGCTTTTAAATCATAATAAAAGCTTTTTATTTGTCGACCAAGTTCGTTGTTATCATTTGCATGTTTGCCGTGAAGGTAATTAAATATAACACGTCATTGTAGCTATTCTACGATAGCTATCAAAATTCCAAATACATAGTGAGAAAGGTCTGACTGCGTAAGCCATTTCGGCAGCATACTATGTGCATCTAACTTCAATGGTTCGCAAATGCGAATCATATCGGTGGAACACTGTAAAAACGAAGAAAATTACTGCCGTTAATAAACAATATTTGTTTATAACATGGTGGTTGTAGCAACAATTTTGAAACTTTTGTCGTGTGTTGGTTCTATTGATGTGGACTTACAATTAAAATATTAATAATATCGGTTTGTAAGTTTTAATTGAATTAAATAAATAACAAAACATGTGTTTCAGTTGTTAATTTTTTGTAGGTTGGCATCTAACGTCATTGTAGCCATTCTATGACAGCTATCGAAATTCCAAATATATTGCATAGGTATTGTTACGTACGCTATGTTTGGTGTATACTATGTGCATCTAATTGCAATAGTCCGCAAATGCGAATCATATCGGTGGAACACTGTAAAAATGAACAAATTATTGTAGTAAATAAACAATATTTGTTTATAACATGGCGGATAAACTAACAATTTTAAAACTTTTGTCAAGGGTTGGTATTGTTAATGTTAATCTTTAAGTGAAACATCATTAAAATCCGTTTGTAAGTTTTCATTTAATTAAATAAAAAAACAAATTTTATTTTTCAGTTATTATTTTTTTGTAGGTTAGCATCTTAACGAATTTTTCTGGTTATATTAACAGCATCGAGTTTAGTGGTCACAAATGTTGACAGAAAATTTCAGCCAAATACGTCAAGCCATTTGACCTGTGCGCGACGAACAAAATTTAGCGCACATACATACACACACACACACACACACACACACACACACACACACACACACACACACACACACACACACACCCACACACACACACACACACACACACACACACAGACACACACACACACACACACACACACACACACACACACACACACACACACACACACACACACACACACACACACACACACACACACACACACACACACACACACACACACACACACACACACACACACACACACACACACACACACACACACACAGACAAAGCGCCGATCGAGTTGTATGGAAAGATTCACTCCGCTTCGCTACGCTCATCTGATCATTTGAATATCATATTACTCTTTAAAAAAGAAAAAATACCTTTATAATAAACATATGATTTTTTTTACAAGATGGCGGATCAAGTAACAACATTATAACTTAAGTATATTATTTCTTGATATGTTGCTAATAAATGCACGAAATATTATTTAAATCCATTAAGAAGTTTTCTTTAAAGAAATTAAAACCTTCAAGTTGATGGATTTCCGCATAATTTCATTCGACCGTGGTCTACTCAATAGGCTCTAATTCGAAAACTATAAAACCTATTATTATATAAAAAGTTCCATAATGTAGATACAGACTATATCTAAATGTAATATTAATAAATCATACAATAACCCGCTTTTAAATCATAATAAAAGCTTTTTAATTTGTCGACCAAGTTCGTTGTTAACATTTGCATGTTTGCCGTGAAGGTCATTAAATATAACACGTCATTGTAGCCATTCTATGATAGCTATCAAAAATCCAAATACACAGTAAGAAAGGTCTGACTGCGTAAACCATTTCGGCAGCATACTTTGTGCACCGAGCTGCAATGGTCCGCAAATGCGAATCATATCGGTGGAACACTGTAAAAACGAAGAAAATTACTTCCGTAAATAAACAATATTTGTTTATAACATGGCGGTTGAAGCTACAATTTTGAAACTGTTGTCGTGTGTTGGCACTATTGATGTGAAATTCCGTATAAAAAATGATTTATATCGGTGTGTAAGTTTTCATTTAATTAAACAAATAACAAAACATGTGTTTCAGTTGTTAATGTTTTGTAGGTTGGCATCTTACGTCATTGTAGCCATTCTATGACAGCTATCGAAATTCCAAATAATATTGCATAGGTATTGTTACGTACGCTATGTTTGGTGTATACTATGTGCATCTAACTGCAATAGTCCGCAAATGCAAATCATATCGGTGGAACACTGTAAAAATGAAGAAATTATTGTAGTAAATAAACAATATTATTTTATAACATGGCGGATAAACTAACAATTTTGAAACTTTTGTCAACTGTTGGTACCGTTGATGTTAATCTACAAGTGAAACATCATTAAAATCCGTTTATAAGTTTTCATTTAATTAAATAAATAAACAAATTTCATTTTTCAGTAATTAATTTTTTGTAGGTTGGCATCTTGACGAATTTTGCTGGTTATGTAAACAGCTTCGAGTTTTTTTGGTCACAAACGTTGCCCGAAAATTTCAGCCCAATATGTCAAGCCGTTTTACCTGTGCGCGACGAACAAAATTTAGCGCACATACAGACATACAGACATACATACATACATACACACAGACAAAGCGCCGATCGAGTTGTATGGAGAGATTCACTCCGCTTCGCTACGCTCATCTAAAAACAGGTTATGGGCCCAGTTCACAAAATCTATAGGTAAAGCAATTAGTCATCCCACCTGTTACAGTTCGGCTAAGAACTCCGCGCAGCAGAGTCGACGTAAGGAGGTGAGCAACGAACCTAACCTAAAAAGTATCGGCGCTACCGCCTTACGCCTAGGCCTAGCGATGTCGTCCACGGACGGGAGAATATCGATTGAAAAACTCAACAACAAAAACTACCAGCTGTAGAAATTTAAAATAGAAATGTTGTTGAGCAAAGACGACCTTTGGGACATAATAAACGAAGAGACGCCGGCACAGGCTGACGCAAAACGGAAAAAGAAAAACCAGCGCGCCAAGGCCACAATATGCTTACTCCTGGAGGACGACCAGCTGATCCACGTACGGAACGAAACCACCACCCGATCAGTATGGTTGGCCCTGAAAAAGGTACATGAAAGATCCAACCTCACTTTCAAATTGTACCTCCTCAGGAAACTGTACGGGCTTAGGCTCAAGAGTGAACAAAGCATGGACGAACACATCAACAAAACGCTCGAGCTAGTTAACGAGCTCAGGGGACTGGGGGAAGATCTCAAAGAAAACCACGTCGCAGCCCTCTTAGTGTGCAGCCAGCCAGATAACTACGGCATGCTCATCACGGCACTCGAAGCAAGACCGGAAGACGACATAACCCTGATATTCGTAATTGGGAAGTTTAAGGACGAGTTTAACCGAAGAACCGAAACAAAATCAAAGACGATCGAAGAAAATAGCGAAGCCGTTCTAAAAACAGGACCCCAGTACCGGACAGCCGAAAGACTAAGATTTTTCCACTGCAACAAGCCTAGACACATGAAGAAAGACTGCCAAACCCTCAAGAGGGAATTGCGGGGCAACAGGGAAAAGGTCAAGAGCGCCAGAAGAAGCAAGGCCGGTTCAAGCGAAGAAGAAGAAGAAGAAGAACCACAGTACGTATGCTTCAAGGCGGAGGAAACCAAGAAAACAACTACTTGGTTCATCGACTCGGGAGCAACATGCCACATGACCAACGACAGGGCTTTCTTCACAAAACTCGAGGAGAAGGAATGCGCTGTCTCACTAGCCGACGGAAACTCCATGCAGTCCAAGGGAATAGGCGAAGGTCTACTGAGTTGCAAGATAGGCCTATCACCAAAGAAATCGCTGATTGTGCGGCTCAAAAACGTGCTGTACATTCCAAGCCTGGATGGCAGCTTGATATCGGTGCCCACTTTAACAAAGCTTGGGTTCACAGTAGAATTTGATAGCAACCAATGCACGGTTTCAAAAGCTGGAGAAACCCTGGCCATAGGCCTCAGGAAAAAGCAACTCTATGAGGTCTGGCTTGACAGCGAAGAAACAAAGCCAAGCGCAAAATCGGCCACCCAAGAGGCAAACCATGAGAACTGCATCCACCTGTGGCACAGACGCATGGGACACCGAAACCCCGAAGCCGTCCGAAGACTGTTTCAGGAAAATTTAGCAATGGGTATGGCACTCGGTGATTGTAATACGCTGGAAAAGTGCATTACATGCGTGAAGGGTAAGCTGACCAAAAAGCCCTTTCCAAAGAAAAGCGAGGAACGGGCAGAGAAACCCCTGGGACTGGTACACTCAGACCTGTGCGGACCCATGAAAACGGAAACGCCTGGCGGAAAGAGATACATCATGACTCTAACCGACGACTGCTCTAGATACTGTACTGTTTTTCTACTGAGGACAAAAGATGAAGTTTTGGACAAGCTGAAAGTTTATTCGGCAAGAGTCAACAACATCTTCAACACCAAAATCAAGAAGATCAGGTGCGACAACGGAAGAGTGTTCAAAAATGAAGCCGTTAAGTCATTCCTGGACGAGGAAGGTATCAAACTGCAACTCACCGTACCATACTCCTCCCAGCAAAACGGAGTAGCGGAAAGGAAGAACCGCTCCCTCACAGAAATGGCAAGATGCATGCTACTCGATGCATCCCTCCCGAACAAATATTGGGGAGAAGCAGTTGTCACCGCCAACTACCTGCAGAACTGCCTACGCAGCAAGTCAGTTGAGAAAACCCCGTATGAACTGTGGTTCGGCAGCAAGCCCATCGTTTCCCACATTCGAGTTTTTGGAAGCAAAGCCTTCAGCCACATCCCAAAGGAGAAGAGGACAAAGCTAGACCCCCGAGCTGAAGAAGGAACACTCGTTGGATACAGCGTAGAAGCCAAGGGTTACCGTATACTCAACACAGCCACCGGAAAAATCACCATCAGTAGAACCGTTGTGTTCACGGAAACCAGGCCGAAAGACAGTTTCGAAGTCATCAGCAAGAGACCGAAGGGGGAGGCAGCCAATGTAGACGCGGAGAACACCAGCCTTTCAATGGACCAGGAAGCCGCGGATGAACACGCAGATAACCCTAACGCAAGAGACGATCGAACCAGCCGCAGCAAGCCCCAGAAAATCCTCAAGAACTAACCATGGGATCCCTCCCAGGAGACTTTCCTACTTAGCTAGAGAAGTCGTCGAGCCAGGAAGTTGGGAAGAAATGACTCAAATGAGGGGGGACCTGAAGAAAGAGTGGACAAAAGCAGCGAGCGAGGAGTACGAGTCTCTCATGACTAATGACACCTGGTCATTGACCGCCAAGCCCGAAAATAAGAAGGCAATCGGAAACAAATGGACCTTCAAAGCTAAGGAAAACTCAAATGGAAACATTGAACGATTCAAGGCCTGGTTGGTGGCGAAAGGATACTCTCAGAAGTACGGAGAAGATTACGATGAAACATTCACCCCGGTAGCCAAATACGCCACCATAAGAACCCTCCTCACAATAGCTACGATCAAAGGTCTAAAAATAAGACACATGGACGTGTCAACAGCATTCCTCAATGGGAACCTATCCGAGGAAGTGTACATGAAACAACCGGAAGGGTTCGTCGTACCAGGGCAAGAAGAGATGGTGTGCAAGCTCAAGAAAAGCTTGTACGGCCTTAAGTAATCGGCCAGGACCTTGAACTCCAAAGTGCACGATACAATGACCAATCTGGGTGTTTCATAAAGCAAAGCTGACGCCTGCCTGTACGTGAAAAAGAGTGGCCAGTCATACATCTACAATCTACATCACTATTTACGTAGATGACCTGCTGGTATGTGCACCAACTGAAGAAGAGCTTAATTAACTCCATCGAGACCTCAATGACTATTTTGCTATAAAAGACCTAGGCAAGGCAAGCAACTATCTAGGGATCCAAATAGACAGAGACACAAACGGGGACATGTTGCTCCACCAACATGGAAAAATACTTGCCATCATCGAACGGTTAGGAATGGGGAGCGCAAAGTGTAGTGCAACACCCATGGACGTCAGCTACCTCAGCCAAACGGGAGAAAAAAAACTGCTACCTGATAACAGAGAGTACCGACAAGCAGTGGGGGCACTCCTGTGCCTCGCAAACGTCACACGGCCAGACATAGCTACCGCCATAAGTATCTTGAGCAGAAGACTGGAAAACCCCAGGGCTACGGACTGGACGGCAGTGAAAAGAGTGATACGCTACCTCAAAGGAACCGCCGATCTCCCACTAAGGATCGACGCGTCAGGGGACACCGTTCTCTCAGGGTTCGCTGACGCAGACTGGGGAGGTGACCAAGCAGACAGGAAATCAAGGAGCGGATACATATTTCAACTAGGAGGCAACACGATATCCTGGTCAAGCAGGAAACAAAGCTGTGTATCCCTCTCTTCAACCGAAGCAGAGTACGTGGCCACCACATTGGCCTGCCAGGAGGCTACATGGCTTAGACAACTCCTGAAAGACCTAGGACACCCCCAGGATGGTCCAACGGTACTACATGAGGACAACCAGGGGTGCATTAAGCTGGCCACATCCGAGAAGATAGGCAACCGAGTGAAACACATAGACCTCAAATACCACTACATACGAGACGTGGTAAACCAAGGAACTGTCCACTTGGAGTTCTGCCCCACAGAAGACATGTGTGCAGACATGCTGACGAAGCCGCTACCGGGTCCCAGGTTCACGAAGCTGAGGGAGAGAATAGATCTCGCAGCCAGCAACCCACGTGAAGGACGTCCGTTGAGTGGGGGTGTTAGACAGTGTCCAACGAACGCCAGCGCAATAGGCAACCCGCAGTACAACCGAGACGTAGGCTGCAAGACACCGCCACCTTGTCGCGCCTCAACTTCCGTTGCTGTGGTAACTGTTTATACTAGCTGAGTACAAGGTGCTCATAATAAAAATAATAACGCCCCGCTCAGAAACAGTTAAAGTGACCTTACGTTTATTAAACAACACATATATTATTACATATACGTACTGCATTTCATGTATCATGTCTTACTGTCATTTTTGATTATTGCTTACATACATTATTAACTATTTATTATTCAGCCCACACACGAGGTGTGACCCAAAGTGGGCTTCTTCACATTTATATAAACTATCAAAGAATTCTACGTTATTTGTATTTGTATAATTTTTTTGAAAATAAGAAATAAAATATATTGAACTGATTTGAACTGAATTGAGTTTATTATATGCGGTATAATATTATGTTATATTATATTATATTATATTATATTATATTATATTATATTATATTATATTATATTATATTATAATATATTATATTATATTATATTATATTATATTATATTATATTATATTATATTATATTATATTATATTATATTATATTATATTATATTATATTATATTATATTATATTATATTATATTATATTATATTATATTATATTATATTATATTATATTATATTATATTATATTATATTATATTATATTATATTATATTATATTATATTATATTATATTATATTATATTATATTATATTATATTATATTATATTATATTATATTATATTATATTATATTATATTATATTATATTATATTATATTATATTATATTATATTATATTATATTATATTATATTATATTATATTATATTATATTATATTATATTATATTATATTATATTATATTATATTATATTATATTATATTATATTATATTATATTATATTATATTATATTATATTATATTATATTATATTATATTATATTATATTATATTATATTGTATTATATTATATTATATTATATTATATTATATTATTATATAATATTTTTATTATTTTTTATTTAATGCCTTAATGATATTAATTATTAAACTGATTTACAAGGGAGGACAAGAAACAAAACTAGAATGAACTGTGAATTTATTAGAAAAAAAAACAGTATAAAATACGAAATAAATCAATAAAACGAACAAGTGTAGAAAAGGGAAACATAAACAAGAAAAATTTTTCAAGAAAAAATAAACTGAGAATTAAAACTGTTACCTCTTATAAATTAAAATATATAGTAATATAATTGAATATATAACAAATATTAAATTGACGGATTTTATCACAAATATGCACGTGTAAATGCTATACTTACAGAACTTCTTTTTGAACACATACGAGTTTGCATCTTTTGGGAAGGTTCATTATCAATTTCAACTTGTAGGCGGTCTTGCAGTGAAGAATTGACAGTGATCCCACTGAGCGAGAGACAAATCACTGAAGCCGTATTTGAGTTCATCAACGGGCTCACAATCTCTTTGTTCTCATCAGCCAGACTCAGTCTACGCAAGGCTAAAAGTACAACCATAGGAATGTTAATTTCTAATATTTGTGCGATTAAATTGATTGCACAAAATCACCAGGGCCTGGATTTAACACTTCACAAGTTTTAATGATATAAAACATGTGCATGCCGTTCTGCATTGCATGAAGATAAAATCGCCGTACAACAACTTCGGTAATGCTTTCGCTATCAATCAATTACGGTCTCGACCAACCCGAGCAGGTATTTGAATTAGTCACGGCCACTGGTTGGCTGCTGCTCACTCACCTTTGATGTCATCATTACCAAAGTTATTGTTTGACTACTATAAAGTATAAGAAAATATCAAGAATAAAACATAATATTTGATTTGTAGAACACAGCTTGACTTTGCACCAAATAAATACATTTTCCCTAAAGAAAGGCAAGTTTCGCGCAAAAACGGCTTACTTTGAAAAGCAGACCTTGTCATCCCTTCGTACGAAGCACCATACCAAAAGTTTCACCAATCAGCCTTGTGAATGCTAACGTCATAGATGAGTGAAGCATTGGCCACGCATATGTCAGTATTAGCCCCGCGCTGGTTGGCTCCCACTCACTCCTCTACATTGGCCATGCATATATCAGTATTAGCCCCGCGCTGGTTGGCTCCCACTCACTCCTCTACATTGGCCATGCATATGTCAGTATTAGCCCCGCGCTGGTTAGCTCCCACTCACTGCTCTACATTGACCATGCATATGTCAGTATTAGCCCCGCGCTGGTTGGCTCCGACTCACTCCTCTACATTGGCCATGCATATGTCAGTATTAGCCCCGCGCTGGTTGGCTCCCACTCACTCCTCTACATTGGCCATGCATATATCAGTATTAGCCCCGCGCTGGTTGGCTCCCACTCACTCCTCTACATTGGCCATGCATATGTCAGTATTAGCCCCGCGCTGGTTAGCTCCCACTCACTGCTCTACATTGACCATGCATATGTCAGTATTAGCCCCGCGCTGGTTGGCTCCCACTCACTCCTCTACATTGGCCATGCCTATGTCAGTATTAGCCCCGCGCTGGTTGGCTCCGACTCACTCCTCTACATTGGCCATGCATATGTCAGTATTAGCCCCGCGCTGGTTGGCTCCCACTCACTCCTCTACATTGGCCATGCATATGTCAGTATTAGCCCCGCGCTGGTTGGCTCCCACTCACTCCTCTACATTGGCCATGCATATGTCAGTATTAGCCCCGCGCTGGTTAGCTCCCACTCACTCCTCTACATTGGCCACGCATATGTCAGTATTAGCCCCGCGCTGGTTGGCTCCGACTCACTCCTCTGAAGTCCATTGCAGGTAAAGAACAATCACAGGTATAAAGAAATTTCCCCTCCTCGTTACTACCTCCTCTCAGCACGGGTGAGAGTGCTTGCGAGGCGTTGGAATGCGGTAGGCCGCATGACCCATTTCATGAACGTGTCATTGTTAAGAAAGCAATTTTATTTATGCAGTTAAAATGTTATAATTTCTAATTTATTTTCAAATATAAGGAATATGTAATCACGTCAAATCAATATAAACTAAACTTTGTATTTTACAAAAATAGCTTAAAACTGCAGTTGTCAAGCTATTTTAAAAATACAAAGTTTATTTTACATTATTTACGTGAATATTACATATATTTGAAAATAAATGATACATTATATCATTTTAACTACATTAAAAAAATTGCTTTCTTAACAATAACACGTTGATGAATGGGTCATGCGGCCTACCGCATTCGAACGCCTCGCAAGCACTCTCACCCGTGCCGAGTGGAGGTGGTAACGAGGAGGAGAAATTTCTTGATACCTGGGATCGTTCTTTACCTGCAATGGACTTGAGACGAAAACATTCACAAAGTGGCTGTGGAACCATTAACGTCTCTCGTCTCATGATAACAAACCGCCGACTCCAATATTACCAACTTCATCTTCTCTAGTTCCTATCGCCTAATTGAAACAGGTCCGTTGATGATAATTCACAGACCTGGGTCGGATACCTGGAAACTCCTAACACAGCGGGCGTGCCTGTTAATAAGGCTTGTACATTCTACTATTTATTTATTGTAATTAAGATCAGTGTAGGGCACAATGCCCTCTTTAGTCTGGTGAATGATGCTTGATGAATGATAATGAGGAAGGAAGGAGGGGAAGCTACTGGCACGTAGCCTACTCTTATCCAAATGTCCCAAGGGGACCATCGGCTTTACGTCCCATCCAAAAGGACAGTGTAACTTTGATCAGTCATATTGGTTCCTCCACTTACCTGGACTGCCGACTAGTTGATGAGAAGAACGAAGCTCTAACACAAGCTATCGAACCCTCCAATCTGCTCTAACCAACGGTAACTAGTGTTTCAGAGGTGAGTGGTCACCCATCCACCACCTGACCTAGCCCAAGGATGCTTAACTTCGGTGTTCGAATGGGAACCAACTAAGCGACCGCGGCTAAACCGTTGGCACATTCTACTAAACGGAAGACCGCCTTTAAGAATATGTTAAGCAAGCCGGGAACCTGTTGATTTGCGTTGAACTTGTGTGGATGAAAGGGGCAGTGGATACGGGTCTTAGGTCGATATAACCCAGTGTGTCAGGACTTACGTATCCGCACCGAGCCAGTAGATTGTACTTGTGTGGATGAAAGGGGCAGTGGATACGGGTCTTAGGTCGATATAACCCAGTGTGGCAGGACTTACGTATCCGCACTGAGCCAGTAGATTGTACTTGTGTGGATGAAAGGGGCAGTGGATACGGGTCTTAGGTCGATATAACCCAGTGTGGCAGGACTTACGTATCCGCACCGAGCCAGTAGATTGTACTTGTGTGGATGAAAGGGGCAGTGGATACGGGTCTAAGGTCGATATAACCCAGTGTGGCAGGACTTACGTATCCGCACCGAGCCAGTAGATTGTACTTGTGTGGATGAAAGGGGCAGTGGATACGGGTCTTAGGTCGATATAACCCAGTGTGTCAGGACTTACGTATCCGCACCAAGCCAGTAGATTGTACTTGTGTGGATGAAAGGGGCAGTGGATACGGGTCTAAGGTCGATATAACCCAGTGTGTGGACTTACGTATCCGCACCGAGCCAGTAGATTGTACTTGTGTGGATGAAAGGGGCAGTGGATACGGGTCTTAGGTCGATATAACCCAGTGTGGCAGGACTTACGTATCCGCACCGAGCCAGTAGATTGTACTTGTGTGGATGAAAGGGGCAGTGGATACGGGTCTAAGGTCGATATAACCCAGTGTGTCAGGACTTACGTATCCGCACCGAGCCAGTAGATTGTACTTGTGTGGATGAAAGGGGCAGTGGATACGGGTCTAAGGTCGATATAACCCAGTGTGGCAGGACTTACGTATCCGCACCGAGCCAGTAGATTGTACTTGTGTGGATGAAAGGGGCAGTGGATACGGGTCTAAGGTCGATATAACCCAGTGTGGCAGGACTTACGTATCCGCACCGAGCCAGTAGATTGTACTTGTGTGGATGAAAGGGGCAGTGGATACGGGTCTTAGGTCGATATAACCCAGTGTGTCAGGACTTACGTATCCGCACCGAGCCAGTAGATTGTACTTGTGTGGATGAAAGGGGCAGTGGATACGGGTCTAAGGTCGATATAACCCAGTGTGTCAGGACTTACGTATCCGCACCGAGCCAGTAGATTGTACTTGTGTGGATGAAAGGGGCAGTGGATACGGGTCTTAGGTCGATATAACCCAGTGTGTCAGGACTTACGTATCCGCACCGAGCCAGTAGATTGTACTTGTGTGGATGAAAGGGGCAGTGGATACGGGTCTAAGGTCGATATAACCCAGTGTGTCAGGACTTACGTAACCGCACCGAGCCAGTAGATTGTACTTGTGTGGATGAAAGGGGCAGTGGATACGGGTCTAAGGTCGATATAACCCAGTGTGTCAGGACTTACGTATCCGCACCGAGCCAGTAGATTGTACTTGTGTGGATGCAAGGGGCAGTGGATACGGTTCTAAGGTCGATATAACCCAGTGTGTCAGGACTTACGTATCCGCACCGAGCCAGTAGATTGTACTTGTGTGGATGAAAGGGGCAGTGGATACGGGTCTTAGGTCGATATAACCCAGTGTGTCAGGACTTACGTATCCGCACCGAGCCAGTAGATTGAACTTGTGTGGATGAAAGGGGCAGTGGATACGGGTCTTAGGTCGATATAACCCAGTGTGTCAGGACTTACGTATCCGCACCGAGCCAGTAGATTGTACTTGTGTGGATGAAAGGGGCAGTGGATACGGGTCTTAGGTCGATATAACCCAGTGTGTCAGGACTTACGTATCCGCACCGAGCCAGTAGATTGTACTTGTGTGGATGAAAGGGGCAGTGGATACGGGTCTTAGGTCGATATAACCCAGTGTGTCAGGACTTACGTATCCGCACCGAGCCAGTAGATTGTACTTGTGTGGATGAAAGGGGCAGTGGATACGGGTCTTAGGTCGATATAACCCAGTGTGTCAGGACTTACGTATCCGCACCGAGCCAGTAGATTGTACTTGTGTGGATGAAAGGGGCAGTGGATACGGGTCTTAGGTCGATATAACCCAGTGTGGCAGGACTTACGTATCCGCACCGAGCCAGTAGATTGTACTTGTGTGGATGAAAGGGGCAGTGGATACGGGTCTAAGGTCGATATAACCCAGTGTGTCAGGACTTACGTATCCGCACCAAGCCAGTAGATTGTACTTGTGTGGATGAAAGGGGCAGTGGATACGGGTCTTAGGTCGATATAACCCAGTGTGTCAGGACTTACGTATCCGCACCGAGCCAGTAGATTGTACTTGTGTGGATGAAAGGGGCAGTGGATACGGGTCTTAGGTCGATATAACCCAGTGTGTCAGGACTTACGTATCCGCACCAAGCCAGTAGATTGTACTTGTGTGGATGAAAGGGGCAGTGGATACGGGTCTTAGGTCGATATAACCCAGTGTGTCAGGACTTACGTATCCGCACCGAGCCAGTAGATTGTACTTGTGTGGATGAAAGGGGCAGTGGATACGGGTCTAAGGTCGATATAACCCAGTGTGTCAGGACTTACGTATCCGCACCGAGCCAGTAGATTGTACTTGTGTGGATGAAAGGGGCAGTGGATACGGGTCTTAGGTCGATATAACCCAGTGTGTCAGGACTTACGTATCCGCACCGAGCCAGTAGATTGTACTTGTGTGGATGAAAGGGGCAGTGGATACGGGTCTAAGGTCGATATAACCCAGTGTGGCAGGACTTACGTATCCGCACCGAGCCAGTAGATTGTACTTGTGTGGATGAAAGGGGCAGTGGATACGGGTCTAAGGTCGATATAACCCAGTGTGGCAGGACTTACGTATCCGCACCGAGCCAGTAGATTGTACTTGTGTGGATGAAAGGGGCAGTGGATACGGGTCTTAGGTCGATATAACCCAGTGTGGCAGGACTTACGTATCCGCACCGAGCCAGTAGATTGTACTTGTGTGGATGAAAGGGGCAGTGGATACGGGTCTAAGGTCGATATAACCCAGTGTGTCAGGACTTACGTATCCGCACCGAGCCAGTAGATTGTACTTGTGTGGATGAAAGGGGCAGTGGATACGGGTCTAAGGTCGATATAACCCAGTGTGTCAGGACTTACGTATCCGCACCGAGCCAGTAGATTGTACTTGTGTGGATGAAAGGGGCAGTGGATACGGGTCTAAGGTTGATATAACCCAGTGTGGCAGGACTTACGTATCCGCACCGAGCCAGTAGATTGTACTTGTGTGGATAAAAGGGGCAGTGGATACGGGTCTAAGGTCGATATAACCCAGTGTGTCAGGACTTACGTATCCGCACCGAGCCAGTAGATTGTACTTGTGTGGATGAAAGGGGCAGTGGATACGGGTCTTAGGTCGATATAACCCAGTGTGTCAGGACTTACGTATCCGCACCGAGCCAGTAGATTGTACTTGTGTGGATGAAAGGGGCAGTGGATACGGGTCTAAGGTCGATATAACCCAGTGTGGCAGGACTTACGTATCCGCACCGAGCCAGTAGATTGTACTTGTGTGGATGAAAGGGGCAGTGGATACGGGTCTAAGGTCGATATAACCCAGTGTGGCAGGACTTACGTATCCGCACCGAGCCAGTAGATTGTACTTGTGTGGATGAAAGGGGCAGTGGATACGGGTCTTAGGTCGATATAACCCAGTGTGTCAGGACTTACGTATCCGCACCGAGCCAGTAGATTGTACTTGTGTGGATGAAAGGGGCAGTGGATACGGGTCTAAGGTCGATATAACCCAGTGTGTCAGGACTTACGTATCCGCACCGAGCCAGTAGATTGTACTTGTGTGGATGAAAGGGGCAGTGGATACGGGTCTTAGGTCGATATAACCCAGTGTGTCAGGACTTACGTATCCGCACCGAGCCAGTAGATTGTACTTGTGTGGATGAAAGGGGCAGTGGATACGGGTCTAAGGTCGATATAACCCAGTGTGTCAGGACTTACGTAACCGCACCGAGCCAGTAGATTGTACTTGTGTGGATGAAAGGGGCAGTGGATACGGGTCTAAGGTCGATATAACCCAGTGTGTCAGGACTTACGTATCCGCACCGAGCCAGTAGATTGTACTTGTGTGGATGAAAGGGGCAGTGGATACGGGTCTTAGGTCGATATAACCCAGTGTGTCAGGACTTACGTATCCGCACCGAGCCAGTAGATTGAACTTGTGTGGATGAAAGGGGCAGTGGATACGGGTCTTAGGTCGATATAACCCAGTGTGTCAGGACTTACGTATCCGCACCGAGCCAGTAGATTGTACTTGTGTGGATGAAAGGGGCAGTGGATACGGGTCTTAGGTCGATATAACCCAGTGTGTCAGGACTTACGTATCCGCACCGAGCCAGTAGATTGTACTTGTGTGGATGAAAGGGGCAGTGGATACGGGTCTTAGGTCGATATAACCCAGTGTGTCAGGACTTACGTATCCGCACCGAGCCAGTAGATTGTACTTGTGTGGATGAAAGGGGCAGTGGATACGGGTCTTAGGTCGATATAACCCAGTGTGTCAGGACTTACGTATCCGCACCGAGCCAGTAGATTGTACTTGTGTGGATGAAAGGGGCAGTGGATACGGGTCTTAGGTCGATATAACCCAGTGTGGCAGGACTTACGTATCCGCACCGAGCCAGTAGATTGTACTTGTGTGGATGAAAGGGGCAGTGGATACGGGTCTAAGGTCGATATAACCCAGTGTGTCAGGACTTACGTATCCGCACCAAGCCAGTAGATTGTACTTGTGTGGATGAAAGGGGCAGTGGATACGGGTCTTAGGTCGATATAACCCAGTGTGTCAGGACTTACGTATCCGCACCGAGCCAGTAGATTGTACTTGTGTGGATGAAAGGGGCAGTGGATACGGGTCTTAGGTCGATATAACCCAGTGTGTCAGGACTTACGTATCCGCACCAAGCCAGTAGATTGTACTTGTGTGGATGAAAGGGGCAGTGGATACGGGTCTTAGGTCGATATAACCCAGTGTGTCAGGACTTACGTATCCGCACCGAGCCAGTAGATTGTACTTGTGTGGATGAAAGGGGCAGTGGATACGGGTCTAAGGTCGATATAACCCAGTGTGTCAGGACTTACGTATCCGCACCGAGCCAGTAGATTGTACTTGTGTGGATGAAAGGGGCAGTGGATACGGGTCTAAGGTCGATATAACCCAGTGTGTCAGGACTTACGTATCCGCACCGAGCCAGTAGATTGTACTTGTGTGGATGAAAGGGGCAGTGGATACGGGTCTAAGGTCGATATAACCCAGTGTGTCAGGACTTACGTATCCGCACCGAGCCAGTAGATTGTACTTGTGTGGATGAAAGGGGCAGTGGATACGGGTCTTAGGTCAATATAACCCAGTGTGTCAGGACTTACGTATCCGCACCGAGGCAGAAGATTGTACTTGTGTGGATGAAAGGGGCAGTGGATACGGGTCTAAGGTCGATATAACCCAGTGTGTCAGGACTTACGTATCCGCACCGAGCCAGTAGATTGTACTTGTGTGGATGAAAGGGGCAGTGGATACGGGTCTAAGGTCGATATAACCCAGTGTGTCAGGACTTACGTATCCGCACCGAGCCAGTAGATTGTACTTGTGTGGATGAAAGGGGCAGTGGATACGGGTCTAAGGTCGATATAACCCAGTGTGTCAGGACTTACGTATCCGCACCGAGCTAGTAGATTGTACTTGTGTGGATGAAAGGGGCAGTGGATACGGGTCTTAGGTCAATATAACCCAGTGTGTCAGGACTTACGTATCCGCACCGAGGCAGAAGATTGTACTTGTGTGGATGAAAGGGGCAGTGGATACGGGTCTAAGGTCGATATAACCCAGTGTGTCAGGACTTACGTATCCGCACCGAGCCAGTAGATTGTACTTGTGTGGATGAAAGGGGCAGTGGATACGGGTCTAAGGTCGATATAACCCAGTGTGTCAGGACTTACGTATCCGCACCGAGCCAGTAGATTGTACTTGTGTGGATGAAAGGGGCAGTGGATACGGGTCTTAGGTCAATATAACCCAGTGTGTCAGGACTTACGTATCCGCACCGAGCCAGTAGATTGTACTTGTGTGGATGAAAGGGGCAGTGGATACAGGTCTAAGGTCGATATAACCCAGTGTGTCAGGACTTACGTATCCGCACCGAGCCAGTAGATTGTACTTGTGTGGATGAAAGGGGCAGTGGATACGGGTCTAAGGTCGATATAACCCAGTGTGTCAGGACTTACGTATCCGCACCGAGCCAGTAGATTATACTTGTGTGGATGAAAGGGGCAGTGGATACGGGTCTAAGGTCGATATTACCCAGTGTGTCAGGACTTACGTATCCGCACCGAGCCAGTAGATTGTACTTGTGTGGATGAAAGGGGCAGTGGATACGGGTCTAAGGTCGATATAACCCAGTGTGTCAGGACTTACGTATCCGCACCGAGCCAGTAGATTGTACTTGTGTGGATGAAAGGGGCAGTGGATACGGGTCTTAGGTCAATATAACCCAGTGTGTCAGGACTTACGTATCCGCACCGAGCCAGTAGATTGTACTTGTGTGGATGAAAGGGGCAGTGGATACGGGTCTAAGGTCGATATAACCCAGTGTGTCAGGACTTACGTATCCGCACCGAGCCAGTAGATTGTACTTGTGTGGATGAAAGGGGCAGTGGATACGGGTCTAAGGTCGATATAACCCAGTGTGTCAGGACTTACGTATCCGCACCGAGCCAGTAGATTGTACTTGTGTGGATGAAAGGGGCAGTGGATACGGGTCTTAGGTCGATATAACCCAGTGTGTCAGGACTTACGTATCCGCACCGAGCCAGTAGATTGTACTTGTGTGGATGAAAGGGGCAGTGGATACGGGTCTAAGGTCGATATAACCCAGTGTGTCAGGACTTACGTATCCGCACCGAGCCAGTAGATTGTACTTGTGTGGATGAAAGGGGCAGTGGATACGGGTCTTAGGTCGATATAACCCAGTGTGTCAGGACTTACGTATCCGCACCGAGCCAGTAGATTGTACTTGTGTGGATGAAAGGGGCAGTGGATACGGGTCTAAGGTCGATATAACCCAGTGTGGCAGGACTTACGTATCCGCACCGAGCCAGTAGATTGTACTTGTGTGGATGAAAGGGGCAGTGGATACGGGTCTTAGGTCGATATAACCCAGTGTGTCAGGACTTACGTATCCGCACCGAGCCAGTAGATTGTACTTGTGTGGATGAAAGGGGCAGTGGATACGGGTCTTAGGTCGATATAACCCAGTGTGTCAGGACTTACGTATCCGCACCGAGCCAGAAGATTGTACTTGTGTGGATGAAAGGGGCAGTGGATACGGGTCTAAGGTCGATATAACCCAGTGTGGCAGGACTTACGTATCCGCACCGAGCCAGTAGATTGTACTTGTGTGGATGAAAGGGGCAGTGGATACGGGTCTAAGGTCGATATAACCCAGTGTGTCAGGACTTACGTATCCGCACCGAGCCAGTAGATTGTACTTGTGTGGATGAAAGGGGCAGTGGATACGGGTCTTAGGTCGATATAACCCAGTGTGTCAGGACTTACGTATCCGCACCGAGCCAGTAGATTGTACTTGTGTGGATGAAAGGGGCAGTGGATACGGATATAACCCAGTGTGTCAGGACTTACGTATCCGCACCGAGCCAGTAGATTGTACTTGTGTGGATGAAAGGGGCAGTGGATACGGGTCTAAGGTCGATATAACCCAGTGTGTCAGGACCTACGTATCCGCACCAAGCCAGTAGATTGTACTTGTGTGGATGAAAGGGGCAGTGGATACGGGTCTAAGGTCGATATTACCTAGTGGGTCAGGACTTACGTATCCGCACCGAGCCAGTAGATTGTACTTGTGTGGATGAAAGGGGCAGTGGATACGGGTCTAAGGTCGATATAACCCAGTGTGTCAGGACTTACGTATCCGCACCGAGCCAGTAGATTGTACTTGTGTGGATGAAAGGGGCAGTGGATACGGGTCTAAGGTCGATATAACCCAGTGTGTCAGGACTTACGTATCCACACCGAGCCAGTAGATTGTACTTGTGTGGATGAAAGGGGCAGTGGATACGGGTCTTAGGTCAATATAACCCAGTGTGTCAGGACTTACGTATCCGCACCGAGCCAGTAGATTGTACTTGTGTGGATGAAAGGGGCAGTGGATACGGGTCTAAGGTCGATATAACCCAGTGTGTCAGGACTTACGTATCCGCACCGAGCCAGTAGATTGTACTTGTGTGGATGAAAGGGGCAGTGGATACGGGTCTAAGGTCGATATAACCCAGTGTGTCAGGACTTACGTATCCGCACCGAGCCAGTAGATTGTACTTGTGTGGATGAAAGGGGCAGTGGATACGGGTCTTAGGTCGATATAACCCAGTGTGTCAGGACTTACGTATCCGCACCGAGCCAGTAGATTGTACTTGTGTGGATGAAAGGGGCAGTGGATACGGGTCTAAGGTCGATATAACCCAGTGTGTCAGGACTTACGTATCCGCACCGAGCCAGTAGATTGTACTTGTGTGGATGAAAGGGGCAGTGGATACGGGTCTTAGGTCGATATAACCCAGTGTGTCAGGACTTACGTATCCGCACCGAGCCAGTAGATTGTACTTGTGTGGATGAAAGGGGCAGTGGATACGGGTCTAAGGTCGATATAACCCAGTGTGGCAGGACTTACGTATCCGCACCGAGCCAGTAGATTGTACTTGTGTGGATGAAAGGGGCAGTGGATACGGGTCTTAGGTCGATATAACCCAGTGTGTCAGGACTTACGTATCCGCACCGAGCCAGTAGATTGTACTTGTGTGGATGAAAGGGGCAGTGGATACGGGTCTTAGGTCGATATAACCCAGTGTGTCAGGACTTACGTATCCGCACCGAGCCAGAAGATTGTACTTGTGTGGATGAAAGGGGCAGTGGATACGGGTCTAAGGTCGATATAACCCAGTGTGGCAGGACTTACGTATCCGCACCGAGCCAGTAGATTGTACTTGTGTGGATGAAAGGGGCAGTGGATACGGGTCTTAGGTCAATATAACCCAGTGTGTCAGGACTTACGTATCCGCACCGAGCCAGTAGATTGTACTTGTGTGGATGAAAGGGGCAGTGGATACGGGTCTAAGGTCGATATAACCCAGTGTGTCAGGACTTACGTATCCGCACCGAGCCAGTAGATTGTACTTGTGTGGATGAAAGAGTGCAGTGGATACGGGTCTAAGGTCGATATTACCCAGTGTGGCAGGACTTACGTATCCGCACCGAGCCAGTAGATTGTACTTGTGTGGATGAAAGGGGCAGTGGATACGGATATAACCCAGTGTGTCAGGACTTACGTATCCGCACCGAGCCAGTAGATTGTACTTGTGTGGATGAAAGGGGCAGTGGATACGGGTCTTAGGTCGATATAACCCAGTGTGTCAGGACTTACGTATCCGCACCGAGCCAGTAGATTGTACTTGTGTGGATGAAAGGGGCAGTGGATACGGGTCTTAGGTCGATATAACCCAGTGTGTCAGGACTTACGTATCCGCACCGAGCCAGTAGATTGTACTTGTGTGGATGAAAGGGGCAGTGGATACGGATATAACCCAGTGTGTCAGGACTTACGTATCCGCACCGAGCCAGTAGATTGTACTTGTGTGGATGAAAGGGGCAGTGGATACGGGTCTAAGGTCGATATAACCCAGTGTGTCAGGACCTACGTATCCGCACCAAGCCAGTAGATTGTACTTGTGTGGATGAAAGGGGCAGTGGATACGGGTCTAAGGTCGATATTACCTAGTGGGTCAGGACTTACGTATCCGCACCGAGCCAGTAGATTGTACTTGTGTGGATGAAAGGGGCAGTGGATACGGGTCTAAGGTCGATATTACCCAGTGTGTCAGGACTTACGTATCCGCACCGAGCCAGTAGATTGTACTTGTGTGGATGAAAGGGGCAGTGGATACGGGTCTAAGGTCGATATAACCATGTGTGTGGACTTACGTATCCGCACCGAGCCAGTAGATTGTACTTGTGTGGATGAAAGGGGCAGTGGATACGGGTCTAAGGTCGATATTACCTAGTGTGTCAGGACTTACGTATCTGCACCGAGCCAGTAGATTGAACTTGTGTGGATGAAAGGGGCAGTGGATACGGGTCTAAGGTCGATATAACCCAGTGTGGCAGGACTTACGTATCCGCACCGAGCCAGTAGATTGTACTTGTGTGGATGAAAGGGGCAGTGGATACGGGTCTAAGGTCGATATTACCTAGTGGGTCAGGACTTACGTATCCGCACCGAGCCAGTAGATTGTACTTGTGTGGATGAAAGGGGCAGTGGATACGGGTCTAAGGTCGATATAACCCAGTGTGTCAGGACTTACGTATCCGCACCGAGCCAGTAGATTGTACTTGTGTGGATGAAAGGGGCAGTGGATACGGGTCTAAGGTCGATATTACCCAGTGTGTCAGGACCTACGTATCCGCACCAAGCCAGTAGATTGTACTTGTGTGGATGAAAGGGGCAGTGGATACGGGTCTAAGGTCGATATTACCCAGTGTGGCAGGACTTACGTATCCGCACCGAGCCAGTAGATTGTACTTGTGTGGATGAAAGGGGCAGTGGATACGGGTCTTATGTCGATATAACCCAGTGTGTCAGGACTTACGTATCCGCACCGAGCCAGTAGATTGTACTTGTGTGGATGAAAGGGGCAGTGGATACGGATATAACCCAGTGTGTCAGGACTTACGTATCCGCACCGAGCCAGTAGATTGTACTTGTGTGGATGAAAGGGGCAGTGGATACGGATATAACCAAGTGTGGCAGGACTTACGTATCCGCACCGAGCCAGTAGATTGTACTTGTGTGGATGAAAGGGGCAGTGGATACGGATATAACCCAGTGTGTCAGGACTTACGTATCCGCACCGAGCCAGTAGATTGTACTTGTGTGGATAAAAGGGGCAGTGGATACGGGTCTAAGGTCGATATAACCCAGTGTGGCAGGACTTACGTATCCGCACCGAGCCAGTAGATTGTACTTGTGTGGATGAAAGGGGCAGTGGATACGGGTCTAAGGTCGATATAACCCAGTGTGTCAGGACTTACGTATCCGCACCAAGCCAGTAGATTGTACTTGTGTGGATGAAAGGGGCAGTGGATACGGGTCTTAGGTCGATATAACCCAGTGAGTCAGGACTTACGTATCCGCACCGAGCCAGTAGATTGTACTTGTGTGGATGAAAGGGGCAGTGGATACGGGTCTTAGGTCGATATAACCCAGTGTGTCAGGACTTACGTATCCGCACCGAGCCAGTAGATTGTACTTGTGTGGATGAAAGGGGCAGTGGATACGGGTTAAGGTCGATATAACCCAGTGTGTCAGGACTTACGTATCCGCACCGAGCCAGTAGATTGTACTTGTGTGGATGAAAGGGGCAGTGGATACGGGTCTAAGGTCGATATAACCCAGTGTGTCAGGACTTACGTATCCGCACCGAGCCAGTAGATTGTACTTGTGTGGATGAAAGGGGCAGTGGATACGGGTTAAGGTCGATATAACCCAGTGTGTCAGGACTTACGTATCCGCACCGAGCCAGTAGATTGTACTTGTGTGGATGAAAGGGGCAGTGGATACGGGTCTAAGGTCGATATTACCTAGTGGGTCAGGACTTACGTATCCGCACCGAGCCAGTAGATTGTACTTGTGTGGATGAAAGGGGCAGTGGATACGGGTCTAAGGTCGATATTACCCAGTGGGTCAGGACTTACGTATCCGCACCGAGCCAGTAGATTGTACTTGTGTGGATGAAAGGGGCAGTGGATACGGGTCTTAGGTCGATATAACCCAGTGGGTCAGGACTTACGTATCCGCACCGAGCCAGTAGATTGTACTTGTGTGGATGAAAGGGGCAGTGGATACAGGTCTAAGGTCGATATAACCCAGTGTGTCAGGACTTACGTATCCGCACCGAGCCAGTAGATTGTACACTATAATACGTAATGTTGTACACATCGTGGAAGATATCCATATTGTCCACCACACCGTAACTGTCAATTGTTTTCACTATGTTTACTACTTGGCTGTCGTGGTTAACTGTTACGGTTAGTTTGTATTTACTGGCAGTTGTGTTGCGCTTCTGAAAACAAAAATGATACAAGGTAGAGATAGCTCAATGGCAAGGTCCGAATATTTTAAGTATTTCATTTCGGTGGGTTTTCCGTTTTCAACCAGAATTGTATCAGGATGTTATCCAGTAAAAGACATTCAGTGAGTTGCAGTTGGAGCCAAGTTTATTACTGCTTATGGCATTGACTCTGACATTGATATAGGAGCGTGCTAGGCCTACGTGATCCTGCTCAACAGGTTGTCCAACCTGGCAGTCTCAATCTACACAGGGTTACCACTAATATTAAAGACCAAGGTCCTCTTGATTTCCGCCTAGCGGAGGCTCGTCGAACTAGGAGCCTCCGCTAGGCGGAGATAGGACCTTGTTAAAGACATACCGTATCTAGGGGGCAGTGATTTCAAGAACTATCACATCACATCCCCTTTCTTTTAAGGCTGGGTCACACAGATTTTTAAGACATACGATTTAAGGTTTAACGCGTAGTCATAAAGTTGGATCATAGGAAACACGTACTGGCGTTCACACAAAGTTTTAGTTTTAAGACGTTGTTTTTATTGTTGTTTTTAAAACAACGTCTTAAAACCTTATGCAAGTTGTCTTCAAAATCTGTGTGGACCAGCCTTTAAGAAAAAAACAAAGTTAAGTACAAATAACAAAATGGACATTGAGATTACATTGAGAATACATTTAGAATACTCATAATCAAACATACGCAATATGCAATATCTTATCAGCGTAAGATTTACACAATGAGAGAGCACATGTAATATTAAGGGACAAGCCCACCTTTCAAACTATGACGAGAATAACGGGTGTGCTTAACACTTCTTCCGTGTAAAGTACACTATGTATCAAAAACTAAAACATGTATTTGAAAGGTCAGAGTCTCTTCTATGACCGTTGTGAAACAAAATATGTAAAAAGTGAAATGTGACGGTTAAACAATGTGGTAGAAGTGTGGAATAACTAGAACTAATAGTGATTTTTCATCAGCGTACAGTTTATGACTTTGGATCAAAACTTAATTTTTTTCCATATAGGGTCAAGGTGCTTGAAGTAATCTACAACTTTGTCACCGATACTTGGTATCTATCTTTTATAGTTTTCTTGCAAACAGTTAAGAACGAAACGCTTGCACTAGGAATCGTTTCTTGTAATTTGTCGCCTTGCAAGCGCGCTCAGTGCGGCATCTCGCTGCACATCGGTAACGGGCGGAGACAGGTGTAGCCTAGGTGAAGGGGTTGGAGGGGGAGGGGGGTTCTTGGTCAGTCACGTGGGATTGCAGTTTTTCGCCAGTGACCGAAAACGTTGCCCGAGTAACGGCTGCATGGGTTTGCTTTAATAGAGATGTTTCACGTTGTATTACCTTTGGTTTCACGCAGAAGCGGATTTATAGGTATGCGCAGTACTCGCAAGAGTAGGGCCCCGCGTGACTGAGGTGCCCCCGAAATACAAAATTACTAAATTGAAGCTACTAATGATAACAATACTTTCCGAATCTATGTTAAAATGTTGAAATAAAACTAAAACAAAATATTATGCATTATTACTATAACATCAGATTAACATACCACTCATCTCTGCTACCGAAAGCTCTACAGTGATGACTCGTTCGTTACCTTACAAGTACCTACCACTGCGAAAAAAACCACTGCGATGCAGTACCTACAAAGGTACCTATCACTGGCGTAGCGAGGGGGGGGGGGATATAAAATCCAGGTTAGTGTATGAAAATTGCCTGATAAGTGAGCAAAAGCATAAAGAGTAAATTGTATATCCATTAGACGAACCAGAGAATTTCTAGTTTAAATGATTGACAACAAAGGGCCCTTCTGAATGCAAAGATAATTGGTCTAAAGTCATTCTGCACTCCTTTCCATAATTTTCCACTTTCGGTAACTGACTCTACCTCCAACCTCTGTTTAAAATAGCAACCTCAATTCACCCGACGAAGCCCTCCAAGATGAAGGGTACCCTACTCATACTGGAGCAAGCAAGTCACTGCTGAGTGTATATGCATATACTCAACATTGTAACGATAAAGTTGTGTTTATATCTGATAAAGTAATTATTAACAAGGCATATATCCGAGTGACAGTAGTTTCCAGCTCAGTATTGCAGGTGACAGCACACGAAAAGCCACTAAAGCACGCCGAAGAAATAGATTTGTTGCGAGTCGGATTATTTACAAGTCGCGGGGGCCCCCGAAATGTTATCGGATGTTTACCGGTCGTGGGTGTAGGTTGGACGTACATCGTACATGCGTGTGAACGTGTTATGTGTAACTGTATAATATACAAAAACGTGGTGTAAATGTTATCGGATGTTTACCGGTCGTGTGTGTAGGTGGGACGTACATGCGTGTGAACGTGTTATGTGTAACTGTATAATATACAAAAACGTGATGTGAATGTTATTGGATGTTTACCGGTCGTGTGTGTAGGTTGGACGTACATGCGTGTGAACGTGTTATGTGTAACTGTATAATATACAAGAACGTGGTGTGAATGTTATCGGATGTTTACCGGTCGTGTGTGTAGGTTGGACGTACATGCGTGTGAACGTGTTATGTGTAACTGTATAATATACAAAAACGTGGTGTGAATGTTATCGGATGTTTACCGGTCGTGTGTGTAGGTGGGACGTACATGCGTGTGTACGTGTTATGTGTAACTGTATAATATACAAAAACGTGGTGTGAATGTTATCGGATGTTTACCGGTCGTGTGTGTAGGTTGGACGTACATGCGTGTGAACGTGTTATGTGTAACTGTATAATATACAAGAACGTGGTGTGAATGTTATCGGATGTTTACCGGTCGTGTGTGTAGGTGGGACGTACATGCGTGTGTACGTGTTATGTGTAACTGTATAATATACAAGAACGTGGTGTGAATGTTATCGGATGTTTACCGGTCGTGTGTGTAGGTGGGGCGTACATGCGTGTGTACGTGTTATGTGTAACTGTATAATATACAAGAACGTGGTGTGAATGTTATTGGATGTTTACCGGTCGTGTGTGTAGGTGGGACGTACATGCGTGTGTACGTGTTATGTGTAACTGTATAATATACAAGAACGTGGTGGGAATGTTATTGGATGTTTACCGGTCGTGTGTGTAGGTGGGACGTACATGCGTGTGTACGTGTTATGTGTAACTGTATAATATACAAGAACGTGGTGTGAATGTTATCGGATGTTTACCGGTCGTGTGTGTAGGTGGGGCGTACATGCGTGTGTACGTGTTATGTGTAACTGTATAATATACAAGAACGTGGTGTGAATGTTATCGGATGTTTACCGGTCGTGTGTGTAGGTGGGACGTACATGCGTGTGTACGTGTTATGTGTAACTGTATAATATACAAGAACGTGGTGTGAATGTTATTGGATGTTTACCGGTCGTGTGTGTAGGTGGGACGTACATGCGTGTGTACGTGTTATGTGTAACTGTATAATATACAAGAACGTGGTGTGAATGTTATTGGATGTTTACCGGTCGTGTGTGTGTAGGTGGGACGTACATGCGTGTGAACGTGTTATGTGTAACTGTATAATATACAAGAACGTGGTGTGAATGTTATTGGATGTTTACCGGTCGTGTGTGTAGGTGGGACATACATGCGTGTGTACGTGTATGTGTGCATCATGCATTGGATGGGGGTACGACGATTTGTACATTTCGCAAATATTTCCTATACACAGTATAAAACACAATTTGACAGCATACAGCGTTATTATTATAATTATCACCATTATTTAGTATTTCAATCCAATTCAATTCGTGTTATTACAAGGCTAAATTTACCTCTTTAATTTAAAAAATTTAAATTTAAACAAATAAGGGCTAAATTAACCTCTTTATTTATTTATGCAGACTAATTCCTGTTCCAAGAGGAGATAACATCGAGGGAACAGTACCTCCAACGAACTCATCGCCCACTACCACCAACACGCTGATATATCTGAAGTCCAGACAACACCCACTTCAAGATAGTTATCGGACAACTGTTTGTAATTCGCAAGGTTTCCCATAAATAAATAAAAAAACACACGCATTAAGCGGTGTTTTCATGTGTCCGTCAGGCGCGACGCGACGCGACGAAAATTACACTCGACCAATCAGAACGACGAATAAACTCGTCGCGCGACTAGAGCGAGCCCGCGACGAAAGTTGGAAATGTTTTAACTTTCATCGCTTGGTTCGCGCGACGAGCTTCAAACAGACCAATCACAACATTTGTTTACCTATATTTGGCGCCATCCACTGACTACCGAACATAACCTATTTGCCGTCCCTGTTATAATGTCTGACGAAATGTTGATCGAGTTGATTGGAAGTAAATATCCATCTATATATTGTATACACCATAAATACTACAAAGATAGAAATGTGAAGGCGAACTCCTGGCGGGAAATATCTGAGATTCTACATATGACAGGTACGTGGTCTATGTTATTGCCCGAGTTTGACTAGGCCTAGGGCCTACCTACGCCTAGGCTAGGCCTAGTAGGCATGTTGACCATGATTACTATTGGCTCACTCTCTACATGACAAGTAACGAGTTGTATGTGCTCAAATTTTGACTAGGGTCTAGGCCCTAGTCTTAGGTATAGGGGTGGGCCTAGGCCCTAGTCTCAGGCCCTTAGTCTTAGGTATAGGCCTAGGCCCTAGTCTAAGGTAGACCTGTAGGGGTAGGCTAGGCCCCTAGGCATAGCCTGTTGACTAGCCTACGTTTATAATACACGTTGCTGTCTTCTGTCACTGATGTAAACAGAAGGCAGCATGAAGAAAATTGCCGCTAAAACTATGTTAACAGGCGGTGAGGTGCAACTTGCATGGCTGTGTGAAAGGTGGTCGCGCGGTACCTATGAAAACGACTATTTTACAAATTGCGTCGCTCGCGTCGCGTCGCGTCGCGCCTGACGCACACATGAAAACGAAGCTTTAAGCAAACAGAAAAGTATCGTCATCAAGATTTTCTGGACGAACCCTTGTAGTACCAAGCAGACCGCATCTATATTTTTGGGAAACCCGTCAACTGGTATTGTTACATTTAGAACTGCTCCTATGAAACATTTGTAAACAGTTACGTTATTCTAATGATTTGATTTTAAAATGATCATTACTTCGTATGGATTTTAGCACTTTGAACTAGTGGGTCTATTGTCTTCGTGACAATTTTTTAAAACAAAAATTACAATATTCGCTAAGTTGTTGGTTCAATATCTCGTAGAAAATCAAACCCACACAAACATTCAGACGAGCTAACTTGCTACACATTACGAGCTTGAAACGATGAATGCACAGATAAGGACGTGTATAAAAATATGTTCGAGCTTTGTTGAACATTAACGTGCAAATAAGTACATTATGGGGGAAAAAAAAATAATAAAGTTAAATGATAATATTCCTGATTACTTATTCCCTTATTTATTTCAGGCCAAAACATTAAATAACGTTTTAGCACCTCTACCGGTACTCGATCTTGAAAGACAAAACCTTTGGATAATAGCATATAGTAGGAATATACCTTATTATATAAGAAAAATTAGTTTGAAATTAACAAAGCATTTTTTAATGAACAGAACTAAAGAAATAATGAGAAAATCATTACCTTTGAATTGAATTTATTGAGTTTTTCTAGCCCGAAGGCGAGAAGGCCTCAATAAATTCAATGACCTTTGATAGATAAAACGTATTTTCCAATTACTGTTCACATTTCACGAATCTGTGCTTTTGGTGAGTGGCATGACTGTCCTCTACCTGACGCCATCCACCCCCCCCCCCCCCCCCCCCCCCGTGACCGATGTTGTCGGGCGGAGCAGGGCCGCGATTCTGAATTAGCGTCGATAAGTTTAACCCGAGTTTTTGTTGTTAAAAGAAGGTGAGGAGCCAATCACCGCCTTGCATTCGCCTACTGTAACGACAAAAAGCATGCGTTAAACTTATCACGGACATTCAGAATCGCCCTGCAGGTACCGGCATGTCCGACTCAGAGCCGAGATGAATGAGGCGACGGTCGAGCGAAGACTAAATCGCTCTTCAAAACAAATTTCTGCGAAACCGGCTTAATCATTGTCTCCAGTCACTTGTTTGAGATAGCCAATAAACGAAACGTTGTACAGAGTTTTAGTCCAGCCCAAACACACCGTTTTGTCCCTACCCACTTTCCGGCCAAAATCGGCAACTCGAAGACCATCGAAGAAGGGATTCGGCCTTAAGTGTATAAATCTACTAAACTAAGATTAATTTCAATTATTTATCATTATTATAATTTTTTATTTTCAATATGCAATACAGTCATAACAAACTACATAAAGCATATTGATGGCAACAAGAAAAAGAGCCGAGCCCCATAGCACAATGAGTGTCTTGCCACCATTTACAGATACATACTTGATACATACATTACATTGCAACAAATATAAGAATTTGCATTTTACATGAACATAACGTAACACTTATTTACATAGTTATTCCTATTATTCTCTCTGTTACTACTGCCTAAAGCTAAATCATGAAACATATTGTTTATGGAGTTATGAAACCGAAACGTAATCTTGAAACTTCTTTGGAGGCACAATTGGTCGTCCGCTCCTGGAACAAGCTTGAGTGGAAGGTCCGGCATGATTCTGTTGGAGACTGTTCGGAGGAAGATGGTTGGCAAGTACAGTGTCGTCTTGTCCTCTGCTTGAACGAGCTTGGTTTGGAGATCCGGTACCATCTTGTTGGGTCTGCTGATTTTCTTGTGTTGAAGTATCGGTTGCTATTGATTGATGTCTTGTTCCATAGTCCAGTAGAAGTGGTGGGGTATAGCCTCTCTAGTTGTCCTCAGAAACTTGCGGTTCTTGCGGTATAAATTCCGTTGATATTAACAAGATAAGAACGGGGCCCTACATGTTTGGTGATAGTGCCTAACTCCCATCTTCCGGACGGTGATTGAACACGAACAGATTGTCCTTCATCAAGGTCCAACATATCGATGGCTGTCCGATCATAGTGTTGCTTTTGTTTTTCTCGTCTTGTCTCAAGTTTCTGGGTTATATCTGGGATAACTTTTGGAATAAGCTGTTTGTTAGCAATCAGAAGTGGTGTTCGGGTATGTCTTGCCATCAGCATCTGCACTGGACTGCACTGTGTATCTTGTTTAGGAATATTACGTTGCTCCAAGATAGCTAACTGGAGATCACTACTATCCTTAGATGTTTTCTTGACCAGATTCTTTGCTATCTTGACAGCAGCTTCAACATGACCATTGGCTTGGCTGTGATATGGTGAAGATGTACCATGTTGGAATTTCCAAGCATCGCTGAAACGTTTGAATTCCAAGCTAGTGTACTGTGGACCGTTGTCTGATATTGATGTGCATGGTATCTCGTGAGTGGTGAAGTGTTTCGTCAGACATTGGATCACTGTATAACTTGTTGTGTCGGCTAGTTCATCAAGTTCCCAATATGTTAAATAATGATCAACTGTCACTAGGTAGTGTTTGTTGACAACTTGAAACATATCGGTAGACACGATCGACCATGGTAGAGTAGGAACTGGGTATGAAAGCAAAGTTTCCTTTTGTTGAGAAGGCGCTGCTTCCTGGCATTGGGTACAGCCAAGGTACAGCCAAGTACAGCGTTCAACACGGTTGCTGACATCTTGTTAGCGTCAGTCATGATAGAGCACTGCCTTCCTAAGGCTACTCTAGAAGCTAGACTTATGAAGTAGGCGCGACTTGTGAATTAGGCGTACTACTCGTAACATCTCCTCCTATAATACTTACATAACATATTAAGTCTACTTGACATCTGACACAACTTGATGAAAGATCATTCCCTTGTTATCATAAATTCTTTTAAATGGCTAGGTTTTCTAATTGCACTGCCTACCCTAGACGTTGTCATCCCTTTGTCAATGTTTGTAGTAAACTAAGGTTGGAATTCATAGTCGGCCCCTACACCTAGGGGCACCCATTGTTGCTATGGATTTGTTTTGTTTATGGTAAATAACATGGAAACAATTGTTACCTTAGCAACAATGGGCGCCCCTAGGTGTAGGGGCCGACTATGAATTCCAACCTAAGTTTCTGAGCTTGAACTTGCGGTTTCTTGGGATATCTCACTGCCACCTTCTGTCTGCCTCCGTATTGGTGTCTCTGCCCGGCTTGGTGACTGGGAAAACTCTTGGTTCTTCTCCATTTCTCTCTCTTCTCCGAGCTCTTCATCCTCTTCAGGCGTCTCATCCGGTCTGATGTGCAGCCTATTCCGCCGGTACTGCCTACCATTTGCTTCCACTATGTACGTTCCAGGGTCAAGGACTCTGACTACTGTCCCATTTTACCACAAGGCCCCTCTCCTTCCGGATTTAGTTGTACTCTTATGTTCTGTCCAAATACTAGACCAAAGAGCTCCTTTGTTTGTCGATCGTAGCTCAATTTATATTTTAATTGCTTCAAGCTAAGTTTCTCTGCGACATCTTTCGGGATCTTGGGCTCAAGTAGATTATTAGTGATCGGAAGTAACGTTCTGGCGTGGCGTGACATAAGTCGTTGGGCTGGACTGGAATTCATAAATTCTGTGGGAGTATTTCTCCATGATAGGATCGCCAAGTCTCTGTCTTCACCCGTCTTCTCTGTTCTCTTGATTATTTTCTTTGCTATTTTCACTGCTGATTCTGCCTTTTCATTACTCTGATGATGATACGGCGATGATGTACACAATTCAAACTCCCATTCTTGCGTAAACTTCTTGAATTCTTTGCAGTGAAGTTGCGTGCCAACAACCGTGTCCACAATTCGCGGAATCCCATGACGGCTGAAGTTACGTTTCAAGTACTTGATAACTGCACTTGCTGTGGTGTCTTCTAGCTCGTCCAATTCCCAGAAGTCCGAAAAATAGTCTACAGTTACCATATAATTATTTTTGTTAACTCCGAACAGATCGATAGCTACTCTTTCCCAAGGGGCTGATTTGGTAATTCATGAGTTATCAATGGCTGCTTTTGTTGAGCACTAGCCATTTCATTGCACACACCGCACTGTGCTACTTTATCACGTATCTCGCTACTCATCTGTGGCCAGTACAATACATCCCTTGCTTGTCTCAGGCATGCCTCAATGCCGAGATGCGAAGAGTGAATTTTCATCAACATTTCTTTACGTAGTGGTGCTGGAATGATAACCCTGCATCCCTTGAAAACCACGCCGTTTTGCACACTTAATTCGTCTCTGAATTGCCAGTACTCTCTTACTTCTATCGGCACGTTCTGCTTGTTGTTAGGCCAACCAACTAATATTAGTGTGGATAAGGTCTGGAGTGCTTCATCTTTCAGGGTCAGCTTCTGTATTTGTTTTAATCTTTCTGCTTTGACATTGATGTTAGCCAGCTGGTTAATGTTTTCTATTTCTTCTATAAGACGGCGTTCCTTTCTCATAGCATAGATCTGGTGATGTGGTTTTTCTACTTCCTTCTGAGCCGGAGGGAATGCTTTTGAGAGCGTGTTGGCAAGGTACATTTCTTTGCCTTTCTTATAAGTTACCTATAGGTTATATCTTTGAACTATCAGCAACATTCTTTGCAGCCGTTTTGGTGCCTGGAGTAAACTTTTTATAAATATGCTTTACAACGGCTTATGATCCGATTCTATTTTGATGATATCCCGGCCACCTATATATTGGTCGAATCGCTCACAGCCGAAGACGATGGCCAGGCATTCCTTTTCTATCTGAGCGTATTGACGCTCTGTCTGCGTGAGAGCTCTCGACGCGAACGCTACGGGTTGACCATTTTGTAGCAATGCTGCGCCGAGACCTGCCTCGCTAGCATCACACTGGATGGTAACTTCCTGTGCGACATCATAATATCGCAACACAGGCGCAATCGTTTCAGCTCCAGGTAACCCGTTTCTTGTGACGACTGCCATTTAAACACGGAATTTTTTAAGGTCAGTTGTGTCAGTGGTTCACATACCTGTAAAATCTGTGGTAAAAACTTTGCCAGGTAGGTGTAGAACCTTAAAAACCTCTGTACCTCAGGTACCGTATTTGGCCTCTGCATATCCTTGACCGCTTGTACTTTGGCCGGGTCTGGCTTTACTCCCCTCGGTGTTAATAGATGGCCAATATACGCAACCTCTTTAGTGCGTAAGCGCAGCTTCAACTTATTAAGTTTAAGATTCGTATTGCGGGCCCGGTCTAACACGGCTTGTAGATTTCTATCGTGATCCCGCTCTGCGTCTTCTTGCGTTGCGCCACGCCCCACAACCAGGATGTCATCTGCAATTACTTCAACACCATCCAGGCCCTGAAGTATTTCATGCATTCTTCGTTGAAATTCTTCCGGGGCCGTCTTAATGCCAAATGGTCACCGAAGCCACCTATTTCGTCCAAATGGCGTCCAAAATGTAGTAAGTTTACTGCTCTTTTCATCTAGACGCAGTTGGAAAAACCAGTCTTTAGCATCTTGCACTGAGAATATCTTTGCATCTGCTAGTTTTGTTAGCACTTCCTCTATTGTTGGTAGCTGATAGAGGGATCTTTTAAGCGCTACATTTAAGTCTTTGGGATCCAGACAAATCCTTAATTTCTTATCAGTTTTCACAATCACCATGCTACTCACCCAATCTGTTGGCCCTGTCTCCTTGACTAGAACTTCCTTTTCTGTCAGCTCATCCAGTTTTTTCTTTACTTCTTCTTTCAGTGCTACGGACAATCTGCGTGGTTGGTGTTGCACAGGCTTGACCTTTGGGTCAATTTGTATACTGTATACTCCTGGCCAACATCCTAGGCCCTTAAACACATCTTCATAATCTGCAATTATGTCCGAGGTTTGTGAAGGCCCTGACTTCTCCTCCAGGACAACTTTGCAAAGTTGTGCCTGAACTTTGACAAGCCCTAATCTTGCACATGCTTCTGCTGAGATTATTGGATGCTGCTTTTTTCTAACAATTTGAAAGAGCAATTCGTGCATCTCCCCTGCTGTGTAGCAAAGAACTTTAATCTGCCCTACTGGCACAATTAGTTCACCACCAAAACATCGCAACTTTGCTTTGCTAGTTTCCAATTTGGGCTTGTTTGTAAGTTTTGTTATGTCTTTCCATGACATCACATTACATGTTGCTCCTGTGTCCAATTGACGTGCCATATAAATGTACTTGTCACTTCGGCCTAGCCCTACTCTTAGCTCCAATTTAGTCAACCATTGAGCTTAAGGCCTACTTACTGTTATGGAAAACACTGCATCTTCATCTCCCTCTGTTGATTCGTCATCTGTTTCCTCAAGCTGTTTGACATAAGGCCTATTGTTGCTAGTGGATAAACACATCTTTGTAAAGTGGTTTCTTTTATTGCATGCTTTGCACTCTTTTCCAATTGCCGGACATTTAAATTTATCCATTAGATGCTTTTTTCCACAATATTTGCACTCAACTTCTTTGAGTCTAGGCTTACTCTTTGATTTATTCCCAGTTTTTGATGATTTGGATTTGGTATCATGCATTTTGTTGACAGCTGATTCTGTTTCCGGTACTAGGCCTACCAACTTTGCCATATGCAATTCTTTGCGTTCACTTGCCCGGCACGTTTCAATGGCGGTGGATAATGTTAGGTTAGGGTTGCTGATGAGTTTCTTCTTAACTTCTCTCTCCCTTATCCCCAGCACTAACCTGTCCCGTATCGCTTCATCCAGTTTCCTCTGAGGTAAAAATTCACACGTTGCTGCCAATTGCCTCAATCTATTTATGAATTCGTTTACCCCTTCTTCTGCTTCTTGAACGGCGCTGTAAAATACCGATCGTTCATAAATAGTATTTTTTTGGGGCTCAAAATGTTCCCGAAGAGCATTCAAGATTTCCTTTTCTTTCGTACGTTTCGTATCGGATAAGTCTAAATTCGTAAGACTTTTGGCGCACTCCCTTCCCAAAGCACGCCTCAGCACGGCGACGCGTATTTTTTCGTTCTTAGCGTCTAGCTCCGTGCCGACCACGTAGTCACACCAATCGTTTTCGAACAAACCCCACTGTTCCGCGGCTCTATGTCTGTCACCCACATTCATAGGTTCTGGCAGAGGTATTTGATGACTTTGCGCCATCTCTCTGAGTTCACTTATACTGTCTGATGCTTAAAGATTGCTACTTTTAATCAGACCCTCACTTCTAACATCATGCTAGCGTCAGCCATGATAAAGCACTGCCTTCCTAAAGCTTCTCTAGAAGCTAGACCTATGAAGTAGGCGCGACTTGTGAATTAGGCGTACTACTCGTAACACATCTTCCTTGATACCAATCCAGAACACGGTCTCGCGAGCCCGACGCAAACATACTTCTTTACCTGCATGGCTTGAGTGGTTTCTTTCGAGGATTTCTTTCTTCATTACCAGTGGAATAATAACTTGGTTGCCTTTGTACACTATTCCTCCCTGAGTTACAAGTGAATCTCGGAACGTCCAGTAAGCATGAAGGGGCAACGGAAGATCTTTTTTGTCTTGCGGCCATCCTCGGTAAATGATTTAACGAAGAGCTTTCAGTCTTGGATCTTGCTTCGTGGCTGTCTTGATCGTTTCGAGTCTCGTATCACTGACGTACGTGTACTCCTGGCTGCGTATCAGTGCAAGGTCTCGTAGTAACGCGTCTTCTTTGGTGTGATACACATACTGTATGTCGCATTGCTTTGCGCACTGTACGGGTGGATCAGAAGGAGCTCGCGATTGATAATCTGCGAGTAGCATTTCCGCTCCTTTCCTGTAAGCGATTTTGAGTCGAAAGTGTTGTAGTCGCATTATCATACGTTGTAGTCGTACTGGTGCAGCTAAAAGTGTGTTTTTTTTTTTAGGATAGTCTCCAGAGGTTTTGGGTCAGTCTCTACTGTAATACAGTTACAGCCAACCAGATATTGGGCAAACCTTTCCCAACCTACCACTATAGCCAACATTTCCCGTTCTATCTGTGCATGACGTTGCTCTGTGACTGTCAATTTCCTGGAAGCGAAGGCTACAGGTTGCCCTTCCTGCATAACAGCTGCTCCTAGACTATGCTGCTGGCATCACACTGTATGACTACTGGTTTTCTGGTATCGAAATATCGGAGTGTTGGAGCTGTTAAGATCTTGTTTTTTTCTAGCTTCCAAGCGTCATCTTCGGTTGATGTCCAGATCCATTCATCTTTAAATACGATCTGTCTTAGAGGTTCACAAATGTCAGTCAAATGAGGGATGAACTTACTTAGGTATGTGACGAACCCTAAGAAAGTTTGGACTTCTTTGACATTAGTTGGTTTTGGTGCATCACGGACTGCAGCCAATTTGACAGGATCAGCTTCAAGTCTGTGGTCTTCACTTGCGGCTTGGAGATCATCACCGCATCCATATATCATAATATCGTCTGCGACGATCTCGACACCCTTCAATCCATTTCTTCATTTCTGCTTTAATCATCCCTTCTCTTCTAACTATCATTACCTTCTGCCTCATCCGTGCCGGCCCTTTTTGCGATCCAAACGCCCACCAGTCTCCCCCCCCCCCACGAAATGTTTTTTTACGGCTTGCTCCCCTGATGACGACCCTAGTAATGATTAGGTTATGATTCGACTCTCTGATTGATTTGACATCACTTGGGCTTGGGCACAGATTGCGTCGGTTGTATGCCCAGTGCAGGAGGTCCCTCTAGGCACCGTCCCGGGGCCGGGGGCCGACTGCACTGATAGAAGGCACGATTGCGTCTGTGTCCTATCCGGACGTGAAACTAGCACTTTCCTACATACCTCCCAATGCACGAAGAAATCATTAACTGGCTCATCTTCATGAATAGTGTATGTTGTCATGTCTAGCTGCCCAATGAAATAGACCCTGTTCCGTTTACAATGCCCTATGTGGTAGAACCAACACGGGTTAGTTGAGTCTGTCATTCCGGGAACCTTTTGTAGGTTGTCTCCAACTCACCATGGCTTCTAGCACAAACAACGCCCCTGGGAACCCCCATTCCCCTGCAATCTCAATCTCAAACACCTCCGTTATAAAAAGCAACAAACGTCCCCGATCTTTGTTCGACACCCCGATCACGCTAGATACTGTACTCAAATCATTTACAACTACGGAAACTCAGCCACAATTTCTTGTTATTCAACTAGAGGACGAAAAATCATTTCTAACAGAGTCACCCTTCGTTATTGTCAAAGCTCTTCAATGCATTGCAGGCACCGTGAAAAATGCCAGAAAACTACGAAATGGCACTATTCTAGTAGAAACTACTTCGGGTGAACAATCCGAATTACTATCTAAGGCAACGTCATTTGGTAACCATTACAACATTTCGGTTAAGCCACACACCAGCTAAAACACATTTAAGAGAGTCATAAGATGTCCCGATTTACTGTACGCAAGCGACGAAGAGATTAAAGAAGAACTTGCCTCCCAAGGAGTTATTGATTTGAACCGTATTAAATCACGCATTGATGGTCAACTAAAGCCAACCGCAACAATTATTCTCACCTTCAGAACCCCTAAACTCCCGAACAAGATAGCTGCTGGTTTCCACATCCTGGACGTAAAAACGTACGTACCCAATCCCATGAGATGTTTTACCTGCCAAAGATTCGGTCATACAACAAACGATTGTAAAAATACGCCTGTTTTCCGGGTGTGTGGTCTTGATTACCATGAAGACACTGCCTGCACATCCCCAACAAAATGTGTTCATTGCCAAGGCCCCCACATTGCCTCCTCCCGAGATTGCCCGAAGTGGATCGAGGAGAGTAAAATCATCATCAGGAAGAAATCATTGCCCTGGAACGTGTTCCAATCGCTGAAGCTAAACGTAGGTACAACGTCATGAAGCCACCGATAAACCTACCCTTTTCATTCGTACATGTTGTCGCCAGCCAACATGCAGAATCTGCGGCTCGCAATGAAAATAAAGAGGACGAGAATGCTCAATTTAAGGAGACCATCAAGACGTTGCTTGAGGTTCAGAAACAACTACAACAACAACTTGCTGAACAAGCTGAGCAAATGAAGGATCAGCGTAACCAAATCCAGGAACTGATATCGATCATAAATAAAATAGAAACGCATGATTTGACGAAAGAGACTGTTAAAGGAAACCCTGAACAAACAAAACCCGCACCAGAGTGTATTAAACCAAACCCCGAACAGGTTACCAAAGGTAAGTCCAAATGGAGGCATCTGAAAATGACCCCACAAGCTCCCATTGACGAATCTTTTTGGCAGAAGGTCGGCGGTAGACCATACGCTTCATCACTTGAAGATGACATGATCAGTGATGAGCTGATCGACCAAGACCCCGCGTCACTAGCTCTAAGCCCTGCTAGCAGGGCATCTCAGTTTGTAAAGAAAGGAAAAAACAAAAATAAATTTTAAACCCCTAACGTAAGATCCAAGTTTAATTAAAGTTTTTACACGGATGTTTTACTGCAGTGAAAGATACAAGATACAATAAGATATAAGATACAATCCACATTAAAAGAAAACTTGTAAGGTAAAACTGTAGAAATCCATAACGTTTTAAAGTTCATACAATCAATTAACCTCATAAACAGGATTTAAATAGAAAAGAAAGCACTGATAACCCAGATGTTTTGTGCCTTTAAACCACAGTAATAATAATAATAATAATAATAAACCTTCAATCCATCGAGTGCTTCATGAAGTCGCCTTTGAAATTCTTCACTTGCTGTGGCGACACCAAATGGTAGGCGTAACCGCTTGTAATGACCTGGATTCGTCCAGACTCTACTCTCATCATCTAAATCTACATGCCAGTAGGCATCTTTAACGTCTACCACCGAGAATATCTTTGCTTTCGCCAGCTCAGGTAAGACTTCTTCTAGCTTGTTTATCGGATACCTAGGCGTATCCAAAGCTATCTAGACATAGTCAAATTTTCGAACCTTTCCGAGCTACAACAGCGTTGTGTGTCCAAGGAGTAGGTTCATGCAACTTCTTTATAACTCCCCTCTCCTCAAGCTAGGTTAAGTAATATTTTAATTCCTCTCTAATGGCTACTGGTATGCGTCGTGGTTTGTGTTGAATGGGTTGCGCATCCGGATCAATCTTCAAGTGACACTTACCGGGCAGCTTACCAAGACCTGTGAATATATCTCGGTATTTGTTAGTTAGACGATCGAATTCATCGACGTGACCTTTTACTCCATGAAGATCTGCAAGTATTTTAACAAGATGTAATTTTATGCTAGCATCGCCTGACAATAGAGTAGTGTAGTTACCTTTGACTATCTGAAATATTGCCGAACATTTATTTTTCTTGTATCTACAATCAATCTGTGCTTGGCCTAATTGTTTTAATATTTTCCCACTATAAGTCCTTAGTTTGACAGAACTAGGTTCAAGTGCTTTGCAGTCACTTTGCGCAGGTTGCTTGAATTGCACTGAACCCATGACATTACAGTCTGCGCCTGTGTCTATTTGAGCCTCTATGACATCATTCTTGCCAGCCACACTGATTTTGATGTGTGTCATCATGGCCTTAACTTTATGGACATCATAACCTATAGTGCTCACCTGATATAGTGATTCATCGGAGTCCGTACTCGGTGCATTCGTATTCTGCGATACGACATTTACTTTTTTCTTTCCTTAAGACTTTTGTTGTTGCTCAGTACCTTGTCTGCTTAGGCACACATTTGAAAAATGGGTTTCCTTGTGGCAAATGTTGCATTTTTTGCCAAATGCAGGTCAGCTTTCCCGCACTCGTTCATGTTGACGCCCACAGTATTAACATGTTTTAATAACCTTCGGAGTCAGCTTACGATGTGACTTTCCCTGTTTGGACAGTATGTTTATTGTTTACTCCATGGCTTGATGAGTTGTCAAGTTGCTGTATCTGTCTTTCTGTAATTTCCTCTGACCTGCACGTTTCTAGGGCTTTGTCTAGAGTTAAGTCAACTTCAGTTAACAGACGGCAGCGCGTTCTAACTTCTCGGATCCCTAGCACTATCTTGTCCCGCATCATGTCCTCAGTCATCGAACCGTAAGAACATATTGTAGCTACTAGTGTCCTTAGTCTATTGACAAATGCATCTACTGACTCGCCATCCTCCTGTCCAGCGGAATGGAAGACATATCTTTCATAGATTACGTTCACTTTAGGAAGAAAATATGCATCAAGGTGTGATATTATTGACTGAACTGTTGACTTTTCAGCATCAGACAATGTTAAGTTTTGAAAGATTTGGAAGCAATCTTTCCCAACTGCACTCAGAAATGAAGCCACTTGTTTTGCGTGCGGTTTTAAGTTTAACTCGCTTGCATTGACATAGTGGGTCCATTGCGCTTTAAAAAAAGATCAATTCTCTACCACGTCTCCGCCAATGACAACAGCAGAAGGAACTAGAAGCCTCACCATGTTGTAAAGTCCTGGTATAGCTGGGGTTGCAGCGTTCATCTTCGTATGGAGACTACGCTCTAGGCCTACTTCGAAAAACTTCTAGAACATCGAGCGGCATCGACGTGAGTTTAGGTTTGTGCACCCGTGGTTGAATTCATTCTTACAGCGAGAATTTCAAGTCAAGTTGATACCACGTTACAACATCCATAACTTCAGACACCATGTATGAAGATGTTATCCAGTAAAATACATTCAGTGAGTTGCAGTTAAAGCCAAGTTTATTACTGCTTATGACATTGACATTGACATTGATATATGGGCGTGCTAGGCCTACGTGATCCTGCTCAACAGGTTGTCCAACCTGGCAGTCCAAATCTACACAGGGTTACCACTTATATTAAAGACGCGAGGTCCTCTTGATCTCCACCTAGCGGAGGCTCGTCGAACTAGAAGCCTCCACTAGGCGGAGATCAAGAGGACCTTGTTAAAGACATACCGTATCTAGGGAGCAGTGATTTCAAGTACTGTCACAAGAATAGTTTGAATGTTGAATAATGGAGCTGGTTGATTTACACGTGTTTTTTAAACTTGTGAAAATGGATTGGACGACCAGCCCCCAACAAGGGATTCATAGACTGGCTCAGCGGTAAACGCGAGACTCCACTCGTGAGGTCGCCGGTTCGAAACGGCCATCGCTGATTATGAATTAAGTTTATTCCTAATGTTTTTTGTAGTCAAAATGCGAATGCCAGGATTGAGTACTATAAATAATCATTGCTCACCTACCGGTGTAATGTTGTTGTGGAAGAGTTAAACCATTACCAGTCCTATAAATACCCCTTGCTCACCTACCGGTGTAATGTTGTCTGTGGTAGATGTAAACTATTACCAGTCCTATAAATACCCCTTGCTCACCTACCAGTGTAATGTTGTCGGTGGTAGAGGTAAACTATTACCAGTCCTATAAATACCCCTTGCTCACCTACCGGTGTAATGTTGTTGTGGAAGAGTTAAACCATTACCAGTCCTATAAATACCCCTTGCTCACCTACCGGTGTAATGTTGTCTGTGGTAGATGTAAACTATTACCAGTCCTATAAGTACCCCTTGCTCACCTACCGGTGTAATGTTGTCTGTGGTAGATGTAAACTATTACCAGTCCTATAAATACCCCTTGCTCACCTACCGGTGTAATGTTGTTGTGGATGAGTTAAACCATTACCAGTCCTATAAATACCCCTTGCTCACCTACCGGTGTAATGTTGTCTGTGGTAGATGTAAACTATTACCAGTCCTATAAATACCCCTTGCTCACCTACCGGTGTAATGTTGTTGTGGAAGAGTTAAACCATTACCAGTCCTATAAATACCCCTTGCTCACCTACCGGTGTAATGTTGTCTGTGGTAGATGTAAACTATTACAAGTCCTATAAATACCCCTTGCTCACCTACCGGTGTAATGTTGTTGTGGAAGAGTTAAACCATTACCAGTCCTATAAATACCCCTTGCTCACCTACCGGTGTAATGTTGTCTGTGGTAGAGTTAAACCATTACCAGTCCTATAAATACCCCTTGCTCACCTACCGGTGTAATGTTGTCTGTGGTAGATGTAAACTATTACCAGTCCTATAAATACCCCTTGCTCACCTACCGGTGTAATGTTGTTGTGGAAGAGTTAAACCATTACCAGTCCTATAAATACCCCTTGCTCACCTACCGGTGTAATGTTGTATGTGGTAGAGTTAAACCATTACCAGTCCTATAAATACCCCTTGCTCACCTACCGGTGTAATGTTGTCTGTGGTAGATGTAAACTATTACCAGTCCTATAAGTACCCCTTGCTCCCCTGACGGTGTAATGTTGTGGTAGAGGTAAACCATTACCAGTCCTATAAAAACCCCTTGCTCACCTACCGGTGTAATGTTGTCTGTGGTAGAGGTAAACTGTTACCAGTCCTATAAGTACCCCTTGCTCACCTGACGGTGTAATGTTGTGGTAGAGGTGAACCATTACCAGTCCTATAAAAAACCCTTGCTCATCTACCAGTGTAATGTTGTTGTGGTAGAGGTAAATTATTACCAGTCCTATAAATACCATTTGCTCACCTACCAGTGTAATGTTGTTGTGGTAGAGGTAAATTATTAACAGTCCTATAAATACCCCTTGCTCACCTACCGGTGTAATGTTGTCTGTGGTAGATGTAAACTATTACCAGTCCTTTAAATACCCCTTGCTCACCTACCGGTGTAATGTTGTTGTGGAAGAGTTAAACCATTACCAGTCCTATAAATACCCCTTGCTCACCTACCGGTGTAATGTTGTCTGTGGAAGATGTAAACTATTACCACTCCTATAAAAAACCCTTGCTTACCTACCGGTGTAATGTTGTTGTGGAAGAGTTAAACCATTACCAGTCCTATAAATACCCCTTGCTCACCTACCGGTGTAATGTTGTCTGTGGTAGAGTTAAACCATTACCAGTCCTATAAATACCCCTTGCTCACCTACCGGTGTAATGTTGTCTGTGGTAGATGTAAACTATTACCAGTCCTATAAATACCCCTTGCTCACCTACCGGTGTAATGTTGTTGTGGAAGAGTTAAACCATTACCAGTCCTATAAATACCCCTTGCTCACCTACCGGTGTAATGTTGTCGGTGGTAGAGTTAAACCATTACCAGTCCTATAAATACCCCTTGCTCACCTACCGGTGTAATGTTGTCTGTGGTAGATGTAAACTATTACCAGTCCTATAAGTACCCCTTGCTCACCTGACGGTGTAATGTTGTGGTAGAGGTAAACCATTACCAGTCCTATAAAAACCCCTTGCTCACCTATCGGTGTAATGTTGTCTGCGGTAGAGGTAAACTGTTACCAGTCCTATAAGTACCCCTTGCTCACCTGACGGTGTAATGTTGTGGTAGAGGTAAACCATTACCAGTCCTATAAACAACCCTTGCTCACCTACCAGTGTAATGTTGTTGTGGTAGAGGTAAATTATTACCAGTCCTATAAATACCCCTTGCTCACCTACCAGTGTAATGTTGTTGTGGTAGAGGTAAACCATTACGAGTCCTATAAAAACCCCTTGCTCACCTACCAGTGTAATGTTGTTGTGGTAGAGGTAAACCATTACCAGTCCTATAAATACCCCTTGCTCACCTACCAGTGTAATGTTGTTGTGGTAGAGGTAAACCATTACCAGTCCTATAAAAACCCCTTGCTCACCTACCAGTGTAATGTTGTCGTGGTAGAGGTAAACCATTACGAGTCCTATAAAAACCCCTTGCTCACCTACCAGTGTAATGTTGTTGTGGTAGAGGTAAACCATTACGAGTCCTATAAAAACCCCTTGCTCACCTACCAGTGTAATGTTGTTGTGGTAGAGGTAAACCATTACCAGTCCTTTAAAAACCCCTTGCTCACCTACCAGTGTAATGTTGTTGTGGTAGAGGTAAACCATTACGAGTCCTATAAAAACCCCTTGCTCACCTACCAGTGTAATGTTGTTGTGGTATGGGTAAACCATTACCAGTGCTATAAATACCCCTTGCTCACCTACCAGTGTAATGTTGTTGTGGTAGAGGTAAACCATTACCAGTCCTATAAAAACCCCTTGCTCACCTACCAGTGTAATGTTGTCGTGGTAGAGGTAAATTATTACCAGTCCTATAAATACCCCTTGCTCACCTACCGGTGTAATGATGTTGTGGTAGAGGTAAACCATTACCAGTCCTATAAAAACCCCTTGCTCACCTACCAGTGTAATGTTGTTGTGGTAGAGGTAAATTATTACCAGTCCTATAAATACCCCTTGCTCACCTACCGGTGTAATGTTGTTGTGGTAGGGGTAAACCATTACCAGTCCTATAAATACTCCTTGCTCACCTACCAGTGTAATGTTGTTGTGGTAGACGTAAACCATTACCAGTCCTATAAATACTCCTTGCTCACCTACTAGTGTAATGTTGTCTGTGGTAGACGTAAACCATAACCAGTCCTATAGATACTCCCTGCTCACCTACCGGTGTAATGTTGTCTGTGGTAGACGTAAACCATTACCAGTCCTATAGATACTCCTTGCTCACCTACCAGTGTAATGTTGTCTGTGGTAGACGTAAATCATTGCCAGTCCTATAGATACTCCTTGCTCACCTACCAGTGTAATGTTGTCTGTGGTAGACGTAAATCATTGCCAGTCCTATAGATACTCCTTGCTCACCTACCAGTGTAATGTTGTTGTGGTAGAGGTAAACCATTACCATTCCTATAGATACTCCCTGCTCACCTACCGGTGTAATGTTGTCTGTGGTAGACGTAAACCATTACCAGTCCTATAAATACCCCTTGCTCACCTACCAGTGTAATGTTGTTGTGGTAGAGGTAAACTATTACCAGTCCTATAAATACCCCTTGCTCACCTACCAGTGTAATGTTGTCTGTGGTAGAGGTAAACCATTACCAGTCCTATAAAAACCCCTTGCTCACCTACCAGTGTAATGTTGTTGTGGTAGAGGTAAACCATTACCATTCCTATAGATACCCCTTGCCCACCTACCAGTGTAATGTTGTCTGTGGTAGAGGTAAACCATTACCAGTCCTATAGATACCCCTTGCCCACCTGCCGGTGTTATGTTGTCGGTGGAAGAGGTTAACCATTACCAGTCCTATAGATACCCCTTGCCCACCTGCCGGTGTTATGTTGTCGGTGGTAGAGGTAAACCATTACCAGTCCTATAGATACCCCTTGCCCACCTGCCGGTGTTATGTTGTCGGTGGTAGAGGTAAACCATTACCAGTCCTATAGATACCCCTTGCCCACCTGCCGGTGTTATGTTGTCGGTGGTAGAGGTAAACCATTACCAGTCCTATAGATACCCCTTGCTCACCTGTCGGTGTAATGTTGTCTGTGGTAGAGGTAAACCATTACCAGTCCTATAAAAAACCCTTGCTCACCTACCAGTGTAATGTTGTTGTGGTAGAGGTAAACCATTACCAGTCCTATAGATACCCCTTGCCCACCTACCAGTGTAATGTTGTCTGTGGTAGACGTAAACCATTACCAGTCCTATAGATACTCCCTGCTCACCTACCGGTGTAATGTTGTCTGTGGTAGACGTAAACCATTACCAGTCCTATAGATACTCCCTGCTCACCTACCGGTGTAATGTTGTCTGTGGTAGACGTAAACCATTACCAGTCCTATAAATACTCCTTGCTCACCTACCAGTGTAATGTTGTCTGTGGTAGACGTAAACCATTACCAGTCCTATAGATACTCCCTGCTCACCTACCGGTGTAATGTTGTCTGTGGTAGACGTAAACCATTACCAGTCCTATAGATACCCCTTGCCCACCTGCCGGTGTTATGTTGTCGGTGGTAGAGGTAAACCATTACCAGTCCTATAGATACCCCTTGCCCACCTGCCGGTGTTATGTTGTCGGTGGTAGAGGTAAACCATTACCAGTCCTATAGATACCCCTTGCCCACCTGCCGGTGTTATGTTGTCGGTGGTAGAGGTAAACCATTACCAGTCCTATAGATACCCCTTGCCCACCTGCCGGTGTTATGTTGTCGGTGGTAGAGGTAAACCATTACCAGTCCTATAGATACCCCTTGCTCACCTACCGGTGTTATGTTGTCGGTGTTAGAGATAAACCATTACGAAGCAAGGTTGGAAAAATAACTAATATGGACCAAGGAAAAGCTAGAGGGAAAAAAAACATAACTAAAGTCAAATTATATTTAAGAAGCGTAGGGATGGAATGAGACCGTCTTCGGTTGTGGGTATTGTGAGCGCGTCAAGCGTGTCATCGAGTAATAGGCTTCGGCTCGGTTCAAACCGTCTTACAGTGCGACTAACAAACATTGGCTGGTCGACAGTGAAACAGGTGAACGCAGAATGTCTTATGCTAATTATAATATGACAAACATTTTGTCGGGTGTAGTTAGTGCATGGAAGGAACCATTAGCACCTATTACACCCCCCCCCCCCCACACCTAAAACCAAAAATCTGATCTGGTAGCCCGAATGTTTAGCTTCTGGTTATTGGTTACGATTTGTTTTTCCCGTCCATTATGTCTCATGCAGATGCTGTTGGAGTGCAGGTTATACATATACCGACAATATACATAGCCGCTTTTAATTACCTTCGAAACATTTTGTCAAACTCACTTTAAAAATAATGATACATCAATTCAGTGTTTCCGCATGTTGCATGCATAGAAGATTCCATGGACTCGGGTCAATGTTTGTTAGTTGCCTTACAGGACGAGTTGTGCCAGCTCGGACCCATTACCAGATGACACGCTTGACGCGCTCACAATACCCACAACCGAAGACGGTCTCATTCCATCCCTACGCTTCTTAAATATAATTTGACTTTAGGACTGCTTTACGCGTGCGATTCAATACTACATTTATGCCACTCATTCTGTGTTATGTTTTTTTTTGTTTTTTAATCTCTTGCGATAGGGATCGAACGCAGAGTCTGATCAAGTTGAAATTTAGACCATTTAAAAACTCGATGAGGATTGAACGCCATAAGTTTTGTGGGAAAATTTGTAGAGAAGTTAATTAGTTAAAACATTTTATGCAGTCAGCATTCACAAGGTTGCTGTGGAACCTGACGCATACCTTAGTTATTGAGTTGTATATCCGCTTCAGCTTATAACAGCTCCTGTCTTCACTCCCTGATAGTAGCTGTAATTTCTCTTTGCCTTGTAATATATCCTTGCACATGTAAGCTTCGTTTAGCTCTCCTCCTCCGACTCGAAGTTTCACTACTAGAATGTCCGAGTTGAGTCCCCGTTCATCCTGCATGAAGTAGAAAGTATCTGAAGGCCATTTCTCTGCGTGAGGTTCTACTTCCACAACGAACGTGTCTCTGCTCAGTGGTATTAACGTATCGTTTTTAACGTCGAGGTGATCTGGAAACCAAATAACCATTAGAGACGGATTGAAAGTTATTAACTTCTACTCTTAAGTGACAAAATACAACTAACTTAACTTATTTCCCGTCAATCGTACGTGCAGTTAATCGGTATCAACTTAAAAATACTTATGTGTGTTTCAACAATAGGGCACTAGCAACACCAAAAGACAACAATGGAAAAATGAATTGAACTGATGGACAAACAATCAGCTGTTAAAATAATAAAATTGCAACCATAGAAATAAAAACAAGTGTAGCAATAGTAACTGCTCGCCATTTAAAACTTTTAATGATAGACAACAACTAAAAGTGTTGTGTGTGTATTTGTTTGTTTTTTGTTTTGTTTTCCAAAATCAGAAGAAATTATTTTTTGACAGCTTGTTGTTTGTCCATCGATTCAATTCATTTGTTTCATTGTTGTCTTTTGGTGTTGCTGTTGCGCTATTAATCGTCAACTTCATACTGAAATTGCAAAAGCTCCATATATGTGGAATGTTTAACAAAAAAGATGAAAGCATCCGACTTATTACGACTTGTAGTTTTTAAGCGAGCGAAGTGAGCGTCTCCATTACACTTTCATGGCACTCGATTTTTTGTTATGTCTGTCCATAGCGGTGGAATGGAATGTCCGATCGAGTTGCAATTTTGAATGTCCACAAGCTTCCATGTGGGTTGAAGGTGGATAAATTTGTGGCAAAATCGTTCGTAAAGTTACCAAGTTACACCAGAGTTACTGATAGATATTTTTTCTGAAACAAAATGGCGGCAAAGTGTGAGATGGTCATATTTTCATAAAGAATTTTCCGGTCACGAATATGTTCATTTTATGGCCATGTGATAAGTGTTGCAAAGTCACACTTAGGTTGGAATTCATAGTCGGCCCCTACACCTAGGGGCACCCATTGTTGCTATGGATTTGTTTTGTTTATGGGACATAACATGCAAACAAATGTTACCTTGGTAACAATGGGCGCCCCTAGGTGTAGGGGCCGACTATGAATTCCAACCTTAGTGACTCGAAAATATTTTAATGAAACACAGTAACGGCCAAATCGGGAGGCTGCTTTATTATAGTAACTTTTTGTCGGGTCGCGAAAATACTAACAACGCAATCTGATCCGTATTAGAGGCAGAAATTACATTTCTATTGCTGTCAATAAGTGAAAGTAACGGTGGCGGGCCGCGGAGAAAACACTAGACGAAATGACGACGATAAATCTTAGCAATGCACATTGCACAGTATTCAACAATGTCGGGAGGTTTAATAGCCTTGGAAATTAGAAAAAATATTGCAATGCTACTTAATTTATTGTTGTTTATTGTTGTTTTTATTAGCTTTGAGAACTTTTCGCCAGAAAGTTATGTACGCGCAGAGTGATTTCTTAGTGTAAAATTCAGATAGATTTATTAAACAAGTGTAACGAGCGTCTCCATTCTACTCTAATGGAACTCGTTTTGATTGTGTTTGTTTTTTTATGTCTCGCGATAGCGGTCGAACGGGAGCGTCCGATCAAGCGAAAATTTGGACAATCCACAAGCATCAAAAGATAACTAATGTGTCTAGTTTTTTGGCCAAATCTGTCAAAAGTTAAAAATGTACAATGTATACTTGAAAATATTTTCTGAGACAAACTTTAGGCCAAATGTGAGTTGGCCATATTATAGTATATTTCCGTCAAATCACGAATATACTATTTTTAACGCTTCCCGATATTTATTGTAGGTACAAAACATTTGTATTGCTGAATTGTAGTGAACTTACTATGACACACAAAAAATACAAGCTATAATATATTTTTATTTTTTTTTTGTAATTAAGGCCAGTGTAGGGCACCAATGCCCTCTTTAGCCTGATGAGTGATGACTGATGAATGATAATGAGGAAGGAAGGAGGGGAAGCCTCGTACCGGCACGTAGCCTACTCCTGTCGAAAAGTACCAAGGGGACCATCGGCTTTACGTCCCATCCGAAAGGATGGTGTAATTTTGACCAGTCGTATACGTTCCTCCACTAACCTGGACTGCCGAGCAGTTGACGAGAAGAACGAAGCTGTTACACAAGCTTTCGAGCCCTCCAATCTGTTCTAACCAGCGGTAACTAGTGTTTCAGAGGCGAGTGGTCACCCATCCACCTCCTGACCTAGCCCGAGGTTGCTTAACTTTGGTGTTCGTATGGGAACCGGCTAAGCGACCACGGCTAAACCGTTGGATATAATATATGGATCTTTTACTGAACAATAGCAGGAAATATAACTATGACAATAAAATTATAATCTTTGCACATTATTGTTTTGCTTGTTGTTGATGGTTGTTTTATGAACAAATATGAACATTCTTATATTGATAATATTGTGTTTGTTAGTAATATTGTTGTTTATTGTGTTTTCTGTATAAAATAAATAAATAAATTCACATTAAGAGTCTACCCACTCAGTAACTAAACTGATTTGCAGTGGGGGACTTTAATTTAAAGTGACTAAACCAACCCTGTAGGCTTCGAACACCATCGACGAGTGAGCAATAACCAATCAAAGATCGATATTTCAAATACGAAACATATGAATCAGTGATTGGACAGTGCGAACACCTGCGGACAAATGCCAGAATCAGCAAGGCCGATTCAGAACAACTTTGAATTTATTGAGTGCTTCGTTGCTAGGACGGCTCCAAAGTCACCGTTTACTTATTTCTCAGCCAAGAAGTAATGGAATTGAATCCACATTAGAAGTTAAAAAATTTATGCCTGAAGCGGGATTTGAACCCGGGAGCTTCTGTTGAACGGCGCTGGAGCAAAAAAGCCGTTTTTGACACTTCTATCTTTATTTCCTACATTGAACAATGATGATAGCATTGAGAACCGTTCGCCATACAGTTCGTGGACATGGACTCGCTCGCTTATTAACGCGTCACACAAGAGCGTTTTCCTAGTAAAATAGTAATTTAAGATAAGATGATATCGATTTTTGAAATTACATTGAAATAGTATTTGGCGCAGTTGTAACCCATATCCCATTCAGCATAGAACCTTTCTTTCTTCTTAATCATATTGAACCCAAATCAAAAAACTTCTTTATATAAAACATTTCCTGCAGTGCTATTGTCGGGCATATTGTGTCGTTTTGTTGAGAATCGTTTTACGGTTATATGTTTACTCTGGGCAGCCCCAACCCCGAAATACAATACTGCTTAAACCACTGCTTTTATACTAATAATAATAATAATAATAATACTACTACTACTACTAATAATAATAATAATAATAATAATAATAATAATAATAATAATAATAATAATAATAATAAAAATAATAATAATAATAATAATAATAATAATAATAATAATAATAATAATAATAAGGCTAAACGAATTGATCATAAACTGATGAAAAGTAAACTAATTTCTGCATACAAGAAACGAATAGGATCCATTTTAAAAACACAACTGAATGGTTAAAACAAGATCAAAGCAATTAACACTTATGCTATACCGGTACTTACATATTCATTTGGAATTATTAACTGGACACAGACAGAACTTCATGGCCTAGAAAATCTCACCCGCACAACATTCACCAAATACAGAAGTCATCACCCTAAGTCAGCAATAGAACGAGTGACTCTACCTAGAGAAAAAGGGGGAAGAGGCTTGATTGATTTAAATAATTCATATTATAAACAAATTGAAATTCTAAGAAAGTACTTTTATACAAAATGCCCACATTCACAACTTCATAGAGCTATAGTATCGGCAGATAAGTCGCTTTCTCCCCTCAATTTAAATGACGGAAATTTAAACTTGCTTCAAAAACTAAATTCTGACACAGCAAAAGAGATCAGAATATCAGAAAAGACGTTACAAAGCAGACATTATAAAGAACTTCTTACGGATAGCGTCGATAGGGTAGCATCGAACAAATGGTTAACGTCCGGAGACATTTTCATCGAAACAGAGGGATTTATGATCGCTATTCAAGATAAAGTAATCAAGACTAACAATTACAAAAAATACATACTGAAAGACGTCACAGTGGAAGATAAATGTAGAAAATGTAATATGAACGGCGAAACAATTGAACATATCGTATCTGGGTGCAAAATGCTTTGTCAAACAGATTATCTTCATAGGCATAACCAAGTTGCAAACATTATACATAAAAAATTAGCCATGAAGTATAAACTTATAAACACAACCACTGCGTATTACAAATACAAGCCTGATATGGTATTAGATAGTAAAGACTACAAATTATATTACGACCGGGCAGTTATAACAGACCAAACCATACATCACAATAGACCGGATATTATATTTATTGACAAGAAGAAACAAGAAACGATTTTAATTGATGTTGCCGTCCCTTTGTGCCACAATGTAGAGACAACTTGGCGGGAAAAGATAAACAGATATAAGGAATTATCTATTGAAATAAAAAGGTTGTGGAAGCAGAATAATGAAACTGTTATACCGTTAATTATATCAGCAAATGGCATTGTTTCACGTAAACTCCATGACAGCATTAAACTAATTGGTCTCCAACCGAACATATACATCGAGATGCAAAAAGCAATTATTTTGAACACGTGTAGGATAGTGCGAAAATTTTTGAACTAAGAAGAATGAAGACTTCAAGAAGTTCTCCATCCCGATGGTGGTTTTCGTGGTTTCCACCGTACAAAGAGCGAATTCTGGGATGAGTACAAATCGGCCACGACCGTACATAGCATCCACAGTTCGGTTTGGAAAAAATAATGTGGACAATTTGATATATTCAGTAGTTCTAAGTAGATTTTAATAAGGTAAACACATAGAAATACTTGACATTTTGTGTCCGTACAACATGTTTATGCCGGTTTTGACCGAGTTTGTATATATTGCAACAATAAAATAATAATAATAATTATTATTATAATAATAATAATTTTTTTATTTTATTTTTTTATAAAAATAATAATTTTTTATTTATTTCAGTTTTATACATTTTTTAAATCTTGGTATAATTTACACAGTATACAATAAATAAAAGTACACATTTAGAAAAATAAACAGACACAAAATAATATAAGAACAAAATCACAACAAACTAAAAATTTACGTTAATCGCTTTGCCCACTAAGCTTAATAATAATACAAATTATAATAATCTTGAAAACTTTAATACCCTTTTTAATTCTCCAAATATGACAGCTGTTTTAATCTCTACAGGAATTTTGTTATCATAATACTAATATAAATATAAATGATAATAATAATTAAATCAAAACTCTCAACAAACTAAATATTTTAATAAATCGCTTTGCCCACTAAGCTTAAAGAAGCTGAACAGTGGGCTTCGCTTCAAATTAAAATACAAAAAATTTTGGAGCGGCATACATTCATGAGAAAAAAACTAAACAATATTCAATTTTCTTATACATCACAATAAAAGTCTACAATAAATTTAACTAACAAGGATAATTTATATTTTGAACAAAGGCAACAAACAAGGATAGATTAATACACACTTTGCCACAAGTCTGGTGCACCAACTACAGAGAAAAATTGGAACGCGGAGAAAGTAAAGACAAACTAAATTAACGATAGAAGATAAAGTCTTAATCCTTTTTTGATTTCAAATAATTTGGTCAAGTTAATTAAATTATCAGGCAAATTGTTAAATGTGACTGGGACTAAAAACTCAAAACACCTTTGGCCATACTTGTTTATACACCTAGGAACTTCATACTTCAATTTTGACTGACTGCGAGTATTTAAATTTCTACATAACACAATTTTATACTCACTGATAACGTAATATTTTAATATTAATTGATACAAAAATAGTTCTTACACTAGTAGAACATTGCACAAATAATAGGCTTCACGAGTCGAATGAATTTGAACATTGTGTGGTCTTATTTCACGCACAAGTTTATTTTGCAAAACTTTTATTTTATTCAAATGAAAAACAGTAGCAGACCCCATGCCAGAAGACCGTACGCTATGACAGACTCTGTAAGCGCAAAATAAACATTACGACGCGCAGAAAAGGGCAAAACGTATTTTAAAAAGTAGCACTGCCTGAGGCAAGCCCTTAATCTATTACAAACCGCTTCAATCTGGGGTCTCCAACTAAAATGCTTATCAATGACTAAACCTTAATATACATGAGTGTCAACATTCTCGACAAAGTCCAGACACACACACTTAACCGGATCGACCTGATTATGTAAACATTCACTTGTGTGACTTATCACCCTAACTTCCTGGTAAACATCCCTGTTATGAGGCGTACACAAATGAATTAGTTTAGTCTTACTGATATTAATTACTAATTCTGCATCATGAAACTCTTTTAATAAGTTGATAACATCAATCTGCATACGCAACTCAGCAATTTTAAAATCTCTTTGAACCGATACTAACAAAATGTCATCAGCATACATAAAAACATAACAGTATTGAAAACATTTAACCAAATCGTTTACGTACACTAAAAACAAAATAGGACCTAAAATTGAACCTTGGGGAACCCCAGCATTAACCCCTCGTTCGTGACTGAAAACGCTTCCTACCTTTACCCTAATACGACGATTTGTTAAATAGCTTTTAAACCAACTCAAAATGGGTCCACGAACACCAATTTGCTCTAAACATTGCAACAATTTGGCATGATTTAGTGTATCAAAAGCTTTGCTTAAATCTACAAACATAGCAACTATGTGCATGTTATCATTTAATTTGTTATTAACTAAATTTGAAAATTTCACGAGCAGATCAGTGGTACTCTTGCCTTTTTGAAACCCAAATTGATTGGCGTTAATAATTTTAAATTTATCTAAATAGTTGCATAGCGCGTCAGCTACCACACGCTCCATTACCTTCTCAACCACCGAGAGCAGTGTAATTGGTCTGTAATTACTGAAATTCATATGACTGCCTTTTTTATATACAGGCCTTACAATAGATACCTTTAACATATCAGGTATTTCCCCCGTAGCTAAAGACAGGTTAATTATCTTCGCAATTATGGGACTTATCTGTTCGCTTACGTATTTTAAATCAATCACCCTCATCCCGTCAATTCCAGGCTGCTTATTTGTGTTTAAATTTTCAATAATTTTGCGAACAGTAGCCGAACTGACACTCCCGAAATACATTGACTGTTGCTGAGTGGAACGAGACAACAGCTTTGAGCTTCCAGTTGAGCATTGATGTTGAATCCCAATAATTTCTTCCACAAAACTATCAACAAATCTATTTGCCACTTCTTCTTCACTGTACAGAGTATATAAATATTTGTTAATTACAGAATCTACTGATTGACGCTTTGGTTTCCCCATTACATCATTTATTAGGGCTGGTCCACACAGATTTTTAAGACATAATGCATAAGGTTTCAACAATGAAAACAACCTCTTAAAACTAAAACCAACGTCTTAAAACTAAAACTTGTGTGAACGCCAGTACGTGTTTCCTATGATCTAACTTTACGACTACGCGTTAAACCTTAAATCTTATGCTTAAAAAATCTGTTTGGACCATCCTTTACCTGCCACGTATTTTTAATGTCTCCTTTATATTCCTCAAATTTATTCTTATAATACTCACGCTTGGCTTTAAAAATCTCTTTCGCTACTAAATTGCGAAAACGTTTATATTCTGTTTCGTATTACCGCCTCAAAGGGTTTGTTGGCCTAACATTTCTGCACCTATGAAATAACTGGTCCCTCTGCTGTGTCATAATGACAAGGTTATTAGTCATCCACGCCTTGTTAGGTCTTTTCCTCCTACGCCCCGATAACGTTAGAGTAGAATTGTCGTGTATATTTGTTATTATATTTCAAACTGAATTGTAAAGCTTGTTACAATCTTTTATTTTACTTAAGTATGTCCAATTTACCTCTTTCAATGCAGACAGCACTTTCCTTTCATTTAACAGTACTTGACGCTGCTGACATCACAATAATAATAATAATAATAATAATAATAATAATAATAATAATAATAATAATAATAATAATAATAATAATAATAATAATAATAATAATAATAATAATAATAATCCTGACATGGTTTTCGTGGTTTTCCATTGTCCATAGAATAGAATTACTAGGATGGCATCGAGAAATCGGCCACGACCGTACACACAGTAACACGATGCAAAGAAGACACACACGAAGACAACGCAAATAAGATCATATCATTATGTAGTGTATACTATGAACAAGTACTAATAAGACAGTAACGACTGAAGTTGAACAAGGTACCTCATGGAAATACTTGACATTACATCTGTATTGTCCGTATAACATGTAAACACCGGCTTTGACCGAGATTGATGACTGTTTAAACTAGTGACATGTGATTAATGAAGTTAAATAAGGTAGACACATGTAAATACTTGACATTACGTCCGTATAACATGTTAACGCCGGTTCTGACCGAGATTGTATGATTGTGACACATTCAATAAAATAAAGATAATAATAATAATAATAAAAATAATAATAATAATAATAATAATAATAATAATAATAATAATAATAATAATAATAATAATAATAATAATAATAATAAAAATAATAATAATAACAAAAATAATAATAATAATAATAATAATAATAATAATAATAATAAAAATAATAATTATAATGATAATAATATTAATAATAATAATAATAATAAAAATAATAATAATAAAGATAATAATAATAACAATAATAATAATAATGTATTTCATCATGGAAGGAAATGGGCGATATTAAGCCGCAAAAGCTTCTCTTACAATTTACCTCATCTAGCCTAAATTATAATATAACCTAGCCTATAGGGAACGATTACGGAGAACAATATTTATCTATGCTCGTAAAATACAGAATTTAATGTTTATAAAGTGTTTGAGCCGGGGTGCTCACTTCGAGAAGTTTTTAGTGGACTGTATAATTTGAGCTTCGAACTTACCCCAAGTTGTGAAATGATAGAAAGACATAAACTTGAGTTCGGAAGAGAAAAGTAGGAAGTATGATAAATGCCTGGAAGGCGATCGAGCCCAGGACAGCGGCGTAGAAGCAGTAGTTGCAGTGAGAGAGAAAACGAGAGAGAAAATATTACATGAAAAAAATATTTTTTTTTAAAAAACAACGCTTATATTGAAATGCACTAAAAAGTAAAAAAATCAATTCTCGCGCTTTTATTTTCCGAGTGAGGCAAAAATTTGTTGGGGTAAAATTTATTTTTTACTTTTTAGTGCATTTAAATATAAGCGTTTTATTTAAAAAAATATTTTTTTCATGTAATATTTTTTTACTTTTTAGTCTTAAAGAATCTTGCAATCGAATATATATCAAATATCGATTAATTAATTATGATGGTTTAATAGATTATTTATTAATATGACAATTGATTCATGTATTGTCATTAATAATACGTCTGTGTGAAAACTTTCAGCTCAATTCGACGTTCGAAAGTGGGTGTTTTATCGATTCCCATATAAAACATCAATTAATTAATTATGATGGCTAAATTGATTATTTAGTAAATATGACAATTGATTCATGTATTGTCATAAAGAATACGTCTGAGTGAAAACTTTCAACTCGATTTGACGTTGCAAAGTGGGAAAACATCGATTCCCATATAAAACATTTATTAATTATGATGAATGAATTGACTATTTTTAGAAAATATGACAATGGATTCATGTATTGTCATCAAGATAACGTCTGTGTGAAAACTTTCAGCTCAATTCAACGTTCGAAAGTGGGTGTTTTATCGATTCCCAAATAAAACATCAATTAATTAATTATGATGGTGTCGTGAGCTGGCTAGCACGACAAGTATAGTTTTTTCATATAATATAATATAATAATTTAACGTTTAACCATGCACAGATTATTGCTATAAAGGCATTTAGGACACCAAGTTATATTTAAGTGCAAATATCCGCTTAGGCGTACGATTTATAGATTTACCGTATTATCCTACTTTCTCTCGATATACAGTCCGAGCGATGAGTCAACTACCCAATAGGAAGTTAACATTGACCTACGTCACAAACAAGAGAGTAGAATCATATCAACAGGCTAAATAAACCTTGAGTAATAGCTGGGAATCAGGCTCTAGCATGACTTCTTATTAATTGAGTGTACTTACCGTGTTTTTTGTACCTCAAGATATCTGTATACTGGTGAGTCCATATTATTTTATTTACATTGTATTTCTCAATTTGCCTATTTTCCGGTTTGTCTATTTGTCAAGTTGTCTGGTTGTCGACATGTCTATTGTTAATAAATGGTCAAGGTTTACCGCAGTCGTATTTCGAAGTTACAATGTAACTTAAGAACCCAGTCACGCCTCATTCTCAAGATATTCCTCAATTGTTGTATAATTGTGTGTATTTGTGGTCTCACTCCCACAGTCATATGAGTGAGTGGTGGCAGCATTAACGTTACTTATTTAATCTAGGACCGCTCCACGTCACTGGTGGCTAGCGGTGGGATAAATTTTTTTTTTTAAATAATTTGTACACTGAGGCAAGTTTTGACCATTTTTCTTTATTTTACTTTTAAGCTATATTTACAATTCACACTTGTTTTCCCCCACCCCTCCGCCATGGCCCACACAGACCCCGAAGGCACCCCTCCTCTTGTACTCCCCGCACCTGTGGAAGATAAAACACCCATTAGTAACTTGCAACATCTCCAGTTAGTGCCGGAATTTTCTGGAAACAAAGGTACCGTTCGCGTACAATCCTTCTTTCACAGAATTGATGAGCTTGGGCTTATGGGCAACTGGACGCCCGTCCAAAAGGCGGTTATTGCAAGGCTTAAACTCCAGGGTGATGCCCGCGAGTTTGTGCTCAATAACAGCGACCTTATTAACGCCACCTATGATATTCTTAAAACTAGCCTCCTCAATTGGTTCCACGTGTCTGAATCCCATACCCAACTTGTACAAAACTTCTCGCAGTGCGTTCTTAGGCCAGGCGAATCTGTGCGGCAATTCGCAACCCGGCTTGTTATCGCTGGAAATAAAACTTTAATCCCTGCAGACAACGAAGCAGAGCGAAGGCTTCGTACACGTATCTTAAATGAGAGTATGTTAACACAATTCGTGAAAGGCCTGTCCGGGAACGTTAAGCGCTTTGTTTTAAGTAGCACCCCTCGCACTTACGAAGAGGCACTGACGGTCGCGTTAAGGGAGGAAGCAGTTGAGGCTGCAATGGGGTCAAGCGCAACGGTCCAGGTAGTCAATCAGACCTCCTCGTCCACCCCATGCTCACCCCTTCCGCACCATCAGCCGTCCTCTACGACCCCTGGTACCCCCCCTGTGGTCTCTACCCACCCTCAACCCACCCGACTTCCCCGTGTTCTTACTTGTTTCCGCTGCGGTGGAAGGGGCCACTATGCCTCCACCTGTAGCAGCCCCCCTGGACAGTCCCCAGCTGATCCTCTACCCTCTCCCCCCACTGGTCCTGAACCACCTCGCACCCCCCACCGCCCAACGTGTACCTATTGCCTACGGGTTGGCCATCTTCAGCGCGACTGCTGGCAGCTGGATCCGTCCCTGTACCGACCCAGGCATACTCACCCTAATCCACCCATCAACACCCAAAACCCTCCCCCCCAGCCTACTCCAACTTCTCAGGCGCAACGACTCAACCAGCCTTCTTTAAACTAACGACACCACTTGTGCAGGTCCCAACGCAAGTGGTTAAGATTAAACGAATCCACCTGCCTCCGGCTATAAACTCAATCCACACGGGCGTGGAAAAAACTTTAGTTCAAGTACGCATTGTTACTCCTCAGCACGAGGCGGTGGCAGTAATGTTGGTGGATACTGGAGCTGACGTCTCACTATTGAGTGATTCTCTTGCTGACAGCTGCGGAATCCCGGTTCATTGTAACACACGATATATCTCGAGTGTCACTGGGCACCCCTTACCGATCACGGGTGAGGCCCATGTGGATTTACGTCTTGGTAATCGTTGTTACAGTTATCCTAATTTCGTAGTGTTTAATCAAGATATGGGTCTCCAGTATGACGGCATTATTGGCAACGATTTTTTGCAATTTTTTAAATTTGATTTGATTTATAGTCGGAATCAGTTAATTGAAGGGACAAACGTAATTGATTTTTATGATTCTTCACGAGGGCCTACTTTGCGTACGGGTGTACGGCTCTTAAACAGGGGTCACATAGTAACTACTAAGTCAGGTGACGAGTTACCATTAGGCATTGCGCCCCCCAATAACGAGCTTATAGCCCTCCGTGCGGAAATTGCACGCCTCACTGCCCTTAATACCAATATTGCACAGGACAGAGACAATATTGCACAGGACAGAGACAATATTGCACATGATAGGGATAATCTAGCGCGTGATAATAAATCAATCACACATGATAGGGATAATCTAGCGCGTGATAATAAATCACTCGCACATGACAGAGACAATATTGCACATGATAGGGATAATCTGGCGCGTGATAATAAAGCACTCGCACATGACAGAGACAATATTGCACGTGACGCTGCCTCCATGTCCACCTATCTCCACAGTTTACTCCAATCAAAAGACAAACTCATTCAGGTGACTACTGCTGACTGTTTGACGTTGCAAACCAACATACACGATCTACGTAATAATAATGACCACCAAAAAAAGACGATAATTGACTTGACCACGAGTATACAAAAGGTCAAACTAGACAATTCCAACTTGCAGGGTAAGTTGGAACACGTCTATACGACCAATAACGCTCTACAAATATCGTATGAATCATTGCTTGATCACGTGCATACCTTGACTACCGACGCTACTCAACATTCCACATATGTAGGAACACAACCTGTGCCTGTCATGTTGTCTCAACCTGTGTCAGTGATTACTAAAACAATACAGTGTCCCCAGAAACAAGTGAAGGTGCCCTTTGTGACTAATTCGCAATCACAGTTAGGCAGTCGTGTAAATACACTAGTTCACACGGATATTTCTACGGGTGCCAATCACACGCTACAGACTATAAATTCAGCTTCTGTGGCGCGTACAAACGAGATTAGTGTTAAGAATGATGCTCATGATTCGAAACCGCGGTCGAACGCGAGACTCGTGGATGATAAGACGACGGTCAAAACTAGCGCTGTTCATCAGTTACGCCGTTGTCGTGAAGTTGTACATAAGGATAAAAAGGTTTTATTGTTGGCGACTGAAAACGTATTAAAAGCCGATGAAGTGCCGGTAATTGATATTGTTGCAAGGGTAAAAAATGATAATTGTGTGACCACAAACAGGCCTACCTACGCTGCAATAGCCAGTAGGGGTACTACGGTTGCAGATAAACAAACGAGTGATGTTGGGGGACAACGTGTATTAGAAGGTGCAAATGTTATAAATGATAAAGAGGTCAAGTTTGGATTAAAACACGATTTCAGGAATTGTTCTGCAGTTAAAAATGTACATAATGATATGCAGAAACTTCAGGAAAGTATGGCGACTGACTTCCAGCGTTGGCAAGCGGACAACGACAGATTGGTCGACCTAAACAATGACATGAAGCATTTTTTGGATAGCGAACTTTGTGTCACGAACCCCGGACCTCAGGCTTCCTCTGGACGACGGCCTGCGTCGCCTAATTTGACAAGGGTCAATGCACTAATTGATGCCCAGAATAGTAAGAAGAATGCACTTATCGAGCGCAAAGCGGCAGGGCGTGGATCGATGAGTTGTTCGCCATCACATACTTCTACTATAAATATGACAACCGTTAATAACGGCCGGCCAACGACCCACATTCCACAAGATAGAAATACCCCGCAATTAGCTGAAACTGAACGGTGCGTTACGCATGGCCTCGATAATCCAGTGGTGTCAACTGTGAATATGAATGTGGATATGAATGTAAATATGAGGACTAAAAATGATAATGTTGTTCATTCCAACGCTCCTGAAAACACACGTGACAATCTACGCACAATCGAGGAACTATGCAGTGTGGAACATTTGTCGGGCGACGTCCAGTCGCAAACCAGGGATATATTATGTGAATATGCCGATGTGTTCTTTAAAAAGGGAGACACAATGGGATTGGCTACAGGTGTAGAGCATAGATTGTATACTGGCAACGCTACACCCATTCGTTTGAAACCATATCGTACACCACATGCTCTCAGGCCCATATTGGATGAAAAAATTCAAGAATTATTGGACAAAGGCGTACTCATTCCTTCATTTTCAGATTGGAGTTCTCCATGTATGCTCGTTAAGAAAAAACTCGACAATGAATCTGACCCTCAAGAATACCGCCTTGTATGTTCGTACGAAAAATTGAATGATCTTTGTAGGGCTGATAATTACCCTATGCCTAGTGTTGTAGATGCTCTTGATAAATTGTCTAATGCCAAGTTTTTTACTGTTCTCGATGTTAAAGATGCGTATTACAATGTTCCTATAGCTGCCGAAGATCAGTGTAAAACAGCGATAGTTACAACGAACGGACTATACCAATTCACGCGTCTCGCGCAAGGTTTGAAAAGTGCCCCCGCCACTTGGCAGAGATATTTAGATTCCGTGTTTGCAGATTATAAAATGAAGTTTTTATTAATATACCTCGATGATCTTGTAATCTATTCAGAGACGATTGAGGAACATTTGGTTCGATTAAAACTTGTTTTACAGCGTTTACATGAAGTTGGTCTCAAACTTAAAGCCAGTAAATGTCATTTTTTACAGACGGAAATCGAGTACCTTGGTTATATTGTAGGACAGGACGGCGTTAAACCCTCCCCTAAGAAAATTGAAGTCATTAAAACATGGCCTCGGCCACAATCAGCTAAACAAATTAAACAGTTCTTGGGTTTTATGAATTTTTATCGCAGACACATAAAAGATATGGCGACTCTCGCAAAACCTTTGACAGATCTCACTCGTAAAAACACCCCGTTTAATTGGACGCAAGTACACGAGGATGCATTTTTAAAACTTAGACAAGCCGTTTGCTCTGAATCGATTTTAATTTATCCGGACTTTAATAACACTTTCATTCTTACGACAGATTGTAGCCAGTACGCCGCGGGCGCTGTTTTATCTCAAAATGTTAACGGTTGTGAACGTCCTGTAGCATTCGCCAGTCGACAGTTGTTACCAGCAGAAACCCGTTACTCGAGCTGGGAACGAGAGGGCGCTAGTGCCATTTGGGCTGTTCAATATTTTCGACAATATTTATTTGGCCGTCACTTCATTTTACGTTCCGATCACAAACCACTAAAACAGCTGCTTACGGTCGCGCAAATGTCATCTCGTCACACACGGTGGTCTATAATTTTGGCAGAATATGATTTCGAATTCCAGTACACACCGGGTTCACAAATTGCACACGCCGACGCTTTATCTAGGTTACAAGTCAATGTTTGCAATGATGGTACACACAACTTGGATGATACACAATACGAGCCGATTTGGGATAGGCGCCGCATTATTCAGGAACAACGTAGGGACGACACCTTGAAACCGATAATTGACTCACTTATTGCGGATAGTTATGCGCATGATGATTACGATTTACAAAACAGTCTTTTATACAAAGTTAGGTCAGTAGACGAACCCAACCATAGGCTTGTAATACCAACGTCAATGAAAGAAACTATTTTAGATGTGTACCACGCCGGTCCCTTCTCTGGCCACCCGGGTATCAGACGTACCACCGCCGCTATTGCACAACGTTTCTATTGGACAGGAATGCATAATGACATAAAACTTTATTGTAATAGTTGTATCTCGTGTCAACAACGGAAAGGAAAGCCCAGACCACCCCGAGCCCCCCTCCAGCGTTATCAATCGGTTGAATCAGTCTTTGATATTTGTCATATTGATGTTTGCGGCCCGTTTAATAGGAGTAATCGAGGTAACAAGTACGTTCTCACTTTCGTCGATCGATTTAGTAGGTACCCAGTTTATTGTTGTATTCCCGATCAAAAGGCGGAAACGATTGCGCGAGCATTTGTCGATAATATTATTACAATTTTCGGATGTCCTCGTACCCTCGTATCTGATAATGGGACTAATATGTTATCTAAAGTCTTTGAGGAAACACTTAAAATTTTGCAAATTAAACATTTAAATATCACCCCTTATATGAGCCATTCAAACGGTATGATTGAAGTTACACACAGAACGTTTCACTCTATTATGTCTCACTATGTTCAGAAAGCGCCGGATTCTTGGGATGATTTTGTTCCCTTAGTTCTTCTTGCTATGCGTAGTAACATTTCGGTAGCTACGGGTTACAGCCCTTATTATTTGTTATTTGGTAGAGATATGAACCTTCCCTATAGTGAGTTTGCGAAACCGGCAGAAATTAATTATAATGTTGACACTCATTTCCCCACTGAATTACAGCTTCGTATGAAGGATGCGTATGCAGTCACGAAGAGCAATATCGAGAAAAGTTTGGTTAATAATGAAGCCCAATACAATAAAACAGTAACTAAGATTGATTTTAAGATTGGAGATTTGGTGTTTTTGCACACCCCTGTACTTAAAGAAACTAAAACACGAAAATGGGCGCACATGTGGAGTGGACCGTACCGTATTTTGGATATCAAGCGTGACGTCACTTACTACATAAAACATGTGCATACGAATAAAGAGCAAACGGTTCACGTTAACCGCCTCAAGCATTATTATGAACAGCCTTCTTGGAATCCGACATGTGATATTATGACAGGTGATGTAAACGATTCGGATACGGGAGATCCCGTTACAGATGTTACAACTACAGGTGATGGTAATCTTAATCATAATATTGACACGGCGCGTGCTCCACGCATTAATAGGGAGGAATTTGCAGAGAATGAAATCGAAAGTGACAGCGACGACGCACGTGACACGCCCAGTTGTGACCGTTCACACAACATGCAACGTAAACTACCGGACACTTGTCATTACAGAAATCCTACGCCTCGTGACATACACAATCGAATTCGCGAAGATGAGATCAGGAGGGATAGGGAAGAGGCACTCATGCCCAAAATGACAGATGAGGATATTCTTGAAGTCTGCCCCCCGTCTTATCATCATGAAGTGGTATACGAACAGTTACATGAACCGCCTCTACGCACACCTGGACCGTCTACAGGTGCAATTCCGAAACAAAAGACTTCTATAACGAAAACATTACGTAATCTCATTCCTCTTCGTAAGAGTACACGTATTCGCACCCCGTCCTTGAAGGCGTTAGAGAACGCTAACACTCGCAAATAATATATTTATGTCACTTACTGACTCAGCCGAGTCGACTCCATTGCCTCTGTTGTCAGCGGAACTGTCCGAACAGTCCGCATAATATGTTATTCTTGTCAGGATATTCACATTTGTTATATTTCAGAAATTGAGACACGGTCGATATATGTCCCCTGTGATGTTCCCTCCATTGGCCCGCCACCAGGCTGCCTCAGTTACGCCCAATTTCGCATGAGGTGTGGCATCCGCTCCCTGGTCACCTTGGTCCGCGATCTTCATGCCATCGAGCCTGGATCAGACGGCCTCCTGTCACCCCGGAACCAAGCTCTCGCTCGATACGCCCGACAGGAAGAGGACCGCTATTACCGCACCTTCGGAGAGGACGCACTCTCCCTTGCTACAACGATCTACGACGAAGATGGGTCACAATCGGGCCCCCCCACAAGTTCTATGCCCCCCCCCCCCCCTTGAGACTACCGTCTCTACCTCAGCAGTCTGTGACGCCCTATCACGCATCCAGCACTGACTCCCGTAATGTTTGTGCTCACCGGACACCTCCCGTCTTCAGTTCGAGTTTCCGGTTCGTGCCGAACGCCCCCTTTCAAAACTGTAAAATGGTGCGTTCAAAAACTGTCATATGGTGCAGTAAAAAACTGTAATATGGTGCATTAACAACTGTGATTTTGTGCATCCACCAAACTGACGCAGTGCCGTCATCTCGTGTGCTCTACGCAACTAGTGATGAGTGAACATTCTACGCGCCTTTCTCAGTCTACATTTTTTTTTTATGGATTTCGTGTTTTGAGACTGACCTCGCATGCGTTATTCTTTCGGACTGATTTTTTGTGGATCTACGATTTTGGGACTGATATCACGTGTGTTTTTTGCGTTAAGACTGCTTTCATTTGAATTTACTACTTTTGGATTCATTTTATGTGTTTCTTTTTACACTGTTCTTTTGCATACCATTTAAAGACTGATTTTACATGCATATATATTATTTTGAGACTGATTGCTAGTGTATTTATACTTGTTGTTTTGTGTTTAGATTGACATTTGCTTTTCTCCGCAACTATTATTGTATGCCTTTTATTTATTTCATTGTTTCCTGTAACGAAGGCTAATTGAGAAGAGTTGCGTTTATTTTATTTATTGCTAAGTATCATTAATTACTATGTATTAATGGTTAATTTTATGTTTTCTTTGTATTGACTGTTGCTTTGATTGAGACGACTTAAGTTTTATACATAAGTATCTCTTAAGAAGGCACTTCAAGCTTCGTCCAACTCATTTAGAGAGAGAGCGATTAGTTCTGTCTCAAGCTCGGAGGCGGGCCCGGTGAGATTTCAGTCAGGCATCGAGAGCCAATAGCAATTATCGTGTGTGTCGCATGAAACAGAGACCACTTCAAGGTCAACTCGGCTGGCGATAGGGGAAATTATTACGTATGCAATACATGAACCACAGATAAGGAATTCGGAATTCCTTGCGTAATGAATTTCGTATCTGTGTATGAACGCTATTCGAAGCTCCGCTGACCAAAGTGGAACGTGAAGGTGACAATCATACGAATTAACGTTTCTTCTATAAATATAATGGTCATTTTTTATTAGCACAGTTATTACTACTTGTTTGTCGAATGCCGAGCAACTAGTACATTGAGTACAAATATTAATCTCATACATAATATAATATACAATATCATACACAGAATAGGCTATATTACATCATGATCCAATAACTTATAGCATCTTCTTGTACCATGATAGTGCATACAATCCCATAGTTATGTGGTGTTAAAACTGCCAGTTGTAAATCAAATAAAATCATGGGGCATGAACCATGATACAATGATATTACATGGGCATGAACTATGAAATAATACAATTATACAATTATATAATATAATATTTTACAACGGTGCCAGCCAGCACACTGCCACAAGTTGACTACATAGAGTTTACGACATATTAACGAATTGAAACTCAAGTTTCAAAATCAATTAAATTAAATGATTTACTCGGATCAAGATTTTCAAGACCATCTGATTTTCAAGATTCGAAGAGAAGATAGAAGGCGTGTGCGGCTTCTCGGGTTGCTTTTACGTGTAATTTTATTTTTCACAAATTTCAGTTTCTGATTTTTTGCAAGCCTCATTTTCGTTTGAGTTAACAAATCAGTTTTTCTTTTTTTTTATCTTTCTTCTTTTTCTTCTTTTTTCCTTTTTATATATATGTATATATAAATAATTTTTTTAACATTTCTCCTTTATGTTCCTTCATATTTATATATTTTATTTTTACTATTTAATATAATGCATGTTTACTTGATTTTATTTAATTTCTCAATTCATTTTTCTTGTTCTTGATTTTTGTTATAGTACAGTAGTTTCTTTTGTTTTGTTGTTATTGCTTCTTATGATTTTATTATTTCAAATTGTGTTGGCATAGCCTAGTTGTATTTTTATTGTTCACCTAAGTTGTAAATCAGTTTTTATAACTGAATAGGATAGACATTAAATAAATATATATAACAATAAAAAAATAAGATACATTTCTTACTAAAAGGCCACCTAAGTTGTAAATCAGTTTTTATAACTGAATAGGATAGACATTAAATAAATATATATAACAATAAAAAAATAAGATACATTTCTTACTAAAACTACTGATCCGATATCTTTCAAGCTTTCAAAAGATAAGTAAAAGTAAGTTCTCCACAGGTAAATCACAAAAGAGAAGCAATGTACTGTATTCCATATTTTGCATGACATTATATGATATGATGATATGATATAATATCCAACAAAAGACAACAATTACCTTTTTTAAATGTTGATTCTTTCATAAATTCGTATTTCTTACGTAGTCTGTATTTCTGCCAAGACGTCATGCATAATATTCATAATTGAAAATTATTATCAAACACATTAACAGGATATGCCTAATTTCATGTAATCATGCTAAAGCCTGATTAAAACTTAGAAATAATAATTAAAAGGCCGGTATCCCGATCCCATTTCGAATATATGGTTCACACTTTCCTCTTGCCACCGCACGAGGTTTAGCTGCCAGTTTCTTACTTTTATAGAAGCATTCCGTGTTGCTATTGTCTTGGCCTTTAACTTTCTTGCCTCTTCTTCTGCGATAGTCTCAACAATGTGTGGTGCCCAGCCTGTGTAACTACTTCCCATTGCTATGACGCCATTAACTACGGCATAATTTGCATCAATATATGAATATCTTTTGCAATGAACCTTCGATGCTATTTTTGATTTTGTGTTGCAAACATCACATTTGAATATCCATCCATGTACTGTGGTTTCCATTTACCAACTGCTTCTCCAGATGTATGTTCATAGCATTGCAATCTGTTCCAATTCCAAAAGAATGCTTTTCATTCCAGATTGATTGAAAAACAAACGCCATATCCGAAAGGCGACGACCCGTTGTGTTTACGTTAGTTTTCATACAAGCAGGCGCGGACTGGCTATAGGGATGCCGGGATGCGAACGCATCCCGGGCCCTTTGGCAGTCCGGGCCCCCGGGCTGCCACCAGAAAGTTCCTATGATGTAAATACTTATTTGTATATTGCTGAAAAAATCTTAACCCCACTCTATAAGTATTATTTTGAAATTATAATTGAATTTATTGTAATATTTATTGTAAATATGCAATGTAATTAATTGAATATAATTAAAATTATTTTGCTAGTGGTAGGGTGGCCTCTGTTAATCGCGCCCTAAGATCACATTTTAGGCCATTAAATTCAATGCAACCCCCCAAAAAAATTTCGCCTTCAGCGTATTTGCCTCCGGCGGCTGGGGCTTCGCCCCAGACCCCAGCTGCGCCACGCAACCTCATGCGGGCCCCCCCAAAACCCAGCATCCCGGGCCGTTTTATCCCAGTCCGCCCCTGCATACAAGGGGATTTGACATAGGCTATTATTCCATTGGTAACTTGTGGTCTAAGATAGTACTAGAAGAAAACATTTTGCTAGATTACATAAGGAAACACTGAATACAAATTCATATTTCACCAACAAGTCAATCACCAATAATAATAATAACGAAATTAATAGTTCATATTATGTCACAATTCATATTCATATTTACCTATCCATTGTTCCAAAACAACGGCCAATAGCTGTCGCATTCAAAGGCACCGAAACATTTTGCTTGTCGATGTAAACGTAAATGCCGAGAAATGACTTCGCATTTATTAACAGGCTTATAAGTTATAAATACTCTAAATCTTATGGTACACATACATCATTTTATTAGTTAAAAAATGTCGAATGTTTTAATAGAAATATATTTAGTTTTTATTCACTTCTGAAATTTATAAACCCAAAGTAAAATACATAATAATATGCGTTTTCAGGGATTAATTGTTTATTACAAAACGCACTTAGATAAATAGTAAATTACATTATTTATAATATACTTTGCTGATCAGTCAACTCGTAATGATTTTATTGTCTCTCATCTAAACACTACACCAGCACCACAAAATACTATGTATCTATGAACGGATCCGTCTTAATTCCCGAAATATGTAAATCCTAGTTCGAAACCTATTCCTAGAATGTGGCTCGTTTGTAATCTAACATAAAATTCCCGTATTCAGTATAGAATGAAGCAAAGATTGGGGTCAGGGTGTGAATGAGTAGTAACTGGGATCATTCCTTGCTTGTACTGGGTATTGAGCTCGCATCATATGAGGACAACTTATTAACAATGGTATTACCACATATAAATAATTATTGGTTGTCTGTGGTATTACCTATTTACCCTAGCAGATAATTGCCCTCGCACAGATTAACAGAATAACATAACCATAACAAGAATAGCCGGACCGCACATTCCGGTTTCAAGAAGGGAACCGGAACTGTGTTCCGGCCCAAGTTACGCCCTGTGCATTCTCAATTCTATTTTTTAATTGAATGTAAAAAGCATTAATTTCCATTGTCATTGTAATGCCCGAAAGCCGGTCTATCGTTGCAAAGTTCAGCTCCAGACTTGACGCCATTAACAATGAGTAATCTCAGGTCACTGATTGTTGATGATTGTTGATGACGTTAAATGTAAACGTGGTCGTCATTATACAACTTGATTTGTACTTTCTTTGTAAATTCAGTGGACGTCAGTTTTAGCGGTTGCTGATCGGATGGCAATAAATTTATTTCAGAAACACAGTTGACTTGACTAACGTTCAAGTTGCGCCTTCAAAATCTCCCAATCGGTTACGGGGTGTAACCGATTGGGAGATTTTGAATCGGTTACGGGGTGTAACCGATTGGGAGATTTTGAAGGCGCAACTTGAACACGTTAGTCAAGTCAACTGTGTTTCTGAAATAAATTAATTCTTACAGAAGCAAATGTTTTGTGATGGGGTAATGTTACATGTTGTTAACAATTGTACTTGTCACAACTGTGAACTGTAAAGTGACGTATCGTCAAACCCCTGATAAAACATTGTACTATACCGTAACTTTGAAAATGTTCCCAATTGAAGTCGGACCTAGAACACGGTTACACACACATATTTTGTATGCAGATCCTATGGTCTTCGTATCCGATTTTGTCTGATTAATCAGAGTTACATTAATTAAAGTGGCGTTCACAGAAAACTCCCTTTACCAAAGGAAAGTATAACTCCTATAAAACTATTAAAGGACCGAGCACTGCTAGTTTTGCAACAACACTGTGACTCTTGGGTCTCCTAATCGGATTTGAAATCGCGATCGGTATCGTGAATAGTTACCTAGAACCAGTGTCGTATACAGAGAGGGGGAGGCTGGAGCCCCCCCCCCCCCCCCCCTCCCGAAATCCCACCTTTAAATATTCTGCAAATCATCAAACTTTACGCAAAAAATTAAGTAGACTTAAACATTAATTTCTCTATTTGCTTGGTCGGGAAACACTACCGTCTAGGTGAAATTGTATAAGTTATCACATTATAGGAATCTTATGTAATATTGATTGTTGAAATTATTTTGAAATCGTATTTGGCGTCGTTGTAACCCGTATCCCGTTCAGCAAAGCACATTCCTTAAATAAATAAATAAAATAAATTCACATTTAGAGTCTACCCACTCAGTAATTAAACTGATTTGCAGTGGGGGACTTTTAATTTAAAGTGACTAAACCAACCCTGCAGGCTTCGAACACCATCGACGAGTGAGCGATAACCAATCAAAGATCGATATTTCAAATACGAAACATATGAATCAGTGATTGGACAGTGCGAACACCTGCGGACAAATGCCAGAATCAACAAGGCCGATTCAGAACAACTTTGAATTTATTGAGTGCTTCGTTGCTAGGACGGCTCCAAAGTCACCGTTTACTTATTCCTAAGCCAAGAAGTAATGGAATTGAATCCAAATTAGAAGTTAAAAAACTTCTGCCTGAAGCGGGATTTGAACCCGGGACCTTCTGCATTGGAAGCAGGGATGCTAACCACTGGACCAACGAGCCACCTTCTAAAACACATCTTAAAACATACGGATTTATAAGAAATTGCCTGCGGCCCTATTGTGGGGAACATCCTCCACACTCCCCTTATGTCGTTTGTTGAGCACTTTTTTAAAGTTATGTTCTAACCTGGGCAGCTCCCCCAAAATATATTCGTGCGCACGCCACTGCCTTGAACCATGGCTCTTACGGGCATCCTGACAGCGACATTACGATTTAGTTGTGAAAACCACGGCGCTCGGTTCCATTCCACGCTTAGGACCTGCGCCCCATCCTTATGAGCCACTCGGACGTCTTATTTATTAATATTACCAAAGCCAAAGGTTTGGTTAATATTATGAACTTCCTAAAATTGACAGCGCTTCCAAATAGTTTATAAAATAATGAAATAAACCAAGATAATATGCAACTACAACAAATACTTGCGTATTTGATCCGTTCGTATCGATGATATCGTCTTCTTGCTGCACTTGTAACTGATGACCACACTCATTGTCACTGAGTTGTTCGGATCGTTCACGCGCTTTGTTTCTCATTCGATACGCTAAAGCTTTTCGTGACTTCAGCCTCGAGGGGCGTTATATTATTTTGTATCGACAAAAGGATATCAAGTGAATATCATCGTCTAAAAGTTGTGCGGGTTTCGAACACACGTCCCTCCCTAGGCGCCATACGATTATGACCTACGACCCAACCGCTAAGCTATATAATTGAGCCACGGCGGACGGCTACGTAAGAGATTAGATAAATATAGATTTAATACATACATTTTAGATCAATACAACTAGAAAATAAATATTTTTTCGGTGGTCATGGCTCCAAATTCACCTTTCGCGATGATTTGCATATTTAAATCCATAATATTTCTGCATATATTTATTTGAGTTATACTATTACTATTTCACTATATTAGTATTATGTTTTTATTATATACTCCACCCTAAAACGATAGGGAAAGCTTTTATTAGTAGGAGGTTGGGCTTCTTCGGGAAGGAATTAGGGCTGTTTTAGTTATGAACACCATCATTCGTCTTACGACTGAGGAAACCCTCTTGAAAAGTAGAGCCAGGATCGCCGGTGATGGAAATCGAACCAGCGACCTCCCAAAATAGAGTCGTGTACTAACGCGAAAACCTTTCATCAGTAACCATATTCCTTGTGTGTGATGTCGCATTCCGTCACAGATAACGAGAATCCGTTATCAGTGATTTCGTCCTTCCCCTCAACCGGCCCATGACGAGCCGTCTTACTCCCACCCGTCAGTCACTGATAAAGCGTGTGTGAGTATGCCGCTGACTGCACGAAGCGCTCGTTGTCGGGCGACTAATTTTCTACAATGTTAGTAAACTTTTGAGAAACTTTGCTCAAGAACGGTTATAGATATCTTCAAAATTTAAAAAGCATTATACTTACTGCGTTGAGTTGTATGTTCTTACATGGTTATTTTTCTCAATTTTTAGAACGTTAAATAAAAATATGCAATTACAAAATACAACTATAATATTTTTTTAATCATATTTAAAATTTACAAAATCAAAATATCTCGATATTAAGCCGTTAAATAGTGCGTGATTTATTTATAAACGTTTAATTTGAATTTCTGAAGGGATATTTGCGTATGATAACCTTTTCAAAGTCAATTTTGCATATGTTTATTAAAATACAATTATTGTAGTCCAGCTTTGTACAATAAAAGCAAAGAATACCCAACATTAAAGCTGACAGTTTGAGGGTTTCAAAAAGCCATAAATCGTTTTCGTACTACTATTATTGTCGAAGATATGACTATTTTATTACGAACTAAGACAAACTATGCTAACTTTCCCCTTACCCCTCTAGCGGGCCCTAGTCCTTGCTGTAGTGACACCTTAATGGTTTATTTTATTTCATGTTTTGTTTTGTTTTGACTGAAGATAAGAGTTGGTTTCATTTTTTTCTGATAACGCGTCATATGGATATGAATGTGCATATTGTTTATTTTTCAATTGTTTTCTGAAATCCTTGTGATTTGTGAATTGTGTTTCTTAATGGCTAAAATGAAATATGGATGGGTTAATTTTCGTTATTTTGATTTTCTGCAGTGAGTACATACTTGAGAATTGAGAATTTGGTTACTGTACTATGAATAGATATTGTATTGATGATTTCTTTGTTTGTTTTCATTTGTATTTGAGAATTGAGAGTTTGGTAAAATAGTTCTGATGATTGTAATATGAATATGATGTATTGATGATTTCTTTGTTTGTTTTCATTTGTATTTGAGAATTGAGAGTTTGGTAAAATAGTTCTGATGATTGTAATATGAATATGATGTATTGATGATTTCTTTGTTTGTTTTCATTTGTATTTGAGAATTGAGAGTTTGGTAAAATAGTTCTGATGATTGTAATATGAATATGATGTATTGATGATTTCTTTGTTTGTTTTCATTTGTATTTGAGAATTGAGAGTTTGGTTTAATAGTTCTGATGATTGTAATATGAATATGATGTATTGATTTCTTTGATTGCTTCAATTGTTATTTGAGAATTGAGAGTTTGCTTAACTATTTCTGATGATTGTAATATGAATATGATGTAATGATGATTTTTTGTTTGCTTTTATTGATATTTGTGAAATTGAGTTGTATTTTTTAATATGATCTGTCAATGGTTTATTTTTATTTCATTATTTTTTCTTGATTGACATTCTTGGAACTGAGTTTATTTTATGTATTAGCATTATGCACTATAATTTTGGTTACATTTGTTTCATTGTTTTTCTTGTGTTACTTTAGAGATAAGAACCGTATTTTAAATTGTATGTATGATTTTAATGTTTCAAGATTTTGCATCCTTTTGTTTATTTTATTTAACTTTTCGTTTTGTTGGTTTCTTTGTATTGTTATACTCATATTTTTACTTGGTACAACTGATGTTGTTCATTTGGTTTATTGTGGTATATGTTTATCTGTTTTGTATTTACGATTGACTCACCGTAACGCTTTGCTTTTGTTACGATATATTATGTTGCTTTTACGTGCAGACTCACCAGGTCCTTTTTATTATCTTTGCTTTTATTGTAACATTTGAATATGTTAGGATGTTTTCATTTTTAATTTGTTTTCATATTTTGTATCACTTATTATGTTTGGTTAATCTCCCTTTCATATATTTATATTGTGATATATTTTATTTTTGGGATGATTTCTATAATTGTGTTAGTCCATTCAGCTACTCTTTTATTTGTGACTTAGCATGCAATCTGGACACGCCTCGGTGTTCATTTGATTCCCAATTTATATTATTTTCATTACGTAAGCGCCGCGATACGCTAACTTTCACTTTGTGTTGATTTGGTCTTTATATTGTCATTTTCGTAGATTCCTATTATTCACAGTCGCTTAAATTGTTTTATTTTAGTAACTTGTTCTATTTTGTACTTATAACTTAATTATTCATTTCAGTTTTATTTTCTCTTTGCTTTTCACGCTCGGATTTTAGTAATATATTCATTAACTGTCATAACATGTGTTCCGCACGCGTCAATCTACTTTGCTTGCAGCCGCTTGACTCACACATTGCTCCAAATATAGATTTATTGTTTGGTATTTCCCCTGATTATAACATCTAAGATGGTAATAGTACAATGTACTTACCTGAGCTTCAACATTGACTTACTTTCCATTTCACTTGTCGTAGCATCTTGGGTTTCCGCGGTATGCGCTGCCGTTCTGTTGGCAACACAAGAAAGTTTCTTCTTGCATACCGGGCACCGACGTCTTGTCAGGTTTTCCTCCGTATGATCACATGGTTGCACTTGGAAATACGGGACGCTAGGGGTCGCCTCCCCTCAGTGTCCTGTGTGGAACACTTGCACGTGTGGAAGCCTTTTGGCAACGGGCATAATCGCGTGTTACCTGTACGATGCTTACTTTCACTTTTACTACGCATTTGTCATCGATTATATTCACCCTCCCAATTTTAATTTTTTTTATTTTGATGCACCCTTCTGGAAGGGTACTTCAAAATTTGGAGCGATGGGGGTGATGTCGTGAGCTGGCTAGCACGACAAGTATAGTTTTTTCATATAATATAATATAATAATTTAACGTTTAACCATGCACAGATTATTGATATAAAGGCATTTAGGACACCAAGTTATATTTAAGTGCAAATATCCGCTTAGGCGTACGATTTATAGATTTACCGTATTATCCTACTTTCTCTCGATATACAGTCCGAGCGATGAGTCAACTACCCAATAGGAAGTTAACATTGACCTACGTCACAAACAAGAGAGTAGAATCATATCAACAGGCTATAGTTGATTTACGGATAATTAGAGACTTGGGTATATAAGGTGGGTGGATCCACACCCACGGGGTCAGAAAGGTGTGATCGATTGGCTAGTATCTAGCCTGGTGCCCAACTCTTGGTATATTACTAATTAAATTCCCCCTTTCTTGGCGAACCACTAGGCAATATTTGCCGTGGCAAACCATAGTTGGGCAGAATTACGGTAAATAAACCTTGAGTAATAGCTGGGAATCAGGCTCTAGCATGACTTCTTATTAATTGAGTGTACTTACCGTGTTTTTTGTACCTCAAGATATCTGTATACTGGTGAGTCCATATTATTTTATTTACATTGTATTTCTCAATTTGCCTATTTTCCGGTTTGTCTATTTGTCAAGTTGTCTGGTTGTCGACATGTCTATTGTTAATAAATGGTCAAGGTTTACCGCAGTCGTATTTCGAAGTTACAATGTAACTTAAGAACCCAGTCACGCCTCATTCTCAAGATATTCCTCAATTGTTGTATAATTGTGTGTATTTGTGGTCTCACTCCCACAGTCATATGAGTGAGTGGTGGCAGCATTAACGTTACTTATTTAATCTAGGACCGCTCCACGTCAATGGCTTAATTGATTATTTAGTAAATATGACAATTGATTCATGTATTGTCATAAAGAATACGTCTGTGTGAAAACTTTCAGTTCGATTCGACGTTGGGAAGTGGGAAAACATCGATTCCCATATAAAACATTAATTAATTATGATGAATTAATTGACTATTTTTAGTAAATATGACAATTGATTCGTGTATTGTCATTAAGAATACGTCTGTGTGAAAACTTTCAGCTCAATTCGACGTTCGGAAGTGGGTTAAACATCGATTCCTATACAAAACATTAATTAATCATGATGAATTAATTTAATATTTAGTAAATATGACAATTTATTCGTGTATTGTCATTAAGAATACGTCTGTGTGAAAACATTTAGCTCAATTTGACGTTCGGAAGTGGGTGAAATATCGATTTCCATATAAAACATCAAATTATTAATTTTGATGGCTAAATTAATTATTTAGTAAATATGACAATTGACTCATGTATTGTCATTAAGAATACGTCTGTGTGAAAACTTTCAGCTCAATTCAACGTTGGAAAGTGGGTAAAATATCGATTCCCATTTAAAACATCAATTAATTAATTTTGATGAATCAATCAATTATTTAGTAAATATGACAATTGATTCGTGTATTGTTATTAAGAATACGTCTGTGTGAAAACTTTCAATTCGATTCGACGTTGGGAAGTGGGTTAAACATTGATTTGCATATAACACATTAATTAATTAATTATGATAAATTAATTGACAATTTAGTAAATATGACAATTGATTAATGTATTGTCATTAGGAATAAGTCTGTGTAAAAAAATTCAGCTTGATTGGACATTTAGAAGTAGGTGGAATATAAACATCGATTTCCATATAAAACATTAATTAATTTATTATGATGAATTAATTGAGAATTCAGTAAATAAAACAGTTGATTAATGTATTGTCATTAGAAATACGTCTGTGTAAAAAATTTCAGCTTGATCGGACATCTAGAAGTAGGTGGAATATCGATTCGAAGATTCCGTCCAGACAAACAAGGCAAGCTAATATAAGCGATGTAATAAAAAAACTGACATGACTCGACGAGGCCGGAACTTGAACTATACTGACGAGATAAGAGACAGTGCATGTGCACGGAAAACAGGAAAACTGTGGGAAATGACGTGATTAGCCGGGAATCGAAACTTATAAAATAATAGACTGAAATACCAACACCACGAAAATACAAAACCCCAGCGTCGAATAAACGGCGCGAACACAAAGTATAATTCAACAAGAATAATACATTTACATTTTAGTGACACAAATTGAACAGGATAGACAACAACTAATGAATAACTTGATTTAACACCTAGAGAAATACCAATGGCCATCACGATACAAAATATTTGGTTTTTGCAAACGTTACTTATAGTTGGTTTAAATTATTGTTCATTGAGAAGATATCGAAATGATTGATTCATATTTAAGCTTAATGTCTTATATTTTTGCAACGTCGCTAATCAAGACGAAGACGCCGTTTTAGTTTCAATTTAAATTTTGGGTGGGGAAGATCATTTTTAATTGTAATTTTGTTGTACGTCGAGGCAGCGCTATGGGTGAAGGATTTTTTTTAAGCGGTTGTGGAGTGAGGAAATATCGATTGATATTTTATGTTTCTTAAAGTACAGCAGGGTGCAGCATTTCTTAGGTAATGTTTATGTCTAAGATAAGTTGGCAGGCCCGTTGTGTGTAGTGCAACCTAGCTGAAGAGCAAAGCAATTTAGATTTGTAAGTGACATGGTCATATTTTCTTATATTACAAGTGTATTATATGCATGGATTCTGAGCTGTTGTATGCGTGTTTTATGCAGACTGTCTAAACAGGGACCATACACAATATCAGCATAGTTCAATCTAGACAAGATGAGTGTTGTAACTTAGTGTACTATATGCATGGATTCTGAGCTGTTGTATGCGTGTTTTATGCACACTGTCTAAACAGGGACCATATACAATATCAGCATAATTAAATCTAGACAAAATGAGGGTTTCCACTTAGTGTTCTATATGCATGCATTCTGAGCTCGTTGTATGCGTGTTTTATGCACCCTGTCTAAACAGGGACCATATACAATATCAGCATAATTAAATCTAGACAAAATGAGGGTTTCCACTTAGTGTTCTATATGCATGCATTCTGAGCTCGTTGTATGCGTGTTTTTTTGCAGACTGTCTAAACAGGGATCGACTTGATACAATATCAGTATACCTAAATGAAGACAAAATGAGAGTTTTCACTAACAGCTGTATTCTTTTTTGTGGTAGTATTTTTGAATATTAATAACGATGTTTTAAATTTGAAAATGTATGTTGTGTGAATTTACTTAACTGATGTTTGAAATTTAGGAGTTCATAAATAGGCTAAGATTTTTCTAAGTTTCAGAATTTGGGAGAATGTTATTGTTAATTTGCAAATGTAAAACTATTTGTAAGCAAAATTTGTTTAAAAATAATTTCATTACTTGTACAATATGTTGATTTTTTTAAAAAATATTTGTACTATATTTGGTTATATAATGAATAACTGTGGGTTTACATGAATTTAGTTGGAGGGCATGTTTATTTGAAGTATCACTGACATATGTCATGTCAGAATTCATCTCTGTTTCAGCAACTTTGACAGCACTTGTGTCGTAAAATAGACAAAGTTGACTGGCATCTGTATCTAGTGAGATTTGTAAGCTTTATCGTTAGAACAGTAGAGGGCTTAGTTTTGCACCTTGTGGAACATCTTTGTTATTGGTTTAGGTACTGACAATATAGAATTTGCTGCACAAATCTGTGATCTGTTCATATTGATGTAATTAGTGGCAGCGCTAGTTTGGATAAACCAAAATATGAAATGTTTGCAAGCAATAGTTCGTGATCGATAATATCGAATGGTTTTGAATAAACTAACATCACCATTGCGGTTATTAGCCCTTGTCATCGGCCCTATATCCATTATATATATTTTATTGATATGAATGTATATATTTTCACAAACATATTGAAAGGTTTACTTTAATTACGTCAATAAACAAAATTATCGTTCGATACTCGATGTGCAATACAATTCTGATAGTCAATAATAAAAACATTATTAAATGGTTTGATTTTTGGCAAGGCATATTGTTTATGTATTATTTTGGTGTTCTCGGGCCTATGTTGATTGAAATATTCAAAGATTCCACCAAATACTGGGCCTGGCCCTCAAGTGATTATACACGCAACAGTGTCACGTCGAATGTGTCCTAAGAATGTTGCTTTGTTATCGTTGTGCGCTTGGTTAGGTGACATAATATCACGGAATCTAAGAAGGAATGCTTCGTGTTTGTAAATTTATAATCGTTTGATAATATCGATCGATAATGCAGTTACCTTTTCGATTATCGATAATTTTTATTTGATCGTTGTGCATCCATTATTAAGTAAATAGTAACAATTAAATATGAATTATATGTGAGGTGTTATCTGGGAATGGGATAACAAGTTTAATAAAGACAAGGCCATGTAAAGTTAATATTTGGAACTATGTATTTCTCCAAATCCTGCCTTTATTGATATAATTATACCTGTGGGTGGGTTGCTGGAGATCCATTCACAGCTGTAGGTCCCGTCAAAACACGCACTCACGGCAACGAAATCTGAAATAATTGAAAGAGTATTTTTCCTTTAGCCTATCATACATTCAGACAAAACTAATTAACAACGGAACAAGAAATACAACTACAGTACATTGTTATGCAAGTTACTAATAAAGTAATAAATATGCCAAACAATGCGAAAAATTGCAAAAAAAAAAAAACGGCCAAGCCCAAATCGTAGCCAAATAAGAGCACACGCGCAAAGATGCCCATTTCAAAAGGCTCAACATTAAATGTAGTGATATCTACAATTGTGGCCGAGAAAATTATTTTGTTTACAATATATAAATATAATAATTAATGGAATAAACACAAAACGTATCAATGTTTACATTTCTTAATAATTGATAAATAATGAATAACAATTACTTAATTAAATTGAATAAATTAATCTTTTCGATTCGAGAAAACAAAATAGACGCACATCATTTATAAATGCTTGGCCGATGAATTTGCATTCTCAATTTAATTTTTCAAGTCCTGAAATGTTTCTAGAATTAGTTTAAATTGATTTCAAAATTCATTAACGTGAAGAATTATAACCTTTTTTGGTATATATTGAAACGTATTATTGAAATACGTGATCCAACGCCAAATTAAACATTCATCGGCCAAGCTGTTTATTATAAATGAAGCGTGTTTATTTTGTTTTTTCCAATTAGAAATGTTTCAATTATTCAATTTTTTTGTTTTTGCTAAAAATATATTAATTAATCAATTAATTATAAATGCATATATCAAGATCCATCAATGTTTATATCAATAAACTCTTCACGAATACGACCAATAGGATATTCGTTGAAAAGAGTCCAGCACCAGGTCCGATACTATACGGCAATAAAGAACTATGTGCACAATGTCGCACCATGATATTGAAGCCAGCAACCATAGAGGAGTTGGTAACTGTAACTAAATATGCAAGGGTCTTACCTATGTATAAAAATAAGCGAGATAAGAAAAATGTGAAGAACTACTGTCCGATTTCCATTTTACCTGCATTTTCAAAAATCTTTGAGAGACACGTTTAACCGGTTAATGAATCATGTTTACCATTTTAACATAACTACTTCGACTTCCAGAAAGGAAAATCTGAGAGCAATGCACTGTGTTCTCTCCACAAGAAAATTCTTAAAGCTCTGGATGCGGGTTCTTCAATAGTGGGGATAGCATGTGACCTTAGTAAGGCTTTTGACTGTGGCGAACATCGAATTCTAATAAATATATGGACCTCATTTTAGGATAGGCGATGAGGCTCTCAACTGGATATCTCCATATTTAACTAATAGAACTCAACAAGTTGTAATTAAAACTTGTTGTAGGCTTTCGCGGCCCGAGTCAATATTAATAATTCTTGGCTGTCGGGTGTCGCTTCGCTGTTTGGCCCCATGGTAGACAAGAACTTGATGAGTTTTTTAGTGTATTTAAACAGTCTCAGTGAAAGTATAAAATTTACTATGGAAGTTGAGGTTGGGGGAAAGCTTCCGTTCCTAGATGTATTGGTGACTAGGCAAGGAGATGGCAGTTTAGGACACTCCGTTTATAGAAAAGCTACCCACACGGGTCGTCATTTAAATGCTGCTTCCAGTGGCGTATCCAAGGGGGGGGAGGGGGGGGACAAAACCCCCCCCTTTCGCAAAGGAAAAGTGTAAATTGCATTGGATTAAAAAAAATGGAGATATAAATATAGGCCTACTGTATTTTTGTTTTAAACACCAAAGACATAAGTTTTTGTTAAAAATACACACATCGCTCTATAATTCTATTTCTGTGTATTAACACTTCAGTTCGATTGTTGTTTTTGAAGCTTTTTTCGTTTCTTAAAGAGAAAATCGTTGACAGAAATGTATTAATTTTAGTTTAGTTGGCCGCTGTAAAACGCACAGATTTGCACCAAAATGACCTCGACGAGAAAATTTTTCCGGGGGGAAACCCCCCGGACCCCCCGTTTATTTTTGGTGCCCCTATCTATAATATGAGTTAAACCCCCCCCTTTTCAAAATCCTGGATACGCCACTGGCTGCTTCTCACCACCAACCGTCTCAAAAACGCGCTGTGATTAATACTCTAGCATGTAGGGCACATAGGATTTCTGACGACGAGCATGTAGAGGAAGAGGGTCTCATACTCCGAGAAATGTTAAGACAGAATGGCTATAACAGTCGAGACATTTCCAATGCATGGAGAAAAAGACTGTGTGTACCAGCCGTGCCACTAGCGACAAGTGAGTTGAGTCGGACAGCAACGAGGATGCCTCTTGCCTTCTTGCCATATGTAGAGAACACCACTGATCGTATTGCTAGATTATTAAAGAAGCACAATATAAAAACAATCTTTAATACTGACAGGAAGCTGAGTACCCTATTTAACTCAGCAAAAGACAAACCCCCTCCCTTAGGTGTACCAGGCGTGTATCAAATACCGTGTGGGGCGTGTGATAAGGTTTATATAGGACAGACAGGACGAAAAATCTCAACAAGAGTTAAAGAACAAAAGAGCCATGCACGTTTAGGACATGTTGAGAAGTTAGCCATTGCAGAGCATAGTGTTGACAAATGCCACATTATATATTTTGACAACACGCGCGTCCTGGCTACCAGTAAAGACTACCGCCCCCGCCTGGTACGAGAGGCTATTGAAATTGAAATGCAACCTGATAATTTCAATAGGGAGGACGGATTGAAGCTGAGTAGGGCGTGGCAGCCTACGTTGCAGCGCTTGAAACTCGCGCGGGCGGAACATGCGAAGCACATCGCGAAGGTTCGAGAACAAGCTGGCGCGCACGCGCGGGATGTTCGCGCGTCGGAGATTGCACGGCAGTGTGAGGCACAATCGCTGGGTAGAGCATGGATCGAGTAGGTTCTCTCAGTGACTGTCTCTTCGTTCTGAAGATGGACTATGCAATTAGTCCGAAACGTCAGGTTTTATTAAACGACAGACGCGGCGACACCCGACAGCCAAGAATTATTAAGTTGTAATTAATAACGGAACTGCTTATTCTGATTGGATGAAGATCACTGATGGTGATGGGGTGTCTCAAGGAAGCATCCTTGGAGCCGTCTTTCACATAGCTTATGTAACTAAATGATGTGTATTGTAGCGTGCGTGCTGACTCAAGTATTCTTCTGCTCGCTCATGACTCCACTGCATTGATCATGAGTGACCTACCCATCAATCTGCCTATACTGTTGCAGGCTCCGTTTTGGACAGTATTGAGGACTTTATAAAATAGATTGTGTCTAAATGTAAATAAGACGGTAGTAGTCAACTTCACTACTACCAGATCTACAAAGCCACAAATAAACGACACCATAGTAAGATCTGGCTCGCCTCGCTAAACACTGTTGATGAATGTCTCAACTGGGGAGCACACTGCAAGGAACTGTCAAGGAAATTGTGCTCGGCATGCTGTGCGATTTATTGCGAGAGACTTCCTGTTAACCATGGTGTTTAAAATCTATTTCGCATATTTTCGATCTGTCGCCTGCTACGGCATTTTTACATGGGGCATCTCTAGAGATACCATTTTGTGTGTTTTTTAATTACAAAAGAAAGCTTAAAGGCATATGATGGGAGTTGGCCCAAAGACAAGTTGCAGACATTTGTTTAAAGAGCAACAATTTATTACAATTTATTCCATTTTTAACGTGGAATCGGTTGTATACATTTCTAAAAATAAGCATGGATACGAAGCAAATGTGGAACAATAACAAAATAACCATACACACTTGACAAGACCTCGTAACAACTAGCCATACGTGAGAACAAATCTGCGTTATTTGAGAAAGGTGTTTGTTATATAGTTTAAGGCAGTGCGGGCACAGTTTTTCAGTTTTCTTAAATATGCACAACGTACCCAAGTTAAGCATTGAAATTGAAACCATTACTTCTGATAGTTACGATTTTTTTTCGTAATTTTTATTGTACCGGTACCGTAGATATTGCAGATGTACGCCGCTTCATTCAAAACCTAAAATCGCCCAAAAATACACATTTGTGATAGCCAGTGTTTTTGTAGTTAATGAAAATAATTTGTTCAAGGAGGTGTTAAATTTGCAGTTCGTTATCTGTAATAGTATTTGTGTTATGATTTTTCTCATCTACCGGTACACATTAGCTAATTTGTACCGGTTGATGAGAAAAATCATACCACACATACCATTAATGATAATGAACTGAAAATTCATCACCTCCTAGAACAAAGTATGAACGTTAACTACACCAAAATTGGTTATCACAAATGTTTATTTCTAGGCGAATTTAGGTTTTGAATGAAGCGGCGTACATCTAGCAATATCTACGGCACCGGTAAAATCAAAATTTCGAAAACACATTTCTCTGCGGCTGCGGAAGCCAAAACGTCTCGTCTTTTGTGTTTTGTATATATATATATATATTTGTTACGTCGTATCTTCGACCTTCAGTTGGCCTACCGAACTTTTTAAGGTAAGCTGTCGGCTCCCGTCATCTATTCAAATTCCCTAGACTAACAGCCTTTAGGCTCTATACCTATAATTAATTGACACCATTTTTTTGTCACTTTCAGAAGTCCTGGTTTCAATTTCAAAGCTCAACTTGGGTACATTGTAAATATTTTAGAAAACTAAAACCAAGAAACGTGCGTAATTTATCTAGCTGTAAGACAATCCGTTTTAGGGTAAAAGCTAATTTACTAAACAATTATTGTCTTTATGATTGGAATTAATAAGTTAACTTAAATATTAATCCAGCTCAAGTTAATTAATTGCGATAATATTTGTATTTACCAGTATTATATTAGAATAACCTGCAACCATAGACTATATACAATATCACGCTTGTAGATTCTATGTGTACATGTACCTGATGCAAAGCCATGTACATGTATGTGATCTATTTGGAATAACAAATGAAATAAGAAAGAAAATAAGCATTTATTTTTATTTTTTTCCATTAATTAAGCTAGCGTCCCCATTTGACCTTTATGGCACTTCGTACTGTTTTTTTTTTTTTTTTTTTTTTTTTTTTTTTTTTTTTATTTAGTTAATAAATAAAATAAATCCACATTTAGAGTCTACCCACTCAGTAATGAAACTGATTTGCAGTTGGGGACTTTAACTTAAAGCGACTAAACCAATCCTGTAAGCTCCAAACACCATCGACGAGTGAGCGATAACCAATCAAAGATCGATATTTCAAATATGAAACACGTGAATCAGTGATTGGACAGTGCGAACACTTGCGGACAAATGCCAGAATCAACAAGGCTGATACGGAACAACTATTTTTTTAAATTTATTGAGTGCTTCGTTGCTAGGACGGCTCCAAAGTCACCGTATACTTATTCCTATGACAAGAAGTGATGAAATTGAATCCATACTAGAAGTTAAAAAACTTCTGCCTGAACCGGGATTTGAACCCGAGACCTTCTGCATTGGAAGCAGGGATGCTAACCACTGGACCAACGAGCCACCTAAAAACAGTAAAGTTTTTTCCGGTCACGAATATATACTAATGTAAACGCGAACTGATACGTATTTGAGGCAGAAATGACATTTCAAATGCTGTCAATAACTGTAAGTAACGGTGGCGCACCGCGGCGAAAACACTAGACAAAATGACAACGAAAATTCTTAAGCAACGCACATTGCACTGCATTCAACAATATCGGGAAGTATAATAGCTATGGAAATTAGAAAATATTTGCAATGCGCATTCTTGAATTGTTGTTCAGCGAGCGAAGGGAGCGTCTCCATTAGACTCTTATGGCACTTCGTTCTGTTGTTGTTTTTTTTTTTTTTTTTTTTTATGTCTGTCGATAGCGGTCGAACTGAAAGTCCGATCAACTTGACATTTGGACTATTCACAAACCTCGATGTGGATTAAAGGTGGATAGTTTTAAGGCAAAATCTGTTGAATAGTTACAAAGTTACACATAAATTACTGAAAAATATTTTTCTAAAACAAAATGGCGGCAAAATGTGAGATAGCCATATTTTTCTACAAATTTTTTCGGTCACGAATATGGTCATTTTATGGTTATTTGATAAATATTAGCAAAGTTACACAAAAGTTACTCGAAAATATTTTTCAAGGTGGCTATATTATAGTAAATTTTCGTCCAGTCACGAATATACTAATTTAAAAGCGATTTGATACGCATTACAGGCAGAAATTACATTTCTATTGCTGTCAATAACTGTTAGTAACGGTGGCGGACCGTGTAAAAACACTAGACAGAATGACAACGAAAATTCTAAATAACGCACATTGCACTGCATTTAACAATGTCGGGAAGTATAATAGCTATGGAAATTAGAAAAATTTTTGGCACCGCGCATTCTTGAATTGTTTTAAATTGTTGTTTTTATTAGCTTGGAAAACATTTCGCCAGAAAGTTTGTAGATATGTACGCGCTCGCTTATCAACGCGTCTCACAAGAGCGTTTTTCTAGTTAATTGTTGTTTTTATTAGCTTTGAGATCTTGTCACCAGAACGTTCGTAGATATGGACACGCACGCTTATCAACGCGTCAAACAGAGCGTTTTCCTAGCTAAGCGAGCGAAGCGAGCGTCTCCATTAGAGCTTTATGGCACTTCGTTCTGTTTTTTTTTTTTTATATCTGTCGATGGCGGTCGAACGGAAAGTTCGATCAACTTGAAATTTAAACCATTTACAAGCATCGACGTGGATTGAAGGTGTATAGGTTTACGGCAAAATCGATTGAAAAATTACAAAGTTACACCATAGTTACTGCAAAATATTTTTTGAAACAAAATGGCGGCAAAATGTGAGATAGCCAATTTTTTTTTAAGCTTTTTCTGGTCACGTATATGATTATTTTATGGTGATCTGATAAGTATTGAAAACCTTACACAAAAGTTACTCAAAATATTTTTCTCAAACGCAGTACCGGCAGAATGTGAGGTGGCTTTATTATAGTACATTTTCGTCCGAACACGAATATATTAATATAAACGCGATCTAAAACGTATAAGAGGCAGAAATTATATTTCTATTGCTGTCAATAACTGTTAATAACGGTGGCGGACCGTGTAAAAACACTAGACAGAATGACAACGAAAATTCTAATCAACGCACATTGCACTGCATTCAACAATGTCGGGAAGTATAATAGCTGTGGAAATTAAACATTTTTTTGCAAAGCGCATTTTGAATTGTTGTTTATTGTTGTTTTTATTAGCTTTGAGATCTTTTCACCAGAAAGTTCGTAGATATGGCCGCGCTCGTTTATCAACGCGTCAAACAGAGCGTTTTCCTAGTTACTATATGTATTATGCGAGCGAAGCGAGTGTCTCCATTAGACCTTCAGGGCACTTCGTGTTTGTTTTTTTGTTTTTTATATATGTCTGTTGATAGCGGTCGAACGGAATATTCGATCAACTTGAACTTTGGGCCATCCACAAGCTTCGATGTGGATTGAATGTGTATGGTTTTGTGGCAAAATCGTTGGAACAGTTAAACACCATACTTAACGTCTAATATATTTCTGAATCAAAATGGTGGAAAAATGTGAAATAACTATATCTTTATAAAGATTTTTCCGGTCACGAATATGCTAATTTTATGGAAATCTGATAAGTATTGGCAAAGTTACACAAAAGTTACTCGAACATATTTTTCTGAAACACAGTAACGGAAACATATATGAGGTGGTTACATTATAGAAAATGTTTGTCCGGTCACGAATATAATAATTTTTGATACGTATAAGAGGCAGAAATTACATTTTATTGCTGTCATTAAGTGTTAGCAACGTTGGCGGACCAATGACAACGCAAATTCTTAGCAACGCACATTGCACTGCATTCAACAATGTCGGGAAGTATAATAGCTATGGAAATTTAGAAACATGTTTGCAAATACGCATTCTTGAATTATAGTCAATTGTTGTTTTTATTAGCTTTGAAAACTTTTCGACAGAAAGTTCGAAGATATGGACGCACTCGCTTATCAACGCGTCAAACTGAGCGTTTTCCTAGTATATTTTAAACTAAATATTTTCCTAAGCCACAATTTTAGATATAACAACTTTCAATATTGAGCCTCTTTTAAGATGGGTGTTTTTTGTACGTGTGCCCTTTTATTTTTGTTTTGGTACATCTATACGGCAAATTAGCTTGGCCATTTTTTAAATTTGTTTACATTTTTGATTGTAAATCAATGATTTTTATTTCAATAGACTGTAATGTTGTAGGAATTCATAAAGAGATATTTACGTGATAATAATAATGATTATAAATTTGACTCTTTCCTTTCAAAGTTCGCAAGACCATCATCAACAGCACGATATTCCAATAGAACATTGTGTGACTCACTGTGTGCAAGTAGACACTACTGCAGAGCTACAGATAGCTCCCAATGCGATTTTATGTCCATCTATCTAGGGTTCGAGAAACATAATATAGACTAGTATACCTAATGACCACATAAGACTTGCTTTCTTATGCTTACTACTGGTGTACCTGCTACACCATAAAAAATGTAATTGAACAGCTGCGAAATAAAAACAAATGAAAATACTGTTGATATAATTTCTATAACCACAATTTTTCTTTTATGTGTTAATGTCAAGAAATTGTTGATAGAGTGCAACTATTTTTAGTATAACATATCTTAAAGCCCCATCCATTAGTTATGTAAAAACCACCTAAAGTCCATTCCTACAAAAGAACGATCCCAGGTAGCAAGAAATTTCCCCTCCACGTTACCACCACCACTCGGCACGGGTGACACTGCTCGCGAGGCGTTGGAATGCGGTAGACAGCATGACCCATTGGCCAGGTGTCATTGTTATGAACGCAATTTTTTGATGTAGTTGAAATGATACAATTTCTAATTTATTTTCAGATATATGGAATAATGACGTAATATTAATATAAACTGAATTTTGTATTTTTTAAATAGCTTGAAAACTGCCGTATTTAGAGCAAGTAGTAACTATGGTTACGATCATGTTAGAAAATATAATAATACAAGAGACTAAGAATGACTGCAGAATAAACACGTAAAATTAATATAAAATAAGGTGTATTTTTAAAACAACTTGATTACTGCCCATTTTCAAGCAGTGTGCTCATCATCATTATGATTTTCAGACTTAAATCGTTTATATTAAAAGTATATTTTCAAATTCAAAATTAAATTTAGATTGTTTTCTCGGGATTGTATAATATAGCTAAAAAAAAATTATAATAATTACTAACTGATAATACTACTGATAATTACTAACTTTTGACTTTATCCGAACTTTGTTATTTTTAGAACCACACTAGTTTTCAGGCGTCTTGCCTCGGCGAGAGTGATTGACAGATGAATGAAATACACCTTTGACTCATGTTTTAAAATTGGCATGATAACTACCGTATTTAGAGCAAGTATAGTAACTTTATGGTCACGATCTTGTAAATAAAGAATATAATAAACATAATACAACGCCATTAATAATAACAATAATCCTAACAATAACAATAACAATAATAGGATATTATCAATAAAATTATCATATATTTTATTTTAATTTAATTTTGTCCCTCAGGCCGGCACTGTCAAAGATATCTGCGATGGTCTATTGTTGTATAATTGGTACAATAAACGATTTGGGAAGCGTGTTGTTTATAAACATCAACCCAAATAATCAATTGTGGCCCTGAAAAGGGCCGATTGTTGCTGCATTTCTTACTCCATCAACGTTGCAAGGTCATCGACGTCTTCATCTGATGATGAATCGTTGTCCACACGTATAATCATTTGTTCGACGACCGTGTGTATTATACAACAATAGACCATCGCAGATATCTTTGACAGTGCCGGCCTGAGGGACAAAATTAAATTAAAATAAAATATATGATAATTTTATTGATAATATCCTATTATTGTTATTGTTATTGTTAGGATTATTGTTATTATTAATGGCGTTGTATTATGTTTATTATATTCTTTATTTACAAGATCGTGACCATAAAGTTACTATACTTGCTCTAAATACGGTAGTTATCATGCCAATGTTAAAACATGAGTCAAAGGTGTATTTCATTCATCTGTCAATCACTCTCGCCGAGGCAAGACGCCTGAAAACTAGTGTGGTTCTAAAAATAACAAAGTTCGGATAAAGTCAAAAGTTAGTAATTATCAGTAGTATTATCAGTTAGTAATTATTATAATTTTTTTTTAGCTATATTATACAATCCCGAGAAAACAATCTAAATTTAATTTTGAATTTGAAAATATACTTTTAATATAAACGATTTAAGTCTGAAAATCATAATGATGATGAGCACACTGCTTTAAAATGGGCAGTAATCAAGTTATTTTAAAAATACACCTTATTTTATATTAATTTTACGTGTTTATTCTGCAGTCATTCTTAGTCTCTTGTATTATTATATTTTCTAACATGATCGTAACCATAGTTACTACTTGCTCTAAATACGGCAGTTTTCAAGCTATTTTAAAAATACAAAATTCAGTTTATATTAATATTACGTCATTATTCCATATATCTGATAATAAATTAGAAATTGTATCATTTCAACTACATCAAAAAATTGCGTTCATAACAATGACACCTGGACAATGGGTCATGCTGTCTACCGCATTCCAACGCCTCGCGAGCAGTGTCACCCGTGCCGAGTGGTGGTGGTAACGTGGAGGGGAAATTTCTTGCTACCTGGGATCGTTCTTTTGTAGGAATGGACTTTAGCATAACAAATATGACATAATAAATAATAAAATATGAAAAAAAATATACAATTTGATTGTTGGGTTGTCACGAGGGTAAGAGTTGGTCAAAAAGAGATGGATGGGAGCAGCAGAGGAAGCATCAAACTAAGGCAAGGAAGCAATTTGATATGATTGTTGGGTTGTCACGAGGGTAAGGGGTGGTCACATAGAGATAGATGGGAGCAGGAGAGGAAGCATCAAACTAAGGCAAGGAAGCAATATGATATGATTGTTGGATTGTCACGAGGGTAAGGGGTGGTCACATAGAGATGGATGGGAGCAGCAGAGGAAGCATCAAACTAAGGCAAGGAAGCAATATGATATGATTGTTGGGTTGTCACGAGGGTAAGGGGTGGTCACATAGAGATGGATGGGAGCAGCAGAGGAAGCATCAAACTAAGGCAAGGAAGCAATATGATATGATTGTTGGGTTGTCACGAGGGTAAGGGGTGGTCACATAGAGATGGATGGGAGCAGCAGAGGAAGCGTCAAACTAAGGCAAGGAAGCAATATGATATGATTGTTGGGTTGTCACGAGGGTAAGGGGTGGTCACATAGAGATGGATGGGAGCAGGAGAGGAAGCATCAAACTAAGGCCAGGAAGCAATATGATATGATTGAAGGGTTGTCACGAGGGTAAGGGGTGGTCACATAGAGATGGATGGGAGCAGGAGAGGAAGCGTCAAACTAAGGCAAGGAAGCAATATGATATTATTGTTGGGTTGTCACGAGGGTAAGGGGTGGTCACATAGAGATGGATGGGAGCAGCAGAGGAAGCATCAAACTAAGGCAAGGAAGCAATATGATATGATTGTTGGGTTGTCACGAGGGTAAGGGGTGGTCACAGAGAGATGGATGGGAGCAGGAGAGGAAGCATCAAACTAAGGCAAGGAAGCAATATGATATGATTGTTGGGTTGTCACGAGGGTAAGGGGTGGTCACATAGAGATGGATGGGAGCAGCAGAGGAAGCATCAAACTAAGGCAAGGAAGCAATATGACATGATTGTTGGGTTGTCACGAGGGTAAGGGGTGGTCACATAGAGATGGATGGGAGCAGGAGAGGAAGCGTCAAACTAAGGCAAGGAAGCAATATGATATGATTGTTGGGTTGTCACGAGGGTAAGGGGTGGTCACATAGAGATGGATGGGAGCAGCAGAGGAAGCATCAAACTAAGGCCAGGAAGCAATATGATATGATTGTTGGGTTGTCACGAGGGTAAGGGGTGACACATAGAGATGGATGGGAGCAGCAGAGGAAGCGTCAAACTAAGGCAAGGAAGCAATATGATATGATTGTTGGGTTGTCACGAGGGTAAGGGGTGGTCACATAGAGATGGATGGGAGCAGCAGAGGAAGCATCAAACTAAGGCCAGGAAGCAATATGATATGATTGTTGGGTTGTCACGAGGGTAAGGGGTGGTCACATAGAGATAAATGGGAGCAGCAGAGGAAGCATCAAACTAAGGCAAGGAATCAATATGATATGATTGTTGGGTTGTCATGAGGGTAAGGGGTGGTCACATACAGATGGATGGGAGCAGCAGAGGAAGCGTCAAACTAAGGCAAGGAAGCAATATGATATGATTGTTGGGTTGTCACGAGAGTAAGGGGTGGTCACATAGAGATGGATGGGAGCAGCACAGGAAGCGTTAAACTAAGGCAAGGAATCAATATGATATTATTGTTGGGTTGTCACGAGGATAAGAGGTTGTCACATAGAGATGGATGGGAGCAGGAGAGGAAGCGTCAAACTAAGGCAAGGAAGCAATATGATATGATTGTTGGGTTGTCATGAGGGTAAGGGGTGGTCACAGAGAGATGGATGGGAGCAGCAGAGGAAGCATCAAACTAAGGCAAGGAAGCAATATGATATGATTGTTGGGTTGTCACGAGGGTAAGAGGTGGTCACAAAGAGATGGATGGGAGCAGGAGAGGAAGCATCAAACTAAGGCAAGGAAGCAATATGATATGATTGTTGGGTTGTCATGAGGGTAAGGGGTGGTCACATAGAGATGGATGAGAACAGGAGAGGAAGCGTCAAACTAAGGCAAGGAAGCAATATGATATGATTGTTGGGTTGTCACGAGGGTAAGGGGTGGTCACATAGAGATGGATGGGAGCAGGAGAGGAAGCGTCAAACTAAGGCAAGGAAGCTATATGATATGATTGTTGGGTTGTCACGAGGGTAAGGGGTGGTCACATAGAGATGGATGGGAGCAGCAGAGGAAGCGTCAAACTAAGGCAAGGAAGCAATATGATATGATTGTTGGGTTGTCACGAGGGTAAGGGGTGGTCACATAGAGATGGATGGGAGCAGGAGAGGAAGCGTCAAACAAAGGCAAGGAAGCAATATGATATGATTGTTGGGTTGTCACGAGGGTAAGGGGTGGTCACATAGAGATGGATGGGAGCAGGAGAGGAAGCGTCAAACTAAGGCAAGGAAGCAATATGATATGATTGTTGGGTTGTCACGAGGGTACGGGGGTGGTCACATAGAGATGGATGGGAGCAGCAGAGGAAGAATCAAACTAAGGCAAGGAAGCAATATGATATGATTGTTGGGTTGTCACGAGGGTAAGGGGTGGTCACATAGAGATGGATGGGAGCAGGAGAGGAAGCGTCAAACTAAGGCAAGGAAGCAATATGATATGATTGTTGGGTTGTCACGAGGGTAAGGGGGGGTCACATAGAGATGGATGGGAGCAGCAGAGGAAGCATCAAACTAAGGCAAGGAAGCAATATGACATGATTGTTGGGTTGTCACGAGGGTAAGGGGTGGTCACATAGAGATGGATGGGAGCAGCAGAGGAAGCGTCAAACTAAGGCAAGGAAGCAATATGATATGATTGTTGGGTTGTCACGAGGGTAAGGGGTGGTCACATAGAGATGGATGGGAGCAGGAAAGTAAGCGTCAAACTAAGGCAAGGAAGCAATATGATATGGTTGTTGAGTTGTCACGAGGGTAAGGGGTGGTCACATAGAGATGGATGGGAGCAGCAAAGGAAGCATCAAACTAAGGCAAGGAATCAATATGATATGATTGTTGGGTTGTCATGAGGGTAAGGGGTGGTCACATAGAGATGGATGGGAGCAGGAGAGGAAGCGTCAAACTAAGGCAAGGAAGCAATATGATATGATTGTTGGGTTGTCACGAGAGTAAGGGGTGGTCACATAGAGATGGATGGGAGCAGCACAGGAAGCGTCAAACTAAGGCAAGGAATCAATATGATATTATTGTTGGGTTGTCACGAGGATAAGAGGTTGTCACATAGAGATGGATGGGAGCAGGAGAGGAAGCGTCAAACTAAGGCAAGGAAGCAATATGATATGATTGTTGGGTTATCATGAGGGTAAAGGGTAGTCACAGAGAGATGGATGGGAGCAGCAGAGGAAGCATCAAACTAAGGCAAGGAAGCAATATGATATGATTGTTGGGTTGTCACGAGGGTAAGGGGTGGTCACATAGAGATGGATGGGAGCAGGAGAGGAAGCATCAAACTGTCGCATGTGCAACTAGTGAAGAGAGACGGTTCGGGCTCTGAGTGACGCGAACGTGTTCGCCCTCTCGCGAGTGTATTATAATTCGAGCGTTCCAGGGGAGTTTCGACCTCGCTAGCGAGTGCGATAGTTTTTGGTATATAATAGTTACGAAGGGAACAACTAAGAAGGCTGTGAAAAGACAAGACGGCATTGTTGCAAAAAAGAAGAAGTTCGAGTAAAACTGTTATTATGAGTTCAGTGTTTTGAGTTATTCTCTCTGTAGTTTGCTCAGAATAAAAATGAATCTGTGCATATTATTGTCACCCCTTTAATCACGTGTCAATTGGGGGCTCGTCCAAACAATACGATGACGTCCTGTTTTACGTGCGGGTTTCGGTTAAGGTACGTTGAACACGCGGTGTGATAACCGATAGCTTTGTGTTTAAAATCCCCGATAGCATGGATATGGAAAATCTTCCATTGGACATCGTGCAGGCCATGCTGCAGCTGCGCATACAAGATGAAGCCAGCCTCCACCGCGCCTTGCGGGCGGCATTATTGCCTGGCCGCGTTCCGGCAAGGTCAACCCTAGGTGGCGCGCCAGCCTCGGCGACAATGACCAATGGTGGGGAAGTTGTAGCGAATAACGGTCCAGTGGCGTATCGTCAGGCACCTGGGGCAGCTTCGCAACACGTAATCGACATAGAGGACGAGCAGTGCGCTAGTCAGAGCGGTCTCGTGGCATCGACGGGCACAGCAGGCAGCTACAGCGCTCCAGTGGCGGGTGGTCTCCAGGCGTCGGCGAGTGCATCAGGCCTCTACCGCACGCCAGTGGCGGGTGGTCTCCAGGCGTCGGCGAGTGCACCAGGCCTCTACCGCACGCCAGTGGCGGGTGGTCTCCAGGCGTCGGCGAGTGCACCAGGCCTCTACCGCACGCCAGTGGCGGGTGGTCTCCAGGCGTCGACGAGTGCACCAGGCCTCTCTCGTGCGCCAGTGGCGTGCGAACCTTACAGCGGCTCACAGTTCTGGTCAGCAGGAAGCTACAGTTCGGCAGTGGAGGGCGGTCCACAGCCTTCTTGGAGAGAAGAACGCAGCGCTCGACCTACAGTGGCGGACGCATACAGTCAACGCAGTCTTCAGGCAACTGCAGGTACCACAGTAGCACCATTAGGCCAAAAGGGTGTGGCACTCTCATTTTCTGCTGATAGCTCGGCAGTTAATGATAATCCAGGGGTGACAAACCAGTCCGTAGTAGTAGATTCAGGCCTAATATCGGCACCCCGCAATTGCATATCACGCATGGAGTTGCCATTGTTCTATGGTTACGGGGACCCATGCCCACCCCAAGAATTTATTGGCAAACTTGAATGCTACGGGAGAGCCCATAGCCTCCCACATACTACAATGGTAGCTCAAGTCCTACCAGTAGCATTGCTTGGGGATGCCTACCGCTGGTGGAGTTTTGTAGGGGGATTCCCAACGTGGGAAGAGTTTTGCACCGCGTTCCAGGAAGAGTTTGGTAGTCCCGACTACATTGCTTGTCTGCAGGCTGAGCTGGACGCCAGAACCCAGCATCCAGAAGAGCCACTGTCTTCCTATATCAGAACGATTGCTAATTATTACGACAGGCTTGGGGCACAGGTATCCGACCAGGAGAAGGTGCAGCGGGTGCTCCGCCAGATGCACCCTAACTTTTATCCGTATGTACAAGGGCACATGTTTTCATCTCTGCAGCACATGGCACTGTCCGCACCTGCGATACAGACCATAATCTGGCGTCAGTCGGCTTATAAGCCCCCTCCGCAACCGGCTGCGTGTATAGCAAAGGACCTGGCATTTTTTGGCATGCCCGACGTGTCAACACAGTCTGGCCCCCAGTCACAGGGATCGACGGGAAGTAATCCGGTGGGGATGACCAAACACTCTTGTTGGAAGTGTGGCTCAACCAGCCACTACAAACGGAACTGCCCAAACGAACGAAAACGAGCGAGCGCAGTTCCAGTAAGGCCACCAACACCGAACTGCGCTTATCAAGTGGTACGGGTGGTGCCAAAAGTAAGCAGACGTCAGGCGGGCCCAAGGAATGGCGTGTCAGAGCAACGTGAAAGTAAGTTGCCTCCACGGGATGGGGTGCAGGAAACTTCAGATATGACCATTCATATGTTGGGTGAGCCGACTATGTTCATCGAGGTAGCGGGGCGAATGTATAAGGCCTTGTTAGATACAGGTTCAAGTTGTTCGCTGCTCGGTCCCGGGGTATTTTCAGCGTTGCAAGGTATGGGCTACACTGCCGACAAAGGAAGATGTGAATTGCTGATGGCATCAGGTAGCACGAGTTGTCAGTATCAGATGCAGGTACCCATTCAAAAGGGGGAGGTCATACGAAATCAATGTTTCCTCTTTTTGCCTGATCTTCGAAGGGATATTCTCCTAGGCCGCGACTTTCTCAGTGCGTTCGATATCGTCCTTGCAATGGGACATGTACAGCGGCCCATTGAGAAGGAAGTTTCAAACCAAGTGGAGACACTGCTGCAACAGCATGATTCAGGTTATGAATCATGCCTGTCCAATAGGGTCACAAAGGACATGCCAGAGTACGCGTCGTTATGCCCCTCCACGCATCAGCAACAACTCGTTAACCTCATCACAAAATATCAACCACTTTTCACAAAATTTCCTGGAGTCACGAAACAAGTCTCCCACACCATTTCGACTAAATCGGCACCTCCGGTTAAATGCCGGCTGCGTCCGGTAAATCAGACAAAAAGAGTTGTAATGGACGAATTACTCGATGAATTGATCGACCAGAACCTAATCCGACCATCAGAAAGTTCTTGGGCTAGTGCACCGGTGCTCGTGCCCAAGAAGTCGGGGGGTTACAGATTAGCGGTCGACTACAGACGGTTAAACAGCGTCACGGAAGTTGCTAAGTGGCCTATGCCTCGGACTGACTGGGTGTTGGCACAGCTGGGATCTGCCCGGTGGTTTTCTACCATTGACTTATCACAGGGATTTTTTCAGATCACAATGGCACCACAGGATTGTCACAAGACAGCTTTCGTATGTCACAGGGGGACATACGAATTCATCCGAATGCCGTTTGGGTTAGCTGGAGCTCCCGCAACTTTCCAACGTCTCATGGATACGGTGCTCAGGGGCATTTCACACCATTTCTGTATGGCGTTCATGGACGATATTGTCATCTTTTCAGCTACCTTGGAAGAGCATCTTGCTCATTTAGAGGAAGTTTTTCGGAGGCTTAGGGAAGCAGGTCTGACAGTGAACCCCGCTAAACTGCAGTTGTTTAGAACGTCCATTGACTTTTTGGGCCACGTAATCCACCGCGGAGGAGTCAGCCCTAATCCACAGAAAGTTGAGGCCATCCAAAATTATCCAGCACCCAAGTCAGTTAAGGAATTACAGGCCTTTTTAGGACTCGTTGGATTTTACAGATCATTTATTCCACAGTTTTCTACAATTGCAAAAAACCTTACAACTTTATTACAGAAGAACAAGCTATGGAAGTGGTCAGATCTCCAAATCGAGTCGTTTCAAACACTGAAGCGAGCCCTGATGAAGGTCACTACTCTTGCTCTGCCGGACTTAAACAAACCGTTCGTCATTGAGACTGACGCCAGTGGTGTGGGGTTGGGAGCTGTGTTACTGCAAGAACACGTCCACCCCATTACTGGCAAATCTCAACTTCTCCCTATATCATTCATCAGTAGAACGTTGAACAAACACGAGCAGAGATATACGGTGCAAGAGTGGGAATGTCTGGCGGTGGTATGGGCTGTGGACAAATTTAGACCTTACGTCGACATGTCCCACTTCGATATTGTTTGCGATCATGCGTCACTCTCGTGGATGTTCACTACAGACCTGGCATCCAGTCGAGTTCACAGATGGGTCCTTCGTCTGCAAGGCTTAGATTGTACAATAAAATACAGAAGAGGTACATCCAACATACCAGCAGATGCCCTAAGTCGAGCACCTGTAGCGGAACTGGCGCATACAGCAGTGCCGCCTCGATTGCCAGAGGACCTATTCCCCTTACATGTGGAGGAAACAACCGGTAGGATTAAGTTTGAGAGGCCAGCGCACGATGTGCAGGTCGTGGACTTAGACGTGAGTCCCTTGACAGACTTCGACCGGATGGCTCAAGAGCAGAGTTTGGATGAGGGGCTTTGCACCCTGAGAGCGGCAGTCACTGGAGAGCCACCACCGGCTGGGGAACCATTCTCGAGACGCATCCTCGACATGGCAGCAGTGAGTGAAATCGACGCGGCAGGGGTTATATGGCAAGTCAGAGCATGCGCGGCCCCAACTATATGGTTGCCGAAGTCGCTCCGATCAGTGCTCCTAGAGGCTGTCCATTCGCATCCGTTGAGCGGCCACTTTGGGTTTTATAAAACGTTGCGCCGAGTGCAGGAAAAGTACTCTTGGTTGGGTATGCGGCAGGATGTTCTGCTGTTCGTGCGTTCCTGTCAGACCTGCCAACGGGTAAAGCAACGAAATAAAAAGCCTCACGGATTTATGTGTAGCTCCCCAGCTCTGAAACCCTTTGCCGAATTGAGCATCGATCTGATAGGACCTCTGCCCCGTTCATCCCAAGGCTTCTCATACATTCTGGTGGTGATTGATAAGTTCACACGATACCCGGAGATATTTCCCATTCGCAGTCCAACATCGAAAGCCATAATCGAGAAGATCGTAGAACTGTTCTGCAGACACGGTTTCCCGGAAGCAGTATCTAGTGACAACGGAAAACAGTTCGTTTCTAGGATCTGGAAATCGGTTATGGCCAAACTGTGCATTTCTGATCGTCACACAGTACCTTACCGCCCTTGTGGGCAACAAGTGGAGCGGCACAATGGCATCCTCAAAACGGCAATAAGGTGTTATTGCGAATGTCACAAACAATGGGACGCCCATCTTTATTCTTTGGCATTTGCCCTGCGAACAGCCGAAAGTGAAGTGACTGGCTACACACCATCATATCTTACTTATGGTCGGGAGCTGCGGACGCCGTGGGACTACAAGGCACCGCCCGCTGCACCATCCACTGCGGTCGACACGCATGATTATGCCACGGATCTGCACTCAAAGCTTATGGAGGCCGTAACCTGGGCGAAGACACACGTCAGGGCTAATCAGGAAACCCGTAAGGCAAAATACGATGCGTCTCGAAGTAGCCATACCTTTAGCGTTGGCGACTTGGTGCTGAAGGACCTCCACACATTAAGCAGCGCCCACCAAGGGACGGCAGCAGGGTTGGCAGCACGTCGGTCGGGACCCTTCAGAATCGTACGATGCGTAGCACCTAATTCCTTCGACCTGGTGGAAGAGGGGACAAAGAAAAAGGCGGGACGGGCCAACGCTGACCAACTGCAACCTTGGCTGACGACACCACGTTGGGCCCAAACGGACGCCTAGTTCACGTTTTAAGGGGGGGAGAATGTCGCATGTGCAACTAGTGAAGAGAGACGGTTCGGGCTCTGAGTGACGCGAACGTGTTCGCCCTCTCGCGAGTGTATTATAATTCGAGCGTTCCAGGGGAGTTTCGACCTCGCTAGCGAGTGCGATAGTTTTTGGTATATAATAGTTACGAAGGGAACAACTAAGAAGGCTGTGAAAAGACAAGACGGCATTGTTGCAAAAAAGAAGAAGTTCGAGTAAAACTGTTATTATGAGTTCAGTGTTTTGAGTTATTCTCTCTGTAGTTTGCTCAGAATAAAAATGAATCTGTGCATATTATTGTCACCCCTTTAATCACGTGTCAAAACTAAGGCAAGGAAGCAATATGATATGATTGTTGGGTTGTCATGAGGGTAAGGGGTGGTCACATAGAGATGGATGAGAACAGGAGAGGAAGCGTCAAACTAAGGCAAGGAAGCAATATGATATGATTGTTGGGTTGTCACGAGGGTAAGGGGTGGTCACATAGAGATGGATGAGAACAGGAGAGGAAGCATCAAACTAAGGCAAGGAAGCAATATGATATGATTGTTAGGTTGTCACGAGGGTAAGGGGTGGTCACATAGAGATGGATGGGAGCAGGAGAGGAAGCGTCAAACTAAGGCAAGGAAGCAATATGATATGATTGTTGGGTTGTCACGAGGGTAAGGGGTGGTCACATAGAGATGGATGGGAGCAGCAGAGGAAGCGTCAAACTAAGGCAAGGAAGCAATATGATATGATTGTTGGGTTGTCACGAGGGTAAGAAGTGGTCACATAGAGATGGATGGGAGCAGGAGAGGAAGCGTCAAACTAAGGCCAGGAAGCAATATGATATGATTGTTGGGTTGTCACGAGGGTAAGGGGTGGTCACATAGAGATGGATGGGAGCAGCAGAGGAAGCGTCAAACTAAGGCAAGGAAGCAATATGATATGATTGTTGGGTTGTCACGAGGGTAAGGGGTGGTCACATAGAGATGGATGGGAGCAGGAAAGTAAGCGTCAAACTAAGGCAAGGAAGCAATATGATATGATGGTTGAGTTGTCACGAGGGTAAGGGGTGGTCACATAGAGATGGATGGGAGCAGCAGAGGAAGCATCAAACTAAGGCAAGGAAGCAATATGATATGATTGTTGGGTTGTCACGAGGGTAAGGGGTGGTCACATAGAGATGGATGGGAGCAGCAGAGGAAGCGTCAAACTAAGGCAAGGAAGCAATATGATATGATTGTTGGGTTGTCACGAGGGTAAGAAGTGGTCACATAGAGATGGATGGGAGCAGGAGAGGAAGCGTCAAACTAAGGCCAGGAAGCAATATGATATGATTGTTGGGTTGTCACAAGGGTAAGGGGTGGTCACATAGAGATGGATGGGAGCAGCAGAGGAAGCGTCAAACTAAGGCAAGGAAGCAATATGATATGATTGTTGGGTTGTCACGAGGGTAAGGGATGGTCACATAGAGATAGATGGGAGCAGGAGAGGAAGCGTCAAACTAAGGCAACGAAGCAATATGATATGATCGTTGGGTTGTCACGAGGGTAAGGGGTGGTCACATAGAGATGGATGGGAGCAGGAAAGTAAGGGTCAAACTAAGGCAAGGAAGCAATATGATATGATTGTTGAGTTGTCACGAGGGTAAGGGGTGGTCACATAGAGATGGATGGGAGCAGCAGAGGAAGCATCAAACTAAGGCCAGGAAGCAATATGACATGATTGTTGGGTTGTCACGAGGGTAAGGGGTGGTCACAGAGAGATGGATGGGAGCAGCAGAGGAAGCATCAAACTAAGGCAAGGAAGCAATATGATATGATTGTTGGGTTGTCACGAGGGTAAGGGGTGGTCACAGAGAGATGGATGGGAGCAGCAGAGGAAGCATCAAACTAAGGCCAGGAAGCAATATGACATGATTGTTGGATTGTCACGAGGGTAAGGGGTGGTCACATAGAGATGGATGGGAGCAGCACAGGAAGCATCAAACTAAGGCAAGGAAGCAATATGATATGATTGTTGGGTTGTCACGAGGGTAAGGGGTGGTCACATAGAGATGGATGGGAGCAGCAGAGGAAGCGTCAAACTAAGGCAAGGAAGCAATATGATATGATTGTTGGGTTGTCACAAGGGTAAGGGGTGGTCACATAGAGATGGATGGGAGCAGCACAGGACGCATCAAACTAAGGCAAGGAAGCAATATGATATGATTGTTGGGTTGTCACGAGGGTAAGGGGTGGTCACATAGAGATGGATGGGAGCAGCACAGGAAGCATCAATTTAAGGCAAGGAAGCAATATGATATGATTGTTGGGTTGTCACGAGGGTAAGGGGTGGTCACATAGAGGGATGGGAGCAGCACAGGAAGCATCAAACTAACACAAGGAAGCAATATGATATGATTGTTGGGTTGTCACGAGGGTAAGGGGTGGTCACATAGAGATGGATGGGAGCAGCACAGGAAGCATCAAACTAAGGCAAGGAAGCAATATGATATGATTGTTGGGTTGTCACGAGGGTAAGGGGTGGTCACATAGAGATGGATGGGAGCAGGAGAGGAAGCATCAAACTAAGGCAAGGAAGCAATATGATATGATTGTTGGATTGTCACGAGGGTAAGGGGTGGTCAAATAGAGATGGATGGGAGCAGCAGAGGAAGCATCAAACTAAGGCAAGGAAGCAATATGATATGATTGTTGGGTTGTCACGAGGGTAAGGGGTGGTCACATAGAGATGGATGGGAGCAGCAGAGGAAGCATCAAACTAAGGCCAGGAAGCAATATGACATGATTGTTGGGTTGTCACGAGGGTAAGGGGTGGTAACATAGAGATGGATGGGAGCAGCAGAGGAAGCGTCAAACTAAGGCAAGGAAGCAATATGATATGATTGTTGGGTTGTCACGAGGGTAAGGGGTGGTCACATAGAGATGGATGGGAGCAGCAGGGGAAGCATCCAACTAAGGCAAGGAAGCAATATGATATGATTAAAGGGTTGTCACGAGGGTAAGGGGTGGTCACATAGAGATGGATGGGAGCAGGAGAGGAAGCATCAAACTAAGGCAAGGAAGCAATATGATATGATTGTTGGGTTGTCACGAGGGTAAGGGGTGGTCACATAGAGATGGATGGGAGCAGCAGAGGAAGCATCAAACTAAGGCAAGGAAGCAATATGATATGATTGTTGGGTTGTCACGAGGGTAAGGGGTGGTCACAGAGAGATGGATGGGAGCAGCAGAGGAAGCATCAAACTAAGGCAAGGAAGCAATATGATATGACTGTAGGGTAGTCACGAGGGTAACGGGTGGTCACATAGAGATGGATGGGAGCAGCAGAGGAAGCATCAAACTAAGGCAAGGAAGCAATATGATATGATTGTAGGGTTGTCACGAGGGTAAGGGGTGGTCACATAGAGATGGATGGGAGCAGGAGAGGAAGCATCAAACTAAGGCAAGGAAGCAATATGATATGATTGTTGGGTTGTCACGAGGGTAAGGGGTGGTCACATAGAGATGGATGGGAGCAGCAGAGGAAGCATCAAACTAAGGCAAGGAAGCAATATGATATGATTGTTGGGTTGTCACGAGGGTAAGGGGTGGTCACAGAGAGATGGATGGGAGCCGCAGAGGAAGCATCAAACTAAGGCCAGGAAGCAATATGATATGATTGTTGGGTTGTCACGAGGGTAAGGGGTGGTCACATAGAGATGGATGGGAGCAGGAGAGGAAGCATCAAACTAAGGCAAGGAAGCAATATGATATGATTGTTGGGTTGTCACGAGGGTAAGGGGTGGTCACATAGAGATGGATGGGAGCAGCAGAGGAAGCGTCAAACTAAGGCAAGGAAGCAATATGATATGATTGTTTGGTTGTCACGAGAGTAAGGGGTGGTCAGAGAGAGATGGATGGGAGCAGCAGAGGAAGCATCAAACTAAGGCCAGGAAGCAATATGATATGATTGTTGGGTTGTCACGAGGGTAAAGGGTGACACATAGAGATGGATGGGAGCAGCAGAGGAAGCATCAAACTAAGGCCAGGAAGCAATATGATATGATTGTTGGGTTGTCACGAGGGTAAGGGGTGGTCACATAGAGATGGATGGGAGCAGCACAGGAAGCATCAAACTAAGGCAAGGAAGCAATATGATATGATTGTTGGGTTGTCACGAGGGTAAGGGGTGGTCCCAGAGAGATGGATGGGAGCAGCAGAGGAAGCATCAAACTAAGGCCAGGAAGCAATATGATATGATTGTTGGGTTGTCACGAGGGTAAAGGTTGACACATAGAGATGGATGGGAGCAGCAGAGGAAGCATCAAACTAAGGCCAGGAAGCAATATGATATGATTTTTGGGTTGTCACGAGGGTAAGGGGTGGTCACATAGAGATGGATGGGAGCAGCAGAGGAAGCATCAAACTAAGGCAAGGAAGCAATATGATATGATTGTTGGGTTGTCACGAGGGTAAGGGGTGGTCACATAGAGATGGATGGGAGCAGCAGAGGAAGCGTCAAACTAAGGCAAGGAAGCAATATGATATGATTGTTGGGTTGTCACGAGGGTAAGGGGTGGTCACATAGAGATGGATGGGAGCAGCAGAGGAAGCGTCAAACTAAGGCAAGGAAGCAATATGATATGATTGTTGGGTTGTCACGAGGGTAAGGGGTGGTCACAGAGAGATGGATGGGAGCAGCAGAGGAAGCGTCAAACTAAGGCAAGGAAGCAATATGATATTATTGTTGGGTTGTCACGAGGGTAAGGGATGGTCACATAGAGATAGATGGGAGCAGGAGAGGAAGCGTCAATTTAAGGCAAGGAAGCAATATAATATGATTGTTGGGTTGTCACGAGGGTAAGGGGTGGTCACATAGAGATGGATGGGAGCAGCAGAGGAAGCATCAAACTAAGGCAAGGAATCAATATGATATGATTGTTGGATTGTCACGAGGGTAAGGGGTGGTCACATAGAGATGGATGGGAGCAGCAAGGGAGCATCAAACTAAGGCAAGGAATCAATATGATATGATTGTTGGGTTGTCATGAGGGTAAGGGGTGGTCACATAGAGATGGATGGGAGCAGCAGAGGAAGCAACAAACTAAGGCAAGGAATCAATATGATATGATTGTTGGGTTGTCATGAGGGTAAGGGGTGGTCACATAGAGATGGATGGGAGCAGCAAGGGAGCATCAAACTAAGGCAAGGAAGCAATATGATATGATTGTTGGGTTGTCACGAGGGTAAGGGGTGGTCACATAGAGATGGATGGGAGCAGCAAGGGAGCATCAAACTAAGGCAAGGAAGCAATATGATATGATTGTTGGGTTGTCACGAGGGTAAGGGGTGGTCACATAGAGATTGATGGGAGCAGCAGAGGAAGCATCAAACTAAGGCAAGGATTCAATATGATATGATTGTTGGGTTGTCATGAGGGTAAGGGGTGGTCACATAGAGATGGATGGGAGCAGCAAGGGAGCATCAAACTAAGGCAAGGAATCAATATGATATGATTGTTGGGTTGTCACGAGGGTAAGGGGTGGTCACATAGAGATGGATGGGAGCAGGAGAGGAAGCATCAAACTAAGGCAAGGAAGCAATATGATATGATTGTTGGGTTGTCACGAGGGTAAGAGGTTGTCACAGAGAGATGGATGGGAGCAGGAGAGGAAGCATCAAACTAAGCAAGGAAGCAATATGATATGATTGTTGGGTTGTCACGAGGGTAAGAGGTTGTCACAGAGAGATGGATGGGAGCAGGAGAGGAAGCATCAAACTAAGGCAAGGAAGCAATATGATATGATTGTTGGGTTCTCATGAGGGTAAGGGGTGGTCACATAGAGATGGATGGGAGCAGGAGAGGAAGCGTCAAACTAAGGCAAGGAAGCAATATGATTTGATTGTTGGGTTGTCACGAGGGTAAGGGGTGGTCACATAGAGATGGATGGGAGCAGGAGAGGAAGCGTAAAACTAAGGCAAGGAAGCAATATGATATGATTGTTGGGTTGTCACGAGGGTAAGGGGTGGTCACAAAGAGATGGATGGGAGCAGGAGAGGAAGCATCAAACTAAGGCAAGGAATCAATATGATATTATTGTTGGGTTGTCACGAGGATAAGAGGTTGTCACATAGAGATGGATGGGCGCAGGAGAGGAAGCATCAAACTAAGGCAAGGAAGCAATATGATATGATTGTTGGGTTGTCACGAGGGTAAGGGGTGGTCACATAGAGATGGATGGGAGCAGCAGAGGAAGCATCAAACTAAGGCAAGGAAGCAATATGATATGATTGTTAGGTTGTCACAAGGGTAAGGGGTGGTCACATAGAGATGGATGGGAGCAGCAGAGGAAGCATCAAACTAAGGCAAGGAAGCAATATGATATGATTGTTGGGTTGTCACGAGGGTAAGGGGTGGTCACATAGAGATGGATGGGAGCAGGAAAGGAAGCATCAAACTAAGGCAAGGAATCAATATGATATGATTGTTGGGTTGTCACGAGGGTAAGGGGTGGTCACATAGAGATGGATGGGAGCAGGAAAGGAAGCATCAAACTAAGGCAAGGAATCAATATGATATGATTGTTGGGTTGTCACGAGGGTAAGGGGTGGTCACATAGAGATGGATGGGAGCAGGAGAGGAAGCATCAAACTAAGGCAAGGAAGCAATATGATATGATTGTTGGGTTGTCACGAGGGTAAGGGGTGGTCACATAGAGATGGATGGGAGCAGCAGAGGAAGCATCAAACTAAGGCAAGGAAGCAATATGATATGATTGTTGGATTGTCACGAGGGTAAGGGGTGGTCAGGTAGAGATGGATGGGAGCAGGAGAGGAAGCATCAAACAAAGGCAAGGAAGCAATATGATATGATTGTTGGGTTGTCATGAGGGTAAGGGGTGGTCACATAGAGATGGATGGGAGCAGGAGAGGAAGCATCAAACTAAGGCAAGGAAGCAATATGATATGATTGTTGGGTTGTCACGAGGGTAAGGGGTGGTCACATAGAGATGGATGAGAGCAGGAGAGGAAGCATCAAACTAAGGCAAGGAATCAATATGATATGATTGTTGGGTTGTCGTGAGGGTAAGGGGTGGTCACATAGAGATGGATGAGAACAGGAGAGGAAGCATCAAACTAAGGCAAGGAAGCAATATGATATGATTGTTGGGTTGTCATGAGGGTAAGGGGTGGTCACATAGAGATGGATGAGAGCAGGAGAAGAAGCATCAAACTAAGGCCAGGAAGCAATATGATATGATTGTTGGGTTGTCATGAGGGTAAGGGGTGGTCACATAGAGATGGATGAGAACAGGAGAGGAAGCGTCAAACTAAGGCAAGGAATCAATATGATATGATTGTCGGGTTGTCACGAGGGTAAGGGGTGGTCACATAGAGATGGATGGGAGCAGGAGAGGAAGCATCAAACTAAGGCAAGGAAGCAATATGATATGATTGTTGGGTTGTCATGAGGGTAAGGGGTGGTCACAGAGAGATGGATGGGAGCAGCAGAGGAAGCATTAAACTAAGGCAAGGAAGCAATATGATATGATTGTTGGGTTGTCACGAGGGTAAGGGGTGGTCACATGGAGATGGATGGGAGCAGGAGAGGAAGCATCAAACTAAGGCAAGGAAGCAATATGATATGATTGTTGGGTTGTCACGAGGGTAAGGGGTGGTCACATAGAGATGGATGGGAGCAGCAGAGGAAGCATCAAACTAAGGCAAGGAAGCAATATGATATGATTGTTGGGTTGTCACGAGGGTAAGGGGTGGTCACATAGAGATGGATGGGAGCAGGAGAGGAAGCATCAAACTAAGGCAAGGAAGCAATATGATATGATTGTTGGGTTGTCATGAGGGTAAGGGGTGGTCACATAGAGATGGATGGGAGCAGCAGAGGAAGCATCAAACTAAGGCAAGGAAGCAATATGATATGATTGTTGGGTTGTCACGAGGGTAAGGGGTGGTCACATAGAGATGGATGGGAGCAGCACAGGAAGCATCAAACTAAGGCAAGGAAGCAATATGATATGATTGTTGGGTTGTCACGAGGGTAAGGGTTGGTCACATAGAGATGGATGGGAGCAGGAGAGGAAGCGTCAAACTAAGGCAAGGAAGCAATATGATATGATTGTTGGGTTGTCACGAGGGTAAGGGGTGGTCACATAGAGATGGATGGGAGCAGCAGAGGAAGCATCAAACTAAGGCCAGGAAGCAATATGATATGATTGTTGGGTTGTCAGAAGGGTAAGGGGTGACACATAGAGATGGATGGGAGCAGGAGAGGAAGCGTCAAACTAAGGCAAGGAAGCAATATGATATGATTGTTGGGTTGTCACGAGGGTAAGGGGTGACACATAGAGATGGATGGGAGCAGGAGAGGAAGCGTCAAACTAAGGCAAGGAAGCAATATGATATGATTGTTGGGTTGTCACGAGGGTAAGGGGTGGTCACATAGAGATGGATGGGAGCAGCAGAGGAAGCATCAAACTAAGGCAAGGAAGCAATATGATATGATTGTTGGGTTGTCACGAGGGTAAGAGGTGGTCACATAGAGATAGATGGGAGCAGCAGAGGAAGCGTCAAACTAAGGCAAGGAAGCAATATGATATGATTGTTGGGTTGTCACGAGGGTAAGGGGTGGTCACATAGAGATGGATGGGAGCAGCACAGGAAGCATCAAACTAAGGCAAGGAAGCAATATGATATGATTGTTGGGTTGTCACGAGGGTAAGGGGTGGTCACATAGAGATAGATGGGAGCAGCAGAGGAAGCGTCAAACTAAGGCAAGGAAGCAATATGATATGATTGTTGGGTTGTCACGAGGGTAAGGGGTGGTCACATAGAGATGGATGGGAGCAGCAGAGGAAGCATCAAACTAAGGCAAGGAAGCAATATGATATGATTGTTGGGTTGTCACGAGGGTAAGGGGTGGTCACATAGAGATGGATGGGAGCAGGAGAGGAAGCGTCAAACTAAGGCAAGGAAGCAATATGATATGATTGTTGGGTTGTCACGAGGGTAAGGGGTGGTCACATAGAGATGGATGGGAGCAGGAGAGGAAGCGTCAAACTAAGGCAAGGAAGCAATATGATTTGATTGTTGGGTTGTCACGAGGGTAAGGGGTGGTCACATAGAGATGGATGGGAGCAGGAGAGGAAGCGTCAAACTAAGGCAAGGAAGCTATATGATATGATTGTTGGGTTGTCACGAGGGTAAGGGGTGGTCACATAGAGATGGATGGGAGCAGCAGAGGAAGCGTCAAACTAAGGCAAGGAAGCAATATGATATGATTGTTGGGTTGTCACGAGGGTAAGGGGTGGTCACATAGAGATGGATGGGAGCAGGAGAGGAAGCGTCAAACAAAGGCAAGGAAGCAATATGATATGATTGTTGGGTTGTCACGAGGGTAAGGGGTGGTCACATAGAGATGGATGGGAGCAGGAGAGGAAGCGTCAAACTAAGGCAAGGAAGCAATATGATATGATTGTTGGGTTGTCACGAGGGTAAGGGGTGGTCACATAGAGATGGATGGGAGCAGCAGAGGAAGCATCAAACTAAGGCAAGGAAGCAATATGACATGATTGTTGGGTTGTCACGAGGGTAAGGGGTGGTCACATAGAGATGGATGGGAGCAGCAGAGGAAGCGTCAAACTAAGGCAAGGAAGCAATATGATATGATTGTTGGGTTGTCACGAGGGTAAGGGGTGGTCACATAGAGATGGATGGGAGCAGGAAAGTAAGCGTCAAACTAAGGCAAGGAAGCAATATGATATGGTTGTTGAGTTGTCACGAGGGTAAGGGGTGGTCACATAGAGATGGATGGGAGCAGCAAAGGAAGCATCAAACTAAGGCAAGGAATCAATATGATATGATTGTTGGGTTGTCATGAGGGTAAGGGGTGGTCACATAGAGATGGATGGGAGCAGGAGAGGAAGCGTCAAACTAAGGCAAGGAAGCAATATGATATGATTGTTGGGTTGTCACGAGAGTAAGGGGTGGTCACATAGAGATGGATGGGAGCAGCACAGGAAGCGTCAAACTAAGGCAAGGAATCAATATGATATTATTGTTGGGTTGTCACGAGGATAAGAGGTTGTCACATAGAGATGGATGGGAGCAGGAGAGGAAGCGTCAAACTAAGGCAAGGAAGCAATATGATATGATTGTTGGGTTATCATGAGGGTAAAGGGTAGTCACAGAGAGATGGATGGGAGCAGCAGAGGAAGCATCAAACTAAGGCAAGGAAGCAATATGATATGATTGTTGGGTTGTCACGAGGGTAAGGGGTGGTCACATAGAGATGGATGGGAGCAGGAGAGGAAGCATCAAACTAAGGCAAGGAAGCAATATGATATGATTGTTGGGTTGTCATGAGGGTAAGGGGTGGTCACATAGAGATGGATGAGAACAGGAGAGGAAGCGTCAAACTAAGGCAAGGAAGCAATATGATATGATTGTTGGGTTGTCACGAGGGTAAGGGGTGGTCACATAGAGATGGATGAGAACAGGAGAGGAAGCATCAAACTAAGGCAAGGAAGCAATATGATATGATTGTTAGGTTGTCACGAGGGTAAGGGGTGGTCACATAGAGATGGATGGGAGCAGGAGAGGAAGCGTCAAACTAAGGCAAGGAAGCAATATGATATGATTGTTGGGTTGTCACGAGGGTAAGGGGTGGTCACATAGAGATGGATGGGAGCAGCAGAGGAAGCGTCAAACTAAGGCAAGGAAGCAATATGATATGATTGTTGGGTTGTCACGAGGGTAAGAAGTGGTCACATAGAGATGGATGGGAGCAGGAGAGGAAGCGTCAAACTAAGGCCAGGAAGCAATATGATATGATTGTTGGGTTGTCACGAGGGTAAGGGGTGGTCACATAGAGATGGATGGGAGCAGCAGAGGAAGCGTCAAACTAAGGCAAGGAAGCAATATGATATGATTGTTGGGTTGTCACGAGGGTAAGGGGTGGTCACATAGAGATGGATGGGAGCAGGAAAGTAAGCGTCAAACTAAGGCAAGGAAGCAATTTGATATGATGGTTGAGTTGTCACGAGGGTAAGGGGTGGTCACATAGAGATGGATGGGAGCAGCAGAGGAAGCATCAAACTAAGGCAAGGAACCAATATGATATGATTGTTGGGTTGTCACGAGGGTAAGGGGTGGTCACATAGAGATGGATGGGAGCAGCAGAGGAAGCGTCAAACTAAGGCCAGGAAGCAATATGATATGATTGTTGGGTTGTCACGAGGGTAAGGGATGGTCACATAGAGATAGATGGGAGCAGGAGAGGAAGCGTCAAACTAAGGCAACGAAGCAATATGATATGATCGTTGGGTTGTCACGAGGGTAAGGGGTGGTCACATAGAGATGGATGGGAGCAGGAAAGTAAGGGTCAAACTAAGGCAAGGAAGCAATATGATATGATTGTTGAGTTGTCACGAGGGTAAGGGGTGGTCACATAGAGATGGATGGGAGCAGCAGAGGAAGCATCAAACTAAGGCCAGGAAGCAATATGACATGATTGTTGGGTTGTCACGAGGGTAAGGGGTGGTCACAGAGAGATGGATGGGAGCAGCAGAGGAAGCATCAAACTAAGGCAAGGAAGCAATATGATATGATTGTTGGGTTGTCACGAGGGTAAGGGGTGGTCACAGAGAGATGGATGGGAGCAGCAGAGGAAGCATCAAACTAAGGCCAGGAAGCAATATGACATGATTGTTGGATTGTCACGAGGGTAAGGGGTGGTCACATAGAGATGGATGGGAGCAGCACAGGAAGCATCAAACTAAGGCAAGGAAGCAATATGATATGATTGTTGGGTTGTCACGAGGGTAAGGGGTGGTCACATAGAGATGGATGGGAGCAGCAGAGGAAGCGTCAAACTAAGGCAAGGAAGCAATATGATATGATTGTTGGGTTGTCACAAGGGTAAGGGGTGGTCACATAGAGATGGATGGGAGCAGCACAGGACGCATCAAACTAAGGCAAGGAAGCAATATGATATGATTGTTGGGTTGTCACGAGGGTAAGGGGTGGTCACATAGAGATGGATGGGAGCAGCACAGGAAGCATCAATTTAAGGCAAGGAAGCAATATGATATGATTGTTGGGTTGTCACGAGGGTAAGGGGTGGTCACATAGAGGGATGGGAGCAGCACAGGAAGCATCAAACTAACACAAGGAAGCAATATGATATGATTGTTGGGTTGTCACGAGGGTAAGGGGTGGTCACATAGAGATGGATGGGAGCAGCACAGGAAGCATCAAACTAAGGCAAGGAAGCAATATGATATGATTGTTGGGTTGTCACGAGGGTAAGGGGTGGTCACATAGAGATGGATGGGAGCAGGAGAGGAAGCATCAAACTAAGGCAAGGAAGCAATATGATATGATTGTTGGATTGTCACGAGGGTAAGGGGTGGTCACATAGAGATGGATGGGAGCAGCAGAGGAAGCATCAAACTAAGGCAAGGAAGCAATATGATATGATTGTTGGGTTGTCACGAGGGTAAGGGGTGGTCACATAGAGATGGATGGGAGCAGCAGAGGAAGCATCAAACTAAGGCCAGGAAGCAATATGACATGATTGTTGGGTTGTCACGAGGGTAAGGGGTGGTAACATAGAGATGGATGGGAGCAGCAGAGGAAGTGTCAAACTAAGGCAAGGAAGCAATATGATATGATTGTTGGGTTGTCACGAGGGTAAGGGGTGGTCACATAGAGATGGATGGGAGCAGCAGGGGAAGCATCAAACTAAGGCAAGGAAGCAATATGATATGATTAAAGGGTTGTCACGAGGGTAAGGGGTGGTCACATAGAGATGGATAGGAGCAGGAGAGGAAGCATCAAACTAAGGCAAGGAAGCAATATGATATGATTGTTGGGTTGTCACGAGGGTAAGGGGTGGTCACATAGAGATGGATGGGAGCAGCAGAGGAAGCATCAAACTAAGGCAAGGAAGCAATATGATATGATTGTTGGGTTGTCACGAGGGTAAGGGGTGGTCACAGAGAGATGGATGGGAGCAGCAGAGGAAGCATCAAACTAAGGCAAGGAAGCAATATGATATGACTGTAGGGTAGTCACGAGGGTAACGGGTGGTCACATAGAGATGGATGGGAGCAGCAGAGGAAGCATCAAACTAAGGCAAGGAAGCAATATGATATGATTGTAGGGTTGTCACGAGGGTAAGGGGTGGTCACATAGAGATGGATGGGAGCAGGAGAGGAAGCATCAAACTAAGGCAAGGAAGCAATATGATATGATTGTTGGGTTGTCACGAGGGTAAGGGGTGGTCACATAGAGATGGATGGGAGCAGCAGAGGAAGCATCAAACTAAGGCAAGGAAGCAATATGATATGATTGTTGGGTTGTCACGAGGGTAAGGGGTGGTCACAGAGAGATGGATGGGAGCCGCAGAGGAAGCATCAAACTAAGGCCAGGAAGCAATATGATATGATTGTTGGGTTGTCACGAGGGTAAGGGGTGGTCACATAGAGATGGATGGGAGCAGGAATGGAAGCATCAAACTAAGGCAAGGAAGCAATATGATATGATTGTTGGGTTGTCACGAGGGTAAGGGGTGGTCACATAGAGATGGATGGGAGCAGCAGAGGAAGCGTCAAACTAAGGCAAGGAAGCAATATGATATGATTGTTTGGTTGTCACGAGAGTAAGGGGTGGTCACAGAGAGATGGATGGGAGCAGCAGAGGAAGCATCAAACTAAGGCCAGGAAGCAATATGATATGATTGTTGGGTTGTCACGAGGGTAAAGGGTGACACATAGAGATGGATGGGAGCAGCAGAGGAAGCATCAAACTAAGGCCAGGAAGCAATATGATATGATTGTTGGGTTGTCACGAGGGTAAGGGGTGGTCACATAGAGATGGATGGGAGCAGCACAGGAAGCATCAAACTAAGGCAAGGAAGCAATATGATATGATTGTTGGGTTGTCACGAGGGTAAGGGGTGGTCCCAGAGAGATGGATGGGAGCAGCAGAGGAAGCATCAAACTAAGGCCAGGAAGCAATATGATATGATTGTTGGGTTGTCACGAGGGTAAAGGGTGACACATAGAGATGGATGGGAGCAGCAGAGGAAGCATCAAACTAAGGCCAGGAAGCAATATGATATGATTTTTGGGTTGTCACGAGGGTAAGGGGTGGTCACATAGAGATGGATGGGAGCAGCAGAGGAAGCATCAAACTAAGGCAAGGAAGCAATATGATATGATTGTTGGGTTGTCACGAGGGTAAGGGGTGGTCACATAGAGATGGATGGGAGCAGCAGAGGAAGCGTCAAACTAAGGCAAGGAAGCAATATGATATGATTGTTGGGTTGTCACGAGGGTAAGGGGTGGTCACATAGAGATGGATGGGAGCAGCAGAGGAAGCGTCAAACTAAGGCAAGGAAGCAATATGATATGATTGTTGGGTTGTCACGAGGGTAAGGGGTGGTCACAGAGAGATGGATGGGAGCAGCAGAGGAAGCGTCAAACTAAGGCAAGGAAGCAATATGATATGATTGTTGGGTTGTCACGAGGGTAAGGGATGGTCACATAGAGATAGATGGGAGCAGGAGAGGAAGCGTCAATTTAAGGCAAGGAAGCAATATAATATGATTGTTGGGTTGTCACGAGGGTAAGGGGTGGTCACATAGAGATGGATGGGAGCAGCAGAGGAAGCATCAAACTAAGGCAAGGAATCAATATGATATGATTGTTGGATTGTCACGAGGGTAAGGGGTGGTCACATAGAGATGGATGGGAGCAGCAAGGGAGCATCAAACTAAGGCAAGGAATCAATATGATATGATTGTTGGGTTGTCATGAGGGTAAGGGGTGGTCACATAGAGATGGATGGGAGCAGCAGAGGAAGCAACAAACTAAGGCAAGGAATCAATATGATATGATTGTTGGGTTGTCATGAGGGTAAGGGGTGGTCACATAGAGATGGATGGGAGCAGCAAGGGAGCATCAAACTAAGGCAAGGAAGCAATATGATATGATTGTTGGGTTGTCACGAGGGTAAGGGGTGGTCACATAGAGATGGATGGGAGCAGCAAGGGAGCATCAAACTAAGGCAAGGAAGCAATATGATATGATTGTTGGGTTGTCACGAGGGTAAGGGGTGGTCACATAGAGATTGATGGGAGCAGCAGAGGAAGCATCAAACTAAGGCAAGGATTCAATATGATATGATTGTTGGGTTGTCATGAGGGTAAGGGGTGGTCACATAGAGATGGATGGGAGCAGCAAGGGAGCATCAAACTAAGGCAAGGAATCAATATGATATGATTGTTGGGTTGTCACGAGGGTAAGGGGTGGTCACATAGAGATGGATGGGAGCAGGAGAGGAAGCATCAAACTAAGGCAAGGAAGCAATATGATATGATTGTTGGGTTGTCACGAGGGTAAGAGGTTGTCACAGAGAGATGGATGGGAGCAGGAGAGGAAGCATCAAACTAAGCAAGAAAGCAATATGATATGATTGTTGGGTTGTCACGAGGGTAAGAGGTTGTCACAGAGAGATGGATGGGAGCAGGAGAGGAAGCATCAAACTAAGGCAAGGAAGCAATATGATATGATTGTTGGGTTCTCATGAGGGTAAGGGGTGGTCACATAGAGATGGATGGGAGCAGGAGAGGAAGCGTCAAACTAAGGCAAGGAAGCAATATGATTTGATTGTTGGGTTGTCACGAGGGTAAGGGGTGGTCACATAGAGATGGATGGGAGCAGGAGAGGAAGCGTAAAACTAAGGCAAGGAAGCAATATGATATGATTGTTGGGTTGTCACGAGGGTAAGGGGTGGTCACAAAGAGATGGATGGGAGCAGGAGAGGAAGCATCAAACTAAGGCAAGGAATCAATATGATATTATTGTTGGGTTGTCACGAGGATAAGAGGTTGTCACATAGAGATGGATGGGCGCAGGAGAGGAAGCATCAAACAAAGGCAAGGAAGCAATATGATATGATTGTTGGGTTGTCACGAGGGTAAGGGGTGGTCACATAGAGATGGATGGGAGCAGCAGAGGAAGCATCAAACTAAGGCCAGGAAGCAATATGATATGATTGTTAGGTTGTCACAAGGGTAAGGGGTGGTCACATAGAGATGGATGGGAGCAGCAGAGGAAGCATCAAACTAAGGCAAGGAAGCAATATGATATGATTGTTGGGTTGTCACGAGGGTAAGGGGTGGTCACATAGAGATGGATGGGAGCAGGAAAGGAAGCATCAAACTAAGGCAAGGAATCAATATGATATGATTGTTGGGTTGTCACGAGGGTAAGGGGTGGTCACATAGAGATGGATGGGAGCAGGAAAGGAAGCATCAAACTAAGGCAAGGAATCAATATGATATGATTGTTGGGTTGTCACGAGGGTAAGGGGTGGTCACATAGAGATGGATGGGAGCAGGAGAGGAAGCATCAAACTAAGGCAAGGAAGCAATATGATATGATTGTTGGGTTGTCACGAGGGTAAGGGGTGGTCACATAGAGATGGATGGGAGCAGCAGAGGAAGCATCAAACTAAGGCAAGGAAGCAATATGATATGATTGTTGGGTTGTCATGAGGGTAAGGGGTGGTCACATAGAGATGGATGAGAGCAGGAGAAGAAGCATCAAACTAAGGCCAGGAAGCAATATGATATGATTGTTGGGTTGTCATGAGGGTAAGGGGTGGTCACATAGAGATGGATGAGAACAGGAGAGGAAGCGTCAAACTAAGGCAAGGAATCAATATGATATGATTGTCGGGTTGTCACGAGGGTAAGGGGTGGTCACATAGAGATGGATGGGAGCAGGAGAGGAAGCATCAAACTAAGGCAAGGAAGCAATATGATATGATTGTTGGGTTGTCATGAGGGTAAGGGGTGGTCACAGAGAGATGGATGGGAGCAGCAGAGGAAGCATTAAACTAAGGCAAGGAAGCAATATGATATGATTGTTGGGTTGTCACTAGGGTAAGGGGTGGTCACATGGAGATGGATGGGAGCAGGAGAGGAAGCATCAAACTAAGGCAAGGAAGCAATATGATATGATTGTTGGGTTGTCACGAGGGTAAGGGGTGGTCACATAGAGATGGATGGGAGCAGCAGAGGAAGCATCAAACTAAGGCAAGGAAGCAATATGATATGATTGTTGGGTTGTCACGAGGGTAAGGGGTGGTCACATAGAGATGGATGGGAGCAGGAGAGGAAGCATCAAACTAAGGCAAGGAAGCAATATGATATGATTGTTGGGTTGTCATGAGGGTAAGGGGTGGTCACATAGAGATGGATGGGAGCAGCAGAGGAAGCATCAAACTAAGGCAAGGAAGCAATATGATATGATTGTTGGGTTGTCACGAGGGTAAGGGGTGGTCACATAGAGATGGATGGGAGCAGCACAGGAAGCATCAAACTAAGGCAAGGAAGCAATATGATATGATTGTTGGGTTGTCACGAGGGTAAGGGTTGGTCACATAGAGATGGATGGGAGCAGGAGAGGAAGCGTCAAACTAAGGCAAGGAAGCAATATGATATGATTGTTGGGTTGTCACGAGGGTAAGGGGTGGTCACATAGAGATGGATGGGAGCAGCAGAGGAAGCATCAAACTAAGGCCAGGAAGCAATATGATATGATTGTTGGGTTGTCAGAAGGGTAAGGGGTGACACATAGAGATGGATGGGAGCAGGAGAGGAAGCGTCAAACTAAGGCAAGGAAGCAATATGATATGATTGTTGGGTTGTCACGAGGGTAAGGGGTGACACATAGAGATGGATGGGAGCAGGAGAGGAAGCGTCAAACTAAGGCAAGGAAGCAATATGATATGATTGTTGGGTTGTCACGAGGGTAAGGGGTGGTCACATAGAGATGGATGGGAGCAGCAGAGGAAGCATCAAACTAAGGCAAGGAAGCAATATGATATGATTGTTGGGTTGTCACGAGGGTAAGGGGTGGTCACATAGAGATAGATGGGAGCAGCAGAGGAAGCGTCAAACTAAGGCAAGGAAGCAATATGATATGATTGTTGGGTTGTCACGAGGGTAAGGGGTGGTCACATAGAGATGGATGGGAGCAGCACAGGAAGCATCAAACTAAGGCAAGGAAGCAATATGATATGATTGTTGGGTTGTCACGAGGGTAAGGGGTGGTCACATAGAGATAGATGGGAGCAGCAGAGGAAGCGTCAAACTAAGGCAAGGAAGCAATATGATATGATTGTTGGGTTGTCACGAGGGTAAGGGGTGGTCACATAGAGATGGATGGGAGCAGCAGAGGAAGCATCAAACTAAGGCAAGGAAGCAATATGATATGATTGTTGGGTTGTCACGAGGGTAAGGGGTGGTCACATAGAGATGGATGGGAGCAGGAGAGGAAGCGTCAAACTAAGGCAAGGAAGCAATATGATATGATTGTTGGGTTGTCACGAGGGTAAGGGGTGGTCACATAGAGATGGATGGGAGCAGGAGAGGAAGCATCAAACTAAGGCAAGGAAGCAATATGATATGATTGTTGGGTTGTCACGAGGGTAAGGGGTGACACATAGAGATGGATGGGAGCAGGAGAGGAAGCGTCAAACTAAGGCAAGGAAGCAATATGATATGATTGTTGGGTTGTCACGAGGGTAAGGAGTGGTCACATAGAGATGGATGGGAGCAGGAAAGGAAGCATCAAACTAAGGCAAGGAAGCAATATGATATTGTCATGTAGCCAATGACGGGATCTTTATTGTAGATTTGCCACCGATAATGAACACAAGATAACACTCCAATAATTATCAACGAACCCACGCTGTGTCCCCGTGATCCATTCTCAGCAGTCGGCGCGTCTCGTTTTCGTGTGTCTGGAGCTCTCAATCATCTTCCAACCCGTTGCCATAGACCGAGAAATAACACTGATAATAATAAATAAAAAACACAAACCACACGACCAAGACCCCTAGATCGATATCAACGAAACGATGATCGATAACAACAATCGTTTCATGACATCTTCCCCCCTTGGGACAAAAATCGCCCTCGATTTTTTTTTCGTGTCTGGTTTGCAACTACAACAATACAATATTGCCACATTGTAGGTGATAAGTTCCTGGAGATTGAAATTAACTCGTCGAAACACTCCGTAACGTAGAAATTTCGCAAATGCCAAATGTAGCAATTTGGTCGATCGGCGGTCAATACACATGTGAAAGGTGGTTGAACTGGCCGTACGCATAACGCAAAGCATTCAGAATGTGTAAACACCCCTACTACAGATCAAAAACCACCTCGTCCATGTGATGACCCGATCCACTCTTCAACACTTATCGCTTGAAAAATACAAACAATTCTTAATCTTGCCAGGGTTGCTGCCATTCCGCCGGATCATAATACTTTTTGAGACGGGAAACATGTATGACATCAGTCATTATTTTTCCCTTCTTGTTCATCTTAACTTCGTACGTCAAATCCGATAATTTGGTCACAATTTTATATGGTCCAAGCCAACAATGCTGAAATTTATCAACCTGGCCCACTTTACGAATAGGAAAGAACACCTTGACATAATCTCCAACCTCATAGTCAACCTGACGATGGCCAGCGTCATAGTATTTTTTCTGTCTCTCTTGTTCCTTCTTGATAACGTCAAGCACGATCGTGCGAGCCTCACGAACTTGTTGCAATCGCTCCTCCGTTGTTTCACCTAGCTGCAAATCCGGCTGTAATCCTGCATCGATAGGAAGTGTTGGTTCCCGACCATATAACAAGTAAAACGGCGTGCACTTTGTCGTCGCTTGTAGGAATACACTTACAACCATAACCCAGCGTGTCAGCGCCCGACATGTCAGCGCCCGACATGTCAGCGCCCAACATGTCAGCGCCCAACATGTCAGCGCCCGACATGTCAGCGCCCGACATGTCAGCGCCCGACATGTCAGCGCCCAACATGTCAGCGCCCAACATGTCAGCGCCCAACATGTCAGCGCCCAACATGTCAGCGCCCAACTTGTCAGCGCCCAACATGTCAGCGCCCAACTTGTCAGCGCCCAACATGTCAGCGCCCAACATGTCAGCGCCCAACATGTCAGCGCCCAACATGTCAGCGCCCAACATGTCAGCGCCCAACATGTCAGCGCCCAACATGTCAGCGCCCAACATGTCAGCGCCCAACATGTCAGCGCCCAACATGTCAGCGCCCAACATGTCAGCGCCCAACATGTCAGCGCCCAACATGTCAGCGCCCAACATGTCAGCGCCCAACAAGTCAGCGCCCAACATGTCAGCGCCCGACATGTCAGCGCCCAACACCAAAGTGATGCAGTACGAAGGAGGCGATGACGACAAGGAAGGCGATCGCAACGCCCGCAAACAGTCTCGTCCTTATCGCGTCGCCCGATCGAGACGAGAGTAAACACTCTTCCGAGTAGTCTGCCTCGAGCAGTTGGGGGTCCTCCTTGTAGAAGTCTGACGCGTCTGCCTGAACCTCCAGGTCCTTCTGTACGTCTGCCTCGCTGACCTTGAGGTCAAGCAGCTCGTGCAGAGAGACGAGAGCCTCCGAGGGACCCTCGCCCGGGAACAAGCAGTCCAACAGCGTCATTCTACAGTGGGGGAGCGTCACGAGCACTTGCCGCGAAGCACGATCGTCCGAGACCCGAAACATGCGCTAGACATTCCTTAGACCGCAAGCCAAACAACCTCCCAAGCAAAAGAAAAGTGAAGACACAGACATACCAAACTAACGTTCAAACTTATCGTGGTTAAAACCTACCCGGCGCCTCCACCATATCTGTCATGTAGCCAATGACGGGATCTTTATTGTAGATTTGCCACAGATAATGAACACAAGATAACACTCCAATAATTATCAACGAACCCACGCTGTGTCCCCGTGATCCATTCTCAGCAGTCGGCGCGTCTCGTTTTCGTGTGTCTGGAGCTCTCAATCATCTTCCAACCCGTTGCCATAGACCGAGAAATAACACTGATAATAATAAATAAAAAACACAAACCACACGACCAAGACCCCTAGATCGATATCAACGAAACGATGATCGATAACAACAATCGTTTCATGACAATATGATTGTTGGGTTGTCACGAGGGTAAGGGGTGGTCACATAGAGATGGATGGGAGCAGGAAAGGAAGCATCAAACTAAGGCAAGGAAGCAATATGATATGATTGTTGGGTTGTCACGAGGGTAAGGGGTGGTCACATAGAGATGGATGGGAGCAGGAAAGGAAGCATCAAACTAAGGCAAGGAAGCAATATGACATGATTGTTGGGTTGTCACGAGGGTAAGGGGTGGTCACATAGAGATGGATGGGAGCAGCAGAGGAAGCGTCAAACTAAGGCAAGGAAGCAATATGATATGATTGTTGGGTTGTCACGAGAGTAAGGGGTGACACATAGAGATGGATGGGAGCAGCAGAGGAAGCATCAAACTAAGAAAATCAAGTTATGTCATTTGTTGGTTATGTACAATTGCAAAATTAAAACTAATTATTCTTTAAATGGCTACTGTATAAGATTCTAGTAAACTCTGAAAATTTACTCAGTTGTTCATAGAGAATGTTAGTGGGCGTTGACCTGTTCTGTCGCGTCGTCCGTTCCTATCTTAATTGTACTCGATGTTATATATGTGGTACTGCCTGTACCAGAGAACGTTAAAGAATCACACGCACAGTTATAGAAATTGTGAAGTTTTCTCTTTACAATGATTTCAGACACTTTTATTAATATCAAATGTGTATGGCTTAAATTTCGATTAATTAAATAAAAAAATAAAAAAATTCACATTTAGAGTCTACCCACTCAGTAGCTAAACTGATTTGCAGTGGGGGACTTTAATTTAAAGTGACTAAACCAACCCTGTAGGCTTCGAACACCATCGACGAGTGAGCGACAACCAATCAAAGATCGATATTTCAAATACGAAACATATGAATCAGTGATTGGACAGTGCGAACACCTGCGGACAAATGCCAGAATCAACAAGGCCGATTCAGAACAACTTTGAATTTTTTGAGTGCTTCGTTGCTAGGACGGCTTCAAAGTCACCGTTTACTTATTCCTAAGCCAAGAAGTAATGGAATTAAATCCACATTAGAAGTTAAAAAACTTCTTCTGCCTGAAGCGGGATTTGAACCCGGGACCTTCTGCATTGGAAGCAGGGATGCTAACCACTGGACCAACGAGCCACCTAAAGTGAACGTTTTGCTTGTGCATTGCAGTGTTGACAAATCTCAAGAAAACGTGTGTGTATCTTTAAAGCTACGCCCGTGAAATTTATTTAGGCTATTCCAGCCCGCTTTAAAATATTCATACTGTTTAATCATTTTCAGCTGTCGAGATATGATGCAATGTGACCACATTAACATCTTCTCCATCCCGCTGAGCCGCGGTACCATTCTGCACCCGAGTAAGTCGGCAGTCGAGTTCGAGACTTCTTGCTGCTCCCTCCGCCAGTGGTACTACATCACCGTACATGGTGCTCTCTATCTCGATACGTAACAGTGTAGTAGGTTCAAGTCAATTAATGATTGTATGAAAAGAGTGCCGTATAATGACTAAGGAGTTTGAAGCATGGGTCTCTGTTTTTTTCGCATATATTCTTAATTAAATTTTCAGTCGTTTATTATAGATTACAGTAGTAGTTAAATCCCTGTTTATGCTACAGCTATATAATATTGTACATACATTATTTCATATGTGTTACAATTCGATAAAAATATTTAAAACGTCACATTTAGTATCTTGTAACCGTGGAGACTACACCGTTTAGTCGGAAGTGTAAACGGCTGGTACGCGTTGCAATAACGTATTGTTTTTGTTTTATTTTCTTCTGATCATACTCGGGCTAGACTCGGGTAAAGATTTTTTTTTGTTATAGTTCGTAAAAGAAAGTGTTTTAAGACTGTGTGCGAAGGGTTGGAATAGCCTTAAACAATGTGTCTACTGTTGCTTTCGATTATTAAGTAGGTACAATAATGTTTCATGGAAATGCCAAAAACATGTGTAAAATTGTGTGTTGTTGTATGTTGTGTGTGTCGACAAATGGGCAACCGCGCTCGGTCGACAGCCGCAGAGTCCGCCAAATTTGGTGGTATTATCGACACATTTACCCACATATCTCGTACTCCTTTAAATTTGGGCTGCGCTCAGCAACCAAATGATACGTCATATTGACCAATATAAACTGTCACATATTGTGATGTAATATCTTTTCATAAATTGCTGTTGATTGCAATAGATACTGCTAGTTACATTTCTGACAGTATGTAAATTGCTTTGTGCTCAGAGACAAGATAGAACAATTTTCCTTAACGCATTCAAAACCTTGGTTCCATATATCATTGGATTTGAAATATTTTCAAACCCAATGCCTATATCGATGGCAAGAACGTTGTGACGCAAATTTATCTTTTTCCGTCGGGAACTGGTAATAATAACTGATTTTTTGTGGTTTTTATTTTTTTTTCAGGTTGGTATTCTGTACAATTAAATCTTGTTTGCGGAAAAGGATGCCCCGAATAGTATACAACATTGGTACAAAATGAGGTGTTTATACCTTCATTCGTTATGGGCCCACAGACTGGCAAGGCCAGCTAGTTTCAAGTTAACTGACAAATTTTCTAACGATATTTACGGCGTAATACCATCCATACGCAATATCCGATCGGGATGAAATTTAAAATGGATAGTCTCATAGTGAAAACCCGCCGACTAAAGACAATTTGAGGTTTTCATCCATTATGGATTTGCGTCTGCAACATCGTGTTAAGTGCACTTCGAGGTGTGCAGTCATATAGAGTTGCGAAGTGGAGGCTCGCACATGGCCTGGCCTGGCGCGCAACCGCGGGCTTGGATTTACTAGGAAATGCCCCTAGTTGCTTCGCTCACGTGGATTTTAGGATTTTGTATACAATTATTGAGGTACACAAAATAGTCCAGCACGTATTTCTTTATTTATAAAGAATAATCTAAATAGTAAATACCAATTTTCAAATCTGTTACAATGTACGATTGTTGATATATATATATATCCGCATACAAACAATAACCCCCGCCACTTTTCATATCTTTAAATTTGATTTTCTGAAAAAAGGAAAACATGTTTCTTTATTTTAAAAGGAGAATTTAAATAACAATCTTCACGTCCGTAACATATTCTGTGTTTGAGGATTACCAGTACTCATAATAACATTGATCCCCACTTTCAACCCCGCTCAACTTAATTTTCAGATAATGGTAAAACTAGTGTTGTGTTGTTATAAAAGGATTGGCGAGTTTGACGTCTGTAACATTTTCAGTTTTTGAAATTTAAAAATCACCCCCTCCTTTTCACCCTCCGTTTTCACCGGCCTTTACATGACTTTCGAAAAATGGTAAAAATAGTTTATTTATTATTAAAGAAGAATCTAAATACAAATGATCATGTCTGTGACATATCCCGATATCAAAATATATGTATATGCTCATAAAATATCCCCCCCCCCCCTGGCTTAACCACCATTAACTGGTTTTCGAAAAGTTTTAAAACAATTGCTTATGAATGTTTCAAGGAGAATCTAAATAATAATTTTTATGACTGTAGTAACTACCGTTTTTGTGTTTAAAAAAATTACCCCCTGTTTTCAGTCACTTCTCTGGATTTGCTTAAAATATTGAAATACGTGCTGCTTTATTTTTTAAGAAATATCCTAATACCAATTTTTACGTCTGAAACATTTTGACTAACGTTTTTTTTTTTTTAAATCTAAAAATCTTTAAAAACTCCACCCTGTATCCTACCCCCGTTAACTGGATTTGCGGAAAATAGTACAACGTATGTTCCTTTGTTTTTAAATTTCAATCTAAATACCAATTTTCACGTCTGTAACATCTTCGGGTTTGGACTTGTATCTCAATTTTTAAAAAACACCAATACTTGTTCACCGACCTTTACTTGATTTTCGACAAGATGGTAAAATACATATTTCTTTATTTTCAAAAAAGAATCTTTATACCAATTTTCACGTCTCGAACATCTTCGTTTTTTGAGATACAAAATTACCCCCTCTAATTATTATTATTGTGGTTTAAAGGCACAAAACATCTGGGTTATCAGTGCTTTTGGTGCGATAAATTGGTCATAATTGGGAAATGGTCGCTTCCACAGAGATCCGGCAAGACGTACCATTCAACGTCCAGAGGAAGACCCATTGGCAGTGCTAAAATGAGTTGGGTTTACATTATTAAGGAGAATCGAGTTGTGAGATATTAAAACCTCTTCTATTAAAACACCCTTTAGATTACATGTTTTGCTCCCCCATAAAACACTGTGTGCAGTAAAATCTCCAAGAATAACAAAAAGACGTGGTAGTTGATTTAAAAGGTTTCCGACTAGAGTTTTAGATATCACAGTCTGGGGTGGGAGATATACGTTCTAAAGAGTAACTGGGCTGGGAAAAGCTTCTCTGACAGCTACCGCCTGCAAGGGTGTTGTGCATGAGAGGCAAGTGTTCTGCATAGATGCTGTCGTGGATGATAGTAGCAACTCCTCCCTGAGCCCGTTCTCCCGAGTCGTCATCAAATCTGTAAAATGTATAGCCACGTAGCCTTGGGTTGTCGGTAGTTTTAAAATGGGTTTCCTGCAGACATAAAATAGTGGGATTTTCCTTGGAGGTTAAAAGCTTGATCTCTTCGGACCGCGTGAAATAACCTCTAACGTTCCACTGCAGTAAAACATCCGTGTGAAAACTTTAATAAAACTTGGATCTTACGTTAAGTTTTTAAAATTTCTTTTTGTTTTTACCTTTCTTTGCAAACTGAGATGCTCTGCTAGCAGGGCTTAAAGCTAGTGACTCGGGGTCTTGGTCCATCAGCTCATCACTGATCATGTCATCTTCAAGTGATGAATAGTATATGGACTACCGGCTATCTTCGGCCAAAAGGATCCGTCAATGGGAGCTTGTGGGGTCCTTTTCAGACGCCTAGATTTCGACTTGCGATTAGTATCCTGTTCGGGGTTTGGTTTAATGCACCCTGGTGCGGGTTTTGTTTGTTCGAGGTTTCCTTGAACAGTCTCTTTCGTCAAACCAGGCGTTTCTTTTGGTCTTATGATCGATATCGGTTCCTGGATTTGGTTACGCTGTTCTTTCATTTGCTCAGCAAGTTGTAGTTGCAGTTGTTTCTGGACCTCAAGCAACGTCTTGATGGTCTCCTAAGTTGAGCATTCTCATCCACTTTATTACCATTGCGAGCCGCTGATTCTGCATGTTGGCTGGCGACCGCATGTGCAAATGAAAAAGGTAGGTTTGTGGGTGGCTTCATGACGTTGTACCTACGTTTTGCTTCAGCGATTGGAACACGTTCCAGGGCAATGATTTCATGTATTTTCCTCTCCTCGATCCACTTCGGGCCATCTCGGGAGGAGGCAACGTGGGGACCTTGGCAATGAACACATTTTGTTGGGGATGTGCAGGCAGTGTCTGAATGGTAATCAAGACCACACACCCGGCAAGTAGGCGCATTCATACAATGGTTTTTTGTATGACCAAATCTTTGGCAGGTAAAACATCTCATGGGATTGGGTACGTACGTTTTAACGTCCAGGATGTGGAAACCAGCAGCTATCTTGTTCGGGAGTTTGGGGGTTCTGAAGATGAGAATAATTGTTGCGGTTGGCTTTAGTTGACCATCAATGCGTGATTTAATACGGTACAAATCAATAACACCTTGAGAGGCAAGTTCTTCTTTAATCTCTTCGTCGCTTGCGTACAGTAAATCAGGACATCTTATGACTCCCTTAGATGTGTTTTAGCTGGTGTGAGGCTTAACCGAAATGTTGTTATGGTTACCAAATGACGTTGCCTTAGATAGTAATTCGGATTGTTCACCCGAAGTAGTTTCTACTAGAATAGTGCCATTTCGTAGTTTTCTGGCATTTTTCACGGTGCCTGCAATGCATTGAAGAGCTTTGACAATAACGAAGGGCGACTCCGTAAAAAATGATTTCTTATCCTCTCGTTGAATAACAAAAAATTGTGGCTGAGTTTCAGCAGTTGTAAATGATTTGAGTACAGTATCTAGCGTGATCGGGGTGTCGAACAAAGATCAGGGACGTTTGTTGCTTTTTATAGCGGGGGTGTTTGAGATTGAAGGGGGAGGGGGGTTCCCAGGGGCATTGTTTGTGCTTGAAGCCATGGTGAGTTGGGGACAACCTACAAAAGTTTCCCGGAAAGACAGACTCAACTAACCCGTGTTGGTTCTACCACATAGGGCCTTGTAAACGGAAGAAGGTCTATTTCATGGGGCCGCTAGACATGACAACATACACTATTTATGAAGTAGAGCCAGGTATCGATTTCTGCGTGCATCGGGAGGTATGTAGGAAAGTGCTATTTTCACGTCCGGATGGAACACAGACGCAATCGGCCTTCTATCAGTGCAGTCGGCCCCCGGCCCTGGGACGGTGCCTAGAGGGACCTCCTGCACTGGACATACAACCGACGCAATCTGTGCCCAAGCCCAAGTGCTGTCAAATCAATCAGAGAGTCGAATCATAACCTTATCATTGCTAGGGTCGTCATCAGGGGAACAAGCCGTAAAAAAACTGTTTCGCGGGGGGGGGGGGGGGGGGGGGACTGGTGGGCGTTTGGATCGCAAAGAGGGCTGGCACGGATGAGGAAGAAGGTAATGATAGTAAGGAGAGAAGGGATGATGAAGGCAAAATGAAGAAAGTGATGATTAAAGATGTGCACGAGAGCCCTCTTTGCGGGCACCAGTCACCACGAGGAGGGACTCACCACGACCGGTACCCCCTTCAAGTCAGCACACTTTTTATCACCCTTACCAGGATTTTAAGAAAATGGAAAAACCCGTATTTCTTAACTTTTAAAGGATAATCCAACCAATTTTTTCGCGTGTAACATTTTGGTTTTTTAGATGTGTCCTCATAAGTAAATTCACCTATATTTTCGCCCCCATCAACTCGGTTTTCGGAAAATGTTAAAACACATTTATTTATTTTTAAAGCAGAAACAAAAATCAATTTTTTGCAGCGGTAACAGTCTGGTTTTCTAGATATAAAAGGAATCTAACGTCGATTTTCACTTTTGAAACATATTTCATCTTTGGGTTTTGAGACATTGGTATCGTCATACAAATATTGAACCCCCTGTTTTCACCTCCATAATTAGATCTCCGGAAAACAGTAAAAAATATATTTTACTATGTTAAATGGCGAATCCAAGTACCAATTTTTATGTCTGTAATATCTTCGGTTGTTGAGATATAAGTATTCTAAAATACAACTTCAACCCCTTTCTTCACGCCCTTAGTAACAGAATGGTCGGTTTTCGCATAACAGCTACTCACTTTCAAAAATTCCCTAGCTTTAACGGTTTGAGCTTTGCGTTGATGAGTCAGTCAGTCAGTCACTCAGTCAGTCACCCACTTAATAACGCACTTGCTTTTAATAGATCATAATCCTTATAATATCTGCATTAAAAATGTCGTAGTTTTTTAAATTAACTGTCTTAAGGATGATTTTTGTTTATTTCTATACTAATGTTAGCTATATTATTGATAAAATTTGTTATTTGGTCATTGTGAAAATGGGTCCTGGTGGAGGGTGCACTCTGTGTTCAGTAAGTTAAAAAGTAAGTGTGACTGCTGGTTAGTCATTGGTTGAGTGGGTTTATTCCTGCTTCCAATAGAGAAGGTCCAAGGCTCGATTCCCTGTTCGTGGGTGGGTAGTTTAACTTTGCAACTTAACTTTAACAGGTGTATTATGTTTAAATAATAAGATGTAATCGGTGACTTCAGAACAGTCATAGCAACGAAGTACATACTATAAATGTCCTAAGTGAAAACCAGTTCTTGTAATTGAGTCAGTAAACTATAGATACAAGTTTATTTATTTTAATACAAAACTGTCTTTTGCTTTGAATGAGTGCCCAATGCACATGCACACGCCACAATCATACTTTTATAAAATCACATTCAATTCGAATTATTAATTCTAGATTACGCGACTAGATGACGCGAAAATATACAAAATTAATACATAGAATACCATCAATATTTGTATAGCACGTAGCTCTTTACTTACCGATAGGAGCAGCTCTGAGACTGGTAATGAGCAAGAGCCCCTGACACAGAACAGGCAGGATCATGATCCTCTTGCCTACAACAGAAGAACATGTCAGAGCTTATTGTAGTCGCGTGCCAGAATTCAACAGCTGATTCTGCTAAGCAAATGGTAGACTAAGCACCCGCCATACCTGCTATAGCTGCCATACCTGCCTTACATAACCAGCAGTCGCGTTCCAGGCATTAAAGTAACAGTCAGGTGTAAAACTAAAAAACTACCATTTGTATATGTCCACCCTCAAATGTGGAAAGCATGACTAACAAATACCATGCTTTAAAAGCAGGCGGTTGAAAAATTAAAGAAAACGCGTTTTTTTGGCTTGTTGCTACCAAGTAGCACCGAGCAACTCTTCTCATGGTAATTTCCATATAAAAAAAAAAGTTACCTCGAGATAGTAAAACCCCGGTAAAATAGGGCATTTATCAAAAAACAATCGGAAGGTTTAATGTGCATCGTTTCTTTAATGATAACATGCTGTTTAGTATGAACGTGTACTTGTACAAAATGCCCTGCAATTAATGTTCTGTAACTTGAAGTGTAGAAAAGTTGTAATCTGTTTTTAACGGCTCTGTCCGCAGTCGCCGAGTGTTGTGGATGGATTTGAGTGCTCTGTCTTCAAGAAAGCGCTAGCGAGCTCAGAACCGATACAGCTGTACTACGCTTTACAAGAAAAATGCAGCAGAGCTGACGAAGGGAATCTAATAGAATAGCTAAATGTCCACTATATTTTTCTTGCATTGAAGCAACCTATATAATTTTATTTTACACATAGTCTAACGGAGTTTCATGCACTTATACCTCATTGGTGATTTTTAAGTTTTTCACCTGACTATTCCTTTAACCCTTTCACTGTTAGCGACACACAAATGAGAAATACCCTCTGTGTAAGCCAAAAAAAGGGGTTAACATATAAATTCAGTTATTAAGCGAGCAAAGCGAGCGTTTCCACTTGACTCTTATGGCACTTCGTTCTGTTTTTTTTTTTTTTTTTTTTTTTTTTTATGTCCGTCGATAGCGGTCGAACGGAAATTTCAACCAACTTGAAATTTGGACCATCTACAAGCCTCGATGTGGATTGAAGGTGTATAGTTTTGAGGCAAAAACGTTCGAAAAGTTACAAAGTTACACCATAGTTACTGCAAAATATTTTTCTGAAACAAAATGGCGGCAAAATGTGAGATAGCCAGATTTTTCTACAGTTTTTTCCGGTCACGAATATGTTAATGTAATGGCGATCTGATAAATATTGGCAAAGTTACACGAAAGTTACTTGAAAATATTGTTCTAAAATGCAGTAACGGCAAAATGTGAGGTGGCTATCTTATAGTAAATTTTTGTCCGCTCACGAATATACTAATGTAAACGCAATTAAATACGTATTAGAGGCAGAAATTACATTTCTATTGCTGTCAATAAGTGTCAGTCCCGGTGGCGGACCGTGTTGAAAACATGACCACGAAAATTCTTAGCAACGCACATATCACTGCATACAACAATGTCGGAAAGTATAATAGCCATGGAAATAAGAACAATTTTTGCAATGTGCATTCTTGAATGGTTGTTAATTGTTGTTCGTATAAGCATTGAAAACTTTCTGCCAGAAAGTTCGTAGATATTGACGCGCTCGCTTATCAACGCGTCAAACAGAGCGTTTTCCTAGTTCAAATATAAGAAATAAATTATACTTTTTCTCCATTAGTATTTATTCGTACCAGACTAATTCTGGTAACTAGGAAAACGCTCTGTTTGACGCGTTGATAAGCGAGCGCGTCCATATCTACGAACGTTCTGGCGAAAAGATCTCAAAGCTAATATAAACAACAATTAACAACAATTCAAGAATGCACATTGCAAACATTTTTCTAATTCCCATAGCTATTATAATTCCCGATATTGTTAAATGCAGTACCATGTGCGTTGCTAAGAAGTTTCTTTGTCATGTTTTCGCCGCGGTCCGCCACCGTAACAGTTATTGACAGCAATAGAAATGTAATTTCTGCCTCTAATACGTATCCGATCGCGTCTAAATAAGTATATTCGTGACCGGATGAAAATGAACTACAAGATAGCCACCTCACATTTTGCTGTTACTGTTTTTCAGAAAAATATTTCCGAGTAACTTTTGTGTAACTTTGCCAATATTGATTAGATAGCCATTAAATGAACATATTCGTGACCGGAAAAAGCTTTAGAAAAATATGGCTACCTCACATTTTGCCGCCATTTTGTTTCAGAAAAATATTTTGCAGTAACTATGGTGTAACTTTATAACTTTTCAAACGATTTTGCCTCAAAACTATACACCTTCAATCCACATCGAGGCTTGTTGAAAATCCAAATTTCAAGTTGATCGGACTTTCCGTTCGACCGCTATCGACGGACATAAAATAAAAAAATAAAAAAAAAAAACAAACGAACAGAATGGAGTGCCGTTAGAGTCTAGTACGGTACAAAAAAAAAAAAAAAAAAAAAAAACAGAACGAAGTGCCATAAGAGTCATTTCCACTTGACTCTTATGGCACTTCGTTCTGTTTTTTTTTGTTTTTTTTTTGTTTTTTTGTTTGTTCGTTTGTTTTTTTTTTTTTTTTTTATGTCTGTCGATAGCGGTCGAACGGAAAGACCAATCAATTTTAAATTTGGATTATCTACAAGCCTTGATGTGGATTGAAGGTGTATAGTTTTGAGGCAAAATCGTTCGAAAAGTTACAAAGTTACACATTAGTTACTGCAAAATATTTTTCTGAAACAAAATGGCGGCAAAATGTGAGATAGCCAGATTTTTCTACAAATTTTTTCGGTCACGAATATGTTAATGTTATGGCGATTTGATAAATATTGGCAAAGTTACACGAAAGTTACTCGAAAATATTTTTCTAAAACGCAGTAACGGCAAAATGTAAGGTGGCTATCTTATAGTTAATTTTTGTCCGATCACGAATATACTAATGTAAACGCGATCCAATACGTATTAGAGGCAGAAATTACATTTCTATTGCTGTCAATAAGTGTTAGTAACGGTGGCGGACCGTGTTGAAAACATGACCACGAAAATTCTTAGCAACGCACATTGCACTGCATACAACAATGTCAGAAAGTATAATAGCCATGGAAATAAGAACAATTTTTGCAATGCGCATTCTTGTATTGTTGTTAATTGTTGTTCGTATTAGCTTTGAAAACTTTTCGCCAGTTAGTTCGTAGATATTGACGCGCTCGCTCATCAACGCGTCAAACAGAGCGTTTTCCGAGTGTATTCGTACCAGACAAAGCCTGGTAGTAACGCGAGCGAAGCGAGCGTCTCCACGAGACTCTTACGGCACTTCGTTCTGTTTTTTTTTTTTTTATTTTTTTTTGTGTACTAGACTCTTATGGCACTTCATGCTGTTTGTTTTTTGTTTTGTTTTTATGTCTGTCGATAGCGGTCGAACGGAAAGTCCGATCAACTTGAAATTTGGACCATCCACAAGCCTTGATGTGGATTGAAGGTGTATAGTTTTGAGGCAAAATCGTTCGAAAAGTTACAAAGTTAAACTCAATAACTGTTAGTTACGGTGGCGGACCGCCGCGAAAACACTAGACAGCATGTCAACGAAAATTCTTAGCAAGGCAAATTGCACTGCATTCAACAATATCGGGCAGTATAATAGCTATGGAAATAAGAAAAAAATTTAAAATGCACATTCTTGAATTGTTGTTAATTGTAGTTTTTATTTGCTTTGAGATCTTTTCGCCAAAACGTTCGTAGATATGGACACGCTCGCTTATCAACGCGTCAAACATAGCGTTTTCCTAGTTATACCCATACACACAACATTGTACCCGCTACTCCCATTGTATGAAATGATAATATATTCGTACCAGACAAAGCCTGGTAGTTATAGCCATACACACAACATTGTACCCTCTACTCCCATTGTTTGAAATGATAATGTATTCGTACCAGACAAAGCCTGGTAGTTATACCCATACACACAACATTGTACCCGCTACTCCCGTTGTATGAAATGATAACGTATTCGTACCAGACAAAGCCTCGTAGTTATACCCATACACACAACATTGTACCCTCTACTCCCATTGTTTGAAATGATAATGTATTCGTACCAGACAAAGCCTGGTAGTTATAGCCATACACACAACATTGTACCCCCTACTCCCATTGTATGAAATAATAATGTATTCGTACCAGACAAAGCCTGGTAGTTATAGCCATACACACTACATTGTACCCCCTACTCCCATTGTATGAAATAATAATGTATTCGTACCAGACAAAGCCTGGTAGTTATAGCCATACACACAACATTGTACCCCCTACTCCCATTGTATGAAATGATAATGTATTTGTACCAGACAAAGCCTGGTAGTTATAGCCATACACACAACATTGTACCCTCTACTCCCATTGTATGAAATGATAATGTATTCGCACCAGACAAAGCCTGGTAGTTATAGCCATACACACAACATTGTACCCCCTACTCCCATTGTATGAAATGATAATGTATTCGTACCAGACAAAGCCTGGTAGTTATAGCCATACACACAACATTGTACCCTCTACTCCCATTGTATGAAATGATAATGTATTCGTACCAGACAAAGCCTGGTAGTTATAGCCATACACACAACATTGTACCCTCAACTCCCATTGTATGAAATGATAATGTATTCGCACCAGACAAAGCCTGGTAGTTATAGCCATACACACAACATTGTACCCCCTACTCCCATTGTATGAAATGATAATGTATTCGTACCAGACAAAGCCTGGTAGTTATAGCCATACACACAACATTGTACCCTCTACTCCCATTGTATGAAATGATAATGTATTCGTACCAGACAAAGCCTGGTAGTTATAGCCATACACACAACATTGTACCCCCTACTCCCATTGTATGAAATGATAATGTATTCGTACCAGACAAAGCCTGGTAGTTATACCCATACACACAACATTGTACCCTCTACTCCCATTGTATGAAATGATAATGTATTCGTACCAGACAAAGCCTGGTAGTTATAGCCATACACACAACATTGTACCCCCTACTCCCATTGTATGAAATGATAATGTATTCGTACCAGACAAAGCCTGGTAGTTATAGCCATACACACAACATTGTACCCCCTACTCCCATTGTATGAAATGATAATGTATTCGTACCAGACAAAGCCTGGTAGTTATAGCCATACACACAACATTGTACCCCCTACTCCCATTGTATGAAATGATTATGTTTTCGTACCAGACAAAGCCTGGTAGTTATAGCCATACACACAACATTGTACCCCCTTCTCCCATTGTATGAAATGATAATGTATTCGTACCAGACAAAGCCTGGTAGTTATAGCCATACACACAACATTGTACCCTCTACTCCCATTGTATGAAATGATAATGTATTCGTACCAGACAAAGCCTGGTAGTTATAGCCATACACACAACATTGTACCCCCTACTCCCATTGTATGAAATGATAATGTATTCGCACCAGACAAAGCCTGGTAGTTATAGCCATACACACAACATTGTACCCCCTTCTCCCATTGTATGAAATGATAATGTATTCGTACCAGACAAAGCCTGGTAGTTAAAGCCATACACACAACATTGTACCCCCTACTTCCATTGTATGAAATGATAATGTATTCGTACCAGACAAAGCCTGGTAGTTATAGCCATACACACAACATTGTACCCCCTACTCCCATTGTATGAAATGATTATGTATTCGTACCAGACAAAGCCTGGTAGTTATAGCCATACACACAACATTGTACCCCCTTCTCCCATTGTATGAAATGATAATGTATTCGTACCAGACAGAGCCTGGTAGTTATAGCCATACACACTACATTGTACCCTCTACTCCCATTGTATGAAATGATAATGTATTCGTACCAGACAAAGCCTGGTAGTTATACCCATGAACACAACATTGTACCCCCTACTCCCATTGTAAAACCAAAGATTACTCAGAAAAATATAACTATGGATTTGGATTGCCTATGTTTACTATGCACGTGCTTGACAGGGCCTTCTGCCACTGCACAGTTTCGGAGCGCTTCCACAACCAGTGACGCTGCTTTTAGTTGCGCCGAGCGGCAATAAATCATGTTTACAAGCAAACAGGTGGACCTACATATTATGGGGCACATCCCTCATTATTTCAAGCAAATACTGGTATCGGCGTTAGATACATGGTATTGTCGTCCTGAATTATGTAATAAACCATGCCAGGTATCAAGCCATTTCCCCTCCACCTTAAGAGCGAAAGATACCTCTACGTCAAAAACCGCAGAAAATTTTCATTTTTTAACTATATCTCAAGATTGAAACACAACATCAAAAATCTGAGACTACATAGCGCTGTGGTTTGGTAATCCCTACACACTGAATGATAAATGTATTTAACGTTATCATCAGTATGACTGTGATAACGATTTACTTAAATTACTAAGGAATTACTTATCACAGTCATACTGATGATAACGCTAAATACATTTATCATTCAGTGTGTAGGACTTACCAAACCACAGCGCTGTGTAGTCTCAGATTTTTGATGCTGTGTTCCAATCTTGAGATATAGTTAAAACTTGAAAATTTTCTGCGGTTTTTGACGTAGAGGTGTCCTTTGCTCTTAACACCTCCATCTAGTACCAGCTAAGCGCTCGCGAGGAATGAGAGCAGAGATTAGGGTTGCGGTAGACCGCAGACCGCAGACCCATTATGTTAGGTGTCGATTAAGATATCAATATTTTCATGTGGTTAAATATATCATATATAAATATATTAAATATAGTTATATTAATAATTATATCAATTACTTATTGATATATGGAATAATCACAAAAAAATGGTATGAAATTATATAGCAATGATCTTGTCATCATTATAAATTTCAGACAAGTCAAATCGTTAATATTCAAGCTCTTTTTTAAAATTCAAATTTTATATTAATTCATTGTGATTATTCCATAAATCTTAAATTGTTTAGAAATTCTAACATTTAACTACATCAAAAGATTGCTATTTACAACGACATGTGGGTTAATGGGTCTGCATTCTACCGCAACCCTCCCTGAATTCCTTTCTCGCGAGCGCTTAGCTGGTACTGAGTAGAGGTGGTAAGGGGAGGGGAAATGGCTTGATATCTTTCATAGTTTATTACATAGTCCGTGGCAACACCTTGTATCTTACGACCATAGCAGTATAGCATTATATAACATATCAGAAGTTTTTGGAAACCTTTCCCGGCTTTTTAGCGTTACGTCATTTTGCGCTTACTTATGCATGCATTATCATAATAATCTTTCGTATATCCATGGATCTGTATTCAAATGGGTATCTTGCTATTGTGATATTTGACGTACTTGTGAATTAGTGTCAGGGGGCTGTTAGTATTATACGACTCAATCCAACAACGCACACATTGACTAAGGAAAACCTGATGATTGTTGGAAGCAGGTGTTGAACTGACGACTACTCGAATTGGATCATCGTGTATACAAGAACTGAGCCATCTCTATCGGTACTTCCCATGAAGACTAATCATTATATTTCGGCAAACAAGTTAGAAGAGAAAACCCCAACATGATGCTGACTGCATTGGCGCCGAGTACGGGGGGGCGACGGGGCTCGAGCCCCCCCAGCTGTAACGCAGGGGGGACGCAGCCCCCCTGAAGAGCTAACAGGAGTTGCTTCTTCAAACAGTTACCAGTTTTGTTTTTTTGCTAAAGGGCCTTTCGAATTAATGCACATCGACAAATTGTGTCTCTTTCCCATACCACGTATTGTATATGAGAGCCTTCTTTTTTATGGTGTGTCTTGGTTCTTTGTCAGTCCATCTCGCTCGGCCTTCAGTGGCAAAAATTAGTTTTCTAACGATATTCTCGGAGAATAGCTGTCAATAGAGAGCAGTACACTTATGAAGGAGCCTATAATTATAGGATTTCACCTGACAGCTAGAATGTTCAATGTCAACAAGGGTGAAGAAATTTGTACTTCTTGAAAAGTCCAACCCCTTCTTTGTAAAATCACCCTATCAATGCGTGGGTTGCAAAACCGTTCGTTTAGCCATACCACGGATTTATAAGTTCTCGTAACGTTAATAAATAATACGTCATTTCACACATATATTCCTAGCCAGGAAGTGTTTGTAATAGACAATTACTAAATTAATTTAAATAATAGATTAAAACTTCAAAACAATGTTGATGAGAGGTTCAAATACGAGAAAAAATATCCTAATACTAGGTATTTTAATCTTCCCTTTCAAAAAATTACGTCAGATCGCTTCTAAGGCCATCTCTATGGCAAAAGTACCCCAAAGAAAATTTGCCTCCGGCGGCTGGGGCTTCGTCCCAGACCCCAGACTTCCCACGCAGATACTGTTGATCGCAGGTTGAGCCTCCCCCCCCGGCCCCCCCCCAAGGAAATCAAACCTCGGCGCCTATGATGCTGAGCAACGAAAATCTGGTTGCTTCCCCGAATGCCAAAGACTTCAATGCCAAAACTTGGTTTAGCATCTAATGCCAAAGCATTTAATGCCAAAATGTATACCTGGAACACAATGTCCATGTTACACTAGGTTGCGTGCACAGAGCAACCATTACTATCATCTTGTTTCACCCAAGCAGGCACGACGCGAGGATTAAACTCAATTGGGGGTTAGTTTTGGAGCAACCATCACTAAGGGGCGGGGCTCATTGACCTCATATCATCTATTTAGCTCCTGCTTCACCCAAGCAGGCACGACGCGAGGATTAAACTCAATTGGGGGTTAGTTTTGGAGCAACCATCACTAAGGGGCGGGGCTCATTGACCTCATATCATCTATTTAGCTCCTGCTTCACCCAAGCAGGCACGACGCGTGGATAAAACTCAATTGGGGGTTAGTTTTTGAAGGTTTGTTTTTGTTTGTAATCAAGAGAGAGGGGTAAAACCCTCAATCCGACCATAAAAGCTACACAATAACTTAAAGTTTATGAAATTGAATTGTTTGAACACAACAATTTAACACTTCCAATGTTTATCGAAGCGAGCAGAGCAAAAGCCACCACTACACAACACATGAAAACAAAATCCGGAATGTTTTTTGTTTCGATTTTTTTCTTCGCTCGCTGACGTCTACATTTCATTATACATTGAATATACATTACAAGTCGAAAATCTGAGTAAGCAGCGCGCTGTAGATTGGTAAGCCCTACAAACTTAATGATAAATATAACAAATTGTGTTAAAAAATGGTCCTCCTTTGTAAGTCAGTTTTTATAACGGAATAGGATAGACATCAAATAAATAAATAATAAATATAAAATATAACAAATATGTTGGCCAATATGAATTGGTGGCGTTTCACAAGTAGTTTTTAATTCGAGTAAAGTTTGTTCTTACTAGAAGAGAATTTGATACTAATTTCTGTATGTAATTTTATTGAACGATTTACGGGACTAAACTCAAGAACTTTCATTAAAATTGGGGCTCAGTTTTAGTTGACCAAACACTTACATCCTTCAACGCGCCTTTGAGTAGCATTGCCGGTGTTTTTGTACCAAAAACCAGATAGAAAATACGAAATCTCCACTGAGATGTTGCAGCTTGTGTGAAAGCAGAAACTGGCTTAGTGGAGTTATACTCCCGGATAACGTACAATATGGTAGTGTACCAAGGACTGTGTGTCCAGGTATACAATTTTGGCATTAAATTCTTTGTCATTAAATACTAAAAAACGGTTTGGCATTAATGTCTTTGGCAATCTGCGATGTAACCCGAAAATCTACATGTTAAACAGTTGTTTTTACAGAAACCATGTTAATTCTCACGTCATAGGTAGGTGAATCAAAGCCAATCAGCGGGTGGATAGGTAGGTGAATTGGAGCCAATCAGTGGGTGGATAGGTAGGTGAATCGGAGCCAATCAGCGAGTGGATAGGTAGGTGAATCGGAGCCAATCAGAGAGTGGATAGGTAGGTGAATCAGAGCCAAAGCGGGTGGAATTCTCAAATACTGGCGTCAGCATCCACTACGCTGCCGTGGAATGAAGGTACGTAGTGCACAAATAATTTATACTGAGCTGAGATGCATAACTATATACAACGATGTGTCTACAAATTTTTTACTTATATAATATCACACCTCCCCCCCATTCTTCATCAAATGATGTATTTTTATCTTCTTTTCTTCTTCTATCTATACATCTTCTATCTTCTATATATATAAAAACGAATGTATGTGTGTATGTGTGTATGTCCTTTATACATTACTAAACCATTCATCCGATTGCGAAGAAACTTTGGTGAGTTAGTGAATGCACGCCCGCTAAGGTTTCTGAATGATAACAATCCCCCCCCTCCCCCCACATCCCACTAAACCCCAGTGATCCACCAACATGTAATAATGCGTTCTATAATTATTCATCCGAATGCAATACAACTTTGGACAGTTATTGTGCGCACGCCTGCGAAGGTTTCTGAATGAGTACAACCACCCCCCCCCCCCCCCAACCCCTCCACCCGTGTACCAGCAGACGGAAAAATGTATTGCGTGTCAAAAAGCACTTCAATAAACAGAGTTAAAACATAAACACTTTCTTTCTTTCAGTGGCATTGCAACGGATGCCGGGTTTGTCAGTATCCTGTAAAAATAAAGTTATAATTTCTAGCATTTAGAAAATAAGTACTTTCTCTACAGCCCGTAATGATAATTAAGAGATAAGCTATAAAGCAGTCGCACTTACAACTGAAACTATGTATTCCAACAGTTTCCTGTCCCACAATCGCACCCACATACATTGAAATTATATCGCATGCAACATTCTAACTGTTGTGAGATTGCAATGACTTCTGCATACGATAACACTGAATAAATGTCCGTGTCCGGCTCAGATGCATAACGAATGCAACACTCTAGGCTCATCCACCATATCATACGAGTATCCGGTTTGAAACAAGTAGTATGTATGAAGAAGTGTATGTTGCATATAGCCCATTGCATCCTTGGATAGTTAGTCTGCTATTGCGAGGCACCGAATGTCATAGCAGCAATAGAAATATAAAGCCAACCGCATCCTTGGATAGTTAGACCACTATCGCGAGGCACAGAATATCAAAGCAGCAATAAAAATATATAGCCCATCGCATCCTTGGATAGTTAGTCTGCAATTGCGAGGCACTGAATAGCATAGCAGCAATAGAAATGTATAGCCTATCGAATCTTTGGATAGTTAGAACGCTATCGCGAGGCACAGAATATCATAGCAGCAATAGAAATGTATAGCCCATCGAATCTTTGGATAGTTAGAACGCTATCGCGAGGCACAGAATATCATAGCAGCAATAGAAATGTATAGCCCATAGAATCTTTGGATAGTTAGAACGCTATCGCGAGGCACAGAATATCATAGCAGCAATAGAAATGTTTAGCCCATCGAATCTTTGGATAGGTCTAACGCTATCGCGAGGCACAGAATATCATAGCAGCAATAGAAATGTATAGCCCATAGAATCTTTGGATAGTAAGAACGCTATCGCGAGGCACAGAATATCATAGCAGCAATAGAAATGTATAGCCCATAGAATCTTTGGATAGTTAGAACGCTATTGCGAGGCACAGAATATCATAGCAGCAATAGAAATGTATAGCCCATCGCATCCTTGGATAGTAAGTCTGCTATCGCGAGGCACAGAATATCATAGCAGCAATAGAAATGTATAGCCCATAGAATCTTTGGATAGTTAGAACGCTATCGCGAGGCACAGAATATCATAGCAGCAATAGAAATGTATAGCCCATAGAATCTTTGGATAGTTAGAACGCTATCGCGAGGCACAGAATATCACGGCAGCAATTGAAATACAATGTTTTCCTGTAATACTTATTCGGATCACGTTCAAAGTAACATAATTCAGGACGGGTCAAGCATTGGCTGAAATTTGGCTATTTTATATTTTGCCGTAATTTTGTTTAAAAAACTATTAAGTTTTCGAGTTGTGTATTAACTTTTAAGCGAAGTAACTTCTTGACCGATTTTGCCACGAGACTAATGGTAATAGTGTTCAATTAAATCAAACCTTGCAGATGGTCCAAATGTTAACTCGATATAAGTTACCGTTCGACCGCTATCGCGAGGTAGAGTCAGTAATCGTAGCGGCACCCCAGACTTTTATCAGCTATGATGTAATAGGGGATTACATCATCACTGCTTCGATGCCTACCCGACTACGTGAAAGTAAATTACTGTTACTTAATTCACACTTAAAATGATTTACACTGTTACAACTGTTACAGATTATCAAAGGCAGACATTTATTAGACCGATACCCACCATTAGTGAGACTCTCTCCCCTTACCCCCCTTGCGGAATTTTGGATATCTATTGTATATTGTGATAGGGTGATTAATTTGCAGTAGAATTTTACTTCTCGGCCACATGGCCAGTGGTGGGTGTGGCATCCAGGGGGGTTCAAAGGGAGATTTTTCCTGATTTTGTGGCAATAATTTATTTTTTACAGCCAAACCAATAAAAAAAAATACAAATATGATTTCATATTCGTGTTTAGAATCACAGTGTTCGTTTTATTCATATTTTTTTAACTCCGATTTGGCATTGAAATCAAACTTTTGATTTTTGGGATATGTCCCTAAAATGGTCAAAAACTATCCCATTTCAAAGAATCTTTAACAATAGGCAACACGAGTACGACTTCTTTTTAAACCAAACAGTTTAATAGCATACGATACAAAAAGTATACTTATGCAAGTGCTTGGTAAAAAATAAATGTTTAAATATGTTTAATATTGGATAAAGTCCGATTATTCGAATTTGATCTCGGGGAATAGAAACGCGCCGTGATTGGCTAGAGGCAGTTGTGACGTCAACGTCAGGGTTTTGTAGCTATAGCCGACAGTCCGTGCGGTGAGCCGAGGCGGAGTGCGTACACAAGTACGTTCGGTGATATAATAATAATACAGCTAATTACTAACAGTAAATCGGACAATGAAGACGACGATTGTTCAGATAACAATTATGATATGTCAGATGCCCAAATATTTTATGGTAATTCTCTAAACACACGAGGTAAATACGCAAAATGTTCAACAAAATATTGACCCGGCCTAGGCCTATTCTCATTCCCGATTTCCTGACCCCTTTGTTTTCGGAAATGTGCTTCCTCTTAATGTAAAATGGAGTATTATCAAAATTGCCTGCAAATAAATTATATTTATAGTTCGTTAATTACATTTCACGTACAATACTGGAGGCTTAAATCAACTGTCGAAACGAAAGCTATAAACAAGGCTAAAGAAGATTAAAGAGGAGGGGGAGGAAGACATATCACCATTGTTATTTCTTGTTAGATTGTAAAATTTTTAAATGTAACTTTTGTACTATTAGGAATAGAGGCATATAGATAGGCCAAAACATCCACATATTAAGTTTTAACTAACAATAACCTAGACCTAACATAAGAATTTATGGACTACACGGTGAAAACTGTTCTAAATAATACTATGCATTATAATTAAACCTATAAATGTATACATATTATGTGTCCTATATATGTAAATAAATAAATAAATAAATAAATAAATAAATAAATAAATAAATAAATAAATAAAGAATGACGGGAGACATGTTGGATAGTGAGGACGCTAAGGAGATTGAGAGGGAGTCAAATGGGAACAAGAGGAAATGGGAGGAGTATATAAATAGGATGTTGGTGGAAGGGGAAAGACATAGGAAATTGGAGCAGAATGTTTAGATATGTGAGGGGAAAAGGGGGGAAAAGGGGTAGTTACCGGCGCTGGAGGGGCTGGATGGGAAGCTACTGGTGGAGAACAGAGGGAAAGCGGAGGAGCTAAACAGGTACTACGCGGGGGTCTTTCACGAGGTGGAAAGGAGGGGGGATTGGGAAAGGGAAGGCAGGGGAAATAATCAATCAATGTGGATAAGGTAGCTAGGGTGATAGCGGGACTGAAAAATGGAAAGGCGCCGGGAAGGGATGGTTTGGTTGGGGATTTCTTGAAACTGGCGTTCGGAGAAGCGGCAGGGTATATGGAGGTGGTGATGAACGCTTCACTGAGGGAAACCAAAACAATCATACAAAGATTTATTTTTGACTGATTAAAATAATCCTGGCAGCGAAACATCACAAAAATCTTTAATAATGGTTGTGCACTATCATCGTGTCCATCTGCTCTCAACCATTCATTCTTTCAGTGGTTTTCACCAAAATGTATGTGCACATGTTACACAGGTACTCGGCACTGCTTGTATGAGGTAGAAGCCGACTTCGGTTCCATATAAAACAATTATAACACGGGAATGCCGAGGGAGAACGAATGCATTTGAGTCCACGCTCAGCGGCAAGTACAAAACCCTGACGTCACGGCGCATCAAGATGGCGCCGGCTCGATTTTCGCGCGCTTTTAAGTAAGGTTACTACAGCAATTACTTTGAGGCATATACACTCTTACATACATTTACGGCATAGAGTGAGTGTGCAAGCCATGTGCAAGCAGCTTTATTGCAGAGACTATATGATGTCTAAGAGAAGTACCTACGTACCTTAGAAGTCGCCCGGATCTGACGTAGGATGTATGTCTGCCGCTGTGATGGGAGCGAGTGAGTGTGCAAGCCATGTGCAAGCAGCTTTATTGCAGAGACAATATGATGTACAAGAGAAGTACCTACGTACCTTAGAAGTCGCCCGGATCTGACGTAGGATGTATGTCTGCCGCTGTGATGGGAGCGAGTGAGTGTGCAAGCCATGTGCAAGCAGCTTTATTGCAGAGACTATATGATGTACAAGAGAAGTACCTACGTACCTTAGAAGTCGCCCGGATCTGACGTAAGATGTATGTCTGCCGCTGTGATGGGAGCGAGTGAGTGTGCAAGCCATGTGCAAGCAGCTTTATTGCAGAGACAATATGATGTACAAGAGAAGTACCTACGTACCTTAGAAGTCGCCCGGATCTGACGTAGGATGTATGTCTGCCGCTGTGATGGGAGCGAGTGAGTGTGCAAGCCATGTGCAAGCAGCTTTATTGCAGAGACAATATGATGTACAAGAGAAGTACCTACGTACCTTAGAAGTCGCCCGGATCTGACGTAGGATGTATGTCTGCCGCTGTGATGGGAGCGAGTGAGTGTGCAAGCCATGTGCAAGCAGCTTTATTGCAGATACATTTCTGCGTAGGTTGCGATAACACGACAAGGAAATACGGATTAGCAAGTGGCCTTAATGATTCATCAAGCTTATTTAATGTTAAATTGAGGTCATTTTGTTTTCTTGTGTTTATTTTATTTACAATCAAATGCAAAGTTTTACATATATCTGAGACTACTTCCTACTAAGAAGACAATATATTGTGCATCTGAAGTTCTCCACCTAATTGCAGCAAACTTAAAAGAAAAAGTACACTTTTAATAATAATAACAACACATTTGTTATAGTTTAAATGTAACCTGCATAGAAAACATAAAAATAAAGTGAAAAATAACACAATCCTGTAACCTATTAGCTCAGAGCTTTAATTTATCTACTTGTGCAGCACAAAAGAAGGCTGTGCGGGAACGTTTTTTCAGTTCTCTAAAAATATGCACAACGTACCCAACTGAGATTTGAAATTGAAACCAAAAAATTAATTTTTTCGTAATTTTGTTTGTACCGGTACCATAGATATTGCTAGATGTACGCCGCTTCATTCAAAACATAATTTCGCCCAGAAATACACATTTGTGTTAGCCAACTTTTATGGTAGTAAATGTACACACTTTCACTTTGTTCTAGGAGGTAAGGAATTTCCAGTTCGATATCTTTAATGGTATGTGTGCTATGATTTTTCTCATCTACCGGTACAAAATAGCTCATTTGTACCGGAAGATGAGAAAAATCATAGCACACATACCATTAATGATAATGAACTGAAAATTCATCACCGTCTAGAACAAAGTATGTATACGTTAACTAGACCAAAATTGGTTATCACAAATGTGTATTTCTGGGCGAAGTTATGTTTTGAATAAATAGGCGTACATCTAGCAATATTTACGGTACCCGTACAATCACAATTACGAAAAAAATAATTTTGAAACTTTCAGAAGTCCTGGTTTCAATTTCAAAGCTTAACTTGGGTACGTTGTTCATATTTTATAAAACTGAAAACCGTGCCCGCTCAGCCTTCTTCATACTGCGTTAAATTATTGCTGAGGTCCTGGTTCTCTGATTTCAATCCAAGTTTTCAAATAATTGTGTTAGCAGAAATATGTCGACAAACAATCTTAATGCTATATTAATATCACTAGGAAAACGCTGTGTGTGACGCGTTGATAAGCGAGCGCGACGCTCGTCCATGTCCACGAACTTTCTGGTGAAAAGTTTACGATACCCCGTTGACTAGTACCTCAAAAATATGTTAGATAGCGCCACCAGTCAAAATTGGGCGGCATTTGAAATCGGATGTTTCTATAGTACCCCGTGCGGCTAGGCAACCTTTTAGACCTTTATGAATAGAGGAATGTATCCTCTCAGGGGCACCTCCGTCATAGGGGCGGGGGGAGGGGGGTAACAACGGCGGCTGCTGCAGGCGGTCGCTTCCCTTTTCCAAGAAGTAGAGGAGTGCCCGCTACTGGCAGCGGTAATTGACGGACAGGGTTTTATGGTTGTATAGCTTTGTTGTCCCTTTAGCTTAGCCTATTGTCATAACGGCAACTATTTGTTGTACCACGCTTTCGATAATTTGACTGTCAGGTTGCAATATTTAGGTTGTTTTATCAATTACCCTCTTTTTGCCGAGTCTCTGCGATAAAAACTGACTGAGTTTTGTAGATTACATACCATTAGTCGTTCTTTCTGAGGACAAATTTCCATTAACTGTAAACAGTCGATCAGTTTTCATCGTAGTGACTCGGCTAAAAACGCAATTCATAGCTCAATCTAAATCTTTGGAATACATAATTAAATACACGTAATTTTAAAAAGAATGGCATTTTACTGGATCGCACACATATTTCGAAGGGATGATTCTTTTCCCCCATTTGAAGACCAAGGCACGAGAAGACTGCCGTTTATGGATGGCAATAACTGACTGGTTGATATTGAAGCGAGGGTTTTATGGTTTAAATAGTTTTTATAGCTTCTTAGCCTATTTAAACCAGCAATTATATTTAATGAACAACGTTTTCGATAATATCAATTATTTTGTTATCTCGTCGCATTACAATATTTATCTTTTTTTTCATCAATTGTACTCTTTTCCGCGAGTACCTATGATAAAAGCTTGCCGAGTTGTAGATGGTGTACGATTGTTGTAATTTCTGAAGACAAACTTCCAAAACCTACAACTGGGTCAGTATTTATCGCAGGCACCCGGCGAAAAGCGTACAATCGATAAATAATACAATATGAATATTTGAACCTAACTATTCAATTTGAGTAGTAAAAAAAAGTATACTACAGTTAAGTCAGGATGCTTACAATAGACCCGAAAAGAATGAAAATAGGTCATAAAACCAAAATTCGCTCGCTTTGAAGTACGGTCAATTATTATAGCTTCCTTGGCTGATAGACCTACCATGTCTTAGGGTGACAAGACATTGCGACTTGGGAGGGGTGTCACTGTTTTATTCTCTCGTCTAGTCTCGTTGTTATGACAGCTTCAAAGTCACAGTTTACAATTCAGTAATTTAGATGATAGCAATTCCAGAAGAGAGGTAGTTCAGTTGCCAAACAATTGAATTATTTTGTATTGTATTTTAAAGTAGATCACTGGTATCTATAACTTGCAATAGGTCTAATTATATCCACCAAATTTGAAGGTTTTGTAAGGTCTCACTTGTTTTACATGTATGCATTTTAATCGCATCAATTCAGTAAGAGTGAACTAGTTCGATTCCCTTCTTTGACGTCGTATTTATTTTATATTTTATTATTTGGAATTTAACACGTATTCAACAGCTCAGGTCAAATAAAGTCCTACAAATCAGATCCATTATACATCGGCGTGGTCGTTATAAACGAGTCCAGTAAGGGGCTTGGAGGATTGCGTTGCGGGCTTGGGGGTGGGTGGGCGTTTGGAGGGCTGGCAAGTACGCAGAATAATAGGAAGTTTGCAAAGATAAGATGTGAATGCATGGCATACGAGATAAATAAAGAAAGACGAAAGAAGAGCAAAAACTATAGTAATATAATTATAATAACTCCAATAAAAATAATAATACACATAATGATGTATCTTAAATTTAAAAAAGTGTATACACATAATACATAATATCATATACGCAAATGATATTGTTCTGTAAAAGCTCCATATCACTTTTAAACACATTGACCTCTAACCGAAAATACACATTTCGATACAAATAGCTATAATATTCATTATACATAGGATAGTTAGTAGATCTGTAAACTTAGAAGAATGAAGGCCAAGACTTTCTCCGTCCTTATGGTAGTGTTCGTGGTATTCCAGCCATACGAAGAGTAACCCGTATTTCAAACGTGAATAACATTGAAAAAACTGACCGCGTGCACAATGCAAACGTTACGAACGCGGAACGTTATAGGGTAGGGAAGGCGAACCATTATTTATTACCATATTGCAAGAAAACAAATTAGTTTAATTCATTAAAACAATTGGAAATATATACATATGACGTAGAAACAGCCATTTGCAGTACAGCATTAATTTTGTAGTACATATACAAATAATAATAACACACAGTAACAACATAAATAAATTGAATGATTAAGGGCCGGTATTTCAATGTCCAGTTAAAATCTACTTCTCAGTTAAATTGTTTTCACCATGACAACGGCCAATAGAAATACACCAAACTTGGCTTACCTGACAGTTAAATTTACTTGACACTTTAACTGGACATTGAAATACCGGCCCTAAACTGTACAATACACACATCCCCATACACATACATACACATGTCAATACATACGAAAGAAGACAATATGCAAAATAATGGAAATATGTTCAATGCATAATATAAGTTGTATCCCACAGACCTACCCATAGCCCTATACGAGCTGACATGTTGCATCACAATAATACATTTACGAATAAAAAACAAGTCTCTACGGCGGCTGTACCGCCATCCGCCATAATGTCATCATACGCGCTACTGCTAACGAACTTACATTGTACGAAGTGTCTAAAAATGGCATATTATGGCAATGGCCCTACAATGTGATTACAATGTGACATGATAGATTTAAACAAATAATGAATAAACTAATGAGATAGTATGCATTCTAAACGCATGAAGTAATTATTTAGTATTACAAACTGCAGGCCTACTTACAAATTTTATAATATCAAATTCGTTTTACACTGAGAAATTGTTTTAAGAGCTCTATGAATGCGGTTCACGACAAAGCGCAGTTTTATGTGGGATTCGAACCCTCGCCCCTTGGTAGGCCTATGATGCGGATAAAACGTCACTCTATATCCGTGACACAGACACAGCACCCTTTTTGTGGGGTTGTTGTTCAATTATCAGAGCTCAAACGGGCAATTTCTGTTTCGAAGAACTGTAACACCCCCCAATCACCGCCCTGGCATAGCTGCAGTGAAGAAGGGCGTGGGCCAGAAGTCGAACAATAACAAGAGGGTGGGGGTGTGGTAATAAAAATATTCGGGCTCCACGTTCTTCCTGAAAGAAAATTTCCCAGGACTAGGCAGCGACTGAGGGAAGAACGAAGGAACGATCGTGCCAAAGGTTAGTCCCGGTAGACCGAAGCTCGGGGCAGCGGTGAAGTATGTTTATTTAGAAGGAAGATATACACGGAAGGGTGAAAGCCTTATCAACACCGAGAGGTGATTGGCAATTACCCACCTGACACAAAATTACACAATATAACGGTCACACCCTTCATGTGTTTCGGGGACAGGCTCCCTTTGACTGTTGATAACACAATACAAAAAAAATGTTTCACCATAAGCACTATCGGGCTCCCCAGAATAAAGTAAATTCAACAAAGGCGTGGGAGATTATGGTCTCATGAGTCTTGACCCACCAGCACCACCGTTATAAACTTAATTAGCACACCAGCACCACCGTAATAAACTTAATTAGCACACCAGTACCTCCGTTATAAACAAAGTGCACAGCACAGACATATGATATACAAAAATACATACAATAATACAATACAGTAGTGGCACTTAAATGCTAATCGTTCGTCGATGTGGACGGCGACACTATATCACCCAATAGCAAAAAAAAATGGGGCGGGGGGGGGGGCTTGACCCCGGTTCCTTGAGAGGCGCCACTGCGCTGACGATAGTCCACGGCAGGGCCGGAGCGAACAGCAGGAAAACAAGAACAAAACGGGACCGATAAATTACGGTGGCGCACACGGATAGCCTGGTAAGTTGGTGGATCATCCAGGGGTAGACGTACCCCCCCCCCCCCCTCCAGGGCTCGAACAGGTGACAGCCGGAGGCCCGCTCTTGGCTAGGCGGTTGACCCGGACCAGGACGTGGACATCACCCGCAGGACGTAGACCGTCAGCGACTCGGAGGTAGCCCCCTACTACGACCCTGTCAAGGCACAGGAACAGAAATTCCGGCTAGAACTAGGTCGGACAGGCGTAGGCCCACTGGCCGGTAGGCCATACAATCGTACTCAAACAGAACGAGGAAAACAAGGGAGACTAACTCACCAAGGCCTGGGTATAACGAAGTACGACGGAACAACAACGGGGCGTCGCCCGAGAAACGCCCCCCCCCCCCCCCCCCAGAGGCCAGGCACGTACGGCTTACACGTGGTGTGTATCGCTGGCCGGTCGGCGCTGCACTCTCTCTGCCTCGATCGTCTCCCGTGACAACTACCCCAACGCTGTGGCTGCCGCGGTGCGAAGGGGAACTACTAGAGTGTCTGGGTGGCGGGTGATGTGAACGCAGGAACGGCCGGATAGCGGCGTGTGGCCGCGCCACAACAAAACGGACGTTACAGAACTATTTCCATTTTTGTTATTGGAGTCGGAGTGGATACAAGGAAATCAATTAGCAACCCCCTGCCAGTCATCTCTTTATGTTGGAAAGGTCGTTTTTACAACCGTTGAGTGATTAAAAACTCTAATGACAAGATAATAGCCAAGACTTGATAAATAAGTTTCGGGGTTATACACAACCAGTCGACCAGTTGGAAACCGTGCCATTTGGGTAAGTTAATGAAGCATATAAGGGTTAAGTTGTGACAAGTGATCATTTACTCAAAGGTTGCCGGTACCCTGAAAGGGTGTGACATGAAGGCTGCCGCCACGGACTGGGGCATGACATGGGTTTGACAGTTGGCACTTTTTCGCAGAGAATAGGTGCTTTTCCCTGTAGGTACTTTTCCCGTTGGCCAGAAGACATGTACCCCGTCGTGGCGTCACTGAATGGTTGACTAGGGCCGGTCTCCAGGCTGCCGGCAAAACTAGTGCGTCATCACGTCGGTTAGGTGTGTAAGGCCTCTTGTATATCTCTATCGCCTCTTGAATCACCCACGTACGGAGATGTTCTTCTCTATAAGCCAGGGTTCTTGTATTTGAGAAGTCAATAGCTTGTCCCGTAGCCATTGGCGCCGAGTATGGGGGGGCGACGGGGCTCGAGCCCCCCCAGCTGTAACGCAGGGGGGGCGCAGCCCACCTGAAGGAGTTGCTTCTTCAAACAGTTACCAGTTTTGTTTTTTTGCTAAAGGGCCTTTCGAATAAATGCACATCGACAAATTGTGTCTCTTTCCCATACCACGTATTGTATATGAGAGCCTTCTTTTTTATGGTGTGTCTTGGTTCTTTGTCAGTCCATCTCGCTCGGCCTTCAGTGGCAAAAATTAGTTTTCTAACGATATTTTCGGAGAAAAGCTGTCAATAGAGAGCAGTACACTTATGAAGGAGCCTATAATTATAGGATTTCCCCTGACAGCTAGAATGTTCAATGTCAACAAGGGTGAAGAAATTTGTACTTCTTGAAAAGTCCAACCCCTTCTTTATAAAATCACCCTATCAATGCGTGGGTTGCAAAACCGTTCGTTTAGCCATACCACGGGTTTATAAGTTCTCTTAACGTTAATAAATAATACGTCATTTCACACATATATTCCTAGCCAGGAAGTGTTTGTAATAGACAATTTCTAAATTAATTTAAATAATAGATTAAAGCTTCAAAACAATGTTGATGAGAGGTTCAAATACGAGAAAAAATATCCAATACTAGGTATTTTAATCTTCCTTTTCAAAAAATTACCTCAGATCGCTTCTAAAGCCATCTCGATGGCAATAGTACCCCAAAGTAAATTTGCCTACGGCGGCTGGGGCTTCGCCCCAGACCCCAGACTTCCCACGCAGATACTGTTGATCGTAGGTTGAGCCCCCCCCCCCCAAGGAAATCAAAACTCGGCACCTATGCCCGTAGCTGCGACGTGTTGGGCAAGTGACGAAGACTTCTCATTACGTTCCACTGCTCGTTTGTGTTCTAGCACGCGGACAGAAATCCGGCGGTTAGTTTGAACCACGTACGTCTTCTCACAGGACACATACAAGGTATCTCATAGTATAGATGCCGTGCGCCTGGCGTGCGTCTGGTTTTTTCACGTTCCTCAGGATAGACGATATTTTACGGTCTACTGTGTATACATTATACATACTTGATGGTGTTACGTCTCAGAAGCTTACCAATTACGTCCGATACGCCCCGTACGTATGGCAGAAAAGCAGTCGCACGTGGTTTGCTTTGTTCACTCCTATCCACCTTCTTCCCATTATTTTATTTTATTTATTACTACTTACTTTTTACTATTATTTTATTTCCTGAGCCGTCAAGATGCAGGGGGGCATGTTTGAAATAGAGTTATGTTTATATAGCACTGGTAGCCATGTGGCTGGTAGTCTTTGACCGTCGTCCCGCTTGCTTAACTTGCTTGTTTAGCTTGATAACAAGCGGGACGACGGTCAAAGACTACCAGCCACATGGCTACCAGTGCTACATAAACATAACTCTAATATCAAACCTGCCTCCCTGTATTTTTACGGCTCAGGAAATTAAACAACAGTGCTTAATAACAATAATGAAGAAAAAAGAAGACATGTGAGGACAACACGCCCAGCGAGATTCGAGGCCCCATGACAAGAAGCAAGGCTAGCGCTAAAACGCTTCAGGCTTCGATTCCCGCCAATGGCAGTGACAGGATGACAACACGCGGATGCGCGCGCAACGTAAGCAGAGACGAGACTCCAGAGTAGGGAGAAAATGGGGATACTAGGACACTTTTTTTGAGGAGCAATTGAGGAGCAAAATTTTACCCAAGGGCCTAACCCAAACCCTCCCTGACCTAACATAACACAGCTATAGGAATTTACCAAACCTAACCTTAACCTAAACTAACCCTACTAAAGGGCGAAACCGCCACTTTACAACCAATGAACCTATTCACCCCCTATCAACACTCCGTACCTATCCGAACATAGCCCAAGGGCCTCACACAATCTAACTTAGCCATAAGATTTTACTCAACCTAATCCACCCTTATCCCGCCAAAGGGCATAACCGCCACATTACAACCAATGAATCTATCCGCCAATTATCAACACTCCTAACCTATCCAAACCTAACCCAAGGGCTTAACACAACCTAACCCAGCCATAATACTTTACCCAACCTCATCCACCCTTACCCCGCCAAACGGCCTAACCGCCACTTTCCAACCAATGCACCTATCCAGCCCTGAGAGTAAATAAGCTCATCTAACCTAACTAAAAGACCTAACCAACCCAACCTTCCTAATGGAACCATAACTAACCCACCCCTTTCCCGCCAAAGGGCTTAACCGCCATTTTACAACCAATGAACCTATCCACCCCCTATCAACACTCCTAACCTATCCCAACCTAATCCAAGGGCCTAACAAAACCTAACCCAACCATTAGATTTTAACAAAGGGAATCTGTGTCAGTGAAAAGTAGACATGCATTATTACCATACTTTGATTTAACATAGTTATAGTGGAAATCGTACATTGTAATTTTACTAATATCTAAAATTGCGAAGCCTGCATAGCCTAGATGGGGCGGTTCAACTCAAGGCAGATTTTCTTGGAGTGAACAGCAACGAGATTGTAAGAGAAAATTTGGAAACTTTCAAATGACGGAGATGCAATTAATTTTTTTGCTCTTGTTTCATCATTAACCAACTGGACATTTACCCTTTTCCTCAGGTTTTCCATGGTTTTTCCGAACACTGCATTGTTTATAAGCTTAAATAGATCTTTCTCAAAGTCATTCTTTGCATTCATTCGCTGCTTTGTGTTGAACTCAATGTAAGGCTTTAACCATGGACTTTGCGTAAATGCAAGTACTTTATGTATTTTTGTTAGTTTAAGACCAAGAGCGAGGTACTGTTTTAAATTTCTGTAATGAAGGGTGTACTTGACTTTGTTACACAAGTTTGGAATCAGTTTTTGTACTTTACTTGTGGATACCTTCATTTCTGTTGCAAGACGTGTTGTATACGGAGAGAGCATATCACTTGTAACACTTTTTCTCTCTGGAGCAACTGGCAAATCATTGTGGAGGTCATGTAATTTAACCGGATATTCCAGATCCACTTCCAAAATAAAGCCATTACTTGAATCATCAGGTAGACACTCAAAATCTATATGCATGATTTCTTCCGAAGTGAGCCATTTGAATCCTCCCACAGGCAGAAACTCGCTCATTGCCACACCATACAAGTTATTACAGTCCCAGTAAACTATATAGGTTGATGGTTTAGTAGGATCATATTCAGTCATGTACTTGTTGTTACTCTCTGCATAGCGTGTTGACATCATTGAAACACCATTACACCACCCCTGATTCCCCTCTCCATTAACAAATACATATCAGGGTCGGTAAACAACTCTAACTGCACTTCTGTAATTTTCCAACAGCTCTGCCATGCTAAGCCCGGAGCGGTGAAAGTATGAGCTGGATCTATTTGGTAGTAGGCTTAACATAATGTCCTAAATTTTCAAAGATCGGCAAGTAATAACACATCAGATTTTACATATAGGTCCTGATACTCCCCCAATGTGTTTATCTCAAATGTATTCCATACTTGAACAGCATGTTGGTTATCAACATCACCGACAGTTTTTCCATCTAGTGTATTAAAAACAGCTGATTGAGGTGGTAGGGAGGTTCATTCAATTTGTCAATGGAATCAATGTAGTCATATGGAAATACACCTTTACGCAGAAGCAATGACATCTTGTCATGTGGAAAGTTCTCGTGCATGATATGAAATTTATCAACACCATAACCCATAAGGTTTTGTGTAAGTGTTTCTAAAGATGTGTTCAAAAACTGATAAGAATCAATAAACCGCAAATTGCCAAGAGAGAAGGACATATACCTCTTCATATTGTTAGGTATACACGTAATATTTTCATTTTTAATATTCCTAATATGTTGCATTATCAAATAAGAATCGTAATTATGAAGATTGTGGAAGACTCCCGGAATAAACGCTACCTGCTTACAATTAACGTTACAGGCATTGTGTGCTGCCCCGCGGAATTTTCCTGTAAGATGGTCATGATCACGCACCCGATCATCAAGTAGGGGTTTATCACAAATACTACAAAGCTCTGCTTGATTGAAATTACATTCATCCTCAAACGACATAACAATTGGTTCTATATCTTTTAGCAAACTCATAAGTTCCTCTTCTTCTATTAGCAGAGACTTCAAGAACTCATCTATAACATGCGCTCCGCGATAAATAACTGGAGGTTTATGGCATTTATCTTCTGAATTCATCATAACGTTAGCAAATCCCGACGGCTCATGTAATGCAAACTTTGATGTGTATGAACCCTGGTCATAAGGGAAACACCCACTTATATTCTTAACGAAACATTCGAAGTCAGCATAAATAGTAAATGGCATTTTCTGAGAAAAGTTATAATTTTTAAATTCCTCACATTCTTACTACTGACGGGCATTTTTATTTTTTGTGGTTCATGCTCGTTACAATAAGTGTGGTGCTGAGCAAGTAAAGTCGTAGTGGAAGTGGAGAATCTATGGGCGCATTCCGAAACTCGCTGAGGACGCTGTGGCCACAGCGTGTGTTAGCGCAGTGAAGCGTGTGGTTTTGCTCCAGGTTTCGGAACGGGTTCAGCACTATGAAAAATGGCTGACCCTAGAGCTGTCAGTATGACAGTTCAGGCTATAATCGATAATCCTAGCTCTGACGACGATGAGGAGGCTTTCAACATTATTTTCAATCATAGAGCATTGGATCAAGATGTTCACATCCATGCAACGTTAATTTTGTTGAAAATGAGGTATTTTTATACTCGGCGACTTCTTTTAAACAGAATTTTAGGTTAAGTGCGCCCACTTTTGAACATGTGTTATCGATCATTGCCCCCGCTATCGGCAATTATGATAAATCTACTAGGAGACCGCCTATTTCACCCAGAAAACAACTGCTAATGGCTTCGTCATGTCATAACTCACTTTTTAATAAACAAACAAACTCCCAAGTTGCAGGTTGTGTTGAACGGTGCACTCAATTTGGCGCGCCTATCGCGCAACACGGACCACCTGAATTGTGATTTCAGTTTTCGCCATATTGAATACCCACAATCCCCTAAAATGCTGAGAACGCCGAGCTGAAAACCTCCAGCGTTCACAGCGCGCTGAGACAGCTCTCTCGGCGAGTTTCGGACTACTCGGCGTAGCACTAACAGCTAGTTTCGGAATGGTCTCAGCGCGCTGTGGCGCTGTGTCGGCGAGTTACGGAATGCCCCCTATGAAGGCATAGTTGACACTGAAATGCTCTATCCTTATGCCTTGTTAACGATTGAAGTAGCCGATTCAAATTTTTAATCAAACAATAATGCGTTGTGTCAGCATTAGATAAGTACAGCAAGTCAACATGAAGTTTAGCATGAGTGAGAGTTGTTATACGGAGAGGAAATATTTCGCTCTCGTACCCAAATACATTTACAGATATGTTATTAAGTTTTTCAAAAGTTTCTATTTTTGAAATGTTAACTGGGTATTCATAGTGGCGTTACTTTAGCCCAATTTCCTATACCGACACGGACAAAATTAGGAGAAAGCTGATTTTTTCAGGGTCGCTTGCAAATTTAATTTTATATAACATACTTTGGGTCCGCCAAAATCAGCTTTGTGCGTTAGCCACCATTTTGGAAAATGTCGGCGTTTACGGTATTGCATTAAATCACTTGTTGTGAGTGCTCCATATAACATAAAATTAAGTAAGTGGTGTCAAATGAAAGACAATATCATGATCAATGATAAGAAATGATGGAATCTCAGTTTTTTATCATATTACAATAGAAGAAAGTAATTAAGTGATCCACCGCATAAGTGGATATATGTATTTTGATGATTTGCGATAAAAGTAATAACGTATCCATAACTTGTGTTCATACAAAACCATAAGCTTATTTTGTCTATAACACACGTGCCAAGTTTTATTTACATAACTTGAAAAACGTTTGAGATACGAGCTATTGTATATCCAATTCACTGTTCATATTTAACATTAGAGAATGCGGCGACACGCAACACTAGTGCTCCTAGCGGTAAGTGGTGATTCGGCGATGATGGCCGCTTTGTTCAATGCTATTTTCGTACTTTAAATCGTGCTTGTAAAGCTAGCAATAATGCATCAGTGTACTAAAAACATATGTTAAGTGTATTGCAATGAATCTGTGGTCCTAGGATCCCGCCCACTTTCCCCTACCTCACTCCATACCTCGAATCGCCGGCTCGAGCCGGGTACCCCTCGCGGCTGGCTCGACCGGCGATTCAAGGTATGAAGTGAGGTAGGGGAAGGTGGGCGGGATCCTAGGACCACAGGTTCATTGCAATACACTATAGTAGACTTAGTTATGATTGGCATCCATAACTGTAACCAAATAAATCTATAATAATTCTTATTATTTAAGTAAGAGATTTGCGAAACAATGTATGTAAAACAAACATAACAGGGGCTGTTTATATCTTTACGTGACGCTTTCGGGGGGGGGGGGGGGGGGGGGTGAATGTTATGAAAAAGCGATGGTTAAGGGTGGAAGGGAAAATGTTGTGGTTTCACATAAATTGTATAATATTATTATTTTATACATTATAATAATAACTTATGAGACAGTAATGACTGGCGTTGAACAAAGTACCTCATGGAAATACTTGACATTGAGCCGTATTGTCCGTATAACATTTAAACACCGGCTTTGACCGAGATTGATGACTGTTTATTGTTAAACTTGTACCATGTGATTAGTGAAGTTAAATATTGTAGACACATGGAAATACTTGACATTACGTCCGTATAACATGTTAAGGCCGGTTTTGATCGAGATTGTATGATTGTGACACATTCAATAAATAATAATAATAATAATAATAATAATAATAATAATAATAATAATAATAATAATAATAATAATAATAATAATAATAATAACAATCAAAATAATAATTATAATAATAATAATAATAATAATAATAATAATAATAATAATAATAATAATAATAATAATAATAATAATAATAATAATAATAAAAATAATAATAATAATAATAATAATAATAATAATAATAATTATAATAATAATAATAAAAATAATACAAATAATAATAATAATAATGTTTTTTTTTTTTATTGCATAATTACAGGGTTACATTTTTCCAAGAAACAAAATCAATTCGTTGACCACAAAGCCATACAAGTAACTTGTCTGTGGATAGTACACAAATAGAAAGTTATGGATCGGATAGACATATCTAAAGTTTGAAACACTGGTAGCTACTGTACAAACAAAATAAACCCAAAAAAGAAAAATATTCTAATATTAGTAAAACATTCTAGTATTATTGTATTATAGAATTATATTCTATTTCTATAATATTTATAAGGCTCACATAAGAAAAAAGAAAATAACAGCTCAATTCAAGCAAAACCAATAACAAAAAAACAAAAACAGCGAATACATTATACATAATATACATTTTATGAACAGCTAGCATATTATAAGGAACAAATTTAGTAGTTATTTTAAGCGAGCGAAGCGAGCGTCTCCACGAGACTCTTCTGGCACTTCGTTCTGTTTGTTTTTTTTTGTTTTTTTATGACTGTCGATAGCAGTCGAACGGAAAGTCCGATCAACTTGAAATTTGCACCATCCACAACTCACAAGCCTCGATGTGGATTGAAGGTGTATAGTTTTGAGGCAAAATCGTTCGAAAAGTTACAAAGTTACACCATAGTTACTGCAAAACGTTTTTCTGAAACAAAATGGCGGCAAAATGTGAGAAAGCCATATTTTTAAAGCTTTTTCCGGTTACGAATATGTTCATTTTGTAGCGATCTGATAAATATTGGCAAAGTTACACAAAAGGTACTCGAAAGTATATTTCTGAAACACAGTAACAGCAAAATGTGAGGGGGCTTTCTTATAGTAAATTTTTGTCCGGTCACGAATATACTAATGTAAACGCAATCTGATACGTATTAGAGGCAGAAATTACATTTCAAATCCTGTCAATAACTGTTTGTAACGGTGGCGGACCGCGGCGAAAACACTAGACAGAATGACAACGAAAATTCTTAGCAATGCACATCGCAGTGCATTCAACAATATCGGGAAGTATAATAGCTATGGAAATTAGAAACATTTTTGTAATGCGCATTCTTGAATTGTTGTTAATTGTTGTTTTTATTAGCTTTGAGATCTTTTCGCCAGAACGTTCGTAGATATGGACGCGCTCGCTTATCAACGCGTCAAACAGAGCGTTTTCCTAGTTAAGTTTAATTTTAACAGAATTGTACGACTCAAAACTTCTTAAATATTCTGGTAATTGATAAAATAGGTGAGGGATGGAATATTCTAATGCTCGCTTGCCATATTTATTGTTGTTTGTAGGTACTTTATATACAAATAATAATAATAATAATAATAATAATAATAATAATAATAATAATAATAAAAATTATTATTATAATAATAATTATTAATATAATAATAATTATTATTATAAATATAATTATTATTATAAATATATAAAAATATAATTATAAATAATAAATGTCAGTCAACTCCATGACAGCATTAATTGGTCTCCAACTAAACATATACATCGAGATGCAAAAACAATAATTTTGAACACGTGTAGGATAGTGCGAACATTTTTGAGCTAAGATGAATGAAGACTTCAAGTTCTCCATCCTGATGGTGGGTTTCGTGGTTTCCACCATACGAAGAGCGAATGCTGGGATTAGTACAAATCGGCCACGACCGTACATAGCATCCATAGTTTGTTTTGGAAAAAAAAAATGGAAAATGATATATTTAATTAGTTCTAAGTAGACTTTAAGAAGGTAAACACATGGAAATACTTGACATTTATGTCCGTACGACATAGTTACGCCAGTTTTGATCGAGTTTGTATGTATTGAAACAATAAAACAACAACAAAAATAATAATAATAATTATAATTATAATAATAACAATAATAATAATAATAATATTTTTTTTTTTTTTTTTTCTTTTCATAATCATTTATTTATTTATTTGCGCATTAAATAAGAACTCCCACTAAGCTAAAACCTAAGCTTAACAGTGGGTTGCATAAACACAAACATTGTAGAGCGAACTGGTACAATTTTAACAAAACACTAATAAACAAAATACACCAACAACAAAATTCTTAAAATAAAGTCCAAAAACACTTTCATGTGAACAATGCTAAATATAACATGCATAAATAACAGACACAATACATGATACTGGAAGAGTGGATGGCTTCAAACTCAATTTAAAAACATACTAAATAGACACTAGACAGGATAATGGATGGCTTCAAACTCAATTTAAACTCATAATAAATAGACACTAGACAGGATACTGGATGGCTTTAAACTCAATTTAAACTCATAATAAACAGACACTAGACAGGATACTGGATGGCTTCAAACTCAATTTAAATTCATAATGATAGGATACTTTATAAAAATTAAATAGTTAAAAGGTAGCTTTTTAAATATTGCTTGACTTCCCATAAAAGTGTGATGGTGGACAAATCAATAGGTAACTTATTAAATAACTTAGAAACTAGGTATTCTAAACGCCTTTGGCCATATTTGTTATTAAAAGAGGGGACTTTATACATAATTTTGGAATAACTACGTGTAACTTTATGCTTTTGAACTAGCTCTTTATAGGAATCTTTAAAATAAAAATTTAGAATAAGTCTGTAAGTAAAAAGTTTCTCAACCGGAAGCACGTTAGACATTATATAAGAATCACGTATTGGAAGAAAGTTGCAATGGTCTGGTCTCATAATGCGGATAATTTTATTTTGTAGTTTTTGAATATGATGCAAATGACAGCGTGAAGCGTTGCCCCAAGCAAGCAAACCATAAGAAATAAGTGATTCGGCTAGAGCCAAATACACGCTACGCAACATAGAGAATGATAAACAATATTTTAAAGAGTAAATTTGACCTACACAAGACCTTAGTTTCTTACAAATCGAATAAATGTGAGGTTCCCATGTAAAATTTTTGTCAATAGTTAATCCCAAGTATACGTGACTAGTTACATTTTCTATATAAGCTCTACACATTTACAAACAGACAAATCAATTTTGTGATGTAAACATTCGTAATTATGACATCTAATTTTGACTTCTTCTTTGCCGTTTTTAGCATAGGGTGTACATATATGAATAAGCTTAGTTTTAGTGAAATTAATTATAAGGTCATAGTCATGGATCCACCTCAACAAGTTATTAAAATCTGTTTGCATGTATAGTTCAGCCACCTTTAAATTTTTGTGCACTGAAACTAGCGCTACATCGTCCGCATATAAAAATACATAGCAATGCTTCAGACAACTAACCATATCATTCACGTAGACCAAATATAAAATGGGACCTAAAATAGAACCTTGTGGTACTCCCGTTAAAACTTCCCTCTCGTGACTTAAGGTATTTCCGATTTTAGCTTTCATCTTACGAGACTTAAAGTAATTCCTGAACCATTTCAACATAGGCCCTCTAATCCCAATCCTTTCAAGACACAGTAATAATGTATTGTGGTTAAGCGTATCGAAAGCGTCACTGAAATCAATAAAAGTAGCAACAACGTGTTTATTATCATTCAATTTTGAATTAACAAGATCAGAAAATTTTACAAGAAGATCCGAGGTGCTTTTACCCTTCTGAAACCCAAATTGTTGCCAGTTAATAATTTTGAATTTTTCTAAATAACTATTCAACGCATCAGCAACGACACGCTCCATAATTTTTTCAATCGTTGGTAGCAACGCGATTGGTCTGTAATTTTCGGAAAGTGTATGGTCACCCTTTTTAAAAATTGGTCGCACCACAGAACTTTTTAAAGAGTCTGGTATTATACCCTTGGTGAAAGAAAGGTTAATAATTTTGGCGATAATAGGGCTTATCTTATCACTTGCATATTGTAAATCAAGTACACGTATACCATCCCCACCAGCTTGTTTTGAACTGTCAAGACCTTGTATTATTTTATGTATTTGTGGTGCCGTGACGCTAGCCATGAAAAAGGATTGTGATTGAGTGGTACTTGCCGTATGACACATAGTTTTAACATCGCATACATGTTGGATCTGAGTAATCTGGTCAACGAAAGTGTCAGCAAACCTATCCGCCATGGCTTCATCTGTGAACTGACCGCTGAAATACCTCTGAATTACATCATCAACCGAATCTCTTTTTTTCCTACCTAAAATTCCATTAATAGTCTGCCAGGTTTGTCTAATGCTCCCTTTGCTTTCCTCAATTTTAAGTCTATAATAATTTGTCTTCGCACGCCGTATTTCCTTAACCACCTGGTTTCTATAACGATTGAAATCCTCTTTTAATAATAGCTTCATTGGATTTGAGACCTTAGCATTTTTCCATTTTCTAAATAACCAATCTCTATGTTGTGTCATTCGTTCTATTTCACCTGTCATCCAAACTTTATTTACCCTTTTCCCATTCCGTTGCCTAACTACATATGACGATTGATCATGCGCATTTTTAATAGTATCACATACAGCCAAATAAAGTTCGTTACAGTCATCAATCTCATTAATATTCTCCCAATTAGTTTCCGTCAATACAGATAGCACTTTCCTCTCATTTAAAACACTCCTACTTTTTAATAATTGTTTCTCTGGACTAGCCGGGCATGTTATTGCGTCATAATCATGTAATGGTCGCTCAGTTTGCATGTTAATATAGCCGAACTAATGTCAACAAACTGCCCTCTCACAAATATGTGATCGAGACACGTCCTAGACCAAGTATTACACATCGCTTCCTCCCTGGTAACCCCGTGTATACACTTCACAAATCCATGGCCAGCCAGTGTGTCCTCATACAAGATAACACAACCGTCTGAATCATCCAGTAAATCAATAATAATATCGCCAATGACAATTATATTCCTGTTGTTATTATGCCCAAGTATGCAATCCAACTCATTAATAAAGTTTTGTTTCATTTCCACTGGAGTTTTTTGAGACGGAGGTCTGTAAAGGGCTAACAAAGATATTTCTACGCCACCTAAAAACCTTAAATTACAATGCAGACCTTCTCACCAAATAAAAACTCTTGCTCCACCACCACACAAGAAACAGAAGATTTACTATAAATAAGAATGCCACCCCCCTTCTTGTTGACTCTAGTTTTGCACAACATTTCATACCCATCAAGAATAAAAAAATTATTATCCTCTAATTTACCAATCTCAGACAAAATCATAACATCAAACACACCTATTTGATTTTGTACAATTACCTTTAGCTCATCCCATTTTGAAATTGTTAAATATCTTACATTTAAATAAATAAAAATAAGCCCATCTTTTTCATGAAACCAATCATTCAAATCATCAATAACATTACATTTAGCTACTTCACTCCATTCGTTTTCAAGGTTCATAGCCGGAAATTGTCAACAATATATCCACAGAACAAGCGACCTTCAAATCACTATTTTATCTAGGTCTTTAAAGGACCACAGTTTAATGACGTCGCGTGTGTTTTCGTCTTTCCGCACAAAGACTTTGCCGAACTTAAACCAGACGAACTTGAAACCCAACTCTCGAGCCCGATCTTTAGCTCTCCGCAACAAATCACGGTAATACGGTGCCAAATTTTCACTGATATAAACTCGATCTTGAGACGCGTTCTCAACACCGGTAATATCTACACTCGTAAGTTCAGCGACTTCTCGCTTTTTACTCACAATTAGATCTCTCTTCTTCCTGCTGGCAAGTTGTACGATAATTCGTGATGGTCGGCGGTCTTGGCCCCCAGAGCGAGAAGGCAGACGATGAGCAGACTCGATATCCCTCTCCTTAAGGGGAATGGACAGCTTCTCAGCAACCTTCAGCACCAGCTGCTCCACGTTTTCACCCCGGAACTGTTGAATATTGTCTAATTCGAAGGTCTTTGCCCGGCTGAGTTGATCAAGAGCAACTACTTGCGCAGTCAAATCTTCAATCACTCTGTCTTTCTCTTCACACTGTTTCTCAAGTTTGTGCACTGCGTTTTTTATAACGTTGAACTCGTGAAAAAAAGATTTTTTAAACTCGCGTAGCTCCTCAGTTAAACTTTTGAAGCTCTCTCGGAACTCAGCTTTAAGCTCTTCAATTACACCCAGATTAAAGGTTGGGTGGATATCAACCGGTGTTGACTGACCCGACTTTTTTGCTTCGCGACACTTTGCACACCGCCAATTTTCTTTATTCTCCTGCGATTTAGCACGATGAGGCGATTTTTGCACACCCGCACAGTTGAAATGATACTGACCATTACAACCGAAACACACAATACAATCACCATCGCCCGGCAGATCCTGCTTACATTTAGCGCACGACATCGCTACACTATACAGTATGCCACTTAGTCATATGTATACGGAGCAACGCAGATACACGTCCGACCAGTACCGCTCTCGAAGACTGACTGAATAATAATACTAATAATAATAATAATAATTATAATAATAATAATAATAATAATAATAATAATAATAATAATAATAATAATAATAATAATAATTATGATAATAATAATAATAATAATAATAATAATAATAATTAATAATAATAATAATAATAATAATAATAATAATAATAATAATAATAATAATAATAATAATAATAATAATAATAATAATAATAATAATAATAATAATAACACATCGCAAAGAAGACACACACGAAGACAACGCAAATAAGATCATATCATTAGTATGCAGTGTATACTATGAAGTATGAACAAGTACTAATAAGACAGTAACGAGTAACGACTGAAGTTGAACAAGGTACCTCAAGGAAATACTTGACATTTTATCTGTATTGTCCGTATAACATGTAAACACCGGCTTTGACCGAGATTGATGACTGTTTAAACTAGTGACATGTGATTAGTGAAGTAAAATAAGGTAGACACATGGAAATACTTGACATTACGTCCGTATAACATGTTAACGCCGATTTTGACCGAGATTGTATGATTGTGATACATTCAATAAAATAATAATAATAATAATAATAATAATTATAAATATATATATATATATATATATATATATATATATATATATATCTGGCTCCTGTTTCCAACTTAAGTTAGGTCAGGGGGTGGCTATAGCTACCAGGATTCTAGGGCGCTTCAAGAGCTCCTAACACCGGCCTGCCAGGCCTGTCATGTCCTCTTCAAATTCACTCTCTTTTCTTCCCACCAGCTCACGCCATCCACTTCTGTCTTCCCACAGTCTTTTTGCTTGCACTTCTTGCCAACTTCCACCTCTATCTTCTACATCATTTCTTAATTGATCTTGCCACCTCCCTCTCGGTCTACCAACTCTACTTTTAACTTGGTCTCCACTATCAAATTCTGTCTTTGGGATTCTATTCTCTCCCATTCTTCTGACATGTCCATACCACCTCAACCTTTCTCGTCCTATTTTATATAACAGCTTTTCAACTCTTACTTTTGTCCTGATTTTCTGGCTTCTAATTTTGTCTAGCTTTGATATTCCAGCTATGGCTCTTACAAACTTCATTGAGGCTGCCTGGATCCTACTTGCATCTCTCTCTCCTAGTGTCTAGGTCACTGAACCATATGTAAGGATGGGTAAATAGTATACCTTATATAGAAGCACCTTACATTCTCTAGAGAAATCCTCATTGCACAGTAACTTTCTAACTTGCTGATAAAAAGATTCTGCTTGCGCCACCCTTGTACCAATCTCACTTCCCATCTTTGCCTCCTTTGTGATAATGCTTCCTAGGTATGCAAACTCTTCTGTCTCCTCCAGTTCCTCTTCTCCAATTTTTATTTTGTCTCGAATTGTTCTACTCGTTCCTTCCTTTCTTGATTTTTCCATCACCATAGTTTTACTTTTATTTATACTGATTTTTAGTCCAAATTCCTCTGTTATGAGTTTCCATTTCATCACTTTCCTCTGAACATCTTCAGCTGTATCTCCCCATACCAGAATATCATCAGCATAAATCATTGTTCTTGTACCTGGTCCTTTTACCCCTGGTTCCACCTTATTTAATATTACGTCCATGACGATTGAAAACAGTAATGGGGATAATACACTACCCTGTCTTAAGCCAGAGTTAGTCTTGAACCATTCTGTATTTCCATGTTTTGTTTGTACACAACTTGTACATTGTCGATACATGCTCCTTATTCTGTCACTCATGTTGTTGCAAACACCCTTATTGTTTAGTCACTCCCATACTTTTTCTTGGGGCATGCGATCATATGCTTTTTCTAGGTCTAAAAACACCATGTGTACATTTTGTCCTGCCTCCCACCTAGTTTCCATTATTTGCCTAACTGCAAATATCAAGTCCGTGGTTGATCTTCCACTCCGAAAACCATACTGTTCTTCCCCTAGTTGTTGCTCTACCGATTCTTTTAATCTTACTTGTAATATTCTTTATAACAACAAAAATTAAAAATGATGACAAAAATAATAATAATAATAATAATAATAATAATAATAATAATAATAATAATAATAATAATAATAATAATAATAATAATAATAATAATAATAATAATAATAATAATAATAATAATAATAATAATAATAATAATAATACGTAAATTGTCGCAAGGGTGTAAGGAACAATTAATTATCGATTCTGTTGTAATGAACCAAGCTTTCAACAAGAAGAGAAACATTCACGTTAGCTATATTGATTACAAGAAAGCGTATGATTCGTCACCACATTCGTGGCTAATACAGATACTGGAAATTTATTAAGTAAACCCATTGATAGTAAACTTTTTGCGGACAGCGATGACGAGTTGGAAAACAACATTAAAGTTAAACGTAGGCAAAGAGCAGATATGTACTGACCCAGTTAACATCCGACGAGGTATTTTTCAAGGTGACTCGTTTAGTGCGTTATGGTTTTGTCTTTCATTAAATCCATTATCTCATATACTAAACAAATCTACACATGGTTTCAAGATAAAGGACGGTAATACGGTTTGCCACACACTTTCACATCTATTCTACATGGACGATCTCAAGCTATATGCTTTAAATGCGACACACATGACGAATCTTCTTAACTCAACGTTAGAATTCAGTAGAGATATATGTATGGATTTTGGAATTGATAAATGTAAGTCACTTCATGTCATCAAAGGAAAGATTACGAAATTAGAAGAGTTTGAAATTGACGAAGACAACCGGATTGGAGTAATGGACGAAGAAGATATATACAAATATCTAGGATTTGCGCAGGCTAAACGAATTGATCATAAACTGATGAAAAGTAAACTAATTTCTGCATACAAGAAACGAATAGGATCCATTTTAAAAACACAATTGAATGGTAAAAACAAGATCAAAGCAATTAACACTTATGCTATACCGGTACTAACATATTCATTTGGTATTATTAACTGGACACAGACAGAACTTCATGCCCTAGGAATTCTCACCCGCACAACATTCACCAAATACAGAAGTCATCACCCTAAGTCAGCAATAGAACGAGTGACTCTACCTAGAGAAAAAGGGGGAAGAGGCTTGATTGATTTAAACAATTTATATTATAAACAAATTGAAATTCTGAGAAAATACTTTTATACAAAATGCCCACATTCACAACTCCATAGAGCTATAGTATCGGCAGACAAGTCTCTTTCTCCCCTCAATTTAAATGACGGAAATTTAAACTTGCTTCAAAAACTAAATTCTGACACAGCTAAAGAGATCAGAATATCAGAAAAGACGTTACATAGCAGACATTATAAAGAACTTCTTAAGGATAGCGTCGATAGGGTAGCATCGAACAAATGGTTAACGTCCGGGGACATTTTCAGCGAAACAGAGGGATTTATGATCGCTATTCAAGATAAAGTAATCAAGACTAACAATTACAAAAAATACATACTGAAAGACGTCACAGTGGAAGATAAATGTAGAAAATGTAATTTGAACGGCGAAACAATTGAACATATCGTATCTGGGTGCAAAATGCTTTGTCAAACAGATTATCTTCATAGGCATAACCAAGTTGCAAACATTGTACATCAAAAATTAGCCATGAAGTATAAATTTATAAACACAACCACTGCGTATTACAAATACAAGCCTGAAAAGGTATTAGATAGTAAAGACTAGAAATTATATTACGACCGGGCAGTTATTACAGACCAAACCATACATCACAATAGACCGGATATTATATTTATTGACAAGAAGAAACAAGAAACGATTTTAATTGATGTTGCCGTCCCTTTATGCCACAATGTAGAGACAACTTGGCGGGAAAAGATTAACAGATATAAGGAATTATCTATTGAAATAAAAAGGTTGTGGAAGCAGAATAATGTAACTGTTATACCGTTAATTATATCAGCAAATGGCATTGTTCCACGTAAACTCCATGACAGTATTAAACTAATTGGTCTCCAACCGAACATATACATCGAGATGCAAAAAGCAATTATTTTGAACACGTGTAGGATAGTGCGAAAATTTTTGAACTAAGAAGAATGAAGACTTCAAGAAGTTCTCCATCCCGATGGTGGTTTTCGTGGTTTCCACCGTACAAAGAGCGAATGCTGGGATGAGTACAAATCGGCCACGACCGTACATAGCATCCACAGTTCGGTTTGGAAAAAATAATGTGGACAATGATATATTAAGTAGTATAGCCAAATCTGGGCATTTGAGAAGCAGAAGAAGAAGAAGAAGAAGAAGAAGAAGAAGAAGAAGAAGAAGAAGAAGAAGAAGAAGAAGAAGAAGAAGAAGAAGAAGAAGAAGAAGAAGAAGAAGAAGAAGAAGAAGAAGAAGAAGAAGAAGAAGAAGAAGAAGAAGAAGAAGAAGAAGAAGAAGAAGAAGAAGAAGAAGAAGAAGAAGAAGAAGAAGAAGATATATTAAGTAGTTATAAGTAGATTTTAATAAGGTAAACACATGGAAATACTTGACATTTGTGTCCGTACAACATGTTTATGCCGGTTTTGACCGAGTTTGTATGTATTGCAACAATAAAATAATAATAATAATAATAATAATAATAATAATAATAATAGTATTTTTTTTTTTTTTTTTTGTAGTGAGCACATACTACAAAAATAGCTTCATATCCACAAAGCCTTATAGAAGACTTGTCTGTGGGTTAGACAAAAGAAAATAACATATTTACTTCTCGGTAATGTGCAATTAACATAACTAACGAAAAATAGTTCCATTTCACAAAAGCACATAAAGTCATACATAATACTAAAACATAACATAACCAATACTGGAATATCCAACACAATACATATATTCTACATGTACAAAATTTTATAGAGAAAGAAAATACAGACAATCACAACTGGGAATAACCAGGCTAAATCATATATATAAAACAATAACTATCTATTAGCATAGTAGTTGTAACAAATGCATTTTAATTTCTGTTTTTATGACTAACAATTTTTCTAAATGTTTTAAATTAGCAGGGATTTCATTGAATATCAAAGGTGTTATATAAAAAAGTGTCCTCTTTCCATATTTGTTATTAAATCTTAGTAAAGTAACATTTTCTTTTTGCTTCCATCTAGTAACTCCAACAACATTTGCAGAAATTTCATATGGTCTATTGAAACAATATTTTAAAATAAAGCGATATTTTAAAGATACGAGACAGGCAACAGATTACAAAAGTTAAAAATCGAGAATGTATTATTAGAGGCAAGTAAGTGGTCTTTGACAAAGCAGGACGTTATTGTTTTTAACATTGATTTTTGGAGTTTTACTATTAAGTTTACATGCCGGGAGGATGCTGTACCCCAAGCTAGTAAACCATAAGAAATAATGGACTCAGCTATGGCAAGGTATAGTGAACGTAAAAGCTTAAAAGGTAGCACCATCTTTAATTTATACAGCTGAAAAGAACAAGATCTTAACCGATTCGGTACACAAGTTAAACGTAGATGGCAGGCATGTCGTTTCAATATGGCAGCCTTCCCGAGGATAGATTCTGCAGACGGCATGGCGTTATACCTGAAATTTGACGAAATGTTTCGATATTAACAATGTAATGAAGGTTCCAGAAACTTAAGTGAAGGCGAAAATGTATTAAATGGAGGTTTGGTAATAGCTTGTGGGTGTACGACACGTCTAGAATCCGAAATTCGAGTGTTAGGGCTTGTGCTTCAAACGAGTGCTCTTACAAAGGAACCTCATCAAGTAACCGGTCATCTCACGGTGATCATCGTCGAGTTCTCGTGTACCTGCAAGGCTGGACTTTCAAGCAAATGCAAACACATTTCTGCTGTGTTATGGTTCTTCAACAGGTAAGACTATCTTGGCAAAGACTTTGCACTAGCCTAGGCCTAGGGCTAGGCGTAGGCTAGCCTAGGGCTCAGGCCCATAGAGAAGGTCCTAGCTTGGAACTTTGGTCTGCACCAAGCCACCAACCAATGGGCCTAGTAAATAACAGTAACAGTAACTTTGTAATCTTGATTTTTCAGAACTGACATTGAACATGTTGAAGATCTGTCAGTGACAGATACCAAGTGCTTGTGGGCACAGAAAAAGTCACCAAGCCTTTCTACATATGCTCCTGTCCCTTTAATGCAGTTCTGCCATGTTAAGAATAGTGTTATTCGACCAACACTTTCAGAAGAGTTTTATAAAAGGGCCAGGAACCTCGCACAAGATGTGGCTCCAGATTCATCGTATTCAAAGCACAGGTGAGATTGAAATCATAATTTATAGTGTTATTCGACCAACACTTTCAGAAGAGTTTTATAAAAGGGCCAGGAACCTCGCACAAGATGTGGCTCCAGATTCATCGTATTCAAAGCACAGGTGAGATTGAAATCATAATTTATTTACTTGAGGCCTACATTTGTAGGCCTAGGCCTAGCCATCCATAGTGCTGAGTAGCCTTGCCTATTTTGTCATTCTTGTTGTAGGCCTATAGGCCTAAACGATACTTCCTATGCAGAAACCTGACTTAAAATACAACTTCCTAAGTGAACTGGACCTTACAATTCTGATCATTAAGATTTTAGGTTGCTAGGCCTACATTAGGGATGGCCCAGCTGGCCAATGATATCAAAATAATCACACGGCACTGAATTAATGTTATCAATCGATATGCCTAGGGCTAGAATCGATATATTTTAAAATTAATTCCATGTCATTGCCCATATCAATTTTATGGTACGTTTACAGCTAGGGCCTACGCGTTAAGAGCGAAGCGAAGGCGCGAGCTCCAATCAGTGGCCGAGTTTGCGTGAAACTATTAACTTCTTTGCGTGAAACTCGGCCGCTGATTGGAGCTCGCGCCCTCGCTTCGCTCGCAACGCGTAGCTGTAAACGTACCATATTTCGTGTGTATTGTTTCTTCCAATATTTCCATGGTAGATTTTTCATAATTGCATTAATTCGCCAAGCGACAAGTTCACAGCCCGTGTTAATTGTCAGCGCGGCAGAATTACTTGTGCGGCATAGGCCTACAGGGTTGCATAGCCAGGGATGAATCTCCCGTAGTGCATGTGGACAAAACTATTTTGAACATGAACCGTACTGATTTATTTCAATAGATTCGATATCCTACTACAATTTAATGTTGATCATAATCGAAATATTTCCTATATCTTAACATCGATTGATGAAATCGATTCTTCTGCCCATCCCCAGTTTACATAGCCCAAAGCAAGTGGCCTACACAAATTTAATTTTCTTTCCAGACGGGGTAGAGTATCTGTCCAAAACCAGGATATGTCTTCATTTGACACTGCTGCAGGACCGTCCACAAGCAGTGACGCCATCAACATCGCGGTTTCTGCAGGCAGCAGTGTAGGCCTACCAAACACCACCATCGATCCAGAAAAAGAAGATGAGCTTTTCAACCATGCACTTATATTGTTTAACTCTGGAACATGTTCAGAGCTGGAACAGGTACCAGAAGTGGATGTGTCAACGCTACGACCTTGCTGCAAGATAGCATACAAGACAAACTAGAAGCAATAGACCTCTGCGTAGCCACTGCAACAACAAGGCGCTTGTGGGAAGAGTCCCGTGGTAGTCGTTGCTACAAAGTGTATACTGCAGGACAAAGGAAAGAAGTGGGCTGGTCATCCAAAGCCATTCAATATTTTTGGCCCAAACAATTCAGTACCAATGCTACAAGGCATGGCATATTAAATGATCCACTTGCCAGACAAACGTACAAAACACACTTTGATGTAAACATAGCAGAATTTGGCTTAGTTGTCAATCCCCTACACCCATGGCTAGGCTACTCCCCAGACGGTGTTGTTTTTGAAGGCAATAAACCTTCAAAGTTAATGGAAATTAAGTGTCCAGTAGATGGGCAGAAAATGGGTGCTGAGATGCTGATTCACCAATGTTCTTTTTTAAAAACTGAGCAGGGGGAAGTTTCCTTAAAAGAAAAGCATAAATATTATGGGCAGGTTCAATTAGGCATGGCACTGCTTAATCTTCCAGCATGTGACCTGGTTATATACTGCCCATTTGATGAAAGCTTAGCTGTAGTGCCTGTTCAGTATAATCCGGTGTTTACTATCAAAATGCTAGCCAAATTGAAGAAGGATTTTTTTGAAAACATGTTACATCAGGTATGCATCAAGGAAAGAGAAAAGGTATGAAACACAAGAAAGGGTTGTGCAAATCACAAGAAGTTAAAAAAAATTTACAATTATTTTATTTTTATTTATTTACATATTAATTTATATAGGCCTAGAGGCTAAAACCTACTCTTGTTTCTTATTTATTTATTTTATTTATTGTAAATACATTTTATTCGTTTTTTAGGCCTGTATATTTTATTTATTGTTTATATTTTTTATCATTATTATTTATTGTTTATTTCTTTATTTTTTTAATTTAAAGAGAAATGGTAAAATGTTATGCTGAAGCATGCACTGCTTCACTTTTTTGTTCTCATTCCTTATTGTTTTTTTTTGTCTTTATTTTTTCTTTTTCTTTTCTTTATTTTATATTTAAAATGAAAAGGATTGACAAATAATACTTCAAACTGCAAACAAGCCTAGGACTATTGGTGTACTAATAACTTCATAGCATGCATGATATTCATACGTGTATCGTAAAAGGTTTGTTTGAGGGAAACATATGTTTGCACAACCCCACTTTTCCCTATGTAGCTTGCACATAATGCAAATCAAATAGCCTGCTATAATACTTTTGAAGGTTAATGAAACATGTGCTACTGTATTGGGTCTACACAGTATGCACAATGTAGGTCTATTCCACTGCAATACTAAATAATGTAAAAAAAGCTTAATTGTATTTAATGTAGTGATGTGAGTGTAGTGTGAGGATAAATAGACGTGTGGTATCTACAGTCAAATAGCATTAAAACAAAAGTAGCAACAATGTGAATGTAGTATGTGTGTTGCTAATATTTTCATCCCAACGATGTTTTAACGTGTCCTATAATGCCAAAACATAACTGATAATTTTTCGATTCTTTGGATTTGTTTAATGTCATTCAACTGCTTAATAATCACTTACTAGGAATATAATATGAACAATCAGATTTTATTTATATCCTTCCTAAAATTATGTGTACAAAATATTTTTGCTAGGCCTATATACCTGAAGCCTGAATGGAAATAACATAATTATGGTGAACATTAAGCTTTACTTAAAAACTATATGTATCTATACATAGGACACGTATAGAGTATAGACCTAATCTAGTGAACAAAACTAGAAATACATAATTTGGAAATTAGGGGTATGCAATTAACATCTGTACATGTCCGATTGGATTGGAATCCAATAAAAATCAATATTAAGAAATGTTCAAACTTTCGAAAATTCCGAATATGGATACACAACATATGGATGAGCCTTTGTTTGGGCGACATCATGACAGTGTTGTCATTAACTGGACTGGACGGAGGTATTATAATTTTAGATAAGAATCGAGTTCGAACACTCATCTTCCACTCAAATTCTCTAGGCTCTACCTAAAACTTGTCGTCACTTAAAATAGGTGATGATAAATTGGTAATTGCACATAACACAATCATAATGTAATCGGCTAAGTGCAACAATTTCCACGGTATGGTTTCACTTGCAATTTTGTTACACTTAACTCGTTGGATTGCTCGTTCCACATGCACTCGCGCTTTTGCGATGTCTGATGTAATGAGCGCTTCCTCCTTAGAAAATTGACACTTCTTTCTTAAAGAGGGGGGATGAATGAGCCCAATGTTCCTTTCTTCACATTCCTTCTTAATAAGGAAACCCTTGTCTACCATAACATCGTCTATGTATGGTTCGATTTTATCTAACAAATCACTCTGATTACAAATTACTTTATCAGATGCTCGGCCACCATACCCTTGACTTAAAAAAAACTGATTAAACCAGCAGGGGTAACACCTAATAAATACTTAATGGTGTGGTTTCCTTTATAGTGTGAATATGACATAATACGGCATTTTGCAAATTTTGGGCGGAACGTCTTCATCTCGGTACAATCTAAAACTACTCTGACCTTTCTTTACTTAGAAAAACATTTTGGAAGATTTTCCATGATTTCAAATTTGGTTGGCCAATAGATGAACGTTTTCAAAATAAGTGACAAAATCCCTAGGGTCTGTGCAAAAATATTGCTGCATGTGGTAGGTGTTCCCCCAAAAAGGATTGACAGTAGTGCAAAACTCCAATTAAGTTTTAGCTTAACAAATGTGAGCATAACTTTTTTCGAATTTGACATAGACTGCCTGTTATTTGGCGGACACACGGAACTAAACAAACTAATGATCATTTTCAAAACTTCAAATGATGGAAATCACCGGTGGTGACCTGACATCCAAAGTCCCGTGTTTCGAATCGAGTTCCCGTCTGAACACCTATGTCGATACTGGTAGGCCTAGTTGGAGTGTGTTACAGTCTCCAGTGGTACCCCCTTTGGCCAACAGAAGTAATGACTCTGCAGCAATTGTTGTCACGGGGTCAGTTTTTGCACTAGTGGACCCAGAGCCCTCATCCTGAAACAAAATGATCAATATAGTATGAGTTATTATAAGATATGATTGAAAATTGCTGCTTTGAACATTGTGATCCAGGGTTGGTTTGGGTATATGTATCAAAATGAGTGAATAATTGTGCAAACCAAACCTCCATGTAGTAACATCGTAGTGTACTGTTCCGAGAGCTCGAGAACAAATTTGCGAGAAGACAGTTCGAGGAACTGTGAGGGCTTGAAAAGAAAGGGAACCACAAATATTGTGGGAATATTTTAAGATTCAAATAATAACTATTTAAAATAGTAGTAGCTGAGGCAGCTGGGGATGCATTTGGGGATGAGATTGTAAGGCTGCTCCCCTCTACCTGATAAAAATTCAAGACGGCCTATGGGATCCAGATTTTCTCAATGTAAAGTGATGATAATGATGTGAAAATGTAATAATGTGTATGGTGATGTAAATGTATGTACCATGTTTAAATAGCGCTTTGACGCTAAATAAAGTCCACTATTGTTATTATTATTATTATTGTAGAATGGTGTTTTATTGTTAATTAAATGCGTTTGTGGGCTTACTAACATTTTGTGTATGAGTAGAATGTGTATGAGGAGTATTACACTCCATTACCCATAAGTATTCTCACCAAGACTAGGCCTACAACCTTTCTACAAGTACAGTAGGCTACTCATGCCACATGTACCGATTACGCTACCCAGGCCAGGCCTAGAATATGTCACTGGCATAGTTCTACCTGTAGGTCGAGTCTCCGTCGGATTTCTCTCTTCTTGTACTGTAGTTTGACGTCTACTGATAAGTGGGCAAATTGACAGGTGGAACGGCATTTCTCTTAAGTACCCTGCGTTTTGCACTAGTGTCTGGAAATAAATGCACCAGAAAAAAATAGGTTACAGGTCGCTAAGGCATAGGCCAGTATTATTATTTTTCTCTTTATGAATAAAACTGATCTTAATATTTATTATGGCTAGGCCTAGGCCTAGCCTATTAATTTTTCTCATGGCACAAAACCTTAGGCCCCCTAGGGTCTAGCCTAGGCCTAAGAGGCATGTGCCTATAGCAATCCAATGTCAAGGCCAAGAACCAGCCCTTTGTATTCGGCTTCTGCTGTTGGCTTTACAGTGAAACAATAGCCTAGGCCCAGCTGTAGACTCTTGTTGGTTCTTATCTACACAATGTACAGTTATAGACTTACCTGCATAAAGATAATCCGCTCGAGAAAAATGGTTTGAACAAACAACCATTGCATCTGTGACCTTCTTCCCAATGCGCAATGCCTTGATCCACGCCTTCTTTCTGTCAACTTTTTCTTTGTCACCGAACGCGTTTTCAATAAAAACATACTGCCCATCTTTAGGAAAACAATGAAAGCTTATTTCCCGCTGTTCGCTTGCCTTGTTTTTACATTGAGGAACTGAGCAATACTGGTTTGAATATGTAGCTTTCTTCGGCGAAAACTTAGCCATCTCAAATACAAACGAGGATGCTGTCACCACCTGTATCCTCGAGAATTTAGTTCCAGTAAACGCCACCAGAGCGCACATAGTCTATTTTTCGAGGCGAATTACATAATTTTATTATATGAGGTACCCAAGTAAAAAATCTATCGATAGTTAAACCTAAATAAACGTCGCTCGCTACACATTAAATTTTGATGTTGCAGTTACAAATTACCTCGTTAGCACCACCATGTAAGCATTTATACGAATGGTACACAATATTAAATGGCTGCAATCTATTTTTATCATGAGGTGAACAAATATGAACAATTTTAGTTTTGGTGGCATTAATGATAAGATTGTTGTTGTGGGTCCACATAAGCAATTTTGTAAAATCCTTCTGTAAATGAAATTCAGCATGTTTGATATATTTATGTGGAAAGAGTAAAACGGTGTCGTCAGCATACATAAATACTTTACAGTTATTTACACACTTTGTTAAGTTGATCAAATACAATAATCAAATACAATAATGGCCCCAAAATGGAGCCTTGAGGTACGCCCGTGTCATAGGCCTTATGCACACTATAAGTGTCCCCTATTTAACAGTCAGTTGCCTATTCTCCAGATAACTTGTGAACCACTGTAGAACATACCCACGAACACCAACATTTTCTAACATATTTATCAATTTATTGTGGTTTAACATGTCAAAAGCTTTAGTGAAATCTACAAATAAAGCAACTACGTGCATATTATCATTTAATTTACTATTTACAAAATCAGCAAACTTTATAAGCAAATCAGAAGTTCTTTTACCTTTTTGAAAACCAAAATGCAGTTTATCAATGATTTTGAATGTTTCTAGATATTTAGTTAAATTGTCAGATACACAACGCTCCAAGATTTTGTCTATTACAGATAATAAAGCTATGGGCCTGTAGTTTGAGTACGACATGTGGTCTCCTTTTTTATAAATTGGACGAACGACTGAAATCTTTAATTTTTCAGGGACTGTACCTGATTCAATAGATAAATTTACTAGTTTAGCTAAAATTGAGCTTATCTCATTTATCAAGAGCTTTAAATCCACAACACGAATTCCATCCCAACTAGGCTGCTTATTATCATCCATATTTTTTATTATTGATCATACTTCACTTTCACTTACAGGTGGCATAAAGAAAGATTGGCATTCTCCGTTTTCAATTATGTTTCTGCTTGTTCTAATATTACATTTGTGTTGTATCTGCTCAACTTCATTCACGAACGATTCCACAAAAGTATCGGCTATCTCCTTATCACTGCTATGTTTCCCCAAATGGTAATGAATAATTTCATCAGCTGACTTTTTCTTCTTTTTACCTAGGATATCATTTATTGTTTGCCAAGTCTCATTTAAATCATTTTTCGAGTTTTCAATTTGATTCTTATAAAAATGTAATTTTGCTGTACTTATCTCTCTGTTTACTAAGTTCCGCATTGTGTTATATTTGTTCCTATACACAGATTTAGCCGTGGTGTTACAATTTTTCCATTTTTTAAATAACTTATCTCTCTCTTTGATGGACAGAAGAAGAGCAGGGGTCATCCAACTTTTTTTTACATGAGCTTTTCTTACATCAATGATACGAGCACAATGTTCATATATTGTGGCGTAAAGATGGGGTCTTAATCTTTATTTCATTTTTACTTTGTTCTATTTAATTCCGTGATTTATAGATGCCTTTCTGGTTGTGTAAGTTCCTGGCTTTCAACATTGAAAGGTATGCGCTGTGCTCGACTATTTCAACATTTCAGTTTAGTTTATTTTATGCTGACTGAAGTGACTTGCGGTAATGACCAGTTGAGTTGTGTGCAATGCGCGTGGCAGCGGTGCTGACTGGCCAATCCTGGAGGGCGCTAGTTCGACGTTGTCGACAGCGGGCCGTTTCCCTCTCCCGCGTGATTTCTACGGGGGGGGGGACAGTCAAAGGATTATTTGGTAATTACCGCGGATTTCGGCCAGCGTGGGGCTGAAAGCGGGGTGAGGGGGTATGACGTAAGAGAGGCTAGGTGCGAGGTAGCTGATGGCTAAGTCGGGGCAATCAACGATAGGACGTGGAACGAGAAGGACCGACACCTTGGGAGTACGGGAGGAAGATCGAGCCCGAAGGAAGACACCTGTACTGTAGGACCGTAGGACCGTACACGGAGGCCCGCGGAACAACGACACAGACGGGACCAAGGCGGCAGGGGAGATTGGACACCTGGAAACCAAGGTAGAGGGACTTCGACCCATCACTATAACCCCAGGGGTACTCATAGTTAGACTAGTCACGTCTCAGCCAAGTAAGATTCAACTAATTCAGTCAATAAACGGTTCCTTCATTGTTAGAACTCATGTCTCTTCTTTAACCGGTTCCTAACAAATCCTGAAACACTGGGTATACCATAGATCCCGACAGGTAGCAAGATCACCTTCAGAAGCTACGCCCCAGTACTTCTGCGGATCCGCCGACTTCGGAGTCCGAGGTTCGAGTCCGGGACGGCGGAATTGGGTACGTGTTACGGTAGGGATCTGCTATCTGACAAATGGTGGAAGCGCCGTTGCAAAACTGATAGTTTTGTGATTTATTGGTATACCCTGTTCAGGTTTGTTTTATTATTTTCTTTAAAATTCATTATTTTCTTTATATTTTAGTTCTGAGACTTGGCTAGGCTGCCTATGTAGGCCAGGAAGTGTTCATTCATCTCTGTGCTGTTTTGCTGTGTGTGCGTTGGCATCACATTTCGGTTGACGTCATTATTTCTTTTGGAGTAAGGAATTTTTCCTAGAGAACATTTTACACGGTGCTGTTTCAAGAGTCCATGCTATGTTTTACATCGTGCATGTGAACAGGTACTGTTACTAGGTTTTCGTGTGGCTTCCAAGTGATAGTGCTCGGCAGATCCGGTTGTGAATTTAGGATTTCGTCGGCGGGAGCGTAGTTCTGTTCTCGCGCTATTCCACGTCTTGGCTCACAGGGGTGAATGTTCTTCTATCTGTTACTTGTATCATCATCTTCATCATCTTCATCGGGATGGGGGATGTGGCAGATAGCGAAGAAGAAGCTGTGTGGCGGTAGAGGCCTGCTGATGGTTTGTCAATGGCGGTGGGGGTGGAAGTGGTCTGGGCAGGGTTCGACGTCGCTGGTCGCGAGTTCCAAGATGATAAGTTGCGGGAAGCGGGTGCATATCCAATGTCATTGTCGTGTTTGATATCTGCACGCGTTGTTTGCGGTAATCCACGCGGCCGGCAGGGGGTGTTTTCTTTGTCTCCGGTGGTGGATGGTTTGGGAGCTTTGAGGAGGTGTCTACTGTGCTAGAGGCAGTAGACGATGCAGCTGCGAGGGAGCGAGACGTCGAGCTGCGAGCAACTTACTCAGATTTGTCTTCTTTTGTATGTAATGTATGGTGGTTGACGGATCGTCGGTAGAGTATTTTCTTTATTTTCTTATCTTCTTGTAGATTTAGTTTTGCGTCATCATCGTGATTACTCTTGTTGCATTGGGGTTTCGGTGGTTTCGTGCGGACGGTGGTGTAGAGGTGACCGTGCTGGCCATCTCGCGCGTGTGGAATCTTCCTTTTGACAGCTCGGGGAAACGAACCTCTGACCGCAGGATACAGTACTGGCATGTGTTTTATTACTCTGCATGTGCTGCACTTTTGTCTGCTCTCATCGGTAGTCGAGGTGCGACAAGTGTTAATTACGATGTTCGGTCTCGCTTCTAGTATGCATGTATTTGGTATGGTTGTGTTTGGTATGATTTTGTTTGGTATGAATGGGTTTGGTATGAGTGTGGTTGGTATAATGGACGATGGACAGTCCAATGGGGGTGTCATGGAGCGTGACAGCACGGTCAATGGACAGTTCGTGGATGGTCACGTCCATTGACTGTAGGAGCGGACGACGGACAGTCCGGTGGGGCGTGTCTGTGACGGGGCTTAGCACGGACGATGGACAGTCCGTGTGTATAGTCCCGTCCGGTGACTATGGACGATGGACAGTCCGATGGGGGTGTCATGGAGCGTGACAGCACGGACGATGGACAGTTCGTGGATGGTCACGTCCATTGACTGTCGGAGCGGACGACGGACAGTCCGTGGAGCGTGTCTGTGACGGGGCTTATCACGGGCGATGGACAGTCCGTGTGTATAGTCCCGTCCGGTGACTATGGACGATGGACAGTCCAATGGGGGTGTCATGGAGCGTGACAGCACGGACGATGGACAGTTCGTGGATGGTCACGTCCATTGACTGTAGGAGCGGACGACGGACAGTCCGGTGATGCGTGTCTGTGACGGGACTTAGCACGGACGATGGACAGTCCGTGTGTACAGTCCCGTCCGGTGGCATGAATGAACAGACGATGGACGGACCAATGGGGGTGTCTGTGGCGCGACTTAGCGCGGACGGCGGACAGTCCGTATGTACAGTCGCGTCCGGTGACAGCCGTGTGGGTGACTTCGGGTCATGACACGGCTATGAATACTTTTGGCAACTATGGGCCGTAGTGATTGTGGTTCTGCACCGCTACTGTCAGGTGCGTTGTGGATATTGTTCTGGTTGGCGGATCAGATGGTCTGATCATGGGTCTGGGGTCTTGATGTATGCACTGGGGCGGTTTTGTGGGGTTGGGAATGCCCATAGTAGTGTTAGGTTTAAGGCTAGTTCATTATGGCGTGACTTTGTCACATTTTAGGTTTATTTGTCTTCTCTCTTCTCCCTCCTGTGCACGGGCGCTAGCGCAGTTGTGAGGAAGGGGGGGGGGGGAATTAGTTTTATTTAATTACCTTTAGGTCTTATTAGGTTTAGGGATTGATGGACATTCCCGGTGTTTCTCTTTGCTTGGCGACGGCTTGGCATTGGGTGATAGCTTTGTGTGCATTGAGTATGTACTGGACTCTTGATCAGCGTCGCGGAGTGTACGAGCTCGGCTCCGTGATGACATTTTGATGCGTCGGCGGGTTTCTTTGTGTGGTGATACTCGTTTTGTTATTTGGCGGGTGCCGTATGGTTATTAAGTTCCTGTTGCAATCACAGGAGCAAATTATGTAATTGTTTCAAGTTGGTTTTGTTGAGGTCGGTTTACGTAATTCACATTCACGTGTTACGTGGTGAATTCATCAGTTTGTTTATGTGTGCCGTGACAAGTCACGCGTGATTCTTCACCATGTGTTGGTGACTCTCTGAGGAGAGTAGGAGGGAGTGCGAGGAAAGCGTAGTTTTGCTATTGTGCTGACGGTTGTCGTCATGACTCACTACTATCTGGAGTGCTTCTCGGAGTGGTTTTGTCTCTCGCGTATTTGTTGATGTTTACATCGAGTTGAACAAATCAAGGTCGCTCCGTTGTCAGCTGTTCTATCTGACGGGAGCCGTCTGCTGTAGCTACCCACTCTCTGGGACAGTGTCTCTTTGGGAAATGGTTGTTGTCAGTCTTGTGCACAATAGTGTGGTGGTTGTCATGATAGCAGTTGTAGTTTTATTAGTATCGCTAAATTCAGTAGGTATACATGATGTACATAGAGTATTACGGACGGGAATGCGGTTGTGGGGATGCAATACTGCTGGTAATTTTTGTGTGTTCCAGTATGTGGCATTTCGAGGCTGTGTTCAAACCGACGATCCGCTGACTTGAGTGGATTGGCTGCTGTCAGCGGGTCGGCGGCGAAAGAAGACTCCGGGGCGAGGAATTGTTCGACTCCGGGGTCCAATGTATTCCGAAGGAACCGTAATGTTGATACAGAACAGACACGCTTTATTATTGTTTTATTGTTACTCGTTGTTATGCCTTTTGTGATGTTTTAAAGTTTCCCTTTGTTTATTGTCTGTTATTTTATTGGTATCAAGTTTTTGCTGAGCATGATCTCTAGGTTGTAAATACGGTTATTTGGAGGTAGGCACAAGGGTGCTGGAGAGATCATGGCTCGTAGTCGTTTCTTTTAGAATGTATATGGCTGAGGGGTGAGGAGTTTGGCTATGGGTTTTCTCAATTTATTTTGTTTCTTATAAGGGGGGTGGGGTTGGGGTTTTATTTATTTCCTGTGGATAATTGGGCTTACGTCATACATCTGATACCAAATTTGGTTATCACTGTGCTCTCTGGCTTTCTTTAAATCACGAGTCGAGGCAGAGTCGCCTCTTATCTAAGGGGGGGCATGTGGCGTAAAGATGGGGTCTTGATCTTTATTTCATTTTTACTTTGTTCTATTTAATTCCGTGATTTATAGATGCCTTTCTGGTTGTGTAAGTTCCTGGCTTTCAACATTGAAAGGTATGCGCTGTGCTCGACTATTTCAACATTTCAGTTTAGTTTATTTTATGCTGACTTAAGTGACTTGCGGTAATTACCAGTTGAGTTGTGTGCAATGCGCGTGGCAGCTGTGCTGACTGGCCAATCCTAGAGGGCGCTAGTTCGACGGTTTCCCTCTCCCGCGTGATTTCTACGGGGGGGGGACAGTCAATGGGATTATTTGGTAATTACCGCGGATTTCGGCCAGCGTGGGGCTGAAAGCGGGGTGAGGGGGTATGACGTAAGAGAGGCTAGGTGCGAGGTAGCTGATGGCTAAGTCGGGGCAATCAACGATAGGACGTGGAACGAGAAGGACCGACACCTTGGGAGTACGGGAGGAAGATCGAGCCCGAAGGAAGACACCTGTACTGTAGGACCGTAGGACCGTACACGGAGGCCCGCGGAACAACGACACAGACGGGACCAAGGCGGCAGGGGAGATTGGACACCTGGAAACCAAGGTAGAGGGACTTCGACCCATCACTATAACCCCAGGGGTACTCATAGTTAGACTAGTCACGTCTCAGCCAAGTTAGGTTCAACTAATTCAGTCAATAAACGGTTCCTTCATTGTTAGAACTCATGTCTCTTCTTTAACCGGTTCCTAACAAATCCTGAAACACTGGGTATACCATAGATCCCGACAGGTAGCAAGATCACCTTCAGAAGCTACGCCCCAGTACTTCTGCGGATCCGCCGACTTCGGAGTCCGAGGTTCGAGTCCGGGACGGCGGAATTGGGTACGAGTTACGGTAGGGATCTGCTATCTGACAATATTTCTTTAAATTTTTTGACAATGCCTTCATAAAGATCATTACAGTTATTAATTTCCATTAACGAGTTCCAATGACAGTGTTTAAAACTTTGCTTGAGTAGTCGTTCATTTAAACATGTTTTATTATAAAGTGGTTCTTCTCTTGAACTTTTAGATTCGTGAGTGTTTATAGCAACTGCAATTAGATAATGGTCTGTATATAGAAACCTCCGGGAAAGCAAAGTACGTACTCGTAGGACTGCTTATATGGCACTTGTGAGGCCTATATTAGTTTACGGGTTACCAGCATGGCATCCCACAACAGTCACCAATATCCATAAACTTGAAGTGATACAAAACCGTGCAACGAAGATGATCCTTGGCTATCAATCGACCCTCAACTCACAGTCTAGAAGAAACCGGCTCCACATTCCCTCAATCGAAGGTTACTTGCAACGCTGCGACCTGATCTTCCTGCGAGGCTGCATGAGCGGAAAAATTGATATCGAACCGCGAGTGCAACTCGACTACAGGCCCGCAGAGCGTGGGCGGGGCCCCCAGCAAGGTGTCCACCTTCGAGCGCCCCGAGCCAACACGCTCAGCTACCAACGCTCGCTGTACCATGGAGCAAGTGGCCTATGGAACTCCCTCCCAAGGGAGATCAAGGCAACGTCACATAAGGATTTTCTTAAAGCCATTTACAGTCTCTACACCTAGCAGCTAGTACCATCCAAGAACAATAATAATAACAACCCTGCAACGAACATGGACATGATTAACGAACTCTAATGTATAGTCTCTATCTAAGCGGTATTACTCTATGTTAGAGCACACATCACACATCACGCATATACATACATACAAACATACATACATACATACATACATACATACATACATACATACATACATACATACATACATACATACATACATACATACATACATACATACATACATACATACATACATACATACATACATACATACATACATACATACATACATACATACATACATACATACATACATACATACATACATACATACATACATACATACATACATACATACATACATACATACATACATACATACATACATACATACATACATACATACATACATACATACATACATACATACATACATACATACATACATACATACATACATACATACATACATACATACATACATACATACATACATACATACATACATACATACATACATACATACATACATACATACATACATACATACATACATACATACATACATACATACATACATACATACATACATACATACATACATACATACATACATACATACATACATACATACATACATACATACATACATACATACATACATACATACATACATACATACATACATACATACATACATACATACATACATACATACATACATACATACATACATACATACATACATACATACATACATACATACATACATACATACATACATACATACATACATACATACATACATACATACATACATACATACATACATACAAACATGCATACATACATACCTACACACACATACATACATCCACACTTCATCACCCATCCAATCATCATCTTTCACCTATTTATGCTCATACCCATATTCACTAATTCGACACTAATGTTGCCTCACATATCATATCGCTCACTCATACCTAAAATTAACAGTGTACTATGTATGCTATTTCACTTAATTTAGATTATTTTTAGAAGGTTGCAGGACACTATACGTGGATGGAACGTGGTTCCGCTTTCTGCCTCCTTTCAGCACCAGGCACATGTACTTGTAGTGTTTATACATTATGTAATGCAATGTACGCCGATGTTGAAAAATAAATAATAATAATAATAATAATAATAATAATAATTTTCGTAGTATAAATAACAGAATTAAGAGGTGAGAAATTACATTTTATAAATAAGTGGTCAATGCAAGTTTGAGAAAGAGTGTCACCTCTAAATTCCTCTCTAGTAACATCTTTTATACAATTATAGAACCCACTAGCCGCAAGCATATTATTATAAGTGAGTACACACGTGTCCTCCTCATTTAAGATATCCAAATTGATATCACCAATTATCAGCATATTAGATACGGATACATTATCACGTATGTACCTTTCTACTTCATTCACAAAATTTTGTTTTGTATTATTGTCTGGAGGCCTATAGATTGCCAACAAATAAAATGACTGGCTAACATTGGGAACGTGGAAGGTACCACTCATTCCTTCAAAATTATCAAACTCAGCATTTGATAACACAAAATCAATATCATTTTTTACAAACAAAAGTAGACCACCACCGCGTCTATGAGTGCGAGGTTTTGAAAATAATTTGTACCCATCTAAATGATGTGTCAACCTCAACAACTGATACTGAAATTTCACTTAAAATTTGAAATTTTCCCAACTGGTTTTGCAGAACTACTTTCAGTTCGTCCCAATGTTATTTTAATGACCGTATGTTTAGATGTTATAATACCGAAACCTGTGGTTGACTCAAACCAACTATCTAAATCGTTTGTTATCAAACATCTATTTTCATCTACATAATCGTACATAATAATATCACCCATGTCACTACACACACTAATCTCCTCTTATTCAATCTGCCTAAGGTCTTGGAATGTGTTGACACGAATAATATGACATGAATGTTCGTCCCTTCGTACAAGGATTTTTCCGTGTCTTACCCAAACAAACTTGTAGCCGGTCTCTCTAGCTCGTACTTTGGACTTCCACAGTAACTCACGGTAATATGGGGCGAGGTTCTCGTTTATGAAGACTGAGTCACGGCCGCGAGCACTGGTGACGCCTGTCAATTACTCGCTGTTTATTGAAACGCGTTTTTTGTTTTCGATGAACAAGTCCCTTTTCTTCCTGGTTGTCAGCTGGACAACGATTCTCGGGGATCTGGACGCGTTCTTGTTGGGCAGGCGATGGGCGCAGTCGATCTCGTGTCTAGCCAACTGAATGTTTAACTTATCAGCCACTTTTAACACTAGATCCTCAACGTTCTCGCCTTCAACTTTTTCGACGTTCTCGAGCTCGAAGTTTTTATTCCTGCCTTACTGGTCCAGTACATTCAATTGATTTGCCATATATTCGATTTCTTGGTCCCATTCGTCACACCGTTTTTCAAGCGAAGAAACAGACTTTTGCAATGAATTTATTTCGGCTGATAATTCCTCTTTAAATTTCACAAAGTCGTTGCGAAACACTTCCCGCAGCTCGCCAATTATACAATCCTTATCACAGTAATCGAACGCACGAGTGGTATCACTATTTGGCGTATGGTCTCCAGACTTCTTACCCCGGCACCCAACACAGCGCCACTGATATTTACTATCCTGACTCTTTGCAGAGTATGTAGATTTTGTAAGACCAGAGCACTTATAATGGTAACAACTATCACAGCCTACACAGCTCACAAAGTCACCGTCTTGAGGCAAAGCGTTTTCAGATTGTCCACACTGCATCACAATAGCGGCTAGTCACCCGATTCACGAGGAGACAGAGCTAACTGAAAACACGTCCGCACACACCGAGCGCTGAAGCGACTATGACCTGGTTGGTGGTAATAATAATAATAATAATAAAAATAATAATAATAATAATAATAATAATAATAATAATAATATTAATAATAATAATAATAATAATAATAATAATAATAATAATAATAATAATAATAATAATAATAATAATAATAATAATAATAATCATCATAATAATAATAATAAAAATGATAATAATAATAACAATAATAATAATAATAATAATAATAATAATAATAATAATAATAATAATAATAATAATAATAATAATAATAATAATAATAATAATAATAATAATAATAATAATAATAATAATAATAATATAAGAATCCAGCACATCGCAGGTGGATGCCCGGTGTTAGCTCCCAGAGAGTTACTCCGCTAGGAGTAAATCCAGTAGACCTTGCGCAGTAGCGAAAGTGGTCCACCAAGCGCTGGCCAAGGAGTACAGCCTGGTAGAGGTAGAAACACCGTACTACAAGTGCAAGCCCGAGCAAGTCCTGCATAACCAATGTGCCAAGCTGCTGTGGGACTCACCCATTGTCACGGACAGAGCGGTCGAGGCAAATCGGCCAGACTTGGTTTTGTTTGACAAGAAGGCTAAAACAGCAACCATTATCGACATCGCCGTCCCGCTAGACAACCATGTGATCAACACAGTAGCTGAGAAGAGGCGTAAATACCAACCACTCGCCGTCGAACTCAAGGACTTATACAAGCTGAGGTCCGTTGAGATAGTTCCTGTCGTCGTCTGCGTCAACGGTCTGGTCACCGAAGAGTGGTCAGCTGCGAAAGAGAAGCTCCACCTGAAGGACAAGCACGTGCGTGTCATGCAGAAGGCTGCAATCCTCGGCACAACTAATATCGTGCGCAAGGTCCTCAGCCTATGAGCTACATTGTCACCACCATCTTTCGGCCGCCACCCAAGGGTGCACTCTCGCATCGTCTTGGCTCAAGAGGAGCCCGATGGTGCAAATGAGAGAAGAGAAGAAGGGAAATAACATAATAATAATAATAATAATAATAATAATAATAATAATAATAATAATAATAATAATAATAATAATTTTTTTTTTTTTTTTTTTTTTTTTTTTATTAAATCGTTTCACACATACGTACAATATGAGAAATTGTTTTAATTCCCACTAAACCACATAGTGGTTTGTCAGTGGGACAGTCATATAATTAAAGCGCAGTATGCGGACTGGTCGTGACACACAAAAGATATAATTTATGATATATAGTTTAATATGTAATTTAAATATAATTTATGGTTAAATAGAAATACAAAGAGAGTAGTGAAATACAAGAAATAGCATAAATACAATAAGTGGTTCGTTCAATCATAATTATATATACAAATATAAATTTACCATGACTAATTCTCTAAATAATTCAAATAATATAATCTACATTGCCGTTTAATAGTTGACAATTTGTCTGCGTATAATAGACCTCCTGGCAGTGAATTAAATACTCGTGGTACCACAGACTGCAGACGACGATCGCCGTACTTATTGTGTGACAAAGGCACAATGTAATGTCCCTTTGTCGCTGATCGGGTGATTTTCGAATGTATGTAGGGTCGTTTGTAGGTTGAGTCAAAGAAATGCTTAATTATTAAACGGTAATTATATTGTAAATCAACAGGTAAAATAGAAAAGAAACTGTAGATGAACGGAAAGTCTGGTTGAATGTAATATGTACTGCGGGGGTAAATCAATAAGAGTATACTTTTCTGTAAATTTAATAAGTTATTTAAAATATACCTTGACGCGTTTCCCCAAGACAGAATAGCATACGATATGGTTGCCTCCACCAGAGCAATATAAACGACACGGATCAAACCAAAAGGTAATATTGATTTTAAATTATATAACTGGTATGCACAAGAACGAAGTTTTTTACATAGCATATTAATATGAGACTTCCAAGAAAAATCCTTGTCTACTAAAACTCCTAGGTACTTATGTTCAAGCACCGATTCAATTTGTTTTTGACAATTGCAAATATTACCAGATTTCGATTTTAGTGCCATATTATGAATACAATCTATTGAATGAAACTTTATCTTTATTTCTGTGTTCCTATCTTTATTAAGTGGCATACAAATATGCACGAATTTAGTTTTTGACGAATTGACAACTAAAGATTTATCATGTGTCCAGCATTGTAAGTTACGGAAATCATCATTAATATAGATTGTAGCTGTCGCGAGATCTCTGTGCACTGCAACAATTGCTGAATCGTCAGCAAAGAAAAAAGCTGCACACTTTTTAATTATATTCCCAATTTCATTTACGTAAATTATGTAAAACTGTGGTCCCAGAATAGAACCTTGGGGAACTCCTGATTGAACGTTTTTAATGTTACTAAAAGTTTTCCCTATTTTCACTGTTAATGTTCGGTTGCTTAGATAACTATTGAACCATTTCAAAACGTTGCCTCTAACTCCAATTTTTTCTAATGATTCCAAAAGTTTTACGTGACTTATGGTGTCAAAGGCTTTCGTAAAATCAACAAACATTGCAATAACATGTAAGTTTTCATTAAGCTTTGTATTTATTAAATTTGTGAATTGAAGCAGGAGTTCCTCAGTACTTTTTCCTTTCTGATACCCAAACTGCTTATTATTTATTATTTTAAATTTAGTTAAATAATTTATGAGACGGTCAGCTATATAACGTTCTAAGATTTTCTCTATTACTGATAATATTGCAATTGGACGATAATTTGAAAAGCACATATGGTCATTCTTTTTATAAATTGGCCTTACTATGGCCACTTTCATTTTTTGTGGAACCTTCCCCTCTTTGATTGACAAGTTAATCAAATGCGCAATAACTGGAGAAATCTCACTTTTTATGTTTTTAATGTCCAACACCCTAATTGCATCGAAACCTGGTTGTTTATTAAAATCTAAATTATCAATTATTGTCTCTACTGTGCTTACTTCTACTGGAGGCAACCACATTGATTGCACATTAGTTTTTATACTATCTTCTGGCCCGCAAGATAAATAGCAGTCATGCGTTACGTCCTCCACCTCCTGTACGAAAGTGTCAGCGAACTGGTTTGCTATATATTCGTGAGTATGTTTTTTGCCTAAATACTTGTTTATTACTACATCAACGGGATCTTTGGTTTTCCGTCCTGATACTTTGTTTATTATATTCCAGGTTCCTTTTATATCATCTTTACTTTTGTTAATCTCTTCCCTATAATAATTCACCTTAGCTACTTGTATACTTTTATTGACCTTGTTCCTAGATTTTTTGTAATTGTCTCTATATAATCTTTTATTTGGATTTAATGGATTACAGCTCTTCCACTGATTAAATAATTTGTCTCTGTTTTTCATATTTTGGAGTAACGCGGGTGTTAACCATGATTTTGGAGTTTTATTTCTACTACGCACATGTGAAGTATATTGTGACCTTTTGTAACAACTGTCAAATTCGTTACATATTCGATCATAAAGTTCTTCACAGCGGTTTATGTGCAACAAGTTTACCCAATTAACATATTCCAATTCTTTTAATAGTTTATGTTCATTTAAACGTACAGTTATGTTTTCTGTCAACAAATCGTCTCTGTTACTTAAGGTTCCAACGCCAAGTGATGCGAGTGTAAGATAGTGATCTGAAATTTTCGATGTTATTACAGCAGCTTTAACTTTTCCTTTTATTATTCCACGAATATAGATGTGATCAATACAGCTAACTTTTAATTCGTCTCGGACAAATTCTTCTCTTGTCGGAACGTGTATACATTTTAAGTATCCATTTAATGCTAAAACACTTTCATAAGACTGTACATACGGATTATTTACGTCGAGGAGATTTAAATTAATATCTCCCATGAAGAGCCCGAATTTGTTTTTATGGTAACCCTTTATATGGCGGTCTATTTCATCAATAAAATCATTTTTTGCATTGTTATCAGGGGGTCTATATACGCAGAGCATGTCAATCTTAGTTACATTATCTAAAGTAATAACACCTGCGATACCTTCAAAAGAAACAAAAGCAAACTTAATATTTTCTAATTTTAAAGTAGATCTAAAAAATAAAAGTAATCCTCCTCCTCTCCTTCCGATTCTAGAATTACATACGGAGTCATAACCATTTAAATGATAGTTGTGTTGATTGTCCGGTAAAGACGTCTCGCTGAGAAGAAGCAAGTCGTATTTACCATTAAAAGAACTAAGAACTATGTTTAACTCATCCCAGTGAGCCGCTATCGATCGCACATTTAAATGAACACATGTTAAACCAGAATCATCACAAACCCAGTCATCAAAACAAGCAACGGTATTACAACTTATCTCTAGGTCAGAGTCCAAATCGGTTATGTCCATGAAAATAGCTTAATCGACGTAGATGAGGTGTTTGTGTGACAGACAACTTACGTGACTGGCAATTGTTCGTTTCTCAGCTTGCAAAGGTCAGCCACTGACTTGATTGTCAACACACGACGAGAAGATTCGTTTTCTTTCGCTAAAATTTTTCCGTTACTCCACCACACGAACTTATATCCTACTTCTCTTGATTTTTGCTTAGCTCTCCACAGCAGATTCTTGTAGTACGGCGAGAGATTTTCCCTTATTCTCACGCTAAGTTCCGACCGACAATGATTCCCAAATAATTGCTTGTTTGTAATTGACTGGCGACGCTTTGACACAAGTGCGTTTCGCATCTTCCTCGAAGCCAATTGAACAATTATTGTATTAGGGTATTCTGAGTTTCGCGATGGCAACCTGTGGGCCGATTCTATTTCTTCCTCTCGCAAATCAATTTGTAATACGGCCGCTACCTTAATTACAATTTGCTCAACGTTTTCGTCTTCGTGTTCTATTACGTTGCATATCTCTATGTTGTTTTTCCTCCCGTACTGATTTAATTGGTTGACCTCATAAGTTAGTGCACTGATTTCTTCTTCTCTATCTTCGAGTTTTCTTGACAGCCATTCCACGGTTTCTTCACTTTTTTGTAAAGATTGCATCACAATTTCATAGTTCTTTTTACAGTTCATCACTTCCTCCTTTAATGATTTGACATCAGCCCCTACAGAATCAAGCTTTTCAATGATTACCTTGAGTGTATCTTGAACCGACGTATCTTGCTGTCCCACTCCTCTACACACAGCACACCTCCAGTCCTTCTTCAATTGAGACGATTTAGCTGTATACGTTGATTTCCTAATTGAACACTCGTAGTGATAATTAACTTCACAACCATCACACGACACAAAATCACCATCTTCTGGCAGTTGACGATCACATTTTCCGCATTTACTGTGCGACATAACTTTCACGATCGAAAAGCTGTCCTTGCTCTTATCTCCACGGAGAGGTCGCCCGACACGTCCGCACACTACGATGGCTAAACACGGAATCATAATAATAATAATAATAATAATAATAATAATAATATAATAATATAATATAATATAATAATAGAGGGGTTACCTGGTAACCCCTAAAAGTCTACACGTTCCCAGTCGCTGCTGATAATATATCGCATTTCAAAGGGAAAAAGCTGTAATCAACCAACAATTTTCACGGCATTGAGATCTACGAGTGATTTACTACAAGAAGACATAAAGGGAAGTACCAGTATCCATTACTTTGTATATGAATAGAAGTTTAATTTTGTATGCTTACATTTTAGTCCAGGGCCTTGCTTGAGAAACATAGGAACAGTTGAATTTAATGTTGATTTTGACAGATTGAAGCTGAATCTGGACACGTCAAGGTCTTGTACTTATAATTTGATTCGATAATATTGTAACTAGATATATGTTTTACGGTTGTATGTAAGCACTTTTTATTTGTTTCCAGAATTAAGAAGATTTCGTCTTCAAAATCTGTGAAATTTGAAACTGTCATTCAACTCCAACTCAGCGCCTTGTAATTGCGTGTGCTATTTATTGACGGGGCACGGCCAAGTTGTGAGTGTAAAGAAAAGTGTGACATTAAGTGCTTTGATTTCTTTGAAAAACAATATTAACTTTCTGTGACAAAGAACTTAGTTTGACAGGACAATGAACTTTGACATTTAGTAAATAAACAAACAGATTATGGATGCTTCTGATGTATTATCGCAACAGACCACCAAATCTGGAAGAGTGAGGCAGCGTATCAAATGGACAGATAATATGAACATTTGTGTGATGCGCAACTACTATAGAATTACGTTATTAGAAACTAGATTAGTTGGATATCGACAAGAACTGCACCGAGCGTTTACACGTGAATACCCATTAGTAGATGTAACCGAACAAAGAGTAGCAGACCAAAGGAGAATAATTGTAAGTAATGGTATGCTACCATTTAATCTATTGAACGTAATAAGACATGAAGTAGAGGAAGAACTACAAATAGATCAAGAAAATGAAGAGGATTTGGCGAACGAGGAGCACATCATGGAAGCATCAAGAAACGATGACCATCTACGACAAGAATTAATGGAACAAGTAGATCTACCAGAAGGCCAGAACACACAAGAGGTACATCACCAACATCCACCTATTAATAACATTGAACAAGAAGAGAATACAAGAGGGAACACACAAGAAATAGACGAGTTAAAGAACATATTACATTTAGCTTTTGAAAATGCTTTGACAGAATTTGCACATATAGAACCGAACAAGAGACCTAGAATTTTTAAACCTAAACAGTCTAAGCAAATGGACATAGTAATGCACGTAATGAACGCACATATATTGTTAGATTACGCGAAGAAAGAATTGTCGTTTGAGGAAGTGCATGCAGCAATATATTGTGGAGCCGTAGCAGTGGTCAGACAATTAGGATTAAAAATAAAGTTGGTACATTCTCAGAACATAAAAACAAATAAGACTCCAAGATGGGAACGGAGATTAGTCAAACGCATCAACGAGTTAAGGAGAGATATTGGGAGATTAGAACAATTCAGGATGGGTAATAGATCTAAAAAGATATTACAATATTGCCAACACATATTTGAAAGGTTTAAAATCCATACTATACATGAAACACCGAACGAGGCTACAAACGAATATTTGGATACTCTAAAGCAAAAAGTAAGTGCATTAGCCAAAAGACTACGAAGATATAAAGAGTGTAGTGATAGAAAAGAACAAAACGAAATGTTTAAAGAAAAAGAAAAAGAATTCTATCAGAAAATTAACAATAAAGAAGAAATAGTAGGCAATGGTATACCATCGAAGACAGAGATTGAGCAGTTTTGGGGTGGGATATGGAGTAACCCATTAATGCACAATCACAATGCAACATGGATTCAAGATGAAATTGAGGCAATGAGTGATATCGAAGAAATGACATTTGATGGCATCAGTGTAAATGATATAAAATCAACGATACGAAATACTCATAATTGGAAAGCACCCGGTAACGATAACATTCAAAATTTTTGGTACAAGAAGTTTTCAAACATGCACACCCAGATTGCTAAATGTCTTAATGAATTTATATTAGGAGACAAGGATTTACCAGATTTCTTTACTGAAGGAATAACATTTCTTAAACCAAAAGATAATGACACCAAAAATCCAAGTAAATATAGACCAATTACATGCTTACCTACTATTTACAAAATCTTGACATCGTGCATAACAAATAAAATATATAGTCACTGCGAACAACACAATATATTAGCTGAAGAACAAAAGGGATGTCGTAAATTGTCGCAAGGGTGTAAGGAACAATTAATTATCGATTCTGTTGTAATGAACCAAGCTTTCAACAAGAAGAGAAACATTCACGTTAGCTATATTGATTACAAGAAAGCGTATGATTCGTCACCACATTCGTGGCTAATACAGATACTGGAAATTTATAAAGTAAACCCATTGATAGTAAACTTTTTGCGGACAGCGATGACGAGTTGGAAAACAACATTAAAGTTAAACGTAGGCAAAGAGCAGATATGTACTGACCCAGTTAACATCCGACGAGGTATTTTTCAAGGTGACTCGTTTAGTGCGTTATGGTTTTGTCTTTCATTAAATCCATTATCTCATATACTAAACAAATCAACACATGGTTTCAAGATAAAGGACGGTAATACGGTTTGCCACACACTTTCACATCTATTCTACATGGACGATCTCAAGCTATATGCTTTAAATGCGACACACATGACGAATCTTCTTAACTCAACGTTAGAATTCAGTAGAGATATATGTATGGATTTTGGAATTGATAAATGTAAGTCACTTCATGTCATCAAAGGAAAGATTACGAAATTAGAAGAGTTTGAAATTGACGAAGACAACCGGATTGGAGTAATGGACGAAGAAGATATATACAAATATCTAGGATTTGCGCAGGCTAAACGAATTGATCATAAACTGATGAAAAGTAAACTAATTTCTGCATACAAGAAACGAATAGGATCCATTTTAAAAACACAATTGAATGGTAAAAACAAGATCAAAGCAATTAACACTTATGCTATACCGGTACTAACATATTCATTTGGAATTATTAACTGGACACAGACAGAACTTCATGCCCTAGAAATTCTCACCCGCACAACATTCACCAAATACAGAAGTCATCACCCTAAGTCAGCAATAGAACGAGTGACTCTACCTAGAGAAAAAGGGGGAAGAGGCTTGATTGATTTGAACAATTTATATTATAAACAAATTGAAATTCTGAGAAAGTACTTTTATATAAAATGCCCACATTCACAACTTCATAGAGCTATAGTATCGGCAGACAAGTCGCTTTCTCCCCTCAATTTAAATGACGGAAATTTAAACTTGCTACAAAAACTAAATTCTGACACAGCAAAAGAGATCAGAATATCAGAAAAGACGTTACATAGCAGACATTATAAAGAACTTCTTAAGGATAGCGTCGATAGGGTAGCATCGAACAAATGGTTAACGTCCGGGGACATTTTCAGCGAAACAGAGGGATTTATGATCGCTATTCAAGATAAAGTAATCAAGACTAACAATTACAAAAAATACATACTGAAAGACGTCACAGTGGAAGATAAATGTAGAAAATGTAATTTGAACGGCGAAACAATTGAACATATCGTATCTGGGTGCAAAATGCTTTGTCAAACAGATTATCTTCATAGGCATAACCAAGTTGCAAACATTGTACATCAAAAATTAGCCATGAAGTATAAACTTATAAACACAACCACTGCGTATTACAAATACAAGCCTGAAAAGGTATTAGATAGTAAAGACTACAAATTATATTACGACCGGGCAGTTATTACAGACCAAACCATACATCACAATAGACCGGATATTATATTTATTGACAAGAAGAAACAAGAAACGATTTTAATTGATGTTGCCGTCCCTTTATGCCACAATGTAGAGACAACTTGGCGGGAAAAGATAAACAGATATAAGGAATTATCTATTGAAATAAAAAGGTTGTGGAAGCAGAATAATGTAACTGTTATACCGTTAATTATATCAGCAAATGGCATTGTTCCACGTAAACTCCATGACAGTATTAAACTAATTGGTCTCCAACCGAACATATACATCGAGATGCAAAAAGCAATTATTTTGAACACGTGTAGGATAGTGCGAAAATTTTTGAACTAAGAAGAATGAAGACTTCAAGAAGTTCTCCATCCCGATGGTGGTTTTCGTGGTTTCCACCGTACAAAGAGCGAATGCTGGGATGAGTACAAATCGGCCACGACCGTACATAGCATCCACAGTTCGGTTTGGAAAAAATAATGTGGACAATGATATATTAAGTAGTATAGCCAAATGTGGGCATTTGAGAAGCAGAAGAAGAAGAAGAAGAAGAAGAAGAAGAAGAAGAAGAAGAAGAAGAAGAAGAAGAAGATATATTAAGTAGTTCTAAGTAGATTTTAATAAGGTAAACACATGGAAATACTTGACATTTGTGTCCGTACAACATGTTTATGCCGGTTTTGACCGAGTTTGTATGTATTGCAACAATAAAATAATAATAATAATAATAATAATAATAATAATAATAATAATAATAATAATAATAATAATAATAATAATAATAATAGTAATAATAATAATAATAATAATAATAATAATAATAAAAGAAGAACTGCACCGAGCGTTTACACGTGAATACCCGTTAGTAGATGTAACCGAACAAAGAGTAACAGACCAAAGGAGAATAATTGTAAGTAATGAATGGTATGCTACCATTTAATCTATTGAACGTAATAAGACATGAAGTAGAGGAAGAACTACAAATGGATCAAGAAAATGAAGAGTATTTGGCGAACGAGGAGCACATCATGGAAGCATCAAGAAACAATGACCATCTACGACAAGAATTAATGGAACAAGTAGATCTACCAGAAGGTCAGAACACACAAGAGGTACATCATCAACATCCACCTATAAATAACATTGAACAAGAAGAGAATACAAGAGGGAACACACAAGAAATAGACGAGTTAAAGAACATATTACATTTAGCTTTTGAAAATGCTTTGTCAGAATTTGCACATATAGAACCGAACAAGAGACCTAGAATTCCTAAACCTAAACAGTCTAAGCAAATGGACATAGTAATGCACGTAATGAACCCACATATATTGTTAGATTACGCGAAGAAAGAATTGTCGTTTGAGGAAGTGCATGCACCAATATATTGTGGAGCCGTAGCAGTGGTCAGACAATTAGGATTAAAACTAAAGTTGGTACATTCTCAGAACATAAAAACAAATAAGACTCCAAAATGGGAACGAAGATTAGTCAAACGCATCAACGAGTTAAGGAGAGATATTGGGAGATTAGAACAATTCAGGATGGGTAATAGATCTAAAAAGATACTAAAATATTGCCAACACATATTTGAAAGGTTTAAAATCCATACTACAGTGGAGACACCTCAGACAACGAACCAGTCGATCCACCGCGGCGAGCTTATATTTACCTGGTTTGTAAACCCCTCGTTAGGGGGGTAGTTGGGCCGACTCGTTCGCGCTACATTCCATTCACTGATTTCCTAGAATTTCATAATTGGCTACACAAACAACTGTAAAAGCCAAATTCCAAATATAAATTAATGTTTTATTTGAATTAACGTTTCGGAAACTTATCCCTTAATATAGATCAGAACACCACAAGCTTGAAACTTTTTTACTTTTTCTTGTAGCGTTATTATAAGATGAATGCGAATCAAATGATTTGCATACTGCATACATGAATTACATAATATGTTTCTTCATAATCCTACTACAAAGACGGTTAAAAGATGACAATATGCATAAATGTATTAAACGATTGTGATGATTGAAAATGACGTAAAATCAGAAGCAAAAATAATAAAACTAGCACGGGGTATTTAACAGAATACAACAGTCCGCAATCTGATTTAACGATCTTCTAGCTTTGAACATTGACAGAATGCGATGCATTCCCAAGGGTTGTACAAAATATGGTCATCGCTCAGAACCGGTTTTCGCCGGAAATTCTGGTTCGTTGTCCGAGGTGTCTCCACTTTATACATGAAACACCGAGTGAGGCTACAAACGAATATTTGGATACTCTAAAGCAAAAAGTAACTGCATTAGCCAAACGACTACGAAGATATAAAGAGTGTAGTGATAGAAAAGAACAAAACAAAATGTTTAAAGAAAAAGAAAAAGAATTCCATCAGCAAATTAACAATAAGGAAGAAATAGTAGTAAATGGTATACCATCGAAGACAGAGATTGAGCAGTTTTGGGGTGGGATATGGAGTAACCCATTAATGCACAATCACAATGCAACATGGATTCAAGATGAAATTGAGGCAATGAGTGATATCGAAGAAATGACATTTGATGGCATCAGTGTAAATGATATAAAATCAACGATACGAAATAATCATAATTGGAAAGCATCCGGTAACGATAACATTCAACATTTTTGGTACAAGAAGTTTTCAAACATACACACCCAGATTGCTAAATACCTAATGAATTTATATTAAGAGACAAGGATTTACCAGATTTCTTTACTGAAGGAATAACATTTCTTAAACCAAAAGATAATGACACCAAAAATCCAAGTAAATATAGACCAATTACATGCTTACCTACTACATACAAAATCTTGACATCGTGCATAACAAATAAAATATATAGTCACTGCGAAGAACACAATATATTAGCTGAAGAACATAAGGGATGTCGTAAATTGTCGCAAGGGTGTAAGGAACAATTTATTATCGATTCTGTTGTAATGAACCAAGCTTTCAACAAGAAGAGAAACATTCACGTTAGCTATATTGATTACAAGAAAGCGTATGATTCGTCACCACATTCGTGGCTAATACAGATACTGGAAATTTATAAAGTAAACCCATTGATAGTAAACTTTTTGCGGACAGCGATGACGAGTTGGAAAACAACATTAAAGTTAAACGTAGGCAAAGAACAGATATGTACTGACCCAGTTAACATCCGACGAGGAATTTTTCAAGGTGACTCGTTTAGTGCGTTATGGTTTTGTCTTTCATTAAATCCATTATCTCATATACTAAACAAATCTACACATGGTTTCAAGATAAAGGACGGTAATACGGTTTGCCACACACTTTCACATCTATTCTACATGGACGATCTCAAGCTATATGCTTTAAATGCGACACACATGACGAATCTTCTTAACTCAACGTTAGAATTCAGTAGAGATATATTTATGGATTTTGGAATTGATAAATGTAAGTCACTTCATGTCATCAAAGGAAAGATTACGAAATTAGAAGAGTTTGAAATTGACGAAGACAACCGGATTGGAGTAATGGACGAAGAAGACATATACAAATATCTAGGATTTGCACAGGCTAAACGAATTGATCATAAACTGATGAAAAGTAAACTAATTTCTGCATACAAGAAACGAATAGGATACATTTTAAAAACACAACTGGATGGTAAAAACAAGATCAAAGCAATTAACACATGCTATACCGGTACTTACATATTCATTTGGAATTATTAACTGGACACAGACAGAACTTCATGCCCTAGAAATTCTCACCCGCACAACATTCACCAAATACAGAAGTCATCACCCTAAGTCAGCAATAGAACGAGTGACTCTACCTAGGGAAAAAGGGGGAAGAGGCTTGATTGATTTAAACAATTTATATTATAAACAAATTGAAATTATAAGAAAGTACTTTTATACAAAATGCCCACATTCACAACTTTATAGAGCTATAGTATCGGCAGACAAGTCGCTTTCTCCCCTCAATTTAAATGACGGAAATTTAAACTTGCTTCAAAAACTAAATTCTGACACAGCGAAAGAGATCAGAATATCAGAAAAGACGTTACATAGCAGACATTATAAAGAACTTCTTAAGAATAGCGTCGATAGGGTAGCATCGAACAAATGGTTAACGTCCGGGGACATTTTCAGCGAAACAGAGGAATTTATGATCGCTATTCAAGATAAAGTAATCAAGACTAACAATTACAAAAAATACATACTGAAAGACGTCACAGTGGAAGATAAATGTAGAAAATGTAATATGAGAGGCGAAATTATTGAACATATCGTATCTGGGTGCAAAATGCTTTGTCAAACAGATTATCTTCATAGGCATAACCAAGTTGCAAACATTGTCCATCAAAAATTAGCCATGAAGTATAAACTTATAAACACAACCACTGCGTATTACAAATACAAGCCTGAAAAGGTATTAGATAGTAAAGACTACAAATTATATTACGACCGGGCAGTTATAACAGACCAAACCATACATCACAATAATCCGGATATTATATTTATTGACAAGAAGAAACAAGAAACGATTTTAATTGATGTTGCCGTCCCTTTATGCCACAATGTAGGGTTGTGGAAGCAGAATAATGTAACTGTTATACCGTTAATTATATCAGCAAATGGCATTGTTCCACGTAAACTCCATGACAGTATTAAACTAATTGGTCTCCAACCGAACATATACATCGAGATGCAAAAAGCAATTATTTCGAACACGTGTAGGATAGTGCGAAAATTTTTGAACTAAGAATAATGAAGATTCCAAGAAGTTCTCCATCCCGATGGTGGTTTTCGTGGTTTCCACCGTACAAAGAGCGAATGCTGGGATGAGTACAAATCGGCCATGACCGTACATAGCATCCACAGTTCGGTTTGGAAAAATAATGTCGACAATGATATATTAAGTAGTTCTAAGTAGATTTTAATAAGGTAAACACATGGAAATACTTGACATTTGTGTCCGTACAACATGTTAATGCCGGTTTTGACTGAGTTTGCATGTATTGCAAAAAAAAAAAAAAATAATAATAATAATAATAATAAGAAGAAGAAGAAGAAGAAGAAGAAGAAGAAGAAGAAGAAGAAGAAGAAGAAGAAGAAGAAGAAGAAGAAGAAGAAGAAGAAGAAGAAGATATATTAAGTAGTTCTAAGTAGATTTTAATAAGGTAAACACATGGAAATACTTGACATTTGTGTCCGTACAACATGTTTATGCCGGTTTTGACCGAGTTTGTATGTATTGCAACAATAAAATAATAATAATAATAATAATAATAATAATGATAATAATAACCATCTTTCGGCCGCCACCCTAGGGTGCACTCTCGCATCGTCTTGGCTCAAGAGGAGCCCGATGGTGCAAATGAGAGAAGAGAAGAAGGGAAATAACATAATAATAATAATAATAATAATAATAATAATTTTTTTTTTTTTTTTTTTTTTTTTTTATTAAATCGTTTCACACATACGTACAATACGTAATAATAATAATAATAATAATAATAATAATAATAATAATAATAATAATAATAATAATAATATTAGTAAAACATGGATGGTATGCAAGGTCCGTAAATCCCCTGGCCTCCGGGGGCTCGTCGAACTCCCAACTTTTAGATGATTTACCGAACCTCCCCCAGGGGATGGCTGGACCTTGCATGGTTATATCTGGCTAGTTAGGTTAGTATGGTATTTGTATATACTAAGTGCATTGACATTCCGAAACAATAACAAAGGACGAACTTTGACAGCTGCTGTAGGAAATAAATTTGACAGAACATGACGTGAACATTAACGTTATATTTTACAACCGAAGAATATTAAGAACCAGTTTAATAGCGTATTCGATTTGCTGCACTTTCGTCCACTCAGTGCGCACTGAGTGCGACTCGCGTATTCGATTGGGAATGTCCGTGTGCACTCAGTGCGACTTTTCGTATTCGATTGGGAGTGTGCACTAGAAAAGTGTTGCACTACAGTGCACTGGCTTCAGACCGCAGTGCAGTGTCATTTTGAACACATGGACGCGCGAATTGCGAAAGCGTTTGGCTCTAGTGGAGCTTTAAGAGTCTTCGCAGAGTAGCAACGACGATGAACTACTCGTGTTTAGTATTTAAGAAATTCGGAGACTCCGTAAATATCAGGCCTTATAAAAAACGTTGTCAATCAATATTCCGATGAGGAAGTATGTAAATTACCGGTATCCTAACCTACAAATCAAACCTGGCGCATGCATTTAACAGACCTTTATTATTATATAAACGTGGAGTGTGTTGCATTAAATCCACTAATGCAACATATTATTGTTTTATTATGACTGGATGTATAGGTTAATACTGGTAACAAGTAGGCCAAGGTCTGTGCCTAGGGCTAGGCCTACTGAACCAAGCTTTTTCTAGGCCTAGGCCTAGGTGTGGGGCCCCTACATAACCAAGATTTTGTGCCTACAAGATAAAATGGCACCGTATGTATGTCACACAGTAACAAGTCATTTTCTGTTTCAATTTCTAAAACCTTTTGAATAAAAACTTTTGACATTTCGAGGGCACTCATGGTGTTTTTGGCGCTAAAACGTACACAAATATAGCGAAAGGATACCACACTACGAGAACAAGATTTTAGTTTCGTGCCAATCCTACCAACCATGCTGTTCAGTTGGGAATTGCACTTTCACAGAACTCGAGTAGTGCAATGACGTCATTGCACTAGTTGAGTGCGCACTCGTTGCGTGCCAATCGAATACGCCATAAACTTATGAGAGTGAATCCTTTGAGACAACATCCAACCTGACCAGACAGGGTATATCTTACTATCTTTGATCCTGACAACAGTGGCGCACGCAAGGGGGGGGGGCTTTCGGGCTGCAGCCCCCCCCCCCCCCCCCCCAAAAACTTCAGCAACGTGCCGTTAAATGTGGTGTTGTTTAATGTTAAAATTGCCATAATACCGTTTTTGGCTAAAATGAAGAGTTTTGTTGCCTTTTCAGGGCCCATCGTTACAATGAAAAGTATAGCTTTTTTGCAAAGTCTTATGAGGAGGGCTTCATAATGCCAATAAGAATTCAATGTTGGTATGATAAAGTGGTTACTCGAGTGGTTTCACGAGGTGAATAGGCTTTTTTTAAATAACCTACACATATTTGCGGTGTTCGACGACAGGAATGATTCCCCTCTGTAAGATCTATATATCTTCCACTAGTTAAGTTTTGTTTTGTGTCTTTCTTATATAATTTTTGTTTCTCCAAAAAGGGAAAACACTCCACGTGGAGTTCAAAAGTACCTGTCAAACAGAAATCCATGTTTTCAGGGACGGCCAATAAGAAGGCTTATATCCAGTCAACCACCAATAGGCTGAGTGCATCATATTTAAACTATAATTCCAAATACATGTACTAATAATATTTAATTTCATATTCGTGATTTTACGATCGCTGTTAACCACATATTGACTTCACTTTAAAATAATGAATATATATGAGTCAGCCGCCCCCCCCCCCCCCCAAAAAAAAAATAAAATCCTGGGTGCGCCACTGCCTAACAATGGTTTTCGTGGTTTTCCATTGTCCATAGAGTAGAATTACTAAGGTGGCTTCGAGAAATCGGCCACGACCGTACTAACAGTAACACGACGCAAAGAAGGCACACACGAGGACAACGCAAAGAATCAATTTTATACAGTCTATACTCTATACTATGAACAAGTACTAATAAGACAGTAATGACTGACGTTGAACAAGGTACCTCTTGGAAAAACTTGACATTACATCCGTATTGTCCGTATAACATATAAACACCGGCTTTGACCGAGATTGCTAACAGCTGTTTAAACTAGTAACATGTGATTAGTGAAGTTAAATAAGGTAGACACATGGAAATACTTGACATTACGTCCGTATAACATGTTAACGCCGGTTTTGACCGAGATTGTATGATTGTGATGCATTCAATATAATAAAAATAATAATAATAATAATAATAATAATAATAATAATAATAATAATAATAATAATAATAATAATAATAATAATAATAATAACAATAATAATAATAATAATAATAATAATAATAATAATAATAATAATAAAAATAATAATAATATTAATAATAATAAAAGTAGTAATAATAATAATAATAATAATAATAATAATAATAATAATAATAATAATAATAATAATAATAATAATAATAATAATAATAATAATAATACTAATAATAATAATAATAATAATAATAATAATAATCATTAATCATCATCATAATTATAATAATAATAAAAATAATGATAACAAAAATAATAATAATAATAATAATAATAATAATAATAATAATAATAATAATAATAATAATAATAATAATAATAATAATAATAATAATAATAATTATTATTATAATAATAAAAATAATAATAATAATAAGAATAATAAGAATAATAATAATAATAATAATAATAATAATAATAATAATAATAATAATAATAATGATACCTGTGTGAACCGGGTCTAAGAGTCACGTAAAAATTTGCTCCTTATTTTAAATGTAATTTCCATGATAGAAGGAAGAATCGGTCCCGGTTTTTGACATAGGGGTGTTCCATAAGATGTCTACTACGAGAGAAATTGAAGGGAAGTACTAGTTTGCATTTATATTCTTCACATTAATAATAGTTCCATTTGGTTTTAAGTGGTTGTTCCGAGATAGTCGGGACTCCGTTTTGTTTAACATAGGAACAAAGAAGGTAGATAATTTTGGCAGACAAATTAGGTCAATATAGGCGTGGATTTAGTTCATATTATTCATTACTCATAATTTACCAAGATAATATGATTAAAGTAAGATGTATTAACGGATGTACGTAAGCACTTGTCAATCTTTTCAGAATTGAGAGGACTTTTCGTCTTTGAAATGTGAGAAGTAATTGGAAATTTACGAGAGGCAGTCTACAAAATTGCCGCTAACAGCACGCGCGGTTTTGGAGTTCGACGAGACCTCACTAGGGGAATCGCGAGAGGACTCGTATCAAGGACGTTGAAAGGAAATACTAGTGGACTTTCGATCAAACTGGGAAGTGTATCGACCGAGTGCATTGACTTTTCGAATCAACAAAACGAACTTTGACAGCTGTTATAGAAAATAATTTTGACAGAACATTAGGTGAACATTAACATACCGAAGAACATTTATAACTAGTTTAAACTTATGAGTGAATCCTTCGAGACAACATCCATCCTGACATGGTTTTCGTGGTTTTCCATTGTCCATAGAGTAGAATTACTAGGATGGCTTCGAGAAATCGGCCACGACCGTACAAACAGTAACACGACGCAAAGAAGACACTCACGAAGACAACGCAAATAAGATCATATCATTATGCAGTGTATACTATGAACAAGTACTAATAAGACAGTAATGACTGAAGTTGAACAAGGTACCTCATGGAAATACTTGACATTACATCTGTATTGTCCGTATGACATGTAAACACCGGCTTTGACCGAGATTGATGACTGTTTAAACTAGTAACATGTGATTAGTGAAGTTAATTAAGGTAGACACATGGAAATACTTGACATTACGTCCGTATAACATGTTAACGCCGGTTTTGACCGAGATTGTATTATTGTGATACATTCAATAAAATAATAATAGTACAAAATAATAATAACAATTTTATTATATTTTTGTTTCATTTCATTGACATAAAAATACATTTATACTTATTTTGGCATAATACCCACCATGAGCACTTTGCTCGCGCGGTGGTAAGCTCACAATGTCATTAAAACAATATTTCTTTGCTGTGCCGCCGCCTACTGATAACCATATAACATATACACACAACCAAAAACTAAAAACTAAAACATTTAAAATGTAAAACTACAAATAAATATTAAAACAGCATTTGCATCACTCTATTAAAAAAGTATCTGTTGATTCGATTTGCTTTAAAACATCCCTAGCTTTCATTTTGAAATTACTTAGAGTCATCCTAGCATTAAAGTCAGGCATACACTTAACCATTATGTTAAAAAGAGTTGGTCCTCTGTATGACAGTTGATTGCGAGCATTTGACATTACAAACTTTGGGACATTAATTTTATACAATGTTGCATGTCTTGTATTAGAGGAACTGACCACTGGTTTATATAAACAAGAATTATTAAAAACATACATGACAATCTTAAAAATATACAAATGTTTCAAAGGTAAAATACATAACATCGAATATAGAAAAGTGGTGGAATCTCCTTTCCGCATATTACAGATAGTTCTAAGCGCAAAGTTCTGTGACGTAATTAATGGGTGTAACTTGCTAGCAGAGGCACCTCCCCAGTGAACAATTCCATATTGCAGGTTACTCTGATACGATGCAAAATACAACTGCCGCAACACCTCCACTGGCATAAATTTCCTCAAGTGATAAAGCAAAAGTATTATAGGCCTGATTTTTGACTGTAAATAATTTATGTGATAATACCAATGTAACGCCGAGTCAATGAATACACCCAGGTATTTCATGGATTCGCACCTTTCAATTTCACTACAATTACAGATAGCAGATGTACAGTCTGGGAAGTGATATTTTATTGTCAAATTAAGTATTGCCAGATCCTCTTAAAAACGGAAAATTATGAACTTCGTTTTTGTAATATTTAGAACAAGTTTATTGAGACCAAAGAAGACGGACAACACACGCATGTCTTCATTTATAAGGGCCTCAAGAATACTGTACGATATTGCGGAAAGAGCCAGTGCTGAGTCATCGGCAAAAATTGTGACTTTAGAATATAGTGGCAAGAGAGTTCGTTTATAAAAATGAGAAAAATTACAGGACCTAGAACTGACCCTTGTGGTACACCATGAGTCACAATCTTCGTCGAGCTACACACCCCTTTGATCATTACCCTTTGCACTCTATTCGACAAATAAGAACTAAACCACTTTCCCATAACACCTCTGATACCACAATGATAAAGCTTGTCCAAAACAAGTTCATGGGACACCATGTCAAACGCCTTGGCTAGATCTAAATATACAGCTAAAGTTTTATGTCCCTTTTCCAATGACGCTGTTATAAATCGCACATGGTTATCAATAGCCATATCGCAATTTCTATTAGGTAAAAATCCAAATTGATCAAGTGAAAAGAAGTTAACAGATGTTAAAAAATGCATGACCCTATTCTTTACACAAATTTCTAAACTTTTTGATACTGTAGGAAGAACAGATATTGGACGGTAATTGTTAACTTCAGCCTTACTTCCGGATTTGAATATCGGAGTTATCAGAGCTTCTTTCAGTATATCCGGTACACAGCCTTGCATAATAGATAAGTTAAACAAATGCTTTAAAATAGGAACAAATACATCAATGTTATTCTTAACCATACACACATTGAGTTTATCGACGCCTGCACTCTTTTTAGATTCCATATTACGTATAATCTCTACTAACTCGCTTTCTGTAATCTCATCACAGCGCAAAGACTTAGGCCTATCTACCCATCTTGCAGATTCAACTTTAGAGTTTTGGCACACATCCTGTACTTTCCGATTGCTTTTTACCAAAACATTACTTGCGACGTTAACAAAAAAATTGTTGAAATGTTCAGCCACCAACTGTGGATGATAATCAGCAGAGACACTCCTACCGCTTATAGTTATGTTACGCACTTCATCCCTATCGTTACATTTTAGTAAAATGTATTGTTTGCAACTTGCCAAAAATAAGTACCTTTTTGCTTAGCTTTTATCAACTCATCAGAATAAAACTCAATTTTATCCTGCTGAACCGCCCTATCAACTTCTAAACTTAACAGCTTGTACCGATGACGCAATAGCTCATCATGCGGACTTAACTTCAAAGCTTTGTACAAATCCTGCTTCCTATTTACCAGTTTTATTGTTGCATTTGAGATCCACTGATGACGTTTTCTCGTCCTGCTTGTGAGATTCAGTTCAACCTGAGCCTTAGTAATAAGTTGACTCACAATATTATGGAATGACTGAAATGAATTCACAGCGCCGACATTATTTGAAACACAGTCCCAATTTTGTAAATGAGATAAGCAATACAATAATAAAAACAATAATAATAATAATAATAATAATAATAATAATAATAATAATAATAATAATAATAATAATAATAATAATAATTATAAAAATAATAATAATAATAATAATAATTATAATAATAATAATAATAATAATAATCGCCGTCCCGCTAGACAACCATGTGATCAACACAGTAGCTGAGAAGAGGCGTAAATACCAACCACTCGCCGTCGAACTCAAGGACATATACAAGCTGAGGTCCGTTGAGATAGTTCCTGTCGTCGTCTCCGTCAACGGTCTGGTCACCGAAGAGTGGTCAGCTGCGAAAGAGAAGCTCCACCTGAAGGACAAGCACGTGCGTGTCATGCAGAAGGCTGCAATCCTCGGCACAACTAATATCGTGCGCAAGGTCCTCAGCCTATGAGCTACATTGTCACCACCATCTTTCGGCCGCCACCCTAGGGTGCACTCTCGCATCGTCTTGGCTCAAGAGGAGCCCGATGGTGCAAATGAGAGAAGAGAAGAAGGGAAATAACATAATAATAATAATAATAATAATAATAATAATAATAATAATAAATAATAATAATAATAATAATAATAATAAAAATAATAATAATAATAATATATGGAGTTATAACGGGCGAATATTACCATTTATTATATTAATATAAAATAAAATGAGTTTTGCGGCAAGTGATCCAGAGCTCAAGTCATCCAAACAATTACCTGCCTGAAATAATCGACGAATAATACATCAAATAAAAATAATATTAAATTAATTACTGCATCAGTTTCACATTGGATGAGATGCGCTCTGGATGAGTTTCACCACTCCGTATTTAAAATAATAATATAAATATTCAGCAGTTTAATACGAAACAATTCAAGTCATCCAAAGACAGAGACAGAAGACTCGACCCACGCGGCAGGCGGCGAGCACGCTACCAAGTAGCGCGCGAAACGAGGACATTCGCGCTTAAGGTGACACCTCCGCTCGTGTTCAGGAGATTTTGTACTTTGAGTTCATCGAGATGTACGAGACTTTAATGAGGAATCCAAAAATCGAAACCCCAAATCTCTGTTTACTTTACTTCCCTCCCGTTTCACGATGTATAATTTGAAAAGTGTATTTTCACCAAAAATTTTAGTTTTCACAAAAAAGTGGATAAACCCCCCCAAATATTTCAAAATAAACAAAATTATTTCTGTAGTTTCAGCACTCACAATGCTACTAAAGTGTTCAGTTTGAAAATTTCAAATATGTGGTACGATGCAGATACCACCACGAAGTACAATTTCAGAAGTTTAGAAAAAGGGTTCCGTCGGTAGCGTTTCCGAGTCATCACCCTCCTATAGAACGGAACACACCATTAGTGAGACCCTCCCTCCCCCCCCCCCTGTGGAATTTTGGAGACCTATATATTATGATAGAGTGATGAATTTGGAGTAGAATTTGACTTGTTTGCCACATGGCCAGTGGTGGGTGTGGCACCCAGGGGTGTCCAAAGGGTGAATTTGGCTGAATTTGTGACCATAAATTATTTGTTTACAGCCAAACCAATAAACAAATTACAAATGTGATTTCATATTCGTGTTTAGAATCACAAATTTAGTTTTATTCATATTTTTTGAACTCCAATATTCTCCGGAAATCAAATTTTGATTTTGGGGCCATGTCCCTAAAATGATCAAATCATATCCTTTTCAAAAAATCTTCAATAATTAGGTAGCGTCGTATATTTTAAGTAAAAATTAGTTTGTTGGTCACTTTTTAAGTCCTGGGTATGGCACCCAGGGGTGCCCAGATGTTGCATTTTTCTGTTGATTTAATTATTACAATATTTTTTTTACAGCTAAACCAATAAATACATTGCCAACATAATTTCAGATTCATATTTAGAATTACAAAGTTAGTTTAATCCATATTTTGTGAACTCCCATATTGCCCGGAAAGCAAAATTTTGGTTTTAGGGTTATGTCCCTAAAATGGTCAAATATTACCGTTTTACAAAAAATCTTTAATAATAAGGTAGCGCGATATATTTTAAGTAAAAATTACGTTGTTGGCTACTTTTAAAGTCGGGGGTGTGGCGTCCAGGGGTGCCCAGATTTTGCACTTTTCTGTTTATTTGTTTCGTATAAACTATTTATTTTAGAGCCCCACGGATAAATATAACAGAGTTATGATTCCATACCAGTGTTAAGAATGTCAAATCTAGCTTTATTCGTATTTTTATAGTTTTACCCCCCTGAGTAACTCGTGTAATAAGCCTCAGGGGGTACTTGAGCTCTAGTGATGTATCACCTTCCACGAATTACGTACCGATTCCGATAACGATGGTTCATAGGTCTCTAATTCGTGAGGTCGCCGGATTGATTTCGTACACCGGCAATCCTGAATGACGGTTATTCGAATGTTTTCCTCAGTCATAAAGGAAATTGTGTCCTACTAATGGCCCTCGAACATTTCTTCACAACTTTCTTAACAGTCCACCCAAACATACCTAGAGTTAGTCATCTAAAGGGGGCACATTTGGTAATGCTGATGTGGTCATTGTTAGATCCCGGAAAACCATCCAGGCCTCCTCACCCTCTTCCTTTCTTTTCAATTGTTGCCATTCTATTAAAATTATCGAAATTCCAAAAGTAGTTTGAGAAAGGTCTCGTTGTACACGCCATTCGCCATGCATAGTATGTGCATCTAGCTTCAATGGAGGTCCGTGAAGTTGGCACCCCCCATTTATCCAATTCGCTCACTGTTCATGCCATGAATTAGTGCTATATTAGTGCCATTTAGTGCCGTTTATTTCAGAATTAGTGCTGCATTATTAACGAAGTTATAGCGATATGTCTGTGGGGGGTGCCAACTTCACGTAGCACCCCCCGGATTCATCCGATCTCGCTCAAACTGCACAATTAATTAGTGCTAAATTAGTGCTATTTAGTGCCGTTAAAACTAGAATTAGTGCTGCTTTGTTTCAAAAGTTATTCATAACAAACCATTGGGGGTGCCAGCACCCCCATTTATCCGAACTTATTCAAAATCCACAAATACTTAGTGCTGAATTAGTGCCATTTAGTGCCGTTTGTTCCAGAATATGTCAATCAAAGGACATCTGCCCTTGCATTAACGTCATTTCCGGTATCGCACGGTAGCCATACTGAAGTACTCTGTAAACATTTGTTTACGTTCTTCCGACACTGCATTGTTGCAATATTGCAGATGTCCTTTGACTGACACATCAACTGTTTTCAAACAAAGATTCCGTATTATGACTGAAAACAAAATAATAACGCGTAAACTCTGTTTGGAGACAACCATTTGCATGTGTTTTCATTTTCTTGAACTTTTACCTGCACACATCAATCTATACGGCTTGAAACTGTGATATTTTCTGGATAACCTATGTGTCTTCTATTGACAGAACAAATGTAAACAAGCAATGTGTACCTCATAATGGCCGCCACGTGACGTCTATAGAAAGCTACCTATATTGCAACAATGAAGTGTCGGCAGAACGTAAACAAATTTTTACAGTGTACCTCAGTATGGCCACCGTGCGATACCGGAAATGACGTTATTGCAGACCCTCTTTTCAGAATTGATCTAGGACCCTTAGATAGAGCTATCACGGCCCTCTAGATCAAAGATATTTTAATATGCCCCCTCTAGGGTTGGAATTCATAGTCGGCCCCTACACCTAGGGGCACCCATTGTTGCTATGGATTTGTTTTGTTTATGGGAAATAACATGGAAACAACTGTTACCTTGGTAACAATGGGCGCCCCTAGGTGTAGGGGCCGACTATGAATTCCAACCTAGATCTTCATTGACAACAATGCACAACAGGGAAAGGGCACCTTCAAATAACTGTCAAGGACCCTTAGTTAGAGTTAATCTCGGTCTTTTAAAGTCACTCCTCTGAGTGTACTCTCTAGTCAGAGTCAACTATAACTAATGATCAAAGTCAGCTGAACAATGCAATTAAAACAAAATGTTTTTAATTTTTAAATAGAAGTGTGTATTTTAAATATTGTTTGTAAATCTTTCCCTACATAAATATGTTATTTTAACTAAACTGTTAATTTATTTGCATTGTCGGAAGTGCTAGTCCGTCAACTGACTAAAACATGGCGCAGTAGTTGCCGCTCAAAATCAGTGCAGCCATATAGTGGAAACAAAATAATAGCAAGAATAACACTAATTTGATATCTGTTTGATTGAAATAATGTCCTGTATATTAGATTGATATTAACATATTATAAACACTTGTGTATGGTTGCTTTGATTTAGAAGTGATATATGAAGTGGAACACGTAATATTTGGTCATGTAGTCTATTGCCAACCTTAAAATACGCTTGGCAACATCGCAACGTGATCGCAACTTTCCCAACAATCTGCAACCACATGCCATGTGAAGATGTCAGCTTCTTTCACGCGCAGTAAAAAGGGACGTTTTCATGCTGCGTTTACTAAAACGCGCTTGATGCGACGCAACTGAAACGCTAAAATCAGATGATCAGTTTGGAGCGACGCGATCTGGTGTGATTAGCTGTGCCAGATTTAACTTTATCGCGCGTTGCGTGTGCAAAAAGTGCATATCAAAATTCAAAACAAAAACAATTGACAACACATTGTTTGTGTTGTTTGTGACGGCTGTTGAAAACGAAAGTCTTGTGGGACAGCACTCTATGACAACTGAAATGCGATGGCATAGGTAGCTAGCAGATTAGGTGGTGTGTGCTCATAATAATGTAATTAATTTAACATTTGAGCCGTAAAGCCAATGTCTGGAGTAAGGCGTAGGCCTAGCTAGCCTAGGACTCAATTTCATACGGAAGAGAATGCTGACATTGGCTAGGCCTACCTTATCTAGGCTCTCTCTAGCCTAGCCTAGACCAGGCCTTCACAAAAATGAATCGATACAGGCCTAGGGGTAGGCCCGCCGGTAGGCCCCACTGCAGTTTGCTTCTAGGGCTCTACTGTTAAATTTAGTACATTCTTGGCCCACGCCAATCTCCATCCATACCTCCTATAGCTACCGATTGCAAAATGCGAATAATGACTTCATTCCAGATAAACATTTCTGCTACTAAGGGTAGACCAAGGCTGTTGTATTCTATACAAAGTAGGCCTAATATTAGATGATAATCACGACATTGTTGACGACGAAAGAACGAAATCTTTCAATGTAAACAAAGCGCAGCGCGAGTGCCTAGGCGCTGGCCCGGGGCACGTCAATGTCCGCTATCAACATCATAAATAGAACGTAGACAAAATATTACAATGCACAGTTAACTTCAAGGATCAAATACAGATATTGTGTATTATGTACCAACAAAATAAATAACTGAATCAATCAAAAGCTTAGAATTCTAGATTACAAAAACTGATTACTGGCCTACAAAAGGCTCATGTTGCAGAATACAAGTATTCAAATAACAATCTTGACATAAGAATTCGTACAAATCATAAAGGAAAATGTTATTCGGTTAATATGAACGTTGGTCTGCGTCAGGCAAGTGTGGAGCTGTGGACAGCCGGGTCTAGCATGTCGCGGGCGGCGGGGGAGTGGAGTGACCTGTTGGAGCAGTCGACTCTGCATTGTTGCCAAGTTTCTGGGCGTACATGCAACTTTAGGCTCAAATAACGCAAAACGTAGTACGGATATACTCATGTTTTCTGCTTCATGTGTATTTCTTGAGAACTTAGCTTCATTTTGATACTAAATTTGTTCACGTGACAACGTTTTTTGGCTCCTTTATATCTATGTGAAGGTGATAAAATGTGTAATTTCTCTCTCTCCAATGTTAAAGGATAGGGATTTTTAAAATGTTCACTTCATTATTTTGGAAAAAGTAGATCGGAAAAGTACTTACATTTTTTTGTATTGTGAAAGAGCGCTGTCTCATTGTAAAGTAAGCCAAATATGAAGAACGTGACAACGATGTCGAGTTATAGAGGAGTGACTTTAATTATTTTTGAAAATCATCTATTGGGCTTTGCACTGCGACATTATCCCACTAGCAGCGCCAGCCTTCATCCATCAGCCTTCAATCATATGGGAGACCGTATGACAGCAGCGCTGTGAGCGTTCCTGTTCACACAAATGTCAGTATGCCCCTCACATGACGCATACAATTATGATGTCGTGTAAATACAGATGGCTGTGGGACGGCTTAACCTTACCCGCGCGCGAAGAGTGTGGTACACTGTGTTATTCCATCAACCATTGTACCAGGTTTATTATTTTTTGGATTCTTCAGCTGATTGTTATTTTAGTTACATAAAACGTATTTATAATTATCATTTAAGTGCTTAAATATGGCTTTAATCAAAATAACTGTAAATAATGTATTAGCTTTGGAGCTTTGGATGGTGGCAATAAGGTACAATTTCCTTTTGCTTGACAATCTCGACCGGACAGTGTCCTTAAGAGAAAAATGATTAGAATACAGATGTGATGGTTTTGTTGCTGAAGGCAGAACGTTAGGAAAAAGAATGTAAAGGCCCGAAGGCAGAAAGAATTTAGAGTGATAAGTATGAAATTAATAGAAGAGGTTGGGTTTACAACGACTAGGAATAAATAGGTAAGTTCAGGAAGGGTCCTGATGGGAATGAATAGAGGTACTACCTCACCCGTCTTTTCTTGGCAAAGAGGGGAAGGCGAATGTTGCGGTGGCGTCCACATGCCCGTGGGTTGGGAGGTCTGAATTCAAGGGTGTTTATGCTTGCGACTGGACGGAGATATCTATCATGAGGGTTGGGCATAAAGTCCAACTGTGACCTCACGAGAGGGTTTGGGTGCCGTGATAAAGAGTTAAAGAATTTAAGGGATCGATCCTGAACCAACTTGTCTACCAAAGGTAGATCCAGAGAAGTGTGGAGCGGAACGATTGGGGTGTATTTAGGGAGGTGCATCACCACTCGGAGGACAGTATTTTGGAGGCGCTGTAATTTTAGAAAATTAGTATATGATGTGGTGCCCCATATGGGAGCGGCATAGAGAAATGTGGGACGGATAACGGTCGTGTAGATCCGAAGACGGTCTTTCTCTGCAATAACTGGAGACCTCAGTATTGACCGAAGAGCAAACATTTTGTTACGACTCTTTTGCATCACTTTGGTAACATGATGGTTCCAGCTAAGATGGCGGTCTAGAAGTGCACCAAGGTACAGATTGGTCTTGGACCATTCGATCGGGACACCGTCCAGAAAGAGGGGAAATTGTTTGAGGGCACGACCAGTGGTAAACATGGTAGCTGAAGTTTTGCCAACGTTGAGTTTAAAACGCCATTTGGCATACCATGGAGATATTAAGTCGAGACCAGCTTGGAGGTGTTTTACAGCAAGCTCCGCGGAGCGGGAGGTGGCAGCAATGGCGTCATCATCTGCAAAGAGATGCACATCAACACCCTTGGGCATTTCTGGCATGTCCGCCGTGTAAATATTAAATAGAGTTGGACTGAGTACTGATCCCTGAGGTACTCCTGCGCGTATTTTTCGTGGTGAAGACAGTGACCCCAGCCAGGATGCCCGAAAACTTCTTTTGTGGAGGAATGATTGGAGAAAGTGAATGATATGCAGGGGGAATTTGTACCGGGCTAGTTTCAATAACAAGCCAGCATGCCAGACTGAGTCGAAAGCTTTGGCAATGTCGAGGAAAGCAACGGCTGTGACTTTCTTGTTATTGAAACCATGGGTGATGCGATTTGTGAGACGTAAAAGTTGATGTTCCGTAGAGGTGTTTGCTACGAAACCAAATTGATACTGGGGGATAATGGTGTTTTCGGATAAATGGCGCTTGATGCGAGTTAGGACCAGAGACTCAAGCATTTTGGCCATGACATTGAGAAGACTGATTGGTCTGTAGCTGGACGGGTCTGACGGCGGTTTCCCGGGTTTTAAGATTGAGATAATTTTGGCCATTTTCCAATTTTTTGGGAAATATGACGTAGTGAGGCACCGTTCATAAATATGGAAGAGGACTGCCACAGCTGACCCGGGAAGTTGTCGAATGAGCACCGCTCCTATACCGTCGGGACCAGGGGCTTTACGGGGGTTTAATTTGGAAAAGATGGTACGTAGTTCAAAGGGCTGTAAATTGTACTCTGGTGGGGGTTCCGGGCACACAGTTTTCGAAAAGTAGATTTTCATTAACCTATCCAAATCAGGTTCGCCAGGAACTGGTGGATTTGGGATGAAGGCCATTTCCAGACTGCGCGAGATTGCCTCGGCTTTGTCCGGGCTACTAAGTGCCCAGCCTGCAGGTGTGAGGATCGGAGGATTGGGTGCTTTCAACTTCTGTAGCGTCTTGGCCATCCGCCAGATGGAGTTGTCGTGGTAAGAGAGAGTTGACAGTTTTGCTTCCCACTGCGATGACATATGGTCGGCAATATCGCGGTCAAGTGCACGTTGTAGTCTGTCGTATTCGGCCTTGCAGTCTGGCGTTCGGAACGCTTGCCAGCGCCGACGGGCTCGATTTTTCTGTCGCACACATGCACGAAGGGCAGGTGGTAAAGACAGATGTGTTGAGGGCGACGGTGTGTATTTGGGGATTGCAACATTAGCTGCCTGACGGATAAGAGCCGATAGGAAGGAGATCGACGTATCGATAGCTGAAGATGAGTCGAGAAGTGGAAGTGGGAGGGCAGTGAGGCGGTTATGAATATGATTACGGAAGCGCTGCCAGTCGGCTTTTCCGTATGAGAACCGGGGGGTAGGTGGTTGGTAATTGATTTTGTTACCAATATTTATGAGGATCGGATTATGGTCGGATGTGAGTGCCTGGACTGTCGAAATATCGTAAGATGTGTGGATGTTCCGAATAATGGCAATGTCTAGCACATCGGGAGGGGTAGTGTCCCGATAGTGGTAGTATGTTGGTTCGACAGGCCCAGTGACATTGAGTCTAAGGTTGGTAGACGTGATGAAACGAAGAAGAGCAAGTCCCCGCGTGTTGTTGACAGCCGAATTCCAAAGATGGTGTTTGGCATTTAAGTCACCCGCCAGAACAGTCGGCATTTGTGAAGTGAAGAGGGAATTAAAGTCGGTGCCAGTGAAATGTTTATTTGGGGGCGAGTATGCTGCGATGCATCGCATCGGGCCAGCAGCCGTTTTCACAATTGCGATAGTGGCTTCGACCGCAGAAAGAAGGGGGGTAGGTTCTTGAACGACGGCGGCTGTAGAGCGAGAGAGAATGGCAGTACCACCCCCTCTCGTACGTTTAGACGCTGTCAGTCGATCGTTACGGAGAATTTGGAAGCCAGGAATAGACCAGTTGTCAGAAGGGAGAAGATGAGTTTCGTTGATGAGAATGATGTCTATGGAAAGTTGATGAACTAGGTGGATGAGTTCTGCCGTTTTGCGACGAACTCCTCCATTGGTGTTCCACGCCAGTAATTTCAATTCCAGCTTAGCCATTGTTGGGTGCAGAGATGAGTGTTTTAAGAAGGGTAGCTAGGGTGGAAATGATGGGATCGCTGGAATAGGCGATGAGGGCATCGGCTATTTGGCCGATGATGGTCCAGGCCGGGTTACGACCTTGGGGAGCAAGTGGAGGCGGCAGCAGTGGAGGCGGCGGTTGTGAAGGAGGTACAAGGCCACGTGGACGCCGTGGGGCGGGAACTGGGCCATGGGGTTGAGAAGACTGTGACGGACTGGTGTGTGGTACATCAGTTAGGTCAGGTGGAGACTGTTGTGGTGTCGAGGCCTGGACAGCTTGTGCGTACGAGACTAGTGGGGGAAATGCGGCACTGAAGGTGGCTGCGGGGAAGCTAGCACGCTGTTGTGAAGCTACAGTCGGCGGAGGTGGTTGCTTTTGGCGGCGGTTTGTTACCGGACGGCCTGGCTGGTTTTGGTTGCTCTGTGCTCGGGCATCACATGCATCAAGATATGCCTTGCATTTACGGTACGAGGCTGGGTGGGCTTGTTTGCAGTTGACGCAAGTGGCGGGTGAGTCGGGGGATTTGGGGCAATGCGCTGACTTGTGGGCCTGGGCGCATTTAAAGCACGCCGGCGGAAGATGGCAGAAGGCCGATGAATGGCCAAATTGTTGGCAATTGAAGCATTGCCGTGGACCTGATTGGCCACGGTAACGTTCAAATGTCACTTTGTGGTGGCAGATGATGGTGACTGTATGAAGGGGGACGCCGGTGTCAAAGAGAGAGACGGTGGCAACAAACAAGGGCATGGGTCGACGAGTGGACGGAGAGTCGCCATTATGCAGGATTTGACGGAGGTCAACGATATTGACGCCCTGCTCCGTTAGATCAAGTTTTATGTCCTCGACTGGCACAGAGGAGGAAAGACCGCGAATTACGAGACGTTTCTGTCTCTGTTCGACGGTCGGGAAAGTGTGAAAGAGGAGTTTATTGCCCCGTAAATATTGGAAAATCTCGTCATAGGTTTGTCGGAGATTGGGTTTAATGCGGAAGGCTTCCGCTGTGGCCGAGATGGTATATGCCCCTTTGGTGGCCTTGGCCAATAGGGTGACCAAAGAGGAATAGTTCTCGATATTGTATAAGAGGATGGGCGGGGGTTTCGAGTCGGAGGAGTGCTGAGTTGCAGTCCCGGGGTTTGCTTGGTCCGAGTGAGTGGCTGGGGGATGCTGAGCTACCGGTTTGTGGATTCCGGAGCTGGGAGTGGCACGTTGTGCATGGAGTTTCGGTGGCCTGGATGCAGTAGAACGGACAGAAGACGCGTCTGATTCGGGGGAAAGCGAGTGGGTCCGGCGACGTTTCGGACGCACTGTTCGGCTGGTCGAGGGTTGAGACTGGCATAGCTCCATCTCGCTTTCAGCGCCGGAGTCTATGACCAGGGAGTTGTCGTCGTCCGACATGATGTCGCAGTCGACATCAAGGGCCAGAAACCTATTTGCGGTGGGCGTTACTGGCCTGTCTGGGACTGGTTGAACGGGTAGTGGAGCTGATGGAGGGACTCCTGCGTCAGTTGAAATAATGGGGAAGGAGTAACGGAACTTTCGCGGCTCCTTCACCTTCAGTGGGATCTTTGTCCACACTGGAGGTGGTTCAGGAGTGCGTGGCTTGGACGTGGTAGCTGCCATAAGGGGCGGGATTATCGGGGGTAGCATCCCGGTGGAGGTACCAGGGTGCGATGGTTTATTAATTGTAGACCTCTTATGAGGCAAGAATTGGGGAAGACCAGCGGCGGGCGTGGCCTTCGGGTGAAACGGCGGGAAAACCATTGTTATGGATGTGATAGTTTTACTATCTGGGAGGGGAGGGAGGGGGTGAGGAAGGGGAAGAGAGAGGGTTAAACACCCGACACCGCCACTAGCGCGGGGGACAGAACCCTTCCGCGGTTGCGTTGGTGAGCGGGATAAGGGAAGGGAGGGAGGGTGTAAGACCCGACACCGCCACTAGCGCGGGGGACAGAACCCTTCCGCGGTCGCGTTGGTGAGCGGGATAAGGGAAGGGAGGGAGGGTGTAAGACCCAGCACCGTCACGATCGCGGGGGAATTTCCGCAATCGCGTTGGTGATAAGGGGAGAAAGGGGAAGGTAGGAAGGGAGGAGAAGGATAAGGGAGGAAGGGGAAGAAGTTAAAACTTGAAGGAATAGGACACGGGGTGATGCCCCTTAATCTTCTGTTCTTCTGCTTATTGGATTCCTGTCTGAGAGTAATCTTGCGTGCGCACCACTCAGACAGGCGAATCCCAAAGCTGTTAGGAACTGGCACCTCGATCGATATATTTCAATCGAGAGGGCAGTTTAAATGGCAGAGTAGTCACCGCCTTGTATGTATGTTGATTGATTCTTGAATAATGTATTAGAAATGTAACATTTGTAGCACTTAACTGAAGTTAAGCTAGATATAATAGGTAAACTGACCGTCATCGCTCACAGCGCACTCTCCTGTCTGGTCAGCTCAACTAGGTCTCCAACGTCAGACTTCAAAATTTGAGAATTGGATGTGTCTCTGGAGAGTTCGCCCAAATGCATCAAAAACTCAACTTATTCTCTTCGTTCACCGGAATAAAACTCGTAAAGTGAGTCAACAGTCAGGTACCATCACACTTCAATTTTGGGGTGAAAACGTTGTCCCACAAAATCAAGTTCGCTACCTGGGTCTTGAATTCAGTAACATCTTCAGCTGGTTGCCTCACTGTAAAAAGACAATTAATACGGTACGCTCCAGATTAAACCTGTTAATACTTATCAGGGGTCGATTACGTGGCTGCAATTATGAAACACTCCTCAGAACGTACTTGGCATTCATCCGTCCAGTTTTCGAATTTGCTTGCGGTGTTCTAGCCCCCCTTCTTGGCCCACTACTGTCCCTCTACGCATCTCTAGAACGTCGAATTTTGCGAAGAATTGCAAGACTTCCTCCCTGGACCAAAAATGAAGACATCAACGAACTTTTAGACAACAACCATATCTCAAACCGGATTCATCACCTTCATCTGAAATATTTTGATAAAATTATTAACGACAACCACAAAGACATGCTAGACATAATAACTCGACCTATAACCTTATCCTTCAGACCGAAATTCAAATATCCATTACCGATCAATGTCATACTATAACTTCCTCTCCATCTATTTCACTCTGTAACTTTTAACTGTATATAATTGTATGTAATTTGTGTTATTGTATGTACCTGTAGGCTAAAGAGGGTATGGGCATGCCCATAACCCTACACTGGCCATCCTGTCCTTCCATGGGACAGGAAAACAACAATAAAATTAATTAATTAATTACTCTCCTGTCATACGGTATCCCATACTTGGATTTCGCGCCGCGCGCTCATTGGTTCGTGCGCCGAGGCAGAGCGTGTCAGCCAATCACAGGGCCCGATCTGACTTCTTACCGTGGCTGGATTACAAAGATGTCTGTTTTATTCCGTGGTTTAAAAGAATATTTCCTATACCGTTGTGTTGATAGTAAACCACGTACTCGTTTAACTAATCGTTCTATTAAGTTCATAATAGGAATGGTGAAACTAAAGTGATATTTATTTGTAATTCACTGATTATTTTCTCAGGTGTATGTGACTCGTTGCTACGAAGAAGCAAATAGAAGGCGCGAACACCTTTATTTTAAATGGGGGGGGGGGGGGGCGGTCACGAATTACACAATTTGCATACCAATTTTGTTATAGGTTGTAGAATCGTTTAGCATGCCATTTGCCGTAGTAAATTAGTTTTCAACTTTTGCAACTTTTCCCGCAGGAATCCATTTAACGTTTCTACCAGGTTCAGAAGTCACCACAGCTCGACAAATGCTTGATGACATAAATGTGCTCTGTATGTATACTATTAACACAAAATTGAATCAGGATGTTATTAGTACTTAATTTTGGTTTTTGCAGCAGTGGGAGCCCAAAATTTCATCCCACTAGTGTTTTTTTCGGGTATTTGGATGCTTGCTGTGGTAATCTTGTAATGAACGAATTGAGAGGTTCGGGGCAAAGCCCCAGCAACTGGACGCAAAAACGTTATACGAAATTCTCTTATCAAGTGCCCGGAAATGACTTCTAGATTAATTCATTATTCACTCAGAAGGATTTTTGTGAGTTAAACTTATTATTACAACTGATACCATTTTAAAGTTAAAGGGGTGTGGGGGTAAGGAGTGCAAGTCTTATACCCATATGTGGTCCTTTGGTCGGACAATCATGGGGAGCGATGGGTAGATCGCTCTCCCCCCCACCCTGTATCTGCTTTGCTACTGTGCCTTCATTACAAACAAATTAATTTTAAAATGCAAATAAATTGTGTTCTTTTTACTGTGATTGCATATATTTAAATTGAAAATAAAAACAATCTTCAAACGTTTTTTTGTAAATGAGGATAGCTCAAAACTCAAACTATGTTAGTTGTAGACCAAGTGGTTTTCCAGGGAGTGGGTCAGAGAGTAGTGTGGGGGGAGGGGGTTCAATTGCCCCCTCACCCTTTGTTACGCGCCTGCCAATTAGTGGACGTAGTAGAGGTACAGACTACAGGTACTAGATTGAACCAAAATTTGAACTACGAACGTTCAGCATTAGACGCGCGAATACACGGGTGGTAAGGGTTCGTTCGTGGGCGCGTGAATTCGGTACATACCAATATATTCGACCTTTGAGATTTATCGGTGGATTTATATAGCCTACATAAAATCATATCTCGAAGATACGAGTAGTATAAAGTATGAACCACATCGGGTGAAAAGTGAAATGAAAGTCATGCCTTACCTATTTTGTATTTGTGTTTTGTTTGACCCATTGTTGCTTTGGATTTGTTTTCTGTACTTGAAATAACATGCAAACAACTGTCACCTTGGTCACAAAGGGTGCCCCTAGATGTATATGTCGGCAAAAGACGAATTGCCACCAAGCAAAAAAGTGCGTAGAATGATGACGATATTCCAACCCCGTCAAAGCGCATTGCGTGCAGAAAGTGCACAGTTTGATTGGAATTTCCACTGTCTTCTCTGTAGTGAAGTGAAATTCAGGACAAACATAAGAAGGACCACACATTTTCTTACGTCAATATGAAGCCTGATTTGGTTAAGGAAAATGTTTTAACTGCCGCAGAAAAGCGCAATGAAGAAAATATTAGACAAGAATAGCACAGCTTACAGTGTAGATCTTTTCGCAGTAAATGCCAGGTACCACAGACCTGAACCACATTAGAACCTGAACACATTGTTACCTGAACTACATTAGTGAAACAATTATTCAGGGGCAATTAAATTAAGAGAAAAGTCATGCTATGATCAAGCCGCCTATTTTGCTTTAAAATTTTATAAAGAAGACTTCATTAGACTACAATTAAATAATTGCTACGTCTTCTACAAATAAATGTAAATCGATTTTTGCGGTTCAATATCGATTTATTGGCGCTTTTATAAAGCAATAGGTATCACAATGGTAATTATAATAATTTTTTATAGGAATTACCTGCCCGGGTGACTAGCTAAGGTGTTGCAGTATTTGGAATAATTAGGGAGGAATATCTCACGGCTTATAGTATGACTCAGTCGCAGTGTTCGCCTTGTGAGAGGAACACCTCAGAAAAACTTCAGTAAGGACTACCAGGGGCCGGTATCGAACCGTTGACCTTCCGCCAGACGTCAATTGTTGACAAGAGCAAACTATTTAATGACTTTAATATACGACACTTTTTGTTCTTCCGCCAACGGTTTGTTCTACACTAGTAAAAAACCGTTTTAAAACTAGATAATTTTTTTTATCAAGAACGGTTGCTCTTAGAAGACCGATTTAAGAAACGGGGTCAATGAAGTAGAGTGATATGTTCGATTTTTCAAAATCAGCCCAATCGGCTCGATCATTAGCGAGATATACAACAGAATGTATAACATTTATATAAGTACGAAATGTCTGAGTGTTTATTAACATATCTACCTGGACCTTTCGCTTGAAGTAGTGTCACGAGGGAAAATATCTCATACGATTGCAGCGTTACGGCACATTCTAAAAATGTACTTCGTGGTGGTACCTGCATCGTAGTACATTTTTGAGATTTTCAAACTGAACACTCTAGTAACATTGTCAGCACTGACGACTAGATGAATCATTTTGTTTATTTTGAAATATGTGGGTGGGTTAACCACTTTTTTGTGAAAACTAAAATTTTCAGTGAAATTACACTTTCCAAATTATACATCGTGAAACGGGAGGGAAGTATAGTAATCAGAGACTTGGGGTTTCGATTTTTGGATTCCTCATTAAAGTCTCGTACATCTCGATGAACTCAAAGTACAAAATCTCCAGAACACGAGCGGAGGTGTCACCTTAAGCGCGAATGTCCTCGTTTCGCGCGCTACTTAGTAGCGTGCTCGCCGCCTGCCGCGTGGATCGAGTCTTCTGTCTCTCTCTTTCTGCTGAATATTTATATTATTATTTTAAATACGGAGTGGTGAAACTCATCCAGAGCGCATCTGATCCAATGTGAAACTCATCCAATGTGAAACTCATCCAATACCCAACTCATCCAGATGAGTCCGCAGTACGTTTGGAGCACTTGCGCTTTGGACGAGTTGCAACATTTAATTAATAGCTTATTTATTTGGATGAGTTGAGCATTGGACGAGTTTCACACTGGATCACTTGTGGTAATCCCAGTTATAACTATTGTAATACAAAATTGACCCAAGTGAGGATCGAACCCAGCTCCTTATTGGTTCGATCCCCGGTCGGCCCAAGCTTTTATTAAAACTGCTAAAATATATCTTCATAGATTATCCATACAGCTGGATTAAGATTAAGCACCCATTATGTATGTAACAATTCATGTTTGGAGGTCAATGTCAAAAAGTTTATCACAAAACTAAAATGTTTCTATAATAGGAGTAGTTTTTTAGAAAATTAAATTATCTTACTGCCACTTATTACGATTGTGGACTTTATATCTCCAGACCGGAACCTGCACCATACAAGCAGGCGACGCTGAACACGGGTCAGAGCGAGGCCACTGATTAAACGCGTTCATAATATAATAATACACAAACTGAGACTTACATGTTTCACTAATTTCGTTCATTTGTAGGTTTTGAGAGTATACGACAGAGACAAGATCAGTGGTAACTAGAAGCCAGTCGATGTTACAAGGTTTCAGCTGGTATTATGTAACGTGTGTCTCGTATAACATGAGCATGTGTGGGGGATTATAGACGCACGCACAACGAGGCAGTGGACTGAAGACTTTCATAGAAGCGGCTACCACCGAGCAGTTCACACCACGCAGGTACCACTGAGCAGTTCACACCACGCGGTTACCACTGAGCAGTTCACACCACGCAGTAACCACTGAGCAGTTCACACCACGCGGCTACCACCGAGCAGTTCACACCACGCAGTTACCACCGAGCAGTTCACACCACGCGGTTACCACCGAGCAGTTCACACCACGCGGTTACCACTGAGCAGTTCACACCACGCGGTTACCACCGTGCAGTTCACACCACGCGGTTACCACTGAGCAGTTCACACCACGCGGTTACCACCGAGCAGTTCACACCACGCGGTTACCACTGAGCAGTTCACACCACGCGGTTACCACTGAGCAGTTCACACCACGCGGTTACCACCGTGCAGTTCACACCACGCGGTTACCACTGAGCAGTTCACACCACGCGGTTACCACCGAGCAGTTCACACCACGCAGTTACCACTGAGCAGTTCACACCACGCGGTTACCACCGAGCAGTTCACACCACGCGGTTACCACCGAGCAGTTCACACCACGCAGTTACCACTGAGCAGTTCACACCACGCGGTTACCACCGAGCAGTTCACACCACGCGGTTACCACCGAGCAGTTCACACCACGCAGTTACCACCGAGCAGTTCACACCACGCGGTTACCACCGAGCAGTTCACACCACGCGGTTACCACCGAGCAGTTCACACCACGCGGTTACCACCGAGCAGTTCACACCACGCAGTTACCACCGAGCAGTTCACACCACGCGGTTACCACCGAGCAGTTCACACCACGCAGTTACCACCGAGCAGTTCACACCACGCGGTTACCACCGAGCAGTTCACACCACGTGGTTACCACCGAGCAGTTCACACCACGCGGTTACCACTGAGCAGTTCACACCACGCGGTTACCACCGAGCACTTCACACCATGGGAAAGACGTCAATGAAAGGTGAGTCAAATACCGTTAGGTTGTAAACTATAGTATTTTGATGAATATTACAAAGATTCATTAATGTAAAATCGGGTCAAAATGGCTTTATGGTCACCTACCTTGCGGAACACCCGGGTTACTGTTTGAATTGCATTAAAGTGGTTTAATATTGTCCGAAAAGAAAATCAAATTACGTAATTCTATAATGGCTTTTTTATTCCAGTATAATTATTATTTCCATTTTGCAAATGTGCAAATGCAAATTATGTGTGAAAGGTGTCCAGCAACACCACATTACAAAAGGTAACCTGCGGTAGCAGTACAGTCAAAGCAACGAACAGTTTGACCCGGAACTAGTTGGTACAGAATTGTTTTTGTTTAGAAGTTGTGACTTATATATACCTACTTGCGCATAAGAACCTAACCGCTATCCTACCCCTAATTAGCGTAGTTAATTAAAATGTTAAAACTAATTATTGCTAATGTTACAGGTATTTTCGAATAGTTTTGAAAATTTATATTTTTTCCACATCAAAAAACCTTTTTTGTATTTAAAAAAATTACTTACATCAATGTAAGTGTTTTGGTGGTCATTAATTAATTACTATTACTTATTATAGCAACTTCAATTAAATGCTTCCCGTGTAAAATTGATACAATTGAATATTGTTTTGTCAGTTTCAAATATACAAATAATAACGCACAAAACTTGTTTAGAAACTTTACTGCAATCAAAATACTATTTGTATGATAAATAAGCATAATTAATAATTAATAATTTCATTAATAACTGATATAGATACATATTTGAACATAGGCAATATGGGTATCCAAAAAAAGCTGCTGATACGTTGATTTTAATATCGGTACTCTCAGGGTCATGTTAACCATTTTTTTTACTTTTTTTAGGGGAATGGAAAGAAGGGGGGGGGGGGCGGATAAATAAGGAATATAGTCCAACGTATCAAACGAAGGCTATTAATACGTTGTTATAGTAAAAATACTTTTAGAATGATAAAAGACAATTAATTCTCGTGTTTGGCTAAAAGGGGGGGGGGGGAGGCTGTAAAAAGCGTCTTCATAACTCAATTGTGCGTCTGATTTAATACGCATTGAGTCATTGATGTTAATAAGTTTAACACAATTGTTTTGTGATTGATTGATAGCCTTTACTGCATCGTATATTTTGGTCTGGACTCTATAGTCTAGAGTCTATACTCTAGAGAAATCATATTAAAACCTATGTGTAATATATAATAATGTGGATCACATTAGAAGCAAATATCATAAGACCACTGTAGCATTTGATAGCTACGATAGTGAGCCATAGTGAGCAATCACTACAAGACAACATATTTGAAACACAATGGTGGTAAAAAATACACTACAATCAAGTAGGAGTAAAACATTTCATTGTCAGTCAATATAGAACAACTCTCAACCCAATTAACAAATGAAGATTCATTAAGCTTTTTACAACGAGACTTTAAAGCCAATGACATCATAGTACTTTAAGTACAAGACGACGCCGATGTGTTAATTACAATTACAGCAGTAGAGTCAACTAACCATGCAAACAGTACCCTCACTGGTTATGATACATACTTGCTAGTAATTGTATACATTTCAATCAAGAAAATCATGTTTATGATCTTATCATTGAGTCAGAATTGAAAGCTGGTGGCACCAACAGAAAATATGGAATATGCGTTACAGAACAACGAAGTTAGGATCAAGACTTGGATTGTTCTTTACCCTTCATTCGCGTAATAAGTGGATGTGACACTACTTCAAGGATGTTTAGAATGGGTTAAGCTTTGCCATTCAAGACATTTGCATAACATTTTTTTAATCTAATAAATTTCCGACAATCCCACATCTCCTAACACAGAGATTGTTGAGTGCAGTGAAAAAGTAAAAAAGCAATCGGCCTGTTGTAAAATGGTATGCCACGAGAGACGCTCACCACAAATTAATAACTGCTTAAACAGTATTCAGCATGAGACGCTACCACCTACGTCATCAGCGTCTCTCCACTACATTTTAAGTGTGTATTATTATTATAATTAAGTACAAGTTTGGCTTTGTAATAACATTTGGCCTGTTGAAGTTTAGATGTGCTCTGTTTTATCAAAAATCAATGATGTATGTAACGTGGACTGCTCTAACTTACGATGCAAATGCAAGAAGCTGCATCCGTTCTAAATATCTGTCCGTTGTTGTTTGAAAATTAATGTGTGATGTGTTTAGTTGAGGACCCATTATCGTAGCCATCTATCCAACAGTGGTTATGATATTTGCTTTTAATGTACTCCATATACTGCATATAACTCTTCATAACATTTGTCTCTAGACCAAGGTATGCGATGCATCAAAATACCCTTCATCAATCAATCATTGCTTGTAGCACTTACTACTACGTATTTGTGTTACTTATTTCATATTCCTTCTCTTTCATATTATTTCTGTACAATTATTTTCTTCGTGAATTTGCAAACATAGTATCCTCAAGGGCAGACTCCAGCTTGGCGCAGGCTATATGCACGAAGATTAAAAATGCTAATTAATGGGCGTTTCCTGATGTCTTTTTAATTCTAAATACAAAGAAAATAGTTTTAACGTTCAAAAAAATTTATCCTACAAGAAAATTGCGTTCGAAAATGCGCAATTTGAATTTTCCGCCGTGGTAACCGATAACGCGCTCTGATTGGTCGTGACGTCACCCGCCATGTACGAGGCACGTCGAGGTACATGACTTGCTTGGTTGTCGTGCATATTCAATACGTAAAATGACAGAAGATAGATTTAAGGAAGGCTAATCGGACAATTTGGCTTTTGTGGATGCTATAATGATAGCTAACTATTTTTCAAAGAACGAACACTTTGTGAGAGCCGAAATCCGCGGTGTCAAAGCCTCCAGGTAAGCTTTTAAAACACCAAAACATTACGTTTAGGCTGGCAACAGTGATGGCAGACGCAGACCAAGGGTTTAATAAACGCACAAGTTTTAGGAATCTATGTAAGCCGCGTACCACGTGTAAGATAATGCCCATAGACATTATCTTACACGTCCCACTTCACCACAAAGGCATATAGGCCTACGCCTAGTTCAACAAATAAAAATTACGTTCAGCCCAAGGAATAGTCTTGGCCAGTGGCCTAGTCTGTTTCTGGAACTTAATTATACATAATGCCTATGTGGTGGAAAGAAAGAAAGAAAGAAAGAAAGAAAGAAAGAAAAAAAGAAAGAAAGAAAGAAAGAAAGAAAGAAAGAAAGAAAGAAAGAAAGAAAGAAAGAAAGAAAGAAAGAAAGAAAGAAAGAAAGAAAGAAAGAAAGAAAGAAAGAAAGAAAGAAAGAAAGAAAGAAAGAAAGAAAGAAAGAAAGAAATTAAGAAGGAAGGAAAGAAAGAAAGAAATAGAAGGAGAGAGAGATTGATTGATTGATTGTTTGTTTGATTGATTGATTGATTGATTGATTGATTTAGGACTTTATTTTGGGTGGGATTAAGGCCAATTAAGCCTTTTCTTCCAGCCAACCATTATGTAGATAGGCCTACATTATGGTAAAATACATAAATTAAGAAAAATACATAGACAAATACAATTTCAGTTAGAATTGCATTTAAATATCCATATCTAGGCTAAATCAAATTAATTAGAAAAATTTTTGCAATGCGCATTCTTGAATTGTTGTTAATTGTTGTTTGTATTAGCATTGAAATCTTTTCGCCAGAAAGTTCGTAGATATTGACGCGCTCGCTTATCAACGCGTCAAACAGAGCGTTTTCCTAGTTAATTAATTAATTATTTAATATTTATTAATTGATTGCTTAAGGTCTTTTTTATGGCGCGATTAAGGCCAGTGAGGCCTTATCTTCCATCAAACCACACTATAGTTATAAAAATACAAGAAACAAAATTCATAATAAAGAATACAAAAGGTAAATACAAAATACAAAATACATAATACAAAATACAAAATACACAATACAAAATACAAGATGTAAGATACACAATACATGTTCAATTGTTATGATTTCAAATCAAATAATTAAAAAAAGATAAAATTAAATTTCACGGTCAATTCACGAAATGAGGAATTTGTTTATATTTTGATATATTATTTTAAACTCATTCATACATGAATTTTTTAGAAGAAAGAAAGAAAAAAAGAGAAAGATAGAAATAAAGAAAGAAAGAATGGTATTTGGTTTCCAAACACATTAACTTAATTTATAGCGTTTGTACTAATTGAACTGTCGCTGCTGCTGCCATCGTCTTCATTATTTATTTGATTTAAATAGTACGACGTAGTGGCGAAGAAGTGGTTTTGGTACACGTCTCTAATGTCGGTAGTAAGAGCATTCTAAGTTCGAATAGCGTGAAGAGAGAGAGAGAGAGAGAGAGAGAGAGAGAGGTACATCCAGACAACAGGGATTCCGATAAACAATTATTGTTAGGTCCGTAAAGTCATGTATTCGTTATACGCTCTTTACGAGTCCATTTCTTACGCCTTACATCTTTGGGAACACTAAAAAACAGCTTATTTGGCGTAGCTACAGAAGTGCTATAGTACATAATGGAACAAAACAATACTTATAATTTGGTTTAGGCATTGCTGAACGCCGCGAAAGCATCTCTGCGCGTGTTATCCCAATGTCAGCTGTAAGCTGGTTGCCTGCACGGACGGACTACATGGCAGGTGACGTCACGGAAATGGCGCGCGACCTGGTGCGTTTCAAACCGCTACTTTGACCAAGAAAACTAAAAAAATATTACGCCCAGAATAATAAATGTAGAGGTCCCATTTTTTTTGGTGATCTATAAGATGTCAGTGGTTATCGAAAAAATACATTAACAGAATTTGTGCAAATAGCCTATCCCTGGTAAAAATATCAATTGGTGGTTAATTGATAAATGACCAATTGATGGCCCATTGATAATTGGAACACCAATTGGTCAGTTGATCAAATGGCGGTCAATTGGCCATCAATTGGTAATATATCAGTTAGCCGGCCAATTGACCATTAGACCAATTGGTCAGTCGATCAAATGGCGGTCAATTGGCCATCAATTGGTAATATATCAATTAGCTGTACCAATTGACGGCCCTTTGATAATTGGAACGCCAATTGCCAATTGCTCAAAGGGCCACCAATTGGTAACTACTGGTCATCAATTGGTTTTGTAGATCTTCTGTCAATTGGTTAAAGCAAATAAACCTGCTAGCGGTGATCATCTGTCAGGCAGCTATTCAGGGTCAGTTGGATACCAATTTTAGAAATCAGGTTTCGTCTACAAGTCAAATACATAAATACACAAATAAATAAATAAATAAATAAATAAAAACTAGAACAATAAATAAAAAATAAATAAATAAATAAATAAATAAATAAATAAATAAATAAATAAATAAATAAATAAATAAATAAATAAATAAATAAATAAATAAATAAATAAATAAATAAATAAATAAATAAATAAATAAATAAATAAATAAATAAATAAATAAATAAATAAATAAATAAATAAATAAATAAATAAATAAATAAATAAATAAATAAATAAATAAATAAATAAATAAATAAATAAATAAATAAATAAATAAATAAATAAATAAATAAATAAATAAATAAATAAATAAATAAATAAATAAATAAATAAATAAATAAATAAATAAATAAATAAATAAATAAATAAATAAATAAATAAATAAATAAATAAATAAATAAATAAATAAATAAATAAATAAATAAATAAATAAATAAATAAATAAATAAATAAATAAATAAATAAATAAATAAATAAATAAATAAATAAATAAATAAATAAATAAATAAATAAATAAATAAATAAATAAATAAATAAATAAATAAATAAATAAATAAATAAATAAATAAATAAATAAATAAATAAATAAATAAATAAATAAATAAATAAATTAATAAATAAATAAATAAATAAATAAATAAATAAATAAATAAATAAATAAATAAATAAATAAATAAATAAATAAATAAATAAAAAATATGCCTACAATAGATAATACATAATAAATACAATTCAATAAATAAATTAGGATAGAAGATGGAAGGGGTGGCAACAGATGATGATGATGATTTACACAATACACATATAGTATGACCTTGTAATATGGACATTTTAGCTCCTGCTTTCTGCTTCTGCTGTCCAGCATAGATAACCTAAGAGTGAAAAGGTCTAAAACAAAAACGAAATAAACAATGTGAGAAGTTATCATCTTTAAGTAAGTTGTTTAATTTTTTCCGAGGGAGGAAAAGATAAACAATGTATTGGAGATGGTATTCGCAATAGTACCACTATACCATATCGGTACACGTCTTTCCTCCGGAGCGTTTGGTAGTGGTATCTGAGTGTAGCCGCCAGCCGATAACGCGTGCACTGTGCTGTGTATGCCAGAGATCATACGCGTTCAGTGCGCAGCAAGTCTTCCGGCAGCGTTCGCCTACTTGAGTCGTATAGTGTACGTTTGGTTTACAATTTGCTTATATGAGTTTAACAAATCCCAGTTTTAACAATTTATTAAAAACTATTTCAAAAAAGTTTACACCATAATCTAAGGAATAATAACTAGCCCTTCTCAGGTGGGTAGTGTGAGTGAAAATGATAGGAGTGGGAATGAAAGGAAGCTGTGGGAACAGGAGCACAAACTGCAGATTAGATTAAATTGTGAAAAAAGGTGCATGTTTTATGAAGACATATTTATTTTTATTTAATGTTTAGGCCTATACAGTTACAAAACTGCTTTACAAAGGAGGGCTAATAAGTAGAAGTATAGATAAAATTAATAATGGAAAAATAAAAAAATAACAAGAATAACAAAACAACTACTGTAGGCTACTAGGCCTATTGAAAAAAGAACAAGAAAAATGAAAATAATTTTGTAAAAAAAATTGCTAGGCTATATAAATTTAAAAAATACCATAAGACAAAATATATAGGAAAAGAAACAAACATAAATGTGTTAAAAGGAAGTAAGATAATGTAGGCCTACTACAAACCAAAAAGAACAAAAAGGGAGAGAAACAGAATTAGAAAATGTTAAATTAAATGGTTATGAAAAGATTAAAGTTAAGAATTGGAAATGGAAAACAGAAAAAGAAAGAAAAAATCAATAATCAATAAACAAAATTGGATTAAACGATCAAAAATTGAACACACGAGAATTTTATGGTAGGTTAATTATTTTCTCATGTCTTAGATTATAAGTTTCCATTAGTCTTTTATAAATACGAATGTCAACGATAATCCCATATCGATAAATATCGTATTGTTAAATTCTGTGCCATATCCCGATAATCGCGGCAACTTGTTTTCATATTTAAATTTGGCGCATGCTCAACGTTAGCCGAGCGACCACCAACCAGCCGCTGAGTGTCCTCCTTCGATGTAGCCACAAGAAAACTATTTTCCACTTCCCTCCCCCCCCCCCCCCCCCCCACATGACACAATGTTAAAAAGTAGTATTAGTGCTTATTTCAT
>OX246741.1:38232745-38345245 GCA_945910005.1 Isoperla grammatica
ATATATCGCGATAAAAATTGAAAATGCAATATCGAGAAGATATTTTTTTGCGCCGATATTATCGGGATAATTTTTTATTGTTGTTGCGATTATCGATATGGCATTTCATATCGTTTGACATTCCTAGTCTTTTATGACACTCGTGCTGTTTTTTGTTTTAATGTCTGTCGAAAGCAGTCAAACGGAAAGTCCGATCAACTTGAAATTTGGAACATCCACAAGCCTTGATGTGGATTGAAGGTGTATAGAAAGAATTTTAAAAACTTGCATGAAAAAAAAAACTATGTAAACACTTAGATATAGCCTACATGTAGGCCTACAATAAATAAACTGGTAGTGCTTCTTGGTTTGAGTCGACATGAGTGTCGAGTTGAGATGTAGGCTTAATAGACTTTAATCTTATTAATGTATAGGCCCTATCTTCTTGGTACGATGATGACAACAGCACGGAATTACAGTAATTTTTAAGAAGATAACAGTAACCCTACTGAAGACCACTCAACTTGACAATTTAGTGTATTTCCCTCTTACTTTACATCGCTAGCTCAATTATTTTAATTCTGTAGGCCTAACACTTGCTACCTGCCAGTAATCAAACAAAATAACATCTTCTGCGGTTCAAAAATAGAAAAAAACTAATTCAAGATTGTTATATCAACGGTTACATGGCATTCAAACCCCAGCAACATAAATTCATAGCTGGTATCACCACTGTACTATTTATGCCTATCAGGGTTACCAATAGAAAGGTGACAGCTGGATCATGCCCTTGCACAATTAGCAACATTGAGATCACAATCGGAATTGGTAGGCCTAAATCGTAAAATAGTCACTTCTGACTTGGTTATGGTACCGGTACTGCAAACAAGTCACACACACATAAAGAACTTTCCACGTTGCAATTCGGCAAGTTAGTTGTAAGGCCTATATGTTTTATATTGTCTACAATTGCGATGCAGATGATACCGATAGCATTAATTATCCACGATCATCACAGTCTCAGGCCGCGTTAATACACAGGCTATGATGGGACACAGGCACAGATGGCACAGATGGGAAGTTCTAGGCCTACGTACCAGTGGTAACTAGACCTGTTTTCTACTGCCGGGTTCACACAACGTCGCAAGGATTATGGTTCAGTTATAAGCCGAGTTGGGAGATAGGGATCACGGGTAATGGTTTACACAAACTCTTCATTGCAATTGCAATACATAGTCATAGTTACAAGCGAGTTGAAAAATGTTCAACTCTCTTATTGCTAAACCATAATCCATGTGACGGACCAATCGGGCGTTGAAACGTCACTTACTCGCTAATAACCAGCCAATGAGATGCCATCAACCATGAATCGATGCAACAGAGCTGAAAGCTTATTGCAATACCATTAGGCCTATGACTATTTCAAAACCTTGTAACTTTGTATGAATCTGGCTTAGGCCTACTGTGACTACTCTAATTGCAATCTTGATAACAACATTGCTCTGGACACTTTCCCCACGCTATAGGCCTAGGTCCTAGGCTGCAAAGGCTGGGACCAGAAGGTCTATTTAGTAGCTCAAGCGACAACTACGTAAATATAATAACGCATGCTACAACTTGTCGATCGAGGGTGACAACTTATTAAATTGAACCCTAGGGCAAACATTTGCTAATCTGGCACGCAAAAATACTACCGCGCCACGCATGACTAATTCTATTTACCAAGTTGCCACTGTCGATAGAACTTGTCTTTTGAGTTAGTAAACAGGCCCCCAACCCTAACAAATATTATGTCTATAGTCCTAAGCCTAGGGTAGGCCCAAGCTGTTGGGTTTGTAATAGGGAACAAACCCAATGCCCTAGCCTACATATTATAAACAGCTCTAGACTATCATTTAAGCAAAGGTTAGGATCAGGCCTTGCAAAGATTAGACCTAGGCCTATGCCTAGTCTATAAGGAAGGCTAGTCCTAAGCCTAGTAGGCCCTAGCCATTACCCAATGCCTTAGCCTACATTCAGATTATTTTGTGCATTGAGTAGGCCTACATTAAATTGAGGCATTGCCGCATTGGCTTTGAAGTAGGCCTAGCCAAGGCCTAATGATTAAGGCATTGGTTGAGGTTATGAAGCAAGCCCACATTGTCCAACCTATTCGACTAGCCTATCCTACTTGTTGCATTTGTGGCCGACACTAGCGTAGTATAATAATTACGTGTTTGATTTTATTCAAATCAATTTGATGATGAAAGACGAACGGCACACGAAGGAAAATGCCAACTGCAACATGCTGCGATATCAACAAAGCGTCTTGACAGATTTGAACGAACAACGGAAGAATGAACGCGGTAATGCCAACTTCACGAAAACAAAACGATAATGTAAGATGTTGTTTCTTTGTCGTTTCATCACGGTAAGACCCTAGGAAGAGACAACTATATTATTAAACCAGTATTTAAGAAGGTTTATCAGAAAATATATTAGATAGTTGAAAAATTTACTTGAGAAATCAAAGTTTAGAAACATCTCGCCCAGCCTTATTCGTGTCGTACGCCGCGCCATCACGTTGGCCAATCTGGTTATTTTAAATGCAATCTTCGCGAATGTCACTTTCACGAAGAAACAAATTAGTTGATTAATTTGGTGTTAATAAACGACGTACTCTACAGTTTAAGCGATATGACTTGCTCTGAATCATATCCATTATGATTTATGCATCGCGATCGCGGGGGTCGTCGTAGAGGCCAGTCCAGCAAAGGAGGGCTGAGGTTGACAGAAGTGTGCTGGGTTGAGGGGGTTGGGGGGGGGGGAGCCTGGTTATCCTACCGCCCCGGGAACAGCCAACTAAAAAATGTATTTATTTTAATATTTTAATTTAGATGCGAACAATACGTAATTTCATAAATAAATTAAATATCTAATTAAATTATTAATTGTAATATAATCATTTCTAAATAAAAAAAAAATAAATAAATAAATAAATATAAATAATGCCATTTTAACTTAAACGTACCGGTATGAATTTTCATTTATTTATTATTTGTTTTTATCAATTAAACATTTTAAATTCATAATTAAATTAAAATGTTTAAATTATGTTCATGCATGCAGCGTTCCAAGTTTTACTTAGTTTATCAAGTTACCCGAACAATTGACACATTTCAATCAGTCGATGTCGAATTATATCAATTGGTATTAACTGACATCATTTGAGTGCAAGCTGCTCCTACCAACTGATTCCAACGTCAATTGGCAATACCTGTTGATATATTTCTACATCAACTGGCACCAACAGACAGTCCCAATTGACATCAGTTGACATAAGCTACATCAATTGATACCAACAGGCAATACCAATTGACACCAACTGACATCAATTGACATCAACTGATATCAATTCATATCAGTTGATTTTCATCCAAATACCAATTGGTCATCAACTGAAATTTTTACCAGGGATTGTCCAATACATCTTGTGGTAACGTGACGCATTGCCTAACGGCATGAAGAGAGAAGAAAAGGAGGCCTGTCTCTACTGGTTGACCAGATCTTACATGATGGCCTGATTAAGCCAAATGTGGGCATATGATAAAAAAAAAAAAAATTTAAAGTTAATAAAAATGGCCAAGTAAACAAACAAAGTTTAACGTCTACATATTACATCATAATGCAACTTATAAAACAAACTAAACTAGCTGTTGCTAATCATCCTCTGATGACTCTCGAAGGACATCCAAGAGTCGTTGGAATGGAAAAGCAGCAAAGATCAACTTCGATTGTTTCTCCATCAACTTTAATGTTTGTATAGGCTATAGTGGCAAGAGGTGACAGATTTAATCTTACAAATCTCGTTTACACAGGTAATAAGTTGAGTTTATAATCCGACCACTGTATTCGACAAGTAGGCATAGTTATCAACAACTAAATCTTTGCTTGGTTACCAAAAATCTTTGCATTATACTGTTATTAATGATTAGGTATTTAGAAAAAAGAAACTTCGCAGTAATGACATTATACATTTTGTTAAATTCTGATTGTTTAGCCTGGTGTTTTGTATCAGAGTAATCGGACCTCATATCAAAGAAGTAAAATCAAATAGTGCCAAAAATCAGGCACAAAATTGAGTTATGAGGACGCTTTTTACCGCCCCCCCCCCCCCCCCTCCACGCCCCTATTAGCACAACACTAGGATTGTAGGGTATATTGTCTTTTATCACTTTAAAAGTATTTTTACTAACAACAACGTATTAATAGCTTTTGTTTGAACCGTTGATGATATTCTGTATTCATCCGCCCCCACCGCTTCCTTCTACCTCCCCAGATAATTTAGGAAATTTGTTTGAATTACACTGAGAGTAATGATATTAAAATCAACGTATCAGCAGCTTTCTTTTGATACCCATATTGCCTATGTTCAAATATGTAGCTATATCAGTTAATAATGTCATAATAATTATTATTTATGCTGATTTATCACGTAAATATTACGTTGATTGTTGTAAAGTTTCTACCCAAGCCTCCTTGTACGATATTTTTCTAATATTTAAAACTGTTAAAACAATATTAAATTGTACCAATTTTACACGGGAAGCATTTAATTGAAATTGTTATTACAAGTAATAGTACAAAATTAATAACTACCGGAATATTTATATTGATATAAGTAATTTTTTAAATTGTAACAGGGATTGTTTGATGTTGTACAAATAAAATTTCTAAAAAATCATAGAAAATGACCATGTCATTGGTTCACTAGGAGACCGAATCGCAGCTATCCAATGGCGTGACGGCGTGTGTGTGAGCTCAACACACACGCCGTCACGCCATTGGCTAGCTGCGAATCGGTCTCCTAGCGAACCAATAACAAAACACCAGGCTATGTATAAAGGAATAAACACACAAGAGGAAATCGTTCATTCGACGTGGCTGATAATTAATTAACACAATTAATTAGTAATTACACGTGGTACTGTTAGTACAACGATAGTGCTGTGTACGAGAGCTGTGGGTGTAGTGAGTTGTTTCTGGTCCTGGCTATTTAGAACGCCTGGTGGTAAACACGCGTGTAACGCGCAGTGTTCGGGCTAAGCCTATTAGGGGCGAGCTCCCCGTAACACGGCGCACAGGTTAGGTTTGCCTAGTCAGTTAGATCCCCCTCAAAGGCTATAGTGGTGACGATCTTCCCCTAACCAGCAAATATCCTGTAAACCTGGTGTGGTAGTAGTTTCCCCCCTTTCTTACCGGAAGCGCAGCTGTGCACCCCAAGCAGCTGCCTGGATGAGCCGGACTCCCCCTATTTCCCCCCCCGCCACCCCAACACAGTGAAGTGCGGCTGAGGCTTAGTCACTGCGGCAACGTGGGTTGTGCTGGGCGTTGGCGTGGTTGATGCTACTGGTGTTAGATGGATCAGGGTTGAGACTGTGCTAGCCCCCCCCCCCCCCCCCCCCACACAGTGAGGTGCGGCTGAGGCTGGGTCACTGTGGCAACGTGGGTTGTGATGGTCGTTGGCGTGGTTGATGCTACTGGTGTTAGATGGATCAGGGTTGAGACTGTGCTAGCCCCCCCCCCCCCCCCACCTCACAGTGAGGTGCGGCTGAGGCTGGGTCACTGTGGCAACGTGAGTTGTGATGGTCGTTGGCGTGGTTGATGCTACTGGTGTTAGATGGATCAGGGTTGAGACTGTGCTAGCCCCCCCCCAACCCCCCACACAGTGAGGTGCGGCTGAGGCTGGGTCACTGTGGCAACGTGGGTTGTGATGGTCGTTGCCGTGGTTGATGCTACTGGTGTTAGATGGATCAGGGTTGAGACTGTGCTAGCCCCCCCCCCCCCCCTCACAGTGAGGTGTGGCTGAGGCTGGGTCACTGTGGCAACGTGGGTTGTGATGGTCGTTGGCGTGGTTGATGCTACTGGTGTTAGATGGATCAGGGTTGAGACTGTGCTAGCCCCCCCCCAACCCCCCCACACAGTGAGGTGCGGCTGAGGCTGGGTCACTGTGGCAACGTGGGTTGTGCTGGGCGTTGGCGTGGTTGATGCTACTGGTGTTAGATGGATCAGGGTTGAAACTGTGCTAACCCCCCCCCCCCCCCCCCACACACACAGTGAGGTGCGGCTGAGGCTGGGTCACTGTGGCAACGTGGGTTGTGCTGGGCGTTGGCGTGGTTGATGCTACTGGTGTTAGATGGATCAGGGTTGAGACTGTGCTAAACCCCCCCCCCCCCCCACACACACAGTGAGGTGCGGCTGAGGCTGGGTCACTGTGGCAACGTGGGTTGTGCTGGGCGTTGGCGTGGTTGATGCTACTGGTGTTAGATGGATCAGGGTTGAGACTGGCTAGCCCCCCCCTCCCCCCACACACAGTGAGGTGCGGCTGAGGCTGGGTCACTGTGGCAACGTGGGTTGTGCTGGGCGTTGGCGTGGTTGATGCTCCTGGTGTTAGATGGATCAGGGTTGAGACAGTGCTAGCCCCCCCCCTCACACAGTGAGGTGCGGCTGAGGCTGGGTCACTGTGGCAACGTGGGTTGTGCTGGGCGTTGGCGTGGTTGATGCTCCTGGTGTTAGATGGATCAGGGTTGAGACTGTGCTAGCCCCCCCCCCCCCCCCACACAGTGAGGTGCGGCTGAGGCTGGGTCACTTTGGCAACGTGGGTTGCGCTGGGCGTTGGCGTGGTTGATGCTCCTGGTGTTAGATGGATCAGGGTTGAGACTGTGCTAGCACTCACCCCCACACAGTGAGGTGCGGCTGAGGCTGGGTCACTGTGGCAACGTGGGTTGTGCTGGTCGTTGGCGTGGTTGATGCTCCTGGTGTTAGATGGATCAGGGTTGAGACTGTGCTAGCCCCCCCCCCCTCACACAGTGAGGTGCGGCTGAGGCTGGGTCACTTTGGCAACGTGGGTTGCGCTGGGCGTTGGCGTGGTTGATGCTACTGGTGTTAGATGGATCAGAGTTGAGACTGTGCTAGCCCCCCCCCCCCCCCCACTTACACACAGTGAGGTGCGGCTGAGGCTGGGTCACTGTGGCAACGTGGGTTGTGCTGGGCGTTGGCGTGGTTGATGGTACTGGTGTTAATGGATCAGGGTTGAGACTGTACTAGCCCCCCCCCCCTCCACACAGTGAGGTGCGGCTGAGGCTGGGTCACTGTGGCAACGTGGGTTGTGCTGGTCGTTGGCGTGGTTGATGCTACTGGTGTTAGATGGATCAGGGTGGAGACTGTGCTAGCCTTTTACCCCACACAGTTAGGTGCGGCTGAGGCTGGGTCACTGTGGCAACGTGGCTTGTGCTGGTCGTTGGCGTGGTTGATGCTCCTGGTGTTAGATGGATCAGGGTTGAAACTGTGCTAGGCCCCCTCCACACAGTGAGGTGCGGCTGAGGCTGGGTCACTGTGGCAACGTGGGTTGTGCTGGGCGTTGGCGTGGTTGATGTTACTGGTGTTAGATGGATCAGGGTTGAGACTGTGCTAGCCCCCCCCCACCCCCCCACACACAGTGAGGTGCGGCTGAGGCTGGGTCACTGTGGCAACGTGGGTTGTGCTGGGCGTTGGCGTGGTGAATGCTACTGGTGTTAGATGGATCAGGGTTAGGACTGTGCTAGCCCCCCCCCCCACACACAGTGAGGTGCAGCTAAAGCTGGGTCACTTTGGCAACGTGGGATGTGCTGGTCGTTGGCGTGGTTGATGCTCCTGGTGTAAGATGGATCAGGGTTTCGACTATGCTAGCCCCCCCCCCCCCCCACACAGTGAGGTGCGGCTGAGGCTGGGTCACTGTGGCAACGTGGGTTGTGCTGGTCGTTGGCGTGGTTGATGCTCCTGGTGTTAGATGGATCAGGGTTGAGACTGTGCTAGCCCCCCCCCCCACACACAGTGAGGTGCGGCTGAGGCTAGGTGGCAACGTGGGTTGTGCTGGATGTTGGCGTGGTTGATGCTCCTGTTGTTAGATGGATCAGGGTTGAGACTGTGCTAGCCCCCCCCCCCCCCCCCACACAGTGAGGTGCGGCTGTGGCTGGGTCACCTTGGCAACGTGGGTTGTGCTGGTCGTTGGCGTGGTTGATGCTACTGGTGTAAGATGGATCAGGGTTGAGACTGTGCTTGCCCCCCCCTCCCCCAACCAGTGAGGTGCGGCTGTGGCTGGGTCACTTTGGCAACGTGGGTTGTGCTGGTCGTTGGCGTGGTTGATGCTACTGGTGTAAGATGGATCAGGGTTGAGACTGTGCTAGCCCCCCCCCTTCACACACAGTGAGGTGCGGCTGGGGCTGGGTCACTTTGGCAACGTGGGTTGTGCTGGTCGTTGGCGTGGTTGATGCTCCTGGTGTTAGATGGATCAGGGTTGAGACTGTGCTAGCCCCCCCCCTCACACACAGTGAGGTGCGGCTGAGGCAAGGATGCAACGTGGGTTGTGCTGGACGTTGGCGTGGTTGATGCTACTGGTGTTAGATGGATCAGGGTTGAGACTGTGCATGCCCCCCCCCCCCACCCACACAGTGAGGTGCGGCTGGGGCTGGGTCACTTTGGCAACGTGGGTTGTGCTGGTCGTTGGCGTGGTTGATGCTCCTGTTGTTAGATGGATCAGGGTTGAAACTGTGCTAGCCCCCGCCCCCCCCCCACACAGTGAGGTGCGGCTGAGGCTGGGTCACTTTGGCAACGTGAATTGTGCTGGTCGTTGGCGTGGTTGATGCTCCTGGTGTTAGATGGATCAGAGTTAAGACTGTGCTAGCCCCCCTCCCCTCACTTACACACAGTGTGGTGCGGCTGAGGCTGGGTCACTGTGGCAACGTGGGTTGTGCTGGTCGTTGGCGTGGTTGATGCTCCTGGTGTTAGATGGATCAGGGTTGAGACTGTGCTAGGCCCCCCCCCACACAGTGAGGTGCGGCTGAGGCTGGGTCACTGTGGCAACGTGGGTTGTGCTGGGCGTTGGCGTGGTTGTTGCTACTGGTGTTAGATGGATCAGGGTTGAGACTGTGCTAGGCCCCCCCCCACACAGTGAGGTGCGGCTGAGGCTGGGTCACTGTGGCAACGTGGGTTGTGCTGGGCGTTGGCGTGGTTGATGCTACTGGTGTTAGATGGATCAGGGTTGAGACTGTGCTAGCCTTTTACCCCACACAGTTAGGTGCGGCTGAGGCTGGGTCACTGTGGCAACGTGGGTTGTGCTGGGCGTTGGCGTGGTTGATGCTACTGGTGTTAGATGGATCAGGGTTGAGACTGTGCTAGCCCTTCCCCCACACAGTGAGGTGCGGCTGAGGCTGGGTCACTTTGACAACGTGGGTTGTGCTGGGCGTTGGCGTGGTTGATGCTACTGGTGTTAGATGGATCAGGGTTGAGACTGTACTAGCCCCCCCCCCCTCCACACAGTGAGGTGCGGCTGAGGCTGGGTCACTGTGGCAACGTGGGTTGCGCTTGTCGTTGGCGTGGTTGATGCTACTGGTGTTAGATGGATCAGGGTTGAGACTGTGCTAGCCCTTCCCCCACACAGTGAGGTGCGGCTGAGGCTGGGTCACTGTGGCAACGTGGCTTGTGCTGGTCGTTTGCGTGGTTGATGCTCCTGGTGTTAGATGGATCAGGGTTTAAACTGTGCTAGGCCCCCTCCACACAGTGAGGTGCAGCTGAGGCTGGGTCACTGTGGCAACGTGGGTTGTGCTGGGCGTTGGCGTCGTTGATGCTACTGGTGTTAGATGGATCAGGGTTGAGACTGTGCTAGCCCCCCCCCCCCCCCACACAGTAAGGTGCGGCTGAGGCTGGGTCACTGTGGCAACGTGGGTTGTGCTGGTTGTTGGCGTGGTTGATGCTACTGGTGTTAGATGGATCAGGGATGAGACTGTGCTAGCCCCCCCCCCCTCCCTCCCCCCCCCCCACACACAGTGAGGTGCAGCTGAGGCTGGGTCACTGTGGCAACGTGGGTTGTGCTGGTCGTTGGCGTGGTTGATGCTACTGGTGTAAGATGGATCAGGGTTGAGACTGTGCTAGCCCCCCCCCCCCTACACAGTAAGGTGCGGCTGAGGCTAGGTCACTGTGGCAACGTGGGTTGTGCTGGTTGTTGGCGTGGTTGATGCTACTGGTGTTAGATGGATCAGGGATGAGACCGTGCTAGCCCCCCCCCCCTCCCTCCCCCCCCCCACACACAGTGAGGTGCAGCTGAGGCTGGGTCACTGTGGCAACGTGGGTTGTGCTGGTCGTTGGCGTGGTTGATGCTACTGGTGTAAGATGGATCAGGGTTGAGACTGTGCTAGCCCCCCCCCCCCTCCCTCCCCCCCCCCCACACACAGTGAGGTGCGGTTAGGCTGGGTCACTGTGGCAACGTGGGTTGTGCTGGTCGTTGGCGTGGTTGATGCTACTGGTGTTAGATGGATCAGGGTTGAGACTGTGCTAGCCCCCCCCCTTCCCCACACACACAGTGAGGTGCGGCTGAGGCTGGGTCACTGTGGCAACGTGGGTTGTGCTGGTCGTTGGCGTGGTTGATGCAACTGGTGTTAGATGGATCAGGGTTGAGACTGTGCTAGCCCCCCCCCCCCCCACACACAGTGAGGTGCGGCTGAGGCTGGGTCACTGTGGCAACGTGGGTTGTGCTGGTTGTTGGCGTGGTTGATGCTACTGGTGTTAGATTGATCAGGGTTGAGACTGTGCTAGCCCCCCCCCCCCCACACACAGTGAGGTGCGGCTGAGGCTGGGTCACTGTGGCAACGTGGGTTGTGCTGGTCGTAGGCGTGGTTGATGCTACTGGTGTTAGATGGATCAGGGTTGAGACTGTGCTAGCCCCCCCCCCCCCCCCCACACACAGTAAGGTGCGGCTGAGGCTGGGTCACTGTGGCAAAGTGGGTTGTGCTGGTCGTTGGCGTGGTTGATGCTCCTGGTGTTAGATGGATCAGAGTTGAGACTGTGCTAGCCCCCCCCACCCCCCACTTACACACAGTGAGGTGCGGCTGAGGCTAAGTGACTGTGGCAACGTGGGTTGTGCTGGGCGTTGGCGTGGTTGATGCAACTGGTGTTGGATGGATCAGGGTTGAGACTGTGCTAGCCCCCCCCCCCACACAGTGAGGTGCGGCTGAGGCTGGGTCACTGTGGCAACGTGGGTTGTGCTAGGCGTTGGCGTGGTTGATGCTACTGGTGTTAGATGGATCATGGTTAAGACTGTGCTAGCCCTACCTCCCCCCCCCCCCACACACAGTAAGGTGCGGCTGAGGCTGGGTCACTGTGGCAACGTGGGTTGTGCTGGTCGTTGGCGTGGTTGATGCTTCTGGTGTTACATGGATCAGGGTTTAGACTGTGCTAGCCCTCACCCCCACACAGTGAAGTGCAACTGAGGCTGGGTCACTGTGGCAATGTGGGTTGTGCTGGTCGTTGGCGTGGTTGATGCTACTGGTGTTAGATGGATCAGGGTTGAGACTGTGCTAGCCCCCCCCCCCCCCATCACAGTGAGGTGCGGCTGAGGCTGGGTCACTGTGGCAACGTGGTTTGTGCTGGGCGTTGGCGTGGTTGATGCTACTGGTGTTAGATGGATCAGGGTTTAGACTGTGCTAGCCCTCACCCCCACACAGTGAAGTGCAACTGAGGCTGGGTCACTGTGGCAATGTGGGTTGTGCTGGTCGTTGGCGTGGTTGATGCTACTGGTGTTAGATGGATCAGGGTTGAGACTGTGCTAGCCCCCCCCCTCCCCCCATCACAGTGAGGTGCGGCTGAGGCTGGGTCACTGTGGCAACGTGGTTTGTGCTTTTCGTTGGCGTGGTGAATGCTACTGGTGTAAGATGGATCAGGGTTGAGACTGTGCTAGGCCCCCTCCACACAGTGAGGTGCGGCTGAGGCTGGGTGGCAACGTCGGTTAGGCTGGACATTGCCGTGGTTGATGCTTCTGGTGTTAGATAGATCAGGGTGGAGACTGTGCTAGCCCCCCCCCCCCCCCCCCCCACCCACACACACAGTGAGGTGCGGCTGAGGCTGGGTCACTGTGGCAACGTGGGTTGTGCTGGTTGTTGGCGTGGTTGATGCTCCTGGTGTTAGATGGATCAGGGTTGAGACTGTGCTAGCCCCCCCCCCCCCCCCCACACAGTGAGGTGCGGCTGAGGCTGGGTCACTGTGGCAACGTGGGTTGTGCTGGTTGTTGGCGTGGTTGATGCTCCTGGTGTTAGATGGATCTGGGTTGAGACTGTGCTAGCCCCCCCCCCCTCCCCCCACACACAGTGAGGTGCGGCTGAGACTGGGTCACTGTGGCAAAGTGCGTTGTGCTGGTCGTTGGCGTGGTTGATGCTCCTGGTGTTAGATGGATCAGGGTTGAGACTGTGCTAGGCCCCCCCCCTACACAGTGAGGTGCGGCTGGGGCTGGGTCACTTTGGCAACGTGGGTTGTGCTGGTCGTTGGCGTGGTTGATGCTCCTGGTGTAAGATGGATCAAGGTTGAGACTTTGCTAGCCCCCCCCCCCCCCCACACACAGTGAGGTGCGGCTGAGGCTGGGTCACTGTGGCAACGTGGGTTGTGCTGGTCGTTGGCGTTGTTGATGCTCCTGGTGTAAGATGGATCAAGGTTGAGACTTTGCTAGCCCCCCCCCCCCCCCCTTCACACAGTGTGGTGCGGCTGAGGCTGGGTCACTGTGGCAACGTGGGTTGTGCTGGGCGTTGGCGTGGTTGATGCTGCTGGTGTTAGATGGATCAAGGTTGAGACTGTGCTAGCCCCCCCCCCCCCCCCCCCACCACACAGTGAGGTGCGGCTGAGGCTTGGTCACTGTGGCAACGTGGTTTGTGCTTGTCGTTGGCGTGGTTTATGCTACTGGTGTTAGATGGATCAGGGTTGAGACTGTGCTAGCCCCCCCCCCACAAAGTGAGGTGCGGCTGAGGCTGGGTCACTGTGGCAACGTGGGTTGTGCTGGTCGTTGGCGTGGTTGATGCTACTGGTGTTAGATGGATCAGGGTTGACACTGTGCTAGCCCCCCCCCCCCCCTCCCCCCACACACAGTGAGGTGCGGCTGAGGCTGGGTCACTTTGGCAACGTGGGTTGTGCTGGTCGTTGGCGTGGTTGATGCTACTGGTGTTAGATGGATCAGGGTTGAGACTGTGCTAGCCCCCCCCCCCCCCCCACCACACAGTGAGGTGCGGCTGAGGCTTGGTCACTGTGGCAACGTGGTTTGTGCTTGTCGTTGGCGTGGTTAATGCTACTGGTGTTAGATGGATCAGGGTTGAGACTGTGCTAGCCCCCCCCCCACAAAGTGAGGTGCGGCTGAGGCTGGGTCACTGTGGCAACGTGGGTTGTGCTGGTCGTTGGCGTGGTTGATGCTACTGGTGTTAGATGGATCAGGGTTGACACTGTGCTAGCCCCCCCCCCCCCCTCCCCCCACACACAGTGAGGTGCGGCTGAGGCTGGGTCACTTTGGCAACGTGGGTTGTGCTTGTCGTTGGCGTGGTTGATGCTACTGGTGTTAGATGGATCAGGGTTGAGACTGTGCTAGCCCCCCCCCCCCCCCCCCCACACACACAGTGAGGTGCGGCTGAGGCTGGGTCACTGTGGCAACGTGGGTTGTGCTGGGCGTTGGCGTGGTTGATGCTACTGGTGTTAGATGGATCAGGGTTGAGACTGTGCTAGCCCCCTCGCCCCCCCCCCCCACAGTGAGGTGCGGCTGAGGCTGGGTCACTGTGGCAACGAGGGTTGTGCTGGGCGTGGCAACGTGGGTTGTGCTGGGCGTTGGCGTGGTTGATGCTTCTGGTGTTAGATGGATCAGGGTTGAGACTGTGCTAGCCCCCCCCCCCCCACAGTGAGGTGCGGCTGAGGCTGGGTCACTGTGGCAACGTGGGTTGTGCTGGGCGTTGGCGTGGTTGATGCTACTGGTGTTAGATGGATCAGGGTTGAGACTGTGCTAGCCCCCCCCCCCCACACAGTGAGGTGCGGCTGAGGCTGGGTCACTGCGGCAACGTGTGTTGTGCTAGGCGTTGGCGTTGTTGATGCGTCTGGTGTTAGATGGATCAGGGTTGAGACTGTGCTAGCCCCCCACCCCCCCCACACAGTGAGGTGCGGCTGAGGCTGGGTCACTGTGGCAACGTGGGTTGTGCTGGTTGTTGGCGTGGTTTATGCTACTGGTGTTAGATGGATCAGGGTTGAGACTGTGCTAGCCCCCCCCCCCCCACACACAGTGAGGGGCGGCTGAGGCTGGGTCACTGTGGCAACGTGGGTTGTGCTGGTTGTTGGCGTGGTTGATGCTACTGGTGTTAGATGGATCAGGGTTGAGACTGTGCTAGCCCCCCCCCCCCACACACAGTGAGGCTGCGTCCCAAAGCTGCTAGTATAGACTAATGTTTGTAACTAACTAAAGTGGCCTCCTAAAGACTACCTACCTGAGCTTTGGACATCTGTACTAGAACACATTACGGCACTGCCTGCGTGACTAACATTCCTTATGTAAAGAAGGCTGAGAGACCTCCCAGTTGTTGTTACACTTTGACTACACTTTGGCTACACTTAGAGGTTATGGTTAGCTCAAGTTTATCTTAAGTGTTAGAACCTGATTTTTTACATTTGGAAGTAATAACATTAATTCAATTTGAACTCCAAATACGTTCAATTGTTCGCCATATTATTTGTATTACATTTAGTTGACATCTCTGGAACAGCTTTATTGCGGTTGTCGGCCATTGTTAGTCACTTGGAGCGATCAAGTCTACACTTTCGGCTCCTACCTCCTACAGACTAAATTTTCGACTACTTCAAGCTTTGGGCGTATACTTCTGACGTCACGTCCGCTAATTTAGTATACCTGTGAGTACACTTCGCAGCTTTGGGACACGGCTTGAGGTGCGGCTAAAGCTGGGTCACTGTGGCAACGTGGGTTGTGCTGGTCGTTGGCGTGGTTGATGCTACTGGTGTAAGATGGATCAGGGTTGAGACTGTGCTAGTAATGTCAAGTATTTCCATGTGTCTACCTTATCTAACTTCACTAATCACATGTAACTACTTTAAACAGTCATCAATCTCGGTCAAAGGCGGTGTTTACATGTTAACCGGACAATACACATGTAATGTCAAGTATTTCCATGAGGTACCTTGTTCAACTTCAGTCGTTACTGTCTAAGTAGTTCTGGTTCATAGTATACACTGCATAATGATATGATCTTATTTGCGTTGTCTTCGTGTGTGTCTTCTTTGCGTCGTGTCACTGTGTGTACGGTCGTGGCCGATTTCTCGATGCCATCCTAGTAATTCTACTCTATGGACAATGGAAAACCACGAATACCATGTTAGGATGGATGTTGTCTCGAAGGATTCATTCTGATAAGTTTAAACAAGTTCTAAATGTTCTTCGGTATGTTAATGTTCACATCATGTTCTGTCAAAATTATTTTCTATAACAGCTGTCAAAGTTCGTTTTGTTGTTTCGAAAAGTCAATGCACTCAGTTGATACACTTCCCAGTTTGATCGAAAGTCCACTATTATTTCCCTTCAACGTCCTTGATAGGAGTCCTCTCGCGATTCCCCTGGTGAGGTCTCGTCGAACTCCAGAACCGGGCGCGCTGTTAGCGGCAAATTTGTGAACTGCCATCTCGTAAATTTCCAATTACTTCTCAGATTTCAAAAACGAAAAGTCCTCTCAATTCTGAAAAGATTGAAAAGTGCTTACGTACAACAGCCAATACATCTAACTGTTTTCATAATAATCTTGGTAAATTATGTGTAATGAATAATATGAACTAAATCTACGCCCATATTGACCTAATTTGTCTGCCAAAATTATCTACCTTCATTTGTTCCTATGTTAAACAAAACGGAGTCCCGACTATCTCGGAACAACCACTTAAAACTAAATTCAACTATTATTTATTTCAATATAAATGTAAACTAGTACTTCCCTTCAATTTCCCATGTAGTAGACATCTTATGGAACACCCCTATGTCTAAAACTGTGACCGATTCTTCCTTCTATCATGGAAATTACATTTTTAATTAGGAGAAAATTTTTACGTGACTCTAAGACCCGGTTTACACAGTTTTATTATTATTATTATTATTATTATTATTATTATTATTATTATTATTATTATTATTATTATTATTATTATTATTATTACTTTTCATTATTCTTATTATTCTTATTATTATTGTTATAATTATTATTATTATTATTATTATTATTATTATTATTATTATTATTATTATTATTATTATTTTATTGAATGTATCACAATCATACAATCTCGGTCAAAACCGCTGTTAACATGTTATACGGACGTAATGTCAAGTATTTCCGTGTGTCTACCTTATTTAACTTCACTAATCACATGTTAATAGTTTAAACAGTCATCAATCTCGGTCAAAGCCGGTGTTTACATGTTATACGGACAATACAGATGTAATGTCAAGTATTTCCATGAGGTACCTTGTTCAACTTCAGTCGTTACTGTCTTATCAGTACTTGTTCATAGTATACACTGCATAATGATATGATCTTATTTGCTTTGTCTTCGTGTGTGTCTTTTAATTGCGTCGTGTTACTGTGTGTACGGTCGTGGCCGATTTCTCGATGCCATCCTAGTAATTCTACTCTATGGACAATGGAAAACCACGAAACCCATGTCAGGATGGATGTTGTCTCGAAGGATTCACCCTCATAAGTTTAAACTAGTTCTAAATGTTCTTCGGTATGTTAATGTTCACGTCATGTTCTGTCAAAATTATTTTCTATAACAGCTGTCAAAGTTCGTTTTGTTGTTTCGAAAAGTCAATGCACTCAGTCGATACACTTCCCAGTTTGATCGAAAGTCCACTATTATTTCCCTTCAACGTCCTTGATAGGAGTCCTCTCGCGATTCCACTGGTGAGGTCTCGTCGAACTCCAGAACCGCGCGCGCTGTTAGAGGCAAATTTGTGGACTGCCATCTCGTAAATTTCCAATTACTTCTCAGATTTCAAAGACGAAAAGTCCTCTCAATTCTGAAAAGATTGAAAAGTGCTTACGTACTACAGCTAATACATCTAACTGTATTCATATAATCTTGGTAAATTATGTGTTATGAATAATATGAACTAAATCTACGCCCACTGCCAAAATTACCTACCTTCATTTGTTCCTATGTTAAACAAAACGGAGTCCCGACTATCTCGGAACAACCACTTAAAACTAAATTAAACTATTATTTATTTGAATTTAAATGCAAACTAGTACTTCCCTTCAATTTCCGTCGTAGTAGACATCTTATGGAACACCCCTATGTCAAAAACTGGGACCGATTCTTCCTTCTATCATAGAAATTACATTTTAAAATAAGGAGCAAATTTTGACGTGACTCTTAGACCCGGTTCACACAGGTTATTATTATTATTATTATTATTATTATTATTATTATTATTATTATTATTATTATTATTATTTTTATTATTATTATTATTATTATTATTATTATTATTATTATTATTATTATTATTCTATTCTATTAATTCTATTTTATTAATTAGATTCTATTAATTTTGAATGTATTTACGGATATTTATCATTTGGGACTTCTAAGGATGTGACTTTATTAGGTATATACAGACCTCCGAATTATAATAAATTAGAATTTGTTAATGAATTAGAGTTAGTGTTAGATAGAATATCGGAGAGAAATGTATTGCTTATTGGTGACGTTAACTTAGATTTATTACAGGAGATTGATTTGTCTGTACAAAGTTACGAAAGTTTGATGGCAACTAGTGGATTTTATAGGTGTATAGATGGAGTAACGCGAGAGGAACATAGATTACATGTCTTAACCCGTTCCTGTATTGACCATATTTTTATCAGGAGCGATGCCCGTGATCTTAACTCCGCAATATTTACAACAAAAATATCAGACCACTTCATGGTACTGGTTGACATAATTTTTGATCGTAGAGTGTGCAACGAGGTACCTACCCGTAAATCCTGTTTAAATGAGCGTATTTTATATAATAAATTATTAAGTTGTGAGTGGCAAAATCTTCTTGACGAGAACGATTGTGAGATCCTTTATAACAGAATAGTTGTTTTTTTCTCAGAGTGCTATGAGCAAGCAACAATATCTGGCAATGGTAAAGGGCATAAAAAAAGGAAGTTAAAAAGTTGGATGACTCCTGAGATTCAGAGGCTGACTAAGGAAAGGGATGAATTGTTTAAAAGGTGGAAAAATTGTCGTGCTTCTTATAAACAACATTATCGTATTAGTTATGTTAATTTTAGAAATTACGTAACAAAATCGATCCAAAGAGCTAAAGTCAATTATTATAGAAATGTATTTGAAAGAGATAAAGGCGATATGAAGGCTACGTGGCAGTCAATTAATAATATCCTTGGTAAAAAGCAGAAACAATCTGTCGATGAGGTGATTAAGAGATACATAGGGACTAAAGAAAATATGGACATAATCGTTAATAATTTCGTTGAAACTTTTGTCAATGAAGTAAGTTCCATTCAACATGACTGTGACGTGTGTACATCTACACCTCATATTGCTGCATGTGAGGCACAGTCAATGTTCATGCCTGAGATCACGGTGAGGGAGGTTTACAATATCATTAGTAAATTTGATGAAAATAAGCAACCAGGATTGGATGGGATAAGAATTAAAGATCTTAAAGCTATAAATTATACAATTAGCCCAGTTATAACAAAATTAGTAAACCTTTCTATTGTAACGGGTAATATTCCATCTAAGTTAAAAGTCTCGGTGGTGCGGCCTGTTTATAAAAAAGGGGACCATTTTAACTATAGTAATTATAGACCTATTGCTCTGCTGCCTACGATTGAAAAGATAATGGAACGTTGCATTGCTGATAAATTAACAGCATATCTATCTAAGTATGGAATTATTAACCCATTACAATTTGGTTTTCAAAAAGCGAGAAGTACTACTGATCTGCTACTTGAATTTTCTGATCATGTAAATTCAAAGCTTGATGATAATATGCATGTTATGGTATTGTTCATTGATTTCACTAAGGCATTCGACACGTTAAATCATTCTAAATTAATTTCAGCCTTGCGTAACTGTGGAATCAGAGGACCACTTTTAAAATGGTTCATGAGCTATTTAGAAGACCGGCAAGTATTAGTTAGAGTTGGGGATAGATTCAGTAAACGGAAGTGGGTGATCTCGGGCGTGCCGCAAGGCTCTATTTTGGGACCAATCTTATACTTAATATACGTTAATAATATGTTTAAATGTGTTGTCCATTGTAAGATTTTCATGTACGCGGATGACACTGTATTGGTTATAGCGCACAGGGTGTTTAAAGTAGCAGAACAGTTATTACAACAAGATTTTATTAACATCCTTTGTTGGACTCACGATTTTAATTTGATCATTAATTCTAGTAAAACGAAAGTTATGCATCTGTGTTCACCCTACAATAAATTTAAATTAGTGCCTATTAATATCGTGTATCATTCATATGATTGCCTCCACGGATTTCAAAAAGGTCAAAACTGTATAGGTTGCCTTGAAAAAATTGAAATTGTTGAAACATATGTCTATTTAGGATTGACGATCGATAAATTTTTCACCTGGAAGTTCCATATTGAAAGCCTCTGTAGGAGGTTGCGTTCTGCAGCATTTCAACTTTTTAATTTAAAATATCTACTACCCTTTAGTATTTTGAAGACAGTTTACTGTGCAATAGTAGAATCGCTTTTGTTGTATGGTCTATTTTTATGGGGGCGTGCATCAAAATGCCATTTAAAATCTCTAATGGCATTGCAGAATCGAATTGTTAAATCTATAACACCCAATCAAAGCCTTTCTATTATACAGTGTTATCAACTTTCTGGTGTGCTCCCAATCTCGTTTTTACTTACTTTTAGATTGTTGCTTGCTTATTATTTCAATGATAAATATAAAGTTATAAATGATAGCAGTAGTGTGAATCTCCGACATAGAAATAGATATTTATTGCCCTCCTATATAAACTAGTACGGAATGAGAACTTTAAAATTTATAATCCCTTATGAATTCAACAAGTTGCCATCAAATTTAAGTGATTTAAATAGCCTTAGTTTAGTTAAGTTTGCATTAAAAGAGTGGATTTTGTTAAATTTAACGTTAGAGTAATTGGGTATTTGTATTGCGTGTTCCAACTAATTTATTCTGCATTTTTATTTATATTGTACCCATCTCATTTTTTTTCTCTTTATATATGTTTGTTTTTTCAGTTTTTTGTCGTTCAGTTGTTTTTTTGTATATTATTTGACTTTTTGGTTATCTGCCATTACGGTTTAATCATTTGTTGTATACTTTTCTTGTTTATGCCACAGATAAGCCCTTTCAAGGGCTTTGTGGATTTTATAAAGATGTTAAAATGTTGTGTGCTTTTGTTTATATGATAACTGTTATAATAAAAAAAAAAAAAAAAAATTATTATTATTATTATTATTATTATTATTATTCTTATTAATATTATTATTATTATTATTATTATTATTATTATTATTATTATTATTATTATTATTATTATTATTATTATTATTATTATTATTATTATTATTATTTATTATTTTATTGTTGCAGTACATATAAACTCGGTCAAAACCGGCATAAACATGTTGTACGGACACAAATGTCAAGTATTTCCATGTGTTTACCTTATTAAAATCTACTTAGAACTACTTAATATATCATTCTCCACATTATTTTTTTCAAACCGAACTGTGGATGCTGTGTACGGTCGTGGCCGATTTGTACTCATCCCAGCATTCGCTCTTTGTACGGTGGAAACCACGAAAACCACCATCGGGATGGAGAATTTCTTGGTCTTCATTCTTCTTAGTTCAAAAATTTTCGCACTATCCTACACGTGTATTATTATTATCATAATTATTATTTTTATTATTATTATTATTTTATTGATGCAATACTTACAAACTCGGTCAAAACCGGCATAAACATGTTGTACGGACACAAATGTCATGTATTTCCATGTGTTTACCTTATTAAAATCTACTTAGAACTACTTAATATATCATTGTCCACATTATTTTTTCCAAACCGAACTGTGGATGCTATGTACGGTCGTGGCCGATTTGTACTCATCCCAGCATTCCCTCTTTGTACGGTGGAAACCACGAAAACCACCATCGGGATGGAGAACTTCTTGAAGTCTTCATTCTTCTTAGTTCAAAGATTTTCGCACTATCCTACACGTGTTCAAAATAATTGCTTTTTGCATCTCGATGTATATGTTCGGTTGGAGACCAATTAGTTTAATACTGTCATGGAGTTTACGTGGAACAATGCCATTTGCTGATATAATTAACGGTATAACAGTTACATTATTCTGCTTTCATAACCTTTTTATTTCAATAGATAATTCCTTGTATCTGTTTACCTTTTCCCGCCAAGTTGTCTCTACATTGTGGCATAAAGGGACGGCAACATCAATTAAAATCGTTTCTTGTTTCTTCTTGTCAATAAATATAATATCCGGTCTATTGTGATGTATGGTTTGGTCTGTTATGACTGCCCGGTCGTAATATAATTTGTAGTCTTTACTATCTAATACCTTTTCAGGCTTGTATTTGTAATACGCAGTGGTTGTGTTTATAAGTTTATACTTCATGGCTAATTTTTGATGTACAATGTTTGCAACTTGGTTATGCCTATGAAGATAATCTGTTTGACAAAGCATTTTGCACCCAGATACGATATGTTCAATTGTTTCGCCGTTCATATTACATTTTCTACATTTATCTTCCACTGTGACGTCTTTCATTATGTATTTTTTGTAATTGTTAGTCTTGATTACTTTATCTTGAATAGCGATCATAAATTCCTCTGTTTCGCTGAAAATGTCCCCGGACGTTAACCATTTGTTCGATGCTACCCTATCGACCTTATCCTTAAGAAGTTCTTTATAATGTCTGCTATGTAACGTCTTTTCTGATATTCTGATCTCTTTTGCTGGGTCAGAATTTAGTTTTTGAAGCAAGTTTAAATTTCCGTCATTTAAATTGAGGGGAGAAAGCGACTTGTCTGCCGATACTATAGCTCTATGAAGTTGTGAATGTGAGCATTTTGTATAAAAGTACTTTCTTATAATTTCAATTTGTTTATAATATAAATTGTTTAAATCAATCAAGCCTCTTCCCCCTTTTTCTCTAGGTAGAGTCACTCGTTCTTTTGCTGACTTAGGGTGATGACTTCTGTATTTGGTGAATGTTGTGCGGGTGAGAATTTCTAGGGCATGTAGTTCTGTCTGTGTCCAGTTAATAATTCCAAATGAATATGTAAGTACCGGTATAGCATAAGTGTTAATTGCTTTGATCTTGTTTTTACCATTCAGTTTTGTTTTTAAAATGGATCCTATTCGTTTTTTGTATTATTATTATTATTATTATTGTTATTATTTTTATTTTTATTATTATTATTATTATTATTATTATTATTATTATTATTATTATTATTATTATTATTATTATTATTATTATTATTATTATTTTTATTATTATTATTATTATTATTATTATTAGTATTACTATTATTATTATAATTATTATGATTATTTCTATTAGGTTATTAACATTTTATTGTTGCAATTCAAAAAAACTCGGTCAAAAGCGGCGTAAACATGTTGTACGGATATAAATGTCATGTATTTCCATGTGCTTACCTTATTAAGCTCTACTATTAGAACTAATTAAATATATCATTGTCCATACTATTTTCCCAAACCGACTGCTGATGCTATGTACGGTCGTGGCCGATTAGTCTTCATCCCAGCATTCGCTCTTCGTATGGTGGAAACCACGAAAATCACCATCAGGATAGAGAACTTATTGAAATCTTCATTCTTCTTACTTCAAGAATCTTCGTACTATCCTCCATGTGTTCAAAGTTATTGCTTTTTGCATCTCTATGTATTCGTTCTTTTGGAGACGAATATTTCGCGGAACAATACCATTTGCAATGGTACAACAGTTACATTATTCTGCTTCCACAGCCCTTTTATATCAACGGATACTTCCTTATATCTTTTCTCGCTAAGTTGTCCCTACATTGTGACATAAAGGAACGGCAACATAAATTTAAATCGTTTCATGTTTCTTCTTGTCAATAAATATAATACCAGGTATATTGTGATTTATGGTTTCGTCTGTTATAACTGCCCGCCCGTATTATAATTTGTAACCTCTACTTTCTAATACCTTTTTAGGCTGTGTATTTTTTCATGTTGGCAATTTTATCAGTGAAAAGTAGGAGGTTGGTGGACATTTATACGGTTGTTTTAGAGGATTTTTATGGGCGCTGACATCTTGAAATTTGACGCCATTGAAGTGCTGCTGCAAATTAATTCCACACTATATAGAAGGCGGCTACCATTGTTACCAGTATTGTTTAATATTGTTGGTAAACATAACACGGCCAACTATATGACACGAAAAATCCTACCACGGTCTTCTTGATCTCCTAAAGCAGCACTTTAATGGCGACAAATAAAACAACCGTATAGTTAATTATAATTGAACGCGTAGGTTCTTCATTGTTCTCGGCTTTAGACAGTGGAAGAACGAGGCATACAGACTGCAAACAATAGACTGTTGATATGATAAAGCTGTTTCAACTGGAAATGTCAGAATTATCTCAACCTAGCAGTGAGGCAAATATGAGACGGGAGTTTTAGAACAATCGTTTGATAACATAATGTGCATACGACCTATTTATTAACACATTTTAGGCCATTCCACACATGTCTTGTTTGAAACAAACAATTCGATTATTAATGATCAGTTGTATAGATATGTTTTCAAGGTACTGACAAAATACGTTTGAAAACATGTCCCTATTTACGGGCGTACCGGCCGATTAGTATTACCATTTCCGTCCTAAAGTTACAAAGAAAACAATCGGCTTATTTTATTTTTTTATAAGACTTTAATCAAAAAGAAGTATCGTGACCCTCTGTCAAATATGTGTTTAATGTGCCGGCGTGTTGCACCCACACTTTGAAGTATTTATTAATTACTTATATGGTTAATATAGAAAATACTTATTTTATATGTGTTTGCATAATAGTGTACATCATTTCTGTGTATAACTCCGTTTACCAATTTGGGTTTGAGTACATGATTTGTGAGATGAACTTGAAGTAAAGTAAGCCGTTGCAAATGTTCAAAACTAGCTACTAGATCAGATGCGGCGCGAGAGTAATTTGCGAGACTGATGGCGCTCTGCAGTGCTTTGTGAAACCGTTACAATAATTGTAGCCTTAATTGGTTTTTTTTTTGGGGGGGGGGGGGGGGGGTTAGGGGCTGACGGCAGCGCAAAGTAGTGAGAAAACTTGTCCCACCTGGCTGTAAACAACGACAATACGAGACGTAAAGCCCAAATATTATCATGAACAGTAACAAAAGACCAAGTCTGTAAACCTTTCTGAGTCGCTTGATGTTTACATGTTAAGAATGTAAGATTACATCGAGGCGACCTGAAATCACAAGTTTTTCTCCTATCTCAATAACACTATACAACATTAAATGCCCACCAAACCCAAACATACATGTCGAGTCATTAGACGCTGACGCTTTTACGTAAGACGAATGAAAAAAGTCCCACCGATCAACAAAGCTTCGTCCGGCCTGCAGCGCAGGTTTCATTTTGTTTGTGAAGTCGACCGATACAGGTCCGATCGTGTGGCTGACAACGTCTCAATTCCACATCTGGTAACTCACTCTGATTTCCAAATGAGTGTCATCGACGTAGTCTGTGAATCATTGTGATTCGTTTTCTCACGGTGTGCCTGCTTACACTATATTAGTTATTAGTAGTTTAGATTAGTATTGTAATTAAAGGAATGGAAATAGTAAGAAGGCGGTGTAATTGGAATTGTATAAAGCATCAAGAAGACCGTGGAGTATTCAGATTAAGTTATAGGAATGGAAATAGTGAGAAGGCGGTGAAAAGACAGAATGGGGATTGTTGTAAAAGGGAAATGGAGGAGTGTTTTGTATCTCTAAAAAGAGGAAATAAAAGTAATATTACGCAGTATTTATAGAACAGTTATTTGTATATTAGACGACGCTACAATTGGGGGCTCGTCCAAAGCAGTATAAGGTAACGTTTAAACACAGTTTATTATTTGTAGCTTATAAAATCAGTTCCTAACCCCGGCGCATATGACACAATGGAGGGGTTTCTTCAAGAAGATTTGCTACCTCTGGACATTGTTCACAAGCTAATGGCTCTTCAAGCCGAGGGTACTGAGGTATACCATCACAGGCTGCGTGAGCTGTTGTCTCCCAAAGCTGAAGCAATTCCACTCCGTTTGCAAACACAGCCTACTACTATTGCCCACGCATCTCGTGAGCTGCCTGCCGCTTCTGGTACATCCTCAAGTCATGCCACAGGCTTGCGTCCTACGAGTACCTCGGGAAGTACTTCGGTCACACCACCTCCCATCCCGCCAAGACGACATTCGGTCGCGCCTAGTTCACACTCACTGCCCGTAGTTACATATTCGAATTTGCAGGCATCGATAACCATACCAGTCTCCGAGGCGCTAGGTCAGGCCAGTTCACAAGTCGTGCAAGAGCCCTTGTATTTTACTCCTGTACAACGCACTGCGCACGATTCCCCACTTCACCCCGACACATCCATAAATCCATTTCTTTCGCCATACCACCAACAGCAGCCGCAAAACCCTTCGCCCCATGGTCAGGGCCCGCTTCCTACATTCTTTGGCTGTGCGGACCCGAAAAGCGCAGAGGAATTCTTGTTGGACATAGAGCAATACGCTCGGGGACAGGGCGTACCACTCTCTTACATTGTTAGCCATGTTCTTCCAGCAGCGCTTGTTAGTGACGCTTTCCGCTGGTGGACTTTCGTGGGAGGATGCAACAGTTGGGAGGAATTCAAAGTTGCCCTTCACAATGAGTATGATAGGCCAGACTATCTGGCACGACTTAAGGCTGAACTAGAAATGCGAACCCAACATCCAGATGAACCCCTTTCTGCTTATGTGCGCACTATCTCCAGCTACTACGATCGTATTGGGTCCACGGTATCCGATGCAGAGAAAGTGGCGCGGGTAATGCGCCAGATGCACCCACAGTATTATCCCTTTCTTCAAGGACGCTCTTTTGCAAACCTGCGTGACCTCGCTGTGGTTGCACCTACAATCCAGGCTATTTTGTGGCGGCACAACAACTACCGACCTCCGCCTCCGCCCACAAATGCTGTGGCAGCTGATTTGGCATTTCATCTCCTACCTCGTCAGGCCAACAGAGTTCGTCTTCATCACGAGGATCTACTGACAGAAACGCTTGTTGGGTATGTGGTTCGTTTGATCATTTTAAACGAAACTGCCCTCGACGCCAGGGAAACGGGAAACTGTAGTTCGGGACATAGGGCCAGTTCAGGAGAACTACAGTACAAACAACGTGTTTATGGCTCTCGATACACCCAAACTGAAAAAGGAATGTGACCCAATTATTACATTGTTTAAAGGTCACCACACTTTTCAGGCATTACTGGACACGGGCTCAAGTTGTTCTTTGATTGGACCGTCGGCGTTATCAGCGGCACAAGGAATAGGTGCCAAGGTTGAACAATGCTCGATCTCTATCAGCATGGCATCTGGTAATGTCCGTAGTGAACTCGCTGTGTTTGTGCCTATTGTAATCGCCGATCGCTGGCACATATTGAAGTGTCTGTATTTACCCCACCTCTGTCGGGAGCTAATTCTTGGCCGGGACTTTCTTACTCAGTTTGATGTTACAGTGTCTATCAGAAGTGGTGGTTGGGCAATTGGTAACAGCACCCACTTTCATTCCATTAATGAATCCTGTCTTACAAGCACTTCTCTTCCTGCACGCGCGTCTGTACCACAAACTTGTCCCAATCTACTGGACTCATCTGCCATGGTTGATTGCCCGAAACGCATACAGCCAGCACAACATAACATTCTTCATAAATACTCTTGCCTCTTTTCGGATACACCCGATTTCACGGATCTAATCCAGCATCAAATCATCACAGACTTTCATCCACCAGTTCAATGTCGCCTTCGACCAGTCAATTATATGAAAAGAAACGTCATGGACGGCCTAGTCGACAAACAACTTGAACAGAAAATCATTCAACCATCATCAAGCTCTTGGACCAGTGCTCCGGTTATCGTGCCCAAGAAAACAAGAGGTTATAGATTGGCGGTTGACTACCGTCATCTTAATAAATGCAGCCAGGTTCCCAAATGGCCAATGCCACGTACAGACTGGATTTTGGCCCAGCTTGGTCCTGCACGCTACTTCTCGACAATCGACCTTTCTCAAGGTTTTTTCCAAATTGCGGTTGCACCTAAAGATCGCCACAAGACAGCCTTCTTATGTCACAGGGGCACTTTTGAGTTCCTGCGAATGCCATTTGGTTTAGCCGGGGCTCCGGCTTCGTTTCAGAAACTGATGGACAAGGTTCTTGCTGGTATATCTCATCGGTTCTGTCTGGCATTCTCAGACGACATTATTATTTATTCCAACTCATTGGAGGAACATCTGCAACATTTAGAGGAGGTGTTTGCTCGACTTGCCAAAGCAGGACTGACTGTAAACACAAGTAAACTCCAGCTCTTTCAAACCTCTATTAACTTCTTGGGGCACATTATCAAACAAGGATTGTACAGCCCAAATCCTTCAAAAGTTGCTGCAGTCAACGATTTTCCTACTACCCGCAAAGTGAAAGACCTGCAAAGTTTCCTTGGTTTAGTTGGTTACTATAGAACCTTCATACAAAACTTTTCTACGATTGCTAAGCCTCTTACATGTCTGCTAAGGAAAGATACTCCTTGGACATGGGACTTAACGCAGAAAAATGCGTTCATAGCTTTAAAAAATGCCCTCTCTTATGTCACAGATCTGGCTTTGCCGGACTTAAATCAACCTTTTGTGATTGAGACAGACGCGAGTGGCTTAGGTTAGGGTGCGGTTTTGCTCCAAGCCTCGGACCCCAACGTAACCAATAGTCCTCTCCGGCCAGTTGCCTTCATAAGTCTGACACTCAGTAAACATGAAGAGAATTACACGGTACAGGGGGGTGAGTCTCGAATTCCACGTGGAAACACAACTTTCGACGTTTTGATTCCATGCATGGAATGGCAATTCCGAATTGTCATAGTCTCGAGTTTTGTTTCCGACTATCGGAAGCGTTCATTGAAACTCACGTAGGATTCCGTCACTAGCGGCTAGGACCAGAATGTCTCGGCTTTTTAGCCAATTAGAAGCTTCGTTATAAAGAGGGGCGTGGTTTCGAGCCAGTCATTTGAAATGGAACAAATGTATCGATGTCAAAATTGCAAGGTAATTACTTCGTCTTCGACGCCTTATTATTACGTTAATTATCATTAGTTATTGCCGTTATTGCTGATGCACGTATTATACATGTCTAAATAACAACACAATACACTAGCATTACATGTTATTTATTAAACAAAGTAGTTTATTAATTAGAGAATTATACGTTCGTAAAAAGGCCCAAGATACTAGGCATACAAAACATGGTAGACAAAAACAAGATTAAAAACCCGAAATTTCATTTTAAGGAAAAAATATTTTATTCTTGTATATCGTTATAAAGAGGGGCGTGGTTTAGATTATAAGCGCGAAAAAAAAACGGATATGTCGGGAATCGAACCCGAGATTTATTAGTGCTGGGCGCGGACGCACTCGCTGAGCCACGGCTGCTGCTGAAAAATTGCAATCTTAATTGTAAACTCATTTGGCCGTTTCTAGGCCTAGGGCCCCAGGCCTATTAAAAAATAGAATATTTTCTTTTTAATAGTTTATTGTACTTCACTCATCCATAACTTAATTTAATTAATCACTTTTGACCTGAATATACCTAGGCAGTACGATATTTAAGCCCTATCTTTCTTCGATGCGTCCATTTTCCATGGAATACATGATGCTCTGACGTCACTTTCGTCAGTCGAATGTACTTCTGACAGCAAAATAGTAGAAGGAATCGAAATCATTTTCTTCAACGCGGAATAGGAATCGAAAGTACGTCGAGACTACCGATTGTCGAAAGTAAGCGTGGAAAGCAGTCATTCCATGGTCATTCCACGTGGAAAAAGCGTCGAGACTCACCCCCCAGGAGTGGGAATGTCTCGCTGTGGTGTGGGCGGTGGATAAATTCCGTCCATACATTGAAATGACAAGCTTTGATATTATTTGTGACCACGCTTCTCTGAGTTGGATGTTTTCTACAGAATTGGCCTCCAACAGAGTCAAAAGATGGGTGTTGCGTTTGCAGGGGTACGATTGTACGATCAAGTACCGCAGAGGAATAGCAAACGTTCCCGCTGATGCTCTCAGTAGGCACCTCATTGCAATACACCCGCCGTCTCACCTGGATTCAACAACGTGTGTGAATCAACTATTGCCGCTCTTCGTTGAAGCTCCTGATGCCGAAGTTACTTTTGAAGATCCTCCACAAGCAGTATGCGTTACAAACCTAGCGACCAGGTATATCTTACTATCTTTGCTAGCGACCATCTCAATTGACACCCTCACAGACATGCCTAAACTAGCAGCGGAACAGCTACAGGACGAACAGTTACGGGAGATACATCGGGTGGTTACGAGGAACCAAAGCTCTACTACGGTAACGTGTTCGAGGCAGACGAAGGATCTTGCTAGCGAAACCGAGATAGATGCAGATGGTGTTATGTGGCAAGTAAGCCAGCTGTCGCCTCCCCGCGTTTGGTTGCCACAACACCTGCGTCAAATTGTCTTGGCTGCAACTCACTCACATCCTTTAAGCGGTCACCTCGGATTTTTCAAGACATTACATCGCACCCAAGAACGCTACACGTGGCTAGGGATGAGACATGATATTCTAACGTATGTCCGCTCCTGTCAAACTTGTCAGCGAATAAAACCAAGGTCACAAAAACAGTTCGGATACATGGAGGTTTCGCCTGCGGTCAGACCGTTTGCAGAGCTAAGCATCGATCTAGTAGGGCCCCTACCACGTTCGCGAAACAATTTCCTATACATCTTGGTCGTCATCGACAAGTTCACGAGGTACCCGGAAATTTTTCCTTTACGTTCCCCGACTACTAAGCAAATAACATCCAAACAAGAAGAACTGTTCTGTCGTCATGGATTCCGTGATGCCATTTCGAGCGATAACGGCAAACAATTTGTCAGTGCCATCTGGAAAAGCACGATGGCATTGTTTGGCATTTCTGATCGCCATACTGTTCCTTACAGGTCTTTTGGGCAACAGGTGGAGAGGCATAATGGTACCCTAAAAACAAGCATTCGAGCCTACTGCGATCACCACCGAGATTGGGATCGTCATCTTCATGCTTTAGCGTTTGCATTAAGAACCGCAGTAAGTGAGGTAACTGGGTACTCTCCTGCTACGCTAACCTACGGCAGAGACCTGCACGCACCCTGGGATCGCAGGGACCCTCTCGACGAGGATTCATCAGCCGTCCAAGTTCATGAATATGCCGTGGACCTCAAACATCGATTAACAGACGCATGGCACTGGGCGAGGACTCGTGCAAGCGCGGCTCAAGCTAAGTCTAAACGAAACTATGATGTCCGTCGTCAACCAAACCCCTTTGTTGTTGGTGATCTAGTTTTGCGGGACGCTCACGTTCTCAGTGATGCAGCGATGGCAGTGTCTGCTGGTTTAGCTCCACGCCACTCCGGACCTTATCAAATCACTCGACACATTGCCACTAACTCTTTTGAGTTAGTCGATCCTAAGTCTGGCAAATGTATGGGAAGAGCGAATGCTGACCAGCTTAAGAAATGGGTATCGAGTCCTTCTTGGGCTACAAAGGTGGATGATCAGCAACGCCGAGTTTTACGCCCGAGGAAGTCCAAGTTTACGGTTCACGACTAAGGGGGGGGAGAATGTCACGGTGTGCCTGCTTACACTATATTAGTTATTAGTAGTTTAGATTAGTATTGTAATTAAAGGAATGGAAATAGTAAGAAGGCGGTGTAATTGGAATTGTATAAAGCATCAAGAAGACCGTGGAGTATTCAGATTAATATATAGGAATGGAAATAGTGAGAAGGCGGTGAAAAGACAGAATGGGGATTGTTGTAAAAGGGAAATGGAGGAGTGTTTTGTATCTCTAAAAAGAGTAAATAAAAGTAATATTACGCAGTATTTATAGAACAGTTATTTGTATATTAGACGACGCTACAGTTTGAATGTTGTTCTTGTCGATTCTGATATATGCGAGGTTTGTATGATGATGGAAACAGCTTGTAATCGCCCGTCTGCTGACGGCATGCGCGATACCGAGACCACATACAAGGCTTCAAAACGACTGAATTTATTGTAGGAAGACGATTGAATTTGGTACCAAATTCTGTATTAAACTGTCATCTTTCATATTATAGAAACAGATATCAGCTGTAGATAAACAGTTTTGTTTCTATCATCATAAGAACCTCGCATATAAGAGAATCGTCAAGAACAACCACGCAAAACAATCACAATGATTTCACAGATTACGTAGATGTAACTGATGTGGAAATCGGAGTCTAATTGAGTGGGTTACGAAAACAAGACGTAGAAGTGAGACGTGTTTTTTTTTACATTTTATTTAACATTGATTTTTTTTTTATTTTATTTATTTTTATTTTTTTTATTTTGATTTTACAGGCGCGGACTGGCTAGGGATGCCGGAATGCGATCGCATCCCGGGCCCCTGGGCAAATCCGGGCCATTTGGCAGTCCGAGCCCCCGGGCGGCCACCAGAAAGCTCCTATGATGTAAAAACTTCTCTGTGTATTGCTAAAAAAATCTTAACCCCACTCTATAAGTATTGTTTTGAAATTATAATTTAATTTAATGTAATATTTATTGTAAATAAATTAAGCGAGCGAAGCGAGCGTCTCCATTAGACCTTAATGGCACTTCGTTCTGTGTTTTTTTTTTTTTTTTTTATCTCTGTCGATAGCGGTCGAACGGAAAGTCCGGTCAACTTGAAATTTGGACCATCCTCAAGCCTTGATGTGGATTGAAGGTGTATAGTTTTAAGTCAAATCGTTTGAAAAGTAACAAAGTTACACTATAGTTACTGCAAAATATTTTTCTGAAACAAAATAGTGGCAAAATGTGAGATAGCCATATTTTTTTACAGACTTTTCCGGTCACGAATATGTTAATTTTATGGCAATCTGATAAATATTGGCAAAGTTACACAATAGTTACTCGAAAATATTTTTCTGAAACACAGTAACGGCAAAATGTGAGGTGGCTATCTGATAGTACATTTTTGCCTGGTCACGAATATACTAACTTAAAAGTAATCTGATACGTATTAGAGGCAGAAATTACATTTCTATTGCTGTCAAGAGTCGCGATCGAGACGCGGTGCCGAGTGGATCGCATAAGGTTAGCTCTCCGTGCTCGCGAAGTTTCAGTTTCATGTTCCCTGAATAGTTACGCTACCAGGGCCAGTGCAACGAGTGTAACACCCACCACACCCACCTCGGTGGGGTGGTGAAACCACATGTGATACGGGCTAATTACCAGCTCATATAAGTGACGTCAGTGCTTGAACAAATAACAGGTAATGTCAGTTCCGAATAAAAACGTTGACTTAGAAATGCAAATCGGGGATACCCCAAACCCCCAATTGGGGACTTTGTCCAAAAATGTGCCCCAGTCGTCCCCTCAGGACAAGGGTAACAGTAGGGCAATGACTCCCAGGACACTAGATGCGACGGGAGCATTGACCACTAAATTAACAGGTAACGCAAACCTAACAGTAACACTCCCTTTTAGTGACCAAGACCCCTGGTCCCGGGTACAAACCAGGTCAGAGAGCATTGCTAAACGGGCACGAACCCAGGACCATGTCAATCAAGAGCGCCAGTGCGCCGACGCAAACCGCCCTACTGCGGATCAGACATAACAAGCCGCGGGAACGTATGAGCAATCACAACAACAGCAGGCAGCTCAGCGTGCGGTAAACAACGTAAGGTCGCAACGCAACACGTCAGACCGGCCCAAATCCAGGGACCCAAGGTTACAACCTCAGACATCGATACCATTGTACAACTCATACGACGTACTTTCCGACGCCGACGATGACGGAGACATCGCCACACAAGAAAAAGAATCCAGCCGCGACAACAGCATGGAAGGTGTTGAAGCCACGCCCCCAAAAAAAGAAATTCGTCCACCACCCACAGTGGTCTATCATTTTGGTGAGTACCGCACGCTATTGCAGTGTATCGAGCCCCTGTGTAAAGATGATTTTACTATTACCCCAGGCCAAGCCTCCTACAAAATACGCCCCACGACCATGGCGGACTATAGCGCAGTCATGGGAGAGCTGCGAGCCAGGGACTGCCAGTTTCACACCTTTTCTACCAATAAACTAACCACCAACAATCATGTTATCCGGGGCCCACCAGCCTCGATGACGCCTGATGAACTGAAAGAAGACCTTATTCGGGATGGATATGAAGTCACAGCTTTGATGCAATTGACAAAACCTGGCCTACAACCGGGCGAGCGCATTCGCATGCCGCTATTTGCGATCACAACGCTGGCGGGAAACAGCGCGAGTGAGCGTGCGCGTAACATCAACGAAATAGAACGCATAGGCTACATAAAAGTAAGGGTGGAACACTACAGAGGACCAAAGCTCCCTCAAATGTGCTTCAACTGTCAGAGATTTGGCCAGGCGGCCATATTTTGTGGCCACCCCCCCAGGTGCTTTAAGTGCGCAGGTGCGCACAACGGTCAGGCATGCCTGAAGCCCAACACTACTCCCGCGCTGTGCGCAAACTGTGACGGACCCCATCCATCATGCTCCAGGAAGTGCGAGGTCTACAAACAGGCAATCGCACGTCACCGAAACTTTACCGAAGCGCACAAAAAACTGAACAGAAATAGCGAAGAAACACGAAACGGGCGATACAACGGTCAACAATCTGGGGCGATGAACCAGGCGCCCCCTCCCCCACCCCAACTGCGCAGTTACGCTCAGGTTGTCACAGATGAAGCTTCGCCAGGAGCGCAAGTAGCCCACCCAATGAGCTCTCATATCAGACTGCAACAACAACAATCGCAACAACAACAATATCAACAGCAACAAACAACAATATCAACCGCAATATCAGCAACAAACACGACAACAATAAACAACAACAACAATTTCGACCGCAACAACAGCATCACGGGCCGCCACAGGGGGACAACCACATGAAGGAAGGAATATAGTAGTGGAGATGGCTTCCGCTCCGTTGGCCGAAGCCTAGTTCGCTACTCGCTTGCCGTATCGCCGCCATATTGAGGAGACCAAAACATTGCGATGACAGGAGTTGTTAAGGCAGCGGTAGAACCTGTCTTGATAATAAATGTTTACGAAGTGTTTGTTTAAGTTGTACAAAAATATAGTAATAATAATATAATAGGTTTGTCCAGTGGTTAGCATCCCTGCTTCTCATTTATAATCATGTTAAATATATACCTGTGTGCATTTTTGTGTATAGCCTCTCACTCTTATAACCAAGTTAGAATAATTATACCATTATGTACATTTCATTGTAGGTCTATAGCGGGTCCTTTTTATTGATATTATTTATATTTTGTATTATTTACTTTGATATTAATATTTATACCATGTACAGGTCTCACAGTGAATAAAAATCTTATCTTATCTTCATGATTTCATCTTATCTTCAACATTTATTCCTATCATCTATTCTGACATTGTTATGCCTCTAGGCTTACATTGTCAGTTGCAGTAATTATTGTATTGCAACCGGGCCTAAAACGAGTAGAAATTATTTACAAAAAAGGAGTCTTCTTGTAGGGTTAATGATGAAAATGTAGGGCCGGGTCCTTTTATGCCGTTGCAGTCCCTGATGAAGAATGAAGTAGGCCCTAGGTACAGGCCTAGGCCTGTCTCGAGCAGCATTTATTGGTGGTAGGCCTAGTAGGTAGGCCTAACTAGTACCAATAGCAATAGTATCGTTGAGTGAGAAATCCGGTAGTGTTGTATTGGATATGATAGGTCAAGGAAAATAGAATTGAATGTAGAACACATAAACATTAATAAGGCATGGCTAGGCAGTGACATCTTGAACTGCAAGAGGTACAGAAATAAATGCTGCTATTGAGCTAAGTATTTTTCACGGTCTAGGCCTCGGCCTACGTGACTTCCATAAGTTACTTGCTTTCTTATATTAGTAGATCTAATTGTTTATTGATAGGTTCTAATTCTATTTGTGCTTGTATTATATTATAACGTGACAAGCAAGTGGCCGTAGATTCAGGTTAGCCTCATACACAGGCTTTACTAACACATCAATTATTGTACTATATTTTACCTAGTTACGTGAACATTTGTAATGCAAGTTAAGACTAATCTGGCACAGGAACCGAAAATGAACGCAGGATGCAACTTATCTACGACATTTACAACGGGAAAAGCAGAACCAATTCCATTGACAGCTACAGACATTGCAATGTTTTGGTCTCCTCAATATGGCGGTGCGCGCTAGTTCGCCAGTCAAACTGGCCTTCACAGCCGTCTGTTGAATGGATAGGCCAAGCCATCTCCACTACTATATTCCTTCCTTCATGGACAACCAACAATCGTACGAATCTCCATGGCACACAGTAGTACAAATAGCGCGGGCAATTACACGCCACTGTCCCAACAACCCAGTCATTAGACACATGGCAGGACTACTCGAGGTATTTGCGACCGAACAAACTCAAAACCAAAATGGCGTGTAGACCAAACGCATTACGTATCTGCGCCTGGAATGCCAACGTTGGTATTCGAACTAAAACCCCCGAGCTGTTAGACTTCCTGCGAACTAAACGAATACCGATACGTTTGCTTTCGGAAACTGCACCTAAAGCACACTGATAAATGGTCAGTGCCAAACTACACCGTCCATCGTACGGATAGACCTCAACCTACGCCACTGTCACGCAACAATCCAGGTGGAGGCACCGCCATCTTGGTGCACAACTCAGTCCGTCACTGCGCTGATGTAGTTGAGGGACTACTGGGAATCGAAGCCACGGCCATTATGGTGCACACCACATACGGTAAAATCAAAATTATCTCGGTATACCACCCACCTAGAAATCATCTTTGTGATAGTGACCTAGATAAGCTACTACCACATGGGCGCAAGGTCATAGTCGCAGGGGACCTAAACGCCAAACACGAGGCGTGGCACTCATCTGTTATGAGCATAAGAGGTCAGGATCTATATAACCATGCGGCCAAGCATGATTACGTTGTACTAGGGCCCTGTGAACCCACCTTTTACAATCATAATATAAACCACCAAGCAGATGTTCTTGATGTAGCCATGCATACTAGCTGACATCAACGCGGACTATGACGTCACAGTTGTTGATGCGTTGGTATCTGATCACAATCCACTTGTCATCACAGTAGGACACTGCCTGAATAAAAACATGCCCAAGCAAGTGAAGGCTTACGAAAGAGCAAATTGGGTCGCATTTCGCTCCATAGTGAGCGCACTGTTGCCAAACGAGCCACCCGCGATACCGCATGCAGCGGCCGTAGATGACGCCGTCGCAACCCTCACCAGAGCGATCCAGACTGGCATTGACAAGGCCATACCGACAGTGACGCTGACCGAGAAGTCATACCTGGACATACCGACCCGCATACGACGCTCTATCGCGTACAAGAACACCATAAAAAGGCAGTACCAGCGAACCCGGGACCCCAGACTCAAGACACAACTCAACCGAGCGGTGAAGCAGATTCATTATGACATTGCGACTCTGCGAAACGAGAGATGGGACAAAAAACTTGCCCAGCTTCGTCTTCACGATAACTCACTGTGGCGTATGACTCGAGCACTGCGCAGCAACGTCAGAATAGACCCTCCTCTTAACACCTCCAGCGGAGTGGCAGTAACGGCGCGCGAGAAGGCGGAGGCGATAGCAGACTCCCTGGAGCAGGCGTTCACACCAAATCCACCAGCTCCAGATTCGGCAAACATTGAAGAGGAAGTCATGCAGTTTCGGTGGACGCCGGAATTAGTGACGCCACCTGCCCTGTTGAAACACTCGTCACTCGCGGAACTCGCGACTATAGTACGCGCACTCCCGGCCAATAAGGCCCCCGGCCTTGATGGGATTACCGCCAGGGCAGTGAAGGCTCTGCCGAACAGTGCGGCAGAATACTACCTGCAAATAATTAACGCCTCCATAACCTTGGCGTACTACCCGGGTAAATGGAAGATGGCGAAAATAGTTTCTTTCCCCAAACCAGGCAAACCAGTCAGGTCTACGACCAGCTACAGGCCGATCAGTTTGCTATCTGTGCTGTCTAAAGTCTACGAACGCATCCTACTCACCAGAATGCAGCAGCACATGGACGACGTTGAGCCACTCCCATTGGAGCAATTTGGATTCCGAGCCGCCCACTCCGCCCCACAACAAGTGGCGCGCGTGGTTCAAATAATCACGTTGAACAGAGACTTCTTCGAACGCAGCACAGCGGGCATATTCCTTGACGTTGCCAAGGCTTTTGACAAGGTCTGGCACGCAGGGCTCATATGGAAACTACGCCAACTCAATTTCCCAGAATATCTTGTGAGACTCTCTGCATCATACCTGGAGGGACGCAAGTTCACGGCCGTGTGGGGGTCGGATACATCAACCCCCCGCCCAATCGCGGCAGGCGTGCCACAAGGCTTCTGCCTGGGTCCTATCTATTACAATATTTATACCCATGACTTACCCAGACCACCAGCTACGATTCACATTGCGGGATATGCAGACGACTTTGCAATTCTCATCAGAGGGCGCTCTAATGCCAGCATAGTGGCGCGGGCTCAGCCATACTTGAACAAAGTTACAGCCTACTACGCGAGATGGAGGACACACCTCAACGTGTCTAAGACCGTAGCGGTCATGTTCAAATCAAATAGGGCAGAAATGCCAGCATTACATCTCAACCATGCCCAGGTTCCATGGCATAACAAGGCTGACTACCTCGGTACGATCCTGGATAGGATGCTCAGCTTCCGGCTAAACACCACAGCCAGGGTAGCCAAGGCCGCCGCAGCTCACGCACGGCTCTGCTCAAGTCGACCTACCTCAGACGGGACTTACGGCTGCTTCTATATAAAGCGATCATCTGGCCAACGCTAACGTATGCTGCACCAGCCTGGGTCCACATGGCCAGCACGACAGTCAACAGGTTGCAAGTCTTACAGAATAAATCCCTACGGACCATAGCAGGGGCCCCTCCCAGGACGCGTATCAAAGACCTCCACGACTTCCTCGACGTACCGTACGTTGAGGACCAACTGACCGCCATGGCGGACAGGTTCTACAGCTTAGCCACAGTCTCAAAAAACCCGCTAATACGCTCGTTACACCCAAACAGACTATTGAGAAGGGAGCTCAAACGAAGACACCGAACCCTGGATGCGGGAACCACCCAGCAGCCAGCCAAGAATCACCATAGCCCGCGCCATTGGGACCCGGACGTCGAACCACCCGACAAGAGACCCAGACTAACCTGACGCGTCCACGCTGAACGTGGATTGCAACCAGCTCGTCCATCTCGTCTAACGTGACGGAAACGCAGGAAGCCTAACCACGAGGAACCAAGAATATCACGGTAAAGACAATTAACACAGCCGTGAATATTGACCTTGCCGGTCAAAACCGGCACATGAAAGGGTAGCTCGTAGTTAGCTGAAAACAGCCCGAAACAGAAGAGAACGAATTGCTGTCAATAAGTGTTAGTAACGGTGGCGGACCGCGGCGAAAAAAATAGACAAGATGACAACGAAAAATCTTAGCAACCTACACTGCACAACGTTCAACAATGTCGGGAAATATAATAGCTATGGAAATTAGAAAAATGTTTGCAATACGCATTCTTGTATTGTTGTTAATTGTTGTTTTTATTAGCTTTGAAAACTTTTCGCCAGAAAGTTCGTAGATATGGACACGCTCGCTTATCAACGCGTCAAACAGAGAGTTTTCCTAGTTTTGCTACTGGTAGGGTGGCCTCGGTTAATCGCGCCCTAAAATTTCATTTTAGGCCATAAAATTCAATGCAACCCCCTAAAAAATTTCACGGCTTTGGCGTATTTGCCTCCGGCGGCTGGGGCTTCGCCCTAGACCCCAGCTGCGCCACGCCACCTCGTGCGGGCCCCCCCGAAACCCAGCATCCCGGGCCTTTTTATCCCAGTCCGCCCCTGCGGGACTTCAGCCACACGATCGAACCCGTATCGAACTACGTCACAGACAAAACGAAGGCCAAACGAAGCTTCGTTGAGCGGTGGGACTTTTTCAACGTAAAAGCGTCAACATCAGCTATTGACTGAACATGTATGTTTGGGTTAAGTGGGCATTACAAAACAAATAAGCTGGTTGTAGTTTTCTAAGAAGTACAGCTCGGTATTAAAAAATTCAATAACTGTTTATGCAAATAGCTTCAGGGTAATCGTTTGACATTTATTTTTCCAGTGTTTCAACCATAACAACCTAAAGTATTTCAAATGAGTGTGGCACGTCACTAGTAATCTTTGCTGTTACAATTTTCCATTCGTATATCTTATAACAGTCACAGTTATATTTTTATTTTGGGTCGTGAAGATTTATAATTTATAATTTTTCTGTTTTTAACGCATCAAAAACCGATGAAATTTTTAAATTAGTGAAACATCCTAATTTTCGATACATAGGTGAAGGTCCTATAACAGTCAGGAGGGAAATCGCTACCATTAAGATTTCGCTAAACTTTTCACACTTTTAACAATTCAAGTTTGGTACTTATAAAATGAGCAACGTGTCCACGTTTTCTCAACTTCTGTTGGAGAAAAGCTAATTATGGGATTGGAACCAGAGGTCCTTAAGAATACGACCCAATAATCTGAGGCAATAATCGAATAAACTTTCTAGATAGAAAGTGCTCTGAGTGAAAGTTAAAAGCACTAATATGCAGGGTGCAGCGGTTGGACCTCAAAAGCAGCTGTTTGGGCCGTAAAACCATCTGAAACTACGCACCGTACAAATGAGTGCATGCTATGAATATTCGTTCTACAATTTCTCGCTAGAAAAATATTTTTTTATTGTCCCACGTTATTGGAGCGTATTCTGAAGGACCTCTTTTTTCTTCTCGATCATTAGTTTATCGCCATTTGATGTTGAAAAAACAAACACACTGTTCATTTTTACATATGATGCGTGAATCGTTATAACAAGTTAACTACTGGGTCTATCATTTTGAAATGAAAGTGAAAAACTGAAAATTACCCCTTGTATGTGAACTAAATTTGCTTTCTCATAGGTTATATTTAAAAATGAACATTATAACAGCTAGAACGAGACAAGTTTTGTACGTTATGCGCGTGAATTCGTAATGGTACGTTTACAGCTACGCGTTGCGAGCGACGCGTAGCTGTAAACGTAGCATAAGTGTAAGCAAGGACTATGAATATTGTAGATGCTTGGTGGGCGGAGACCAGAGAAACGGTCGCTCAAGTTCGGGTCTGATCGGCACTACCCGTAGCGTTTATGGGCGAGATCTGTCGCGCGTCACGTGACCTCACCAGTTCCAGTTCACCTCATGCGGTGGTGGTGCGATGGTCGAAGAGTCTCGCCTACAACAGCGACCACTGCTCGGAAATACATTCGCATCCCTGTCGCCTTGCGTTTTGTAACTGTACGGAACTAAAAATATTCACGGAGATATCCCTCACTTTATCAAGCAATGATTATGCTAGTCGTTCTTCCTGCATCTACATTACATTCAATTTCTCAATAATATTAGTCCGTTAGGTGGCATATAACCCCCCCCTCCCCCCCCCCTGGCGCAAATTTTTAGAATAGCAGTTTTGTAGAGAAAAAAACGAGGAACAATAATCCACCTGTTTGCCACGTGACAGCTGGGGCGTTTGGCCTCCAGGGATGTCCAAAGTTGAGGTAATTTTACTAATAAGATCTCAAAGTTTGGTCACGTTTCTGGAAATTATGTCTGTTGAAATTGCAAAAATCAATACATATATTTCCCCTTACTAATAATTGAATAAACTAACGTCAATAATTAAGGGTTGTCCAACAATTATAGTTATATTGACTCTACTTTAGATACACCATTCACTATGGTTAATCCGTAAAGTGGCACCTGCAACTAATGTGACTACTTGCTTTCTTAAAGAAACACCTATGATTTTACATTGTTTCCTTGATTGCTTGTTGGTATCTGGGGCGTTTTCATTGTAGGGGTGTCCATCATCATAAATATAAATATAATTGTATTTTTTTTGTTTAGTGGGTAATCCCTAAAGATGATAATTTTTGCACTACCAAACTTCATATACTATGTGCAAACAATCAATATTTATATGTTGGTATTATTATGAACAGGGTTGTCCAAAATCAACAATGTGCCGATACCACTTATGGTGGCATTCCTCCAAATACACACACATTTTGTTCTTAACATTACTTAAGTTAAAGCTGAGTAAAATTTATAAATATTGTTATTCCGTAGAATAAACATATTTACATTACTGTACAAAGTTCATTTGAGTTGATAAAAGCAATCATTGTATTCTTTTTAACATTTATCCAAAACCAAATGTGATATAATAGCATAGTATTAGCCGATGTCCAGAAGAGATCGCGGACTCCACTTGACATTTGTCAAGGAAATACAGCAATCTATAATGTGAATAGCCTGTTTCGTGGAAATCTTAAAATTTATCAAAACAGCTAGGCCTCAATAACAATTAAAATGCCAAATTTACCCTGCCTATACAAGCCGTGATTCGATAAAAATGCTGTAAGAATGAGAAGAGCTCAAGCAAAGAAATATTGCATAACTGGGTGACTGACGAACTTCATCGAGTTTGGAAATAATTTCTTTCAAATTCTAACAAAATACAAATAGTACAATCAATCTTATCGCAGTGGAGAAGTGAGCTATTTGCAGACTAACTATTGCATAGACGATTGTTTTGTGGTATGTGAAGACACGTGTGCACTGTTATGACTAGTGTAGGTGGCCGCCCAGGCATTACAAACCCCGTGGACGATCTACAGTAAACAGAAGAAGAGGTCAATACAAAAAACTTGCTGCATTGTCAGTATGCTCTAAACATTTCTGAACAACCACGTGTTCTCGTTATCAGAAGTCCGGACACAGGTGTGAATTTTTACTTTTGGTGATGTCCACGACCACAGTCAATAATTTTATTTTATTTTATATAGGTTCTGGAAACAAACGAAGACTAGTTGACGTAAATCAAGTGGGAAATATAATTGGGGTGGAAATGTCTAATGCTCTTCCTGCTTTCCATGCATTCAGTGGGTGTTATAGTACAAGCGCATTAATTGTTCACCGAGGGAAACTGGCTCCACTGAAGGTTCTTGAAAACCACATAATATCTGGGTGCGTTTACGTCTTTGGAAACATCGATGAGGAACTATGAAACACTAGACAAATTTGTGTTTGATATATTAGCATCATTAGACAAACCATTTAACGTAAATAACTTCACTTCATCTGTAAATTGCGCCAAACTACAACGGCTCAGACTTCAGCCTCTCTTCTCCTTGTAGATCGTCTTTAGGACAGCCCATAAAACGAGCTAATTAGTCACTTGTTTGGAATCGGGCAATGGAAGCTAAACCAGATATCCCTGGACCTAATTCTAATGTCTTGAGTAAACGTGAACTGAGGGTTGCATTATGCCACAAGTATTTGTAGGTCTGCTGAGTGAGAACACCAATAATGATGATGCTGGCGATGATGATGCCGAAGAAGAAGTAGATGAGCTCAGTAAAGTTGACGATTACCAAGAAATGGATTTGTACTTTGACGAAGACGATTAGCTAGAGGGAGAGAGAGAGGAACGAAGGAACAGATTCCAATAAAACAATGAGCAATAACATATAAATTACACAAAACTGAACACACTTCATTCCTACCTTCACAGCAAACTTTCCGTACACAACAAACACCCGGCGTTAGTTAAACCGTTTCCCTTGATTTTCAATCGGAATTCCGTATTAATTTAATTTTGGCTTCCTTATGCTTTTGGTTAGACAATATGAAAGTACCTAAAGCAACATTGTGTAAGTTTGCAAACCAATTCCATGATTATTCGTCTATTTACAGATATCCCAGTAATTCTCCACTCTTAGAAAAACTACAAAACTTCGTCCATTTTAGGAGATCGTCGCTTAAAATGTAGAAAGTGATGGTTTATTTATTGCCGTGTAAATTGAAGTTTATTTGTATTGAATTTTTGGACAACCCTATCTAAAAAATAAAATAGTTCTGTTTTGTATTTTATTTCGACTCGATGATAACAAAACTCTGACAGCATTTTTCCATCGAGTAATATAATTAGGCAATTAATTAATTAAAACATTAAATTATGGACACCCCTGACTATGTTAATGTTATGGATTAAATATATGCTTATTAATAAGGGGGTTTACTGATTTTGGTACCATGCATACATATATTTCGTCTTCTTACATTGTTCTCATATTGATACTAATAATAAATCCTGCATTTTGGGCACCCCTTTAAAAAAATTCTTCATAAGCTGTTTTTCATAAGTTGTATGAATCATTATACTACTATATGGATCTTTTTCCAATCAGGATGTGCCAAAAATTGCATGTAACAGTTGTATACAGTGGTAAAAATGTTTATATTTTTATTTGGACACCCCTTAATGAATTATCTTCGTTTTTTGTACTAAAAATAAGAAAATACTACTATACATCACTTTATGAAAGAATATTTACAAATTCACAAACACTTTGAGAATAGTGACACATTCAAATTTTGAAAATCTCAACTTTGGACACCCCTGGAGGCCAAACGCCCCAGCTGTCACGTGGCAAACAAGTGAATTATGAATTCTTATTTTTTTCTCTATCGAACTGCTATAGTAAAAATTTGCGCCAGGGGGGGGGGGGAGGGTCGCTTCCTTAGCACCTAATGGACTAATTGTTCACAGAATAGTTATGATAGCCTATGACATCAAGTGCCCACTACGAGAAATACATGTAAATAATACTATTCGAAGTAAGGTGAACTAAGACAATACAGGTTACAATAATAGTAATCAATCATTAGTAGGCCTACTAAGATGAGCTTGCAAAAATTAAAAATACACTTTTGAATATAGGCGTACAAGAATAAATACCTATAGGCCTACCAATGATTGAACAGTACAATCATAAGGGCAAATAAACCCAACTAATAAGCAAAGTTGCGTGGTTTTTCAAATTCACAGAATTTAAACAGTGTTTGTGCAAATCAATACCGGTACTTATGATAATACTACTGTACTTCTATACTTAATATTATGTTTATCCAACAGACAGCAATAAACTAGATAGCGCGTCTACGCACCTTCGTTCTTATCACGTCAACACAAATGCACCAGCAAAATAGCATTGAGTTTATTAGTGTAGTAATTAAAAAGAAATAGTGTATACAGTAATTAACTCAATGGTAATAGCAACTGCTCGGAAATACTCGCACCATGCGGTTTGTAACTTGATGTAACTTCAAAAATATTCATGACAGTCCTTCTCCAGTGGCGTAGGAATAGCCCGGGGGCCCGTGGGACCCGGTTTCAAGACTGGCTTGAGTTGGAAACCTATCATTGTTTATAAGCTTCTATAAAATACGAAATTCATACTAACAACTATTAAAGTCGATCGATGATAACTGTACATGTAATATAAATCATTCAAATTGTATGTAATGCAAGTTGAGATTAAGCTTGTGGTTATTGTAGAAAAAAATATGCACCTACCGCTATTAGTTTTTTATTTATTGAGTGTTGAAATGCGTTGGAATTCCCTATGTTATACATTGTAACTGAACAAAAACCTACACTTTCAATCGTATAACTTTGCGTAGCACCTTCAAAAAGTAATATATTGTAACAAATTTTCATCCTAAATGTAGATAACTTCATGACTTACATGAATACGTTTGAAAAAGATGATCGAACGCGATCCGTTTTCGAGGTATTCGCGTTGGTGTGTCAATTTTACGTCAAATCTACTCAAATTAGAAACTATAAATATACTTTATTAATAAAAAAAAATATATAATTTCAAGAAGTTCAGTATTAAATGCTACTCATATGTAATAATTCTTGAAATTCATAATTTAGAATAAAAAAGAGTATTTTTTCATGTCCATTTAATTTGAATAGTTTAGTTGTTGTATTGGATGGGTAGTTCACTTCATCGATCGACTTTAAATTAATGATTGCCAATGCAGATCATCTCATTTCGGTCGTGTTTAATTGACACTGTAAGAGTGACTTTGTAAAGCTTGCTTCTATAAAAGTAGTTTCAAAATACTGCATATTCCACTTTCCTGATGTTTGTTCTGTGAACGGCATTGATGGTAATTTCCTAACACTACTAGTTACTGTTGCAAGTTCAGAACCCTTATTTTCAAAATTTTGAATAATGCTTTTAAATAGAACACTTGCGATCGAAAATTGCTCAGAAGAAAAGTATTTACGATCACCTAATCAATTAATTTGCTATCGGGTAAGTTAGATATTGGAAGTTCTAAATAAATGGCAAATTCATGTAATTTAAGTTGAATATTGTAACACTAATTTTGAACATAATTATTGACAATTTCGTCGCAGATCCCAGTTTTCATTATTGTTGCTCTTCAGGTAAAAAACAAGTCTATAAAGTATAAATCCTAATTTTGGCGCTACTCGACTAGCTAGCAGACTAGGGCCGGTTGTACAATCTCGGGATAGGGTTCTAGATTCAGTTATCCCTGGGTTGACCAACAAATTGCGTTGTACGACCTCCGTATAATTCTCATTCCTAGGTTTATACCACACATCACTTATACCGTGGATCAGGTATAGTCCTCCCAACGAATGTATTCTGTTGCTTCCATCATAACCCCTGAGGCCTCGAAGTAAACGTCCGCGGACGGTTAACTGCCTGTGTTCATGCCAGTGACGACGCTAGGGGGGGGGCCATGGGGGGCCATGGGGGGCCGGTGCCCCCCCCCTTAAATCCCTCGGCACCCCAGCCCAGCGGCCCCCTCAAGCCAAAGTACATTATCACTGTTACACTACGTTGGTGCCGCGCCGCATACACGCCAACAAACAAATAATTCGCATTCAAATAGCCGCGCTTCTAACTAGTTCTTGTAGTTGAGAATGACTACACCAATCCACCACTCTCTCTACCAAATATTTATCAAACTGGAGTTCGTAGCCTTTTTTTTTTTACTTTCAAGTTTTTCACTGCTTGCACATAGTAACTGAAGCCAGAAGTTTCAAACGCCATTGGAAGTTTGTATGCCCCTCCTTGCTTTCAATGATGCTTACAAACTGTGCACTATTAGCCTAACAATACCCGCATCAAGTGCTGCTTGTGACCATGTTGTGACAGAACATTTGCGAGCATGCACCGTATCAAGAGTTATACTTAACGAAATCGAGTGGGAAACAATCGACTAACAGCCTCATGCACAAAGCCACTTGCAGACGCAACTTTTGCCTTGCGCCCGCAAATCAATGAAACCGAATGCAAAAAAGGATTTACCGACGCAAATATTTGCGAGAGCTCTTTAAAGTTGCGGCTGCCTCGACCGTCCCACAAACAGATAAAATGGCGGCCCTGTCAAATACGGTGGACAACGGGCTCCCGCGATCTCGTGTTTTAGAGATTGCACCAACGTATTGGAAGTTCCGGATTACATTTTTAATACTAGTTATTATCTGCCGAAACATTTGGCTCCACTTTTAGTCGAAGATCTTCGTGTAGATTCAAGAATGTGCGATAAGAAAAAGTAACGGTACCTTCCAATTGACGTTCGGATAAGTCTCCTTTTAATATGCATAGTTAGGCCTATAGTCTAGTTTTTAAGTTAATACTTAGTTAAATATATTATTTTATTCAGTACTCCACACACCTGATAGTATACCTACTGACTCACAAGACTAACTTCTGTCAGTAGGTATTGATCAATGAAAAAACAAATGTATTGACATTCATATTGATTTGTAATAATGTGGTAATTGAATAAAATTGAAAAATTGAAAATTGAAATTGAATATTGGCCTAGGCAAGCATACTTATAAACTATGTGTTAGTGCGGAGTGTCTAGCTACACGCCATTACAAATCTAGATGTGTGTAAAACCCAGAAAGTATAACTTAGACCTCAGCTCAGCCCTATAGGCCCGGGCTATAAGCAGGCGTAACGTGAGGCCCTAGGCCTAGGCCTAGCTAGCCCTAGGCCTAGAGCACAGGCTTCTAGGGCTTAGCAACTTGTGGTATTGACAGCTTCAGTTCAGTCGTAGACGAAAAATAAATAAACGATTTCTGTGTAAACAGCTAGGTAGCCTAGGCATAGGTCTAGGCTTAAGACGCCTAGGCCTAGGCCTACCCTACGCCGCGTAGGCTGTGTAGGCCTAAGATCCGGCATACGAAACCTCGCAAAAACCTGGGGATACCGCCGTAAATCGTAGCGTAGAGAGAATACAAATACAATTACATTCTTGGCCGTAGGCCTAAGCCTAAAGTATTGGTGTAGTAACAGTAAACCTACGTTATAGTTTAGCCTAGACCAACGTATAGGCCTACCGGTACATACCAAGTACTAGGCCACTAGGCTTAAGCTCAGACCACCTATTATGCAAATAGCCCTGACCATTCTGGATTTCCATACCATTACCCACACTAGGCTAGATCTAGGCCCGCGTAAGAACCATACTAAGAGCTAGAAATGGGAATACACTAGATTCTAGGCTGATTTATGTCGATGCCCGTATGTTCTATGTGTCAACAGGGAATAAAATAAAATGTCATTATTACAAGGATGAATTTTGCAGGCCATACTCATGTAGATACAATGTCTATAGTTATGCGTTGAACTTATTTTATCCACCTCCCCCCCCCCCACAAACTGGTTGCTGGCAATCGCCTCCCCCCCCCTCCCCCAAACAGCAAAAGGGAATAACATAAATTTCATTGTAACAGGCCTGAATCATATAGGCCATAAACATTTAGATGAAGACTTCGTATGTTTATTTTCTCCCCCCCCCCCCCCCCCCAAACAACCCACACACATACATATGCCTACTGTTGGCACACAATCGCTCCTCTCCCCCCCCCCCCCTCCCCAACAAAAACAGGAAATAAAATAACATGTCATTATAACAGGCCTGAATCACAGACAAAAGCCATCATTTAGGTGACTTCGTGTGTTTATTTTGCTTATCCCCCCCCCCCCCTCCCAAACAACAACAACAGGGAATAAAATAAAATTTCATTATAGCCTATCAGACCTGAATCATGTAGGCCATAAGCATTTAGAAAAAGGCTTAGTTGTGCGTTTATTATTATTTCCACCCTGCCCCCCCCCAAGTGGGGGGGGCAGGGTGGAAATAATAATCATCGACATAATAAGTGGGGGTCCCCACCCCCACTTAATGACAAAAAATGTCAAATGTCAAAACGTTTTCTGCACAGTGCTCACAAATGTTCGAAATCGTTGTCTGGTTTAGATTACGTCATGCGTTCCGAGATCCTAGACCCGTGATTGGTTCAGGTAAAGTCGGACACGTCGGTAAAAGAAGTATTGGAACTTGCGGCGGTAAATTAAACGAGCATCATGGCGGACTTGCGTGAACGCTTTGTGCATTCGGATTTCCGCAAATTTATCTGCGTCTGCAAGTCCGCCATTTTTAACGAGTGGTAACTTTGCGTCCGCAAATCTTTGTGCATGAGGCTGTAAGTACACTATCTGTCCTATCAGTGGAAAAAAACATTGCCAAAGGCCTTAGGAATAGTCAGGGGAAAAACCAAAAAAAAATTACCATTTGTATATGTCCACCCTCAAATATGAAAACATGACTAAAAGATACCTTACTTTAAAAGCAGGCGGTTCAAAAATTAAAGGTAACGCGATTTTTTGGCTTGTTGCTATTTTTCTCATGGTAATTCCCATATAAAAAAATGTTGCCTCGAGATAGTAAAACCACCGCTAGAATAAGGCACTTATCAAAAATCGATCAGGAGTTTCAATGTGCATCGTTTCTCTACCGATAACATGCTTCTTAGTACGAACGTGTACTTCAACAAAATGCCCTGCAAATAATTTTTGTGTGACTTGATGTGTAGAAAAGTTGCAATCTGTTTTGAGCGGCACTGTCCGCAGTGGCCGAGTGTTGTGGCTGGTCTCGTATAACACAATGAGTGCTCTGTCTATCGGGAAGGCGCCAGCGAGCTCAGAACCAATACAGCTGCTAATACGCTTTAGAAGAAAAATGCAGCAGAGCCATTGGGTTTGAAAATTTCAAACCCAATGGCAGAGCTGGCAAAAGGAATTTAGTAGAATAGCTAAATGTTCACTATTTTGTCAGACAAAACGAACTGTGGTAACGAGATTTCTAGAGAGAACCAGATTCAAGATGTGGTGAGCGGAGCAACAGCTACTGGTTCAGTCACATTCCATCACATTATTCATATTTAGTTACACCAGGTCAAATTTCATTCGGTAGCACCGTCACTCTTTCCACATTCCGTTATTTCTAAACCTTCCCTCGCTACTGTCCACATTCGGTATCTTTCTAAACCGCTTCCTAGATCAAAAGCCTATCACATAACAGTAGAGCATCCAGGATCTTATCCTGGTAGAGACTGGCAGCCTCATGCACAAAGCCACTTGCGGACGCATCTGTTGACTTTCGTCGACAAATTGATTAAACCGGATGCACAAAAGTAAAGTAAATTTGTCGGCGCAAATATGTGTGGGAGCTCCGTTAATTTGAGCTCAATCGACTATTTTGCAAATATAAAATAATTCATCCGGATTTCCTGCAAGTTTATCTGCACCAGCAAGTCCGCCATTTTTAATGAACGGGAAGTTTGCGTTGGCAAATCATTGCACATGAGGCTGTTGTTCGGTAGAATTAATACTTACTCAAATTTCAAATCATTTTTCTTATTTTTTATTTTCTTATTAAAAAAATGAACAATAGAAATTATATAAATAAATAAATATAAATAAAAACTAAGATAAATATAACTGCACACATGATAAGGGGTCTGGGGCACAGCTTCGGCTAGAGGAGGCGGCACAATTACGAACAAAGCATGAAAGATTCTTTCTTTAGGGTTATTGACATATTTGAAAATCAGAAACACTGTTGTTTATGTGTTGTTCTTGGTGTTAGTACCACTATATACCGTTAAAAACATTGCAATCCTTTGGACTTTCTGGGGCCCGATTCCTGTACATTCTCTTAGCTCTCCTAAGTCTTGATAACCCCGTGTTAAAAAGGCCCGCTCGTTTACTCCTACCAAGGCTATCGCTGCATGATACGGCACGTCTGATAGGGTTAACAAGAGTTATCTCAACAACACTTGGAAGGCCGCAATTTTTTAAGTTGCGTTTTGTATAGTTTCACTAATGTCACATATCACCTTCTTTATTGGGAATATCCAGATTCATGGTTACGTTACTTTAGGTGTTAATTGAAGTTTATAAACAACTCTGTGTATTTATAACACATTAACATTATATAGCGCCCATATCTGTAAATATGTAGTTTTATTACATATTTTCTCGACGTTTTAAGGATATTGGACTACATTTGTTTGTTATTGATAAATACCATATTGCATCGACTTTATTTATTGACTCGAATGTCTTCCTTCGATCGGTACCAATTTACGTCTCAAATGCTGACTCATGATTGGGTATGACTAACGCCAGTGTTAGTTAACATAATGTACATAAATAAAGACCGTAAGGGTTGGAGGGGATGCCAAAAAAGAGATGTCCCCTTTCATAAACATTATGTGAGAGTTACACCTCGACGAGTTTATACACCTTTAAGGATCAGAGGGCGGTGGGCTAGCGTGGAGTGTAGACGCGGAGGGCTTGCAGGACGATCAGTGGGCGGTGGGCTAGCGTGGAGTGTAGACGCGGAGGGCTTGCAGGACGATCAGTGGGCGGTGGGCTAGCGTGGAGTGTAGACGCGGAGGGCTTGCAGGACGATCAGAGGGCGGTGGGCTAGCGTGGAGTGTAGACGCGGAGGGCTTGCAAGACGATCAGTGGGCGGTGGGCTAGCGTGGAGTGTAGACGCGGAGGGCTTGCAGGACGATCAGTGGGCGGTGGGCTAGCGTGGAGTGTAGACGCGGAGGGCTTGCAGGACGATCAGTGGGCGGTGGGCTAGCGTGGAGTGTAGACGCGGAGGGCTTGCAAGGCGATCAGTGGGCGGTGGGCTAGCGTGGAGTGTAGACGCGGAGGGCTTGCAGGACGATCAGTGGGCGGTGGGCTAGCGTGGAGTGTAGACGCGGAGGGCTTGCAGGACGATCAGAGGGCGGTGGGCTAGCGTGGAGTGTAGACGCGGAGGGCTTGCAGGACGATCAGTGGGCGGTGGGCTAGCGTGGAGTGTAGACGCGGAGGGTTTGCAGGACGATCAGTGGGCGGTGGGCTAGCGTGGAGTGTAGACGCGGAGGGCTTGCAGGACGATCAGTGGGCGGTGGGCTAGCGTGGAGTGTAGACGCGGAGGGCTTGCAAGGCGATCAGTGGGCGGTGGGCTAGCGTGGAGTGTAGACGCGGAGGGCTTGCAAGACGATCAGTGGGCGGTGGGCTAGCGTGGAGTGTAGACGCGGAGGGCTTGCAGGACGATCAGTGGGCGGTGGGCTAGCGTGGAGTGTAGACGCGGAGGGCTTGCAAGGCGATCAGTGGGCGGTGGGCTAGCGTGGAGTGTAGACGCGGAGGGCTTGCAGGACGATCAGTGGGCGGTGGGCTAGCGTGGAGTGTAGACGCGGAGGGCTTGCAGGACGATCAGTGGGCGGTGGGCTAGCGTGGAGTGTAGACGCGGAGGGCTTGCAGGACGATCAGTGGGCGGTGGGCTAGCGTGGAGTGTAGACGCGGAGGGCTTGCAGGACGATCAGTGGGCGGTGGGCTAGCGTGGAGTGTAGACGCGGAGGGCTTGCAAGGCGATCAGTGGGCGGTGGGCTAGCGTGGAGTGTAGACGCGGAGGGCTTGCAAGGCGATCAGTGGGCGGTGGGCTAGCGTGGAGTGTAGACGCGGAGGGCTTGCAGGACGATCAGTGGTCGGTGGGCTAGCGTGGAGTGTAGACGCGGAGGGCTTGCAAGGCGATCAGTGGGCGGTGGGCTAGCGTGGAGTGTAGACGCGGAGGGCTTGCAGGACGATCAGAGGGCGGTGGGCTAGCGTGGAGTGTAGACGCGGAGGGCTTGCAGGACGATCAGTGGGCGGTGGGCTAGCGTGGAGTGTAGACGCGGAGGGCTTGCAGGACGATCAGTGGGCGGTGGGCTAGCGTGGAGTGTAGACGCGGAGGGCTTGCAGGACGATCAGTGGGCGGTGGGCTAGCGTGGAGTGTAGACGCGGAGGGCTTGCAGGACGATCAGTGGGCGGTGGGCTAGCGTGGAGTGTAGACGCGGAGGGCTTGCAAGACGATCAGTGGGCGGTGGGCTAGCGTGGAGTGTAGACGCGGAGGGCTTGCAAGGCGATCAGTGGGCGGTGGGCTAGCGTGGAGTGTAGACGCGGAGGGCTTGCAAGACGATCAGTGGGCGGTGGGCTAGCGTGGAGTGTAGACGCGGAGGGCTTGCAGGGCGATCAGTGGGCGGTGGGCTAGCGTGGAGTGTAGACGCGGAGGGCTTGCAGGACGATCAGTGGGCGGTGGGCTAGCGTGGAGTGTAGACGCGGAGGGCTTGCAGGACGATCAGAGGGCGGTGGGCTAGCGTGGAGTGTAGACGCGGAGGGCTTGCAAGGCGATCAGTGGGCGGTGGGCTAGCGTGGAGTGTAGACGCGGAGGGCTTGCAGGACGATCAGTGGGCGGTGGGCTAGCGTGGAGTGTAGACGCGGAGGGCTTGCAGGACGATCAGTGGGCGGTGGGCTAGCGTGGAGTGTAGACGCGGAGGGCTTGCAAGACGATCAGTGGGCGGTGGGCTAGCGTGGAGTGTAGACGCGGAGGGCTTGCAAGACGATCAGTGGGCGGTGGGCTAGCGTGGATTGTAGACGCGGAGGGCTTGCAGGACGATCAGTGGGCGGTGGGCTAGCGTGGAGTGTAGACGCGGAGGGCTTGCAGGACGATCAGTGGGCTGTGGGCTAGCGTGGAGTGTAGACGCGGAGGGCTTGCAGGACGATCAGTGGGCTGTGGGCTAGCGTGGAGTGTAGACGCGGAGGGCTTGCAGGACGATCAGTGGGCGGTGGGCTAGCGTGGAGTGTAGACGCGGAGGGCTGGCAAGGCGATCAGTGGGCGGTGGGCTAGCGTGGAGTGTAGACGCGGAGGGCTTGCAAGGCGATCAGTGGGCGGTGGGCTAGCGTGGAGTGTAGACGCGGAGGGCTTGCAGGACGATCAGTGGGCTGTGGGCTAGCGTGGAGTGTAGACGCGGAGGGCTTGCAGGACGATCAGTGGGCGGTGGGCTAGCGTGGAGTGTAGACGCGGAGGGCTGGCAAGGCGATCAGTGGGCGGTGGGCTAGCGTGGAGTGTAGACGCGGAGGGCTTGCAAGGCGATCAGTGGGCGGTGGGCTAGCGTGGAGTGTAGACGCGGAGGGCTTGCAAGGCGATCAGTGGGCGGTGGGCTAGCGTGGAGTGTAGACGCGGAGGGCTTGCAGGACGATCAGTGGGCGGTGGGCTAGCGTGGAGTGAGGACGCGGAGGGCTTGCAGGACGATCAGTGGGCGGTGGGCTAGCGTGGAGTGTAGACGCGGAGGGCTTGCAAGGCGATCAGTGGGCGGTGGGCTAGCGTGGAGTGTAGACGCGGAGGGCTTGCAGGACGATCAGTGGGCGGTGGGCTAGCGTGGAGTGTAGACGCGGAGGGCTGGCAAGGCGATCAGTGGGCGGTGGGCTAGCGTGGAGTGTAGACGCGGAGGGCTTGCAGGACGATCAGTGGGCGGTGGGCTAGCGTGGAGTGTAGACGCGGAGGGCTTGCAGGACGATCAGTGGGCGGTGGGCTAGCGTGGAGTGTAGACGCGGAGGGCTGGCAAGGCGATCAGTGGGCGGTGGGCTAGCGTGGAGTGTAGACGCGGAGGGCTTGCAGGACGATCAGTGGGCGGTGGGCTAGCGTGGAGTGTAGACGCGGAGGGCTTGCAGGACGATCAGTGGGCGGTGGGCTAGCGTGGAGTGTAGACGCGGAGGGCTTGCAAGGCGATCAGTGGGCGGTGGGCTAGCGTGGAGTGTAGACGCGGAGGGCTTGCAGGACGATCAGTGGGCGGTGGGCTAGCGTGGAGTGTAGACGCGGAGGGCTTGCAGGACGATCAGTGGGCGGTGGGCTAGCGTGGAGTGTAGACGCGGAGGGCTTGCAGGACGATCAGTGGGCGGTGGGCTAGCGTGGAGTGTAGACGCGGAGGGCTTGCAGGACGATCAGTGGGCGGTGGGCTAGCGTGGAGTGTAGACGCGGAGGGCTTGCAGGACGATCAGTGGGCGGTGGGCTAGCGTGGAGTGTAGACGCGGAGGGCTTGCAGGACGATCAGTGGGCGGTGGGCTAGCGTGGAGTGTAGACGCGGAGGGCTTGCAGGACGATCAGTGGGCGGTGGGCTAGCGTGGAGTGTAGACGCGGAGGGCTTGCAAGGCGATCAGTGGGCGGTGGGCTAGCGTGGAGTGTAGACGCGGAGGGCTTGCAGGACGATCAGTGGGCGGTGGGCTAGCGTGGAGTGTAGACGCGGAGGGCTTGCAGGACGATCAGTGGGCGGTGGGCTAGCGTGGAGTGTAGACGCGGAGGGCTTGCAGGACGATCAGTGGGCGGTGGGCTAGCGTGGAGTGTAGACGCGGAGGGCTTGCAGGACGATCAGTGGGCGGTGGGCTAGCGTGGAGTGTAGACGCGGAGGGCTTGCAAGGCGATCAGTGGGCGGTGGGCTAGCGTGGAGTGTAGGCGCGGAGGGCTTGCAAGGCGATCAGTGGGCGGTGGGCTAGCGTGGAGTGTAGACGCGGAGGGCTGGCAAGGCGATCAGTGGGCGGTGGGCTAGCGTGGAGTGTAGACGCGGAGGGCTTGCAGGACGATCAGTGGGCGGTGGGCTAGCGTGGAGTGTAGACGCGGAGGGCTTGCAGGACGATCAGTGGGCGGTGGGCTAGCGTGGAGTGTAGACGCGGAGGGCTTGCAGGACGATCAGTGGGCGGTGGGCTAGCGTGGAGTGTAGACGCGGAGGGCTTGCAGGACGATCAGTGGGCGGTGGGCTAGCGTGGAGTGTAGACGCGGAGGGCTTGCAAGGCGATCAGTGGGCGGTGGGCTAGCGTGGAGTGTAGACGCGGAGGGCTTGCAGGACGATCAGTGGGCGGTGGGCTAGCGTGGAGTGTAGACGCGGAGGGCTTGCAGGACGATCAGTGGGCGGTGGGCTAGCGTGGAGTGTAGACGCGGAGGGCTGGCAAGGCGATCAGTGGGCGGTGGGCTAGCGTGGAGTGTAGACGCGGAGGGCTTGCAGGACGATCAGTGGGCGGTGGGCTAGCGTGGAGTGTAGACGCGGAGGGCTTGCAGGACGATCAGTGGGCGGTGGGCTAGCGTGGAGTGTAGACGCGGAGGGCTTGCAAGGCGATCAGTGGGCGGTGGGCTAGCGTGGAGTGTAGACGCGGAGGGCTTGCAAGGCGATCAGTGGGCGGTGGGCTAGCGTGGAGTGTAGACGCGGAGGGCTTGCAGGACGATCAGTGGGCGGTGGGCTAGCGTGGAGTGTAGACGCGGAGGGCTTGCAGGACGATCAGTGGGCGGTGGGCTAGCGTGGAGTGTAGACGCGGAGGGCTTGCAGGACGATCAGTGGGCGGTGGGCTAGCGTGGAGTGTAGACGCGGAGGGCTTGCAAGGCGATCAGTGGGCGGTGGGCTAGCGTGGAGTGTAGACGCGGAGGGCTGGCAAGGCGATCAGTGGGCGGTGGGCTAGCGTGGAGTGTAGACGCGGAGGGCTTGCAAGGCGATCAGTGGGCGGTGGGCTAGCGTGGAGTGTAGACGCGGAGGGCTTGCAAGGCGATCAGTGGGCGGTGGGCTAGCGTGGAGTGTAGACGCGGAGGGCTTGCAAGGCGATCAGTGGGCGGTGGGCTAGCGTGGAGTGTAGACGCGGAGGGCTTGCAAGACGATCAGTGGGCGGTGGGCTAGCGTGGAGTGTAGACGCGGAGGGCTTGCAGGACGATCAGTGGGCGGTGGGCTAGCGTGGAGTGTAGACGCGGAGGGCTTGCAGGACGATCAGTGGGCGGTGGGCTAGCGTGGAGTGTAGACGCGGAGGGCTTGCAGGACGATCAGTGGGCGGTGGGCTAGCGTGGAGTGTAGACGCGGAGGGCTGGCAAGGCGATCAGTGGGCGGTGGGCTAGCGTGGAGTGTAGACGCGGAGGGCTGGCAAGGCGATCAGTGGGCGGTGGGCTAGCGTGGAGTGTAGACGCGGAGGGCTTGCAAGGCGATCAGTGGGCGGTGGGCTAGCGTGGAGTGTAGACGCGGAGGGCTGGCAAGGCGATCAGTGGGCGGTGGGCTAGCGTGGAGTGTAGACGCGGAGGGCTTGCAGGACGATCAGTGGGCGGTGGGCTAGCGTGGAGTGTAGACGCGGAGGGCTGGCAAGGCGATCAGTGGGCGGTGGGCTAGCGTGGAGTGTAGACGCGGAGGGCTTGCAAGGCGATCAGTGGGCGGTGGGCTAGCGTGGAGTGTAGACGCGGAGGGCTGGCAAGGCGATCAGTGGGCGGTGGGCTAGCGTGGAGTGTAGACGCGGAGGGCTTGCAAGGCGATCAGTGGGCGGTGGGCTAGCGTGGAGTGTAGACGCGGAGGGCTTGCAAGGCGATCAGTGGGCGGTGGGCTAGCGTGGAGTGTAGACGCGGAGGGCTTGCAAGGCGATCAGTGGGCGGTGGGCTAGCGTGGAGTGTAGACGCGGAGGGCTTGCAAGACGATCAGTGGGCGGTGGGCTAGCGTGGAGTGTAGACGCGGAGGGCTTGCAGGACGATCAGTGGGCGGTGGGCTAGCGTGGAGTGTAGACGCGGAGGGCTTGCAGGACGATCAGTGGGCGGTGGGCTAGCGTGGAGTGTAGACGCGGAGGGCTTGCAGGACGATCAGTGGGCGGTGGGCTAGCGTGGAGTGTAGACGCGGAGGGCTTGCAAGACGATCAGTGGGCGGTGGGCTAGCGTGGAGTGTAGACGCGGAGGGCTGGCAAGGCGATCAGTGGGCGGTGGGCTAGCGTGGAGTGTAGACGCGGAGGGCTTGCAGGACGATCAGTGGGCGGTGGGCTAGCGTGGAGTGTAGACGCGGAGGGCTTGCAAGGCGATCAGTGGGCGGTGGGCTAGCGTGGAGTGTAGACGCGGAGGGCTTGCAGGACGATCAGTGGGCGGTGGGCTAGCGTGGAGTGTAGACGCGGAGGGCTTGCAGGACGATCAGTGGGCGGTGGGCTAGCGTGGAGTGTAGACGCGGAGGGCTGGCAAGGCGATCAGTGGGCGGTGGGCTAGCGTGGAGTGTAGACGCGGAGGGCTTGCAGGACGATCAGTGGGCGGTGGGCTAGCGTGGAGTGTAGACGCGGAGGGCTTGCAGGACGATCAGTGGGCGGTGGGCTAGCGTGGAGTGTAGATGCGGAGGGCTTGCAGGACGATCAGTGGGCGGTGGGCTAGCGTGAAGTGTAGACGCGGAGGGCTTGCAGGACGATCAGTGGGCGGTGGGCTAGCGTGGAGTGTAGACGCGGAGGGCTTGCAGGACGATCAGTGGGCGGTGGGCTAGCGTGGAGTGTAGACGCGGAGGGCTTGCAGGACGATCAGTGGGCTGTGGGCTAGCGTGGAGTGTAGACGCGGAGGGCTTGCAGGACGATCAGTGGGCGGTGGGCTAGCGTGGAGTGTAGACGCGGAGGGCTTGCAGGACGATCAGTGGGCGGTGGGCTAGCGTGGAGTGTAGACGCGGAGGGCTTGCAAGGCGATCAGTGGGCGGTGGGCTAGCGTGGAGTGTAGACGCGGTGGGCTTGCAGGACGATCAGTGGGCGGTGGGCTAGCGTGGAGTGTAGACGCGGAGGGCTTGCAGGACGATCAGTGGGCGGTGGGCTAGCGTGGAGTGTAGACGCGGAGGGCTTGCAAGGCGATCAGTGGGCGGTGGGCTAGCGTGGAGTGTAGACGCGGAGGGCTTGCAAGGCGATCAGTGGGCGGTGGGCTAGCGTGGAGTGTAGACGCGGAGGGCTTGCAAGACGATCAGTGGGCGGTGGGCTAGCGTGGAGTGTAGACGCGGAGGGCTTGCAGGACGATCAGTGGGCGGTGGGCTAGCGTGGAGTGCAGACGCGGAGGGCTTGCAGGACGATCAGTGGGCGGTGGGCTAGCGTGGAGTGTAGACGCGGAGGGCTTGCAGGGCGATCAGTGGGCGGTGGGCTAGCGTTGAGTGTAGACGCGGAGGGCTTGCAGGACGATCAGTGGGCGGTGGGCTAGCGTGGAGTGTAGACGCGGAGGGCTTGCAGGGCGATCAGTGGGCGGTGGGCTAGCGTGGAGTGTAGACGCGGAGGGCTTGCAAGGCGATCAGTGGGCGGTGGGCTAGCGTGGAGTGTAGACGCGGAGGGCTTGCAGGACGATCAGTGGGCGGTGGGCTAGCGTGGAGTGTAGACGCGGAGGGCTGGCAAGGCGATCAGTGGGCGGTGGGCTAGCGTGGAGTGTAGACGCGAAGGGCTTGCAGGACGATCAGTGGGCGGTGGGCTAGCGTGGAGTGTAGACGCGGAGGGCTTGCAGGGCGATCAGTGGGCGGTGGGCTAGCGTGGAGTGTAGACGCGAAGGGCTTGCAGGACGATCAGTGGGCGGTGGGCTAGCGTGGAGTGTAGACGCGGAGGGCTTGCAGGACGATCAGTGGGCGGTGGGCTAGCGTGGAGTGTAGACGCGAAGGGCTTGCAGGACGATCAGTGGGCGGTGGGCTAGCGTGGAGTGTAGACGCGGAGGGCTTGCAGGGCGATCAGTGGGCGGTGGGCTAGCGTGGAGTGTAGACGCGAAGGGCTTGCAGGACGATCAGTGGGCGGTGGGCTAGCGTGGAGTGTAGACGCGAAGGGCTTGCAGGACGATCAGTGGGCGGTGGGCTAGCGTGGAGTGTAGACGCGGAGGGCTGGCAAGGCGATCAGTGGGCGGTGGGCTAGCGTGGAGTGTAGACGCGAAGGGCTTGCAGGACGATCAGTGGGCGGTGGGCTAGCGTGGAGTGTAGACGCGGAGGGCTTGCAGGACGATCAGTGGGCGGTGGGCTAGCGTGGAGTGTAGACGCGGAGGGCTTGCAGGACGATCAGTGGGCGGTGGGCTAGCGTGGAGTGTAGACGCGGAGGGCTTGCAGGACGATCAGTGGGCGGTGGGCTAGCGTGGAGTGTAGACGCGGAGGGCTTGCAAGGCGATCAGTGGGCGGTGGGCTAGCGTGGAGTGTAGACGCGGAGGGCTTGCAAGACGATCAGTGGGCGGTGGGCTAGCGTGGAGTGTAGACGCGGAGGGCTTGCAAGGCGATCAGTGGGCGGTGGGCTAGCGTGGAGTGTAGACGCGGAGGGCTTGCAGGACGATCAGTGGGCGGTGGGCTAGCGTGGAGTGTAGACGCGGAGGGCTTGCAGGACGATCAGTGGGCGGTGGGCTAGCGTGGAGTGTAGACGCGGAGGGCTTGCAAGGCGATCAGTGGGCGGTGGGCTAGCGTGGAGTGTAGACGCGGAGGGCTTGCAGGACGATCAGTTGGCGGTGGGCTAGCGTGGAGTGTAGACGTGAAAGCTTGCAAGATCTTCAGACATGTCGGAGAATCGTCGCCATGACTTCAAGCGTGGGCATATTACTGGTTTGCGGAAAGGAGGTATGGCGCGCGTTTTAGGATTAAAGTTGTCCGTTTTATAATTGTTTAAATTTTTTTTTACGTTTTGTTTATCGATTTTCATTTTTTGTTTTCGTTTTTTTCTATTTTTAAAATTTGTTTGTTCAAATTTTATTTGTTTGTGATTTTGATTTTGGAATTTTGTTTTTTGGTTTTTTGAATTTTAAATTTGGAATTTTGAATTATGATTCTTTTAATTTGTTTATTTCGTATAGTGATTTTTTCTTTTCCTGTTATAGGAAATAAGATCAAGATCATTCTTTGTGTTTCTATCTGCTTTCTTATAGTTTGTATTTTTTCCTTGGGGTATAGGAGAGTGTAGCAATTTATAATGTGAATGGAACCAAGATGCCGTTCATCTTATCTCAGGATTTTCTTCATTACAAATAAAATGAAATTCATACAAAACATTTAAAGTAAAAAATTACAATTTAAGTACAATGTGCAAAGATACTAGAGTTACTGAGTTACTTCTTTCAACGTTATAAGATTGATTGAACGCTGATACGGGGCGATTGACGTCATACACCGTTTCCCGCCATGAATGCTTTTATGAAGTATATAACTTTTTAAGTAATCGAAATGAAAATTTTTGGGTTCAGACTGTTGATTCTATAAAAAAATCTAGTAGGCCTACAATTTTTAAAGAATAAATGCAGCTTCCCTGTCACAAAGGCCAAAAAGATCAACTGGCTTAATGCCACTGAACACATATCACGTACAATATGACATAATAGCGAACAATTTCCGTAAATTACGAACAGCGCAGTACAGTACCGAATAAGCAATGCCTTGAGGACTAAGAATGGGATTTAATCCAACCATTTGCATTATGACCTAGGAAAACCTTAAACTTTCAGTATTATCGCTGGTTATTAAGAAATCTATTCATTTATTTTCTCATAGCTTTTTTTAATGAAATACGTTATGTAAAGAAGTAACTGGTTTTGAGTGGAATGTATGCAAGGCCTTGCCATGCGCAGATGCAGGAACTGTATCAAGTGCAACCGGTTAAGAATATGTTGAACTAGTTTGAAGTCTAATAATATCTCGCACTACATAGGCCTACCTGAAGTCTGCTCATCCATCAACGCACCAAGGTCACGCGAGCCGTAACCTGAAGCGTAGATTTGATAATTCAAATTTCTCGTAGTGAACGGACGTGTTGTTTGGCTGCTCCGATAACGTATAGTTGCGATAGGTCAGGGCTTAAGCCCGGCGAGTCGTGTGATGTCAACTACCTGTGGTGATTGTGAGGTTGCTTGTGTGAAGGACGAAATTATTGGTAATCTCTCAGGCAGATTAGCTCATCTTGAACAATACGGAAGAAATCGTAATCTTGAGATCTCTAACGTTGATATTGTTGGGGATGATGAGAATGTGGAAGACGTTGTAATTAAGATTGCTGTTAGTTTTGGCGTAACTATCGCTAAATCTGACATTGACGTAAACATCGATTACCGGTAAGAAATATTGCACCAAATCGTGTTACCAACATTTTAGTTCAATTCACATCTAGGAAGAAACGCGACGAACTTTTGTGGAGAAAACGTGTGGTGACCACAAACGCGGAGGTGTTTGGGAAATCTGCATTGTCCAATAAAAGAATTTTCATCAATGAAAACTTGTCTCCAGCTTATCGACATCTCTTGTACGCCACTAAATTACGTGCACGTGAAAAAGAATATAAATACGTGTGGTTTGGCAGAGGAAAAGTTCTTGCAAGGTAGAGAGACAATCACAGGTCGGTAGTGGAAATATCTAAATTATCCGATTTGGAGAACATTAATTAATTCAACTCCCGTAGGTGTATTTTAATTGTTGATCAACAAGGTTTATTTGTCTATGGTTGATCATTTGTTGGACGTCGATGATTCAGATATTGAAACTATCAACTGTGTGTATATTGGTGACGTGCGTCGCTGGACGGAGAGATGTGTCAGTGATGTGAGTAGGTTGCTCATATTGTTAGATAGCGAGAACCTACCGTGACATCCATCCAATTCCGTCGGCTCGGCCTCGAACCCACGGACTCCCAAGTCGACGGACCCGTAGAAGTACTGGGGCGTAGCTCTAGGGGTGGTTCTCACATCATAGGGATCGGGACATACCAATTCAGGCAGTTTACGTCTTAGATTGACAAGACTTTGGTTCAAACAATAGAGGAACCGCAATTTATTAGAATACACATTTATTCTACGTGGCTGAGTTATGGCGAATCTGTCTATGGGCATTCCAGGTCTGATGGACTTAACTTTCCTATCTAGAGGGTAGCTGTAGTAACCCCTATACCTTGGCTTCCCGGTGGCTGACTCCGACCCCGTGTTGTGGTTTGGCTCCGTCGTCCAGGTCCACGCTCGGCCTCCATGTCCTCCCCTCTGGGTCTTCCGTCGTCCTTCCCACGGTTCCACTTTGGCACAGGTCTACCTCCTCTTCCGTTCCATGATTGAATGCCCATGACATGAGTAAATGACATGGGTAAACAACACTCTGTTTTGATCACAATCAAGTAGAATAAAACACGACAGTGAAGGAACTCAGTGTGAAAATGAATAAACTCCCATTTTCACACTACAATATATCAACATTAGATCGATAAATAAACATTGGAATGAATTGTGCTGCATTTTAAAGGAAGTCATAGTGAAAATAGAAGTATTAGTTCTAAGTGAAATTTCCAACTGTGACGAGAGTTTATACAATTTGCACGGGTATAATCTATTTGTTAAAAAAGGGTGTATTTGTTAAAAAAGGGGTAAGCGGGGTGGAGGTATACTTTTATTTGTTAAAGATAATCTGAGATTTGTAGAAAATAACGTTGATTTTTCTCATGCGGAAGCGCTGTGTGGCAGTGTTTTTCAAGATGATACATGTTTTCATTTACTAGCTCTGTATCGTCCCCCTAATGGTTGTTTAAGATTTATAGAAGAGTTAGTTGTGTTTTTGGAAAACAACTTTGGCGTCAATGGGATCTTAATAAGAGACATAAATATTAATTTGCTAGATACTTCTGACAGATACTCTGTTAACTATGAGGATATGTTGATTTCATATGGCTTTGTAAATGTATTGATAAACCTACGCGTGAAGAAATTATTTCAGGCAGGCTGGTGTCATCTTGCATTGACCATACTTTTGTGCGTGGAAGTGTCTTTGCGTGTGACGCGGCGATTCTTATGACTAAAGTAACTGACCACTAAATGATTTTTACTTCTATAGATTTTAAAGAGAACTCGTTTAGTGGTGAATTGCATAGTGATAATACCAAAAATAATAATAATGTGTTATGTGACAGTAAGAGCTCGGGTATAATGAAAGGAAGCTTAAACAGTATTTTGTCTAATATTAATTGGGACCCAGTTTGTGACTCTGACAATCCTGAGGAAATATACTTACAACTATCAAATCGGCTCTCGGAAGCGTATGGAAAAGCTATTTTGCGGGGGAAAAGTGTATCTAGGACGCGAGAAAGACCTCGTAAAACATGGATTACTGACGACCTTGTCAATATGACTAAAGTAAGAGACAGAATTTTTAAAAATTTGAAATATTGTAGTGGTAAAGGCGAAAACAAATCCCGTCTTAGAAAAGAATTTACCTCTTACAGAAATAGAGTAATAAAAGAAATTAATAAAGCGAAAGGGGAATTTTATAGAAAGTTAATTTTGACAAATAAAGGCGATTCAAAACAGACGTGGCAAATTATTAATCAAATAGTCGGTAAAAAGAAACGTTTATCAGTTGATGACGTGATTACAAATAATCTGGGTAAAGTAACGATCATGGAAGTAATTGTAAATAACTTTGCTTCTTCATTTGTTGATGAGATACGCGCATTGAAGAATGAATGTGACGTGGTAACGTTCTCGCGAGTGAGTGAGGTGAGTAATTCCTTCGTTTTGAAACCAGTTACACTTAATGGTATGAGGGATATGATTGGTTCTCTTAACGTAAATAAACAGCCCGGTTTGGATGGTATACGTGTCCAGGACCTCCAATTTTCTAAAGTATCCATAGCCCTTGTGTTAGTTAAACTGGTTAACAAATCGATTGAGAAAGGTATTATTCCTAAGCCCCTCAAAAGAGATACGATAAAACTAATATATAAGAAAGGTGATCACAAGTCATATTCTAATTACTGGCCTATAGCAATTTTACCTTGTATTAAGAAATTATTAGAGAGGCATGTAGCTAACAATTTAGTTGAGTATTTAAATAAATACGGTATTTTAAATGATAATCAGTTTGGGTTTCAAAAAGGCAAGAGTACGTCAAACTTGCTGCTTGAGTTCACCAATTATGTAAATTCTAAACTGAATGACAATATGCATGTTCTGGCCTTATTTGTAGATTTTAGCAAAGCATTTGACACTCTAAACCACAACAAACTTTTACAAGCATTAGGGAGTATTGGCATACGAGGAAGAGCGTTAGATTGGTTCCGTAACTATTTGACTGATCGATATATGAACGTGCAAGTGAAGAGTCAGTTAAGCGAAAAAAGATGTTGCGATACCGGTGTCCCGCAAGGGTCCATTTTGGGTCCTACGCTGTTTTTGATCTATGTAAATTTTATGTCCAAGTCTCTTATATATTGCATTATATTTACCTATGCCGACGATACTGTTATTCTTGCTGTGCATTTAAATGTTCGTATGGCTCTCCAAATGCTTCAATCTGATTTTAATAGCCTATTGCGGTGGAATCACGACAAGGAACTTGTAAATAACTCTTCTAAAACTAAAATTATGCACATTTGCTCTCCCCTTAACCGTGACAAAGACTTTCCAGTCAGCATTACGTATCATGGTTTTAGCTGTATTCATAAGAAGAAATGACTCATTGTTACTGCAGTACACACATAAAATGTGTGGATACTTACGTGTATTTGGGGGTAACGGTTGATAGGGATTTTTCGTGGAAATGTCATATTGATAATTTATGTAATAAATACCGCTCGTGCTCTTACCGTTTGTATACATTAAAGCATATTTTACCTTTCACCTTGTTTAAAACAGTCTATACATCTTTAGCAGAATCTTTGATTTTGTACGGAATTGTAGCTTGGGGTTATGCATCGCGGTGTCACACACAAAGGGTGGAGAACCTGCAAAATAAAAAAATAAAAATCTGCTTAATAAATAAATAATAAATTCACATTTAGAGTCTCAGTAACTAAACTGATTTGCAAAGGGGGACTATAATTTAAAGTGACTAAACCAACCCTGTAGGCTTCGAACACCATCGACGAGTGAGCGATAACAAATCAAAGATCAATATTTCAAATACGAAACCTATGAATCAGTAAAAATGAATCTAAAAGCGGTAATGTGTAATGTTAAAGTGGATAACTTACTCACAAGAAAACAAATGTTTACCTTTTGTAACGTGCTGCCTTTATCTTCTTTGTACATACATAACATAGATTATTATTACATTATTATTTTAAAGCAGATTTTAAGACTCCCATTCACTCCGGTAGGGTTACGAGGTACCAAGGTTCCGGTATATTTAAACTCCCCGATTTCAAGAAACAAATATGGCCAAAGATCATTATGTTACTTGGTCGGTACCTTTTTTGTTTAATAAGTTGCCACCTGAACTCAAAACCTTGTCTTCTATTTCTAAAGTTAAGCGTTTACTAAAAACACATCTTCTCTCTCTTGATTACTGATATGTTAATAATTTTTGCGTGTTTAAAACATTGTTTTGTTGTTTGTTTGTTTTTTCCTTAGTTTCCTAATAAGGTATTAATTATGATTTATATCGTTAATGTATCTCGTTTGCTTTTGATTATGATATAATTATGACATTATCTCTCTATTTTTTCATTTATGTATGAATAAGATACCCCACAGTTAATACTCGAGTAATTTTAGATTTTAACCCGGACAAAATTAGGAGACAGCTGATTTTTTCAGGATCGCTTACAAATATCATTTTATATAACATACAATGTAAAAAAGTGAACAAATCATAATAAATAAATAAATAAAAAATAAAATAAAATAAATACTTCATGTCCGCCAAAATCCGCCTTGTGCGTTAGCCGCCATCTTGGAAAATGTCGGCGATTACAGTATTACACTAAATCCCTTGTTGTGAGTGCTCCATATAACATAAAATTACTTGAGTGGTGTCAAATGAAAAACAAAAGTAAGACCAAATATGATAAATAGTGGAATTTTAGTTATTTATAATATTACAATAGAAGGAAGCAATTAAGTGATCGACCGCATAAGTGGATAATTGTATTTTGATGATTTGCGATAAAACTAATAACATATTCATAATTTGTAATCCAACAAAACTTAAAGCTTATTCTGTCTTAAACACACTTGCCAAGTATTGAGTACACAACTTAAAAAAAGTGCGAGGTACGAGCTATTGTATATCTGCATGTGTCGTGGCCGCCATCGCTATACCAACAGAGCAAAACACATTATCCTTAGCCCAATTAGTCAGTTAAAACACATTAAGAGAATGTATATTTAAACATTTGACTAAAGGATGTAATTATGCCTCACTAAGACCAAATTCACATATGTGCTCTTGTCGCCATTTTGAAAAATGGCGACGGTTACAGTTTTATCTTCAAACATGCTTTGCGAAGGCTACTTAAAACAAAAAATAACATTCATGAGTAATCTTAATTAAAAGATAAGATTTGTCACTTCTACAAGCAGTGGAAAAATTGTAAGTAATTAGATGAGCGTAGCGAATGTATCAATCAACTCAAATGGTTCATTCTCTTTATGCGCGACTTTTGTTCATCTCGCACCGACCAAACGGTTCGACGGATTTGACTGAAATTTTAAGCCAACACTCTTTACTTTTCAACTTGACGATGTCAAGATGAACAGTAAAATCCGGCAAGATGCCAACCTACAAAAAGTTAATTACCGAAAAAATTGAAGTTTTCATTTTTGTTAATTGAAACTTACGGACGGATTTAAGTAATGTTTTGGGCTCGTGGTAGAATAGGCCCATGGTAAGTGTGCAAAAGGAGACCCTGTTATCCACCCCCCCTCCCCCATTCCCCTCTGTCCCACGTAAGATTTTCCTCCTTCTACAATTTGCCCTGTCCTCGCTAGCTGCTGGACTCCCCTTATGACGACCCCCGCGATGTATAATGGATCTGATTCGGAAGACGCCATATCCCTACAAACACGCATACGTTATTTAAACGGTATAATAGGTTGCGAATTGGTGCGAATTGGTAATGGTAAGGAAATTACCTTAATGTAACTTTGTACAAATGTTTTATCACATACATTTAAATTACGTTCTTAGCATAAGTTTTCCTAATGTACCTATATTACGTTTTTCCAACACGTAACAATAATACTACATTGTCCAAACGTTTTACAAATAACGTTTTACTTACGTTTTGAGCAAACGTTTCTAAAACGTAACTTTATTAGATCTTTTCGACGCATACCATAGAACAACATTGTCCAAACGTTTCGCTAATAACATTTTACCTACGTTCTAAACATACGTTTTTTAAATGTTACTTAAATGTCCTGTTTCAACTAAGTTGTTTGATAGTTTTCATTTTTCATTATTCTCGAATTCCGGCCAGCACGTACTTGTTTATTGTGCTGCCCTCTATTCAAATGCAGTGAGTGTCTGCTGTGAAGAGACGTATGCATATGTGAGTCCTCGATCTTTCCGAAGACAGTTTTAAAGGTAGGGGTGCGGTTATCTCGGAAAAATACAGAGACGTCAATTGATGCCACAACGCCAGGATTATTCGAACATTAAAGGTAGTTGAAAACTAAGATATATAATGTTTCTTCCAGGCTAATGTACAAAAATCGCTATCCGGTGTGTTGTGGGGAGAGGGGGGGGGGGTTGTCTCCAGTCAGTCAAGCCTACACTAGACTTAACAAGAAATTTCAATTTCAAACCGGCGTGGTGGTGCAACCTCTTCGAGTCTTACTAAATTCATGGAACATCACCTAAGCTTTCGTATACGTCGTTAAATGCCAAAATTATTAAATAGTGTTTTTTATTTATTTATGTCCACAACCAAGGTGTTGCCACTTGGCGACATTTTAATGTTATAAATGTTACCGTCTATTTGTAACCCCATTTTTAGTTTATGTTTACTGCAATGGTCCCAAACACTGCTGCACTTTTAATATTCATAATGTGAATGTTCTGCCTGGCCTGTAAGAGTCAAATTAATCAAATTGAACGTGGCCCAACACTGTGGCTAGCAGTATTGTGTTGAATGAATAGAATCGCTCTCTATCCAATGATGTACTTTTAGCTCCATAAAGAGCCAGTTAACATTTTCTCCTTCATCATTCACTTTTTGTGGATTAGTTTCAGGGTTGTTATCTAAGATTGTCATACATTGTGAGGGTGGTTTGTATATTATGATCGTATTTATGATAATATAAAGATTAGTTTTCTTTTTGTAACCGTAAGGTAATTGGTAACTGCATCTCCGCTCTATACCCAAATGATGGCATATCTAGATCTACATGGTGCTGGCTATCTGAACTGTACTAATTCTTCACATTTGTATTGCAAAAAATGTTTCATATCGTAAACAAAAACTTTTTGCAGTAGAGTACCACTTACCAGCGGTTTATTGAATCAGGATATTTGATCATTTGCCGCAGTGACAAGTTTTGGCCTGGTGTATTGTTCGGCATGACTATTGAACAAGTTAAATCGGGTATCACACGTTATTTATACTGTACCAAAGCTACTATTGCAATTTGACAGTTTTCTGCGAAGTCAAGATTAAAACTTCAGAACAGCTTGTGAAGATGCGATTCCAGAAAGACTCAAGACACCAATGACATAGTTTGTATTGATAAATGACTCCTTATTTGCTGATATTTGCCATGAGCTTCCACTGGTGTTATTGGAGATAAAACAGTTAACTGCGATAGAACATCTCTTGTCCGTTGTCATCACCATCACTATTTGATGAGGAGAACGAAATATGCTTTTGAACAGGATATGCATCATTATTAAAGGTTACTTGCACCCACGAAGTAAGATATGCCCAAATTACCCACATTACAGTTGGGGGGGGGGGGGGGGGGGGGGGTCATTTTCCATCGCGTACCATGGCCTCGACCACCTCACACGAAATTGTTTTTGGAGATGCTTTCATGTAATGCATATAACTAGGCTCACGTCAGCGGCTGCATTCCTGGGAATTGGCAGAATAAATACCGGCTTATTTAAAAGTTATCCAATCAGTTAAGGTCCCAAGATATAAACATTGTCAATGCAAAAACTGCTGCATGCACGCTAATAGTGGAGGCAACATTAAACATGGCAGACACTGCACTAGTTGGTAATGCTACAGATCACTAGTTATCTTAATTGGTCGAGCTCTCAAAATGTTGATATTTGAATGGTATCGACAGGATTTGTAAACACAGCCAATAAAGTGAATAATATTTCTCGGTTGCCGAGCAAGCTAGCAGAAGTTTAAAAATTCCAGTTTCTGTTTATATACTGACATGATGAGACGCGACTAGTGCTCCTTTTAAAAAAGGAAACAAAACGGGTCTTAATAATCATCATTAACAATCATGAACTTCAAAATCCCCTCACTATCACTAGAGACAAACCACAACAAGTATAAACGATGTTACAGAAAATGAATGTTAAAAAGTAAATCATTGGATGGAAGGCGATTCTATTCATTCAACAAAATACCGCTAGCCACAGTGTTCGAGACATGTTCATTATGTATAATTTGACACTTATACAAGGAGGCAACTAGACATCATTCACTATGTGAATAATTATAACTGCGGCAGTATTTGGGACAATTGCCGTAAATATTACCTAAAAATGGGCTAACAAAATGACGGTAACAGTTAAAAGGTTAAAATTTTCGCTGATACAGGGGCAATATCTTTGTTGTGGACATAAATAAATGTAAAACATTATTTGATTATTTGGCATTTAACGACGTATACGACAGCTTAAGACGTCTTCCGAATCAGATCCATTATACATCGCGGGGGTCGTCATAAGGGGAGTCCAGCAGCTAGCGAGGACAGGGCAAATTGTAGAAGAAGGAAAATCTTACGTGGGACAGAGGGGAATGGGGGAGGGGGGGGGGTGGATAACAGGGTCTCCTTTTGCACACTTACCATGGGCCTATTCTACCACGAGCCCAAAACATTACTTAAATCCGTCCGTAAGTTTCAATTAACAAAAATTAAAACTACAATTTTTTCGGTAATTAATTTTTTGTAGGTTGCCATCTAGCCGGACTTTACTGTTCATCTTGACATCGTCAAGTTGAGTAGTAAAGAGTGTTAGCTTAAAATTTCAGTCAAATCCGTCGAACCGTTTGGTCGGTGCGAGATGAACAAAAGTCGCGCATAAAGAGAATGAACCATTTGAGTTGATTGATACATTCGCTACGCTCATCTAATTACTTACAATTTTCCCACTGTTTGAAGAAGTAACTTATCTTATCTTTTAATTAAGATTACTCATGAATGTTATTTTTTGTTTTAAGTAGCCTTCGCAAAGCATGTTTGAAGATAAAACTGTAACCGTCGCCATTTTTCAAAATGGCGACAAGAGCACATGTGTGAATTTGGTCTTAGTGAGGCATAATTACATCCTTTAGTCAAATGTAAAAATAGACATTCTCTTAATGTGTTTTAACTGACTAATTGGGCTAAGGTAATGAGTTTTGCTCTGTCGGTAGCGATGGCGGCCACGACACATGCAGATATACAATAGCTCGTACCTCGCACTTTTTTTAAGTTGTGTACTCAATACTTGGCAAGTGTGTTTAAGACAGAATAAGCTTTAAGTTTTGTTGGATTACAAATTATGAATATGTTATTAGTTTTATCGCAAATCATCAAAATACAATTATCCACTTATGCGGTCGATCACTTAATTGCTTCCTTCTATTGTAATATTATAAACAACTGAAATTCCACTAATTATTATAATTATTCATAACACCATCTTTCATTTGACACCACTCACGTAATTTTATGTTATATAAGCACTCACAACAAGGGACTGAGTGTAATAGTGTAATCGCCGAAATTTTCCAAGATGGCGGCTAACGCACAGAACGGATAATGGCGGACCCAAATTATGTTATATAAAATGATATTTGTAAGCGATCCTGAAAAAATCAGCTTTCTCCAAATTTTGTCCGGGTCGGTATAGGAAATTGGGCTATAGTAACCCCACTACGAGTGAATCATCTTTTTTATGTGTGTAGTTCTGTTTGTTGTAAATTTAAAATTAAAAAAAAAAATATATTAATATTATTTTTATAATTGTTTTTATTATTATTATTTTTATTATTATTATTATTATTATTATTATTATTATTATTATTATTATTATTATTATTATTATTATTATTATTATTATTATTATTATTATTATTATTATTATTATTATTATTATTATTATTATTATAATAAATCACAGTTTGCTTGTGCTCAGAGTTCGACGAGACACACCCCGCCAGGTGATTTCGTGCACCTTGATAGTTTACACTTGGTCAAAGAGGTTTAGTATACATGACCAGTTTCTGAAGTTGCTTGAGAGTTGCTGAAAGAATAGCGTATGTTGCGTCATCAACCTCCAAACCCCGTTCCCCCCGCGGCATATCAAGCTACACACATTCTTGAATCACAATCATCTAAAAACTTGACGAGCTGCCTAAAAATAAATAATATGTATCCGTTTCTCCAGTCTTGCAAGTAACCTCTTTTGTAAATTGAAAAAAATACAGTGGACGATACAGGGGGAGGGTGAGAAGGAGGGAAAGGGAAAGGGAAAGGGCCCAAAATATAATGTCCACTCTGAAAACAGTTGTGGATAAACAAACAGAAATGAAATTATGTATTTACTTATTTATTTATTTATTTATTTATTTATTTATTTATTTATTTATTTATTTATTTATTTATTTATTTATTTATTTATTTATTTATTTATTTATTTATTTATTTATTTATTTATTTATTTATTTATTTATTTATTTATTTATTTATTTATTTATTTATTTATTTATTTATTTATTTATTTATTTATTTATTTATTTATTTATTTATTTATTTATTTATTTATTTATTTATTTATTTATTTATTTATTTATTTATTTATTTATTTATTTATTTATTTATTTATTTATTTATTTATTTATTTATTTATTTATTTATTTATTTATTTATTTATTTATTTATTTATTTATTTATTTATTTATTTATTTATTTATTTATTTATTTATTTATTTATTTATTTATTTATTTATTTATTTATTTATTTATTTATTTATTTATTTATTTATTTATTTATTTATTTATTTATTTATTTATTTATTTATTCATTTATTTATTTATTCTATTCGTTAGACTGCGTACAGGCCCGATGGGTGCTGTGTCTGATGCTCTTCCTCGGCATGATGGTAACGTTCATGCTGCGGGTCAACATCGCGCTCGCCATAGTCAGCATGGTCAACAGCACTGCGACGCCGAGCGACGCCATCTTGGACAACAGCAGCTGCGTGATGACGTCAGATGGAGGCAACCTGACGGAGGCTGCGGGGCCCCCGAAACAGGTCGGGGTGTTTGACTGGGACGAGGTGCAACAAAGTGTTGTCCTCAGTTCATTCTTCTGGGGGTACTTGTTGTTTCAAGTACCGGGAGGGAGGATTGCAGAGCTATACGGTTAGTTCGTTTTATGATTCTTTTATGACCATCTAATAGATACCGATCTCTATTGAGGACAACACTTCAAACCCGGTGCCATAGTTGATCTGAGCTAGATAAACTTGAATTGCATAGAGATAGCACGGCGACATTTTTTTTCTAACCCGAAATGTCTTTTAGAACGTAGTACCTACAAAGACTTAAATACCGAATGCAAAAATACCAAAAAATACAATAATTAGGTAGCAATATTCCGAAATTTTGATTTAAGAGTAGGGGGAAAGTGAGGTTTCTGGCACACTCGCCAGGTGAGCACTTGAGCACTTTAGGCCACGCCCCTTCACCTCATATAAACCTAACCTAACGCACCATGAACCTCAACCTATTCCAAGGGCCTCCAGTGGCGTAACTAGGAATTATTTCGGGGGGAGTTAATCACGGAAAAGTGAGACGAGGGGATTGAAAGGGGTCTGGGGCGAAGCCCCAGCCGCCGGAGGGTAAAATTTTTTTACACTTCTATAATTATTTCGTGCCTATTAGACTCAAAGAAAACTACTCAAACCACAACTCGTTTGTTTGTATTATATTGAAGTTACAGTGTTACAGTAGGTATATTATAGTTCTAAATAAGAATTGCACAGAAATTGTGTCTTTAATGTTTTATGGTTGTTCAATATAACCTCAACATGAAGTGAAAGATTGTGGTCACGTCACATACATTTAAATTTTAATTCACAGACCGTGATATTGTAATATTAGATTAATGCTTTGCATTCTTATTTATAGGTACCCTCACTTTTACTGGTTCAAGCGAACGGTATATTAGTTGTAGATGAACACATAAATAATATTATTGAATTATTGAAAGAAATTTTATATCTTACCTTAGGAAAGTGGTTTGATAAATTTTATGAAAATGTTATTTGTTGCGATTGTTATACATTGAAGTGGTTTAAGGATCTTACAATATTGTATTAAGTAAATGTAGTATTAAGTAAAATCATTCTCGATGTAGTTTCGGGGGGGGGGGGGTTTAAACCCCCTAAACCCCACCCTTAGTTACGCCACTGGGCCTCACCCTCCCTAACCTAACCTAACACAGCTATAAGACTATACTAAACCTAACCTTAACCTAAACTAACCCTACCAAAGGGCCCTACCGCCACTTTACAACCGATTAACCTATCCACCCCCTATCAACACTCCTAACCTATCCGAACCTATTCCAAGGGCCTAACCCTCCGTAACCTAACCTAACACAGCTATAGAACTATACCAAATCTAATCTTAACCTAAACTAGCCCTGCCAAAGGGCATAACCACCACTTTACAACCAATGGACGTGTCCATCCCCTAACAGCCAAAGGACCCAATCTAACCTAACCAAAAGACCCAACCCAACCCAAAATTCTTAAAGAAACCATAACTAACTCACCCCTTCCCCGCAAAAGGGCCTAACCGCCATTTTACAACCAATGCTCCTATCCAGCCCTAAAGGTAAATAAGCTCATCTAACCTAACCAAAAGACCAAACCTAACCCAACCTTTCTTAAGAACCATAACTTACCCACCCCTATCCCACCAAAGGGCCTAACAGCCACTTTACAACCAATGGGCCTATCCATCCCCTAACAGCCAACGAGCTCCATCTAACCTAACCAAAGTCCTAACCTAACCCAACCTTACTAATGGAACCATGACTAACCCACCCTTTTCTCGCCAAAAGGCCTAACCGCCACTTTACAACCAATGGACCTATCCACCCCGTAACAGCCAAATATCCCAATTTTACCTCACCAAATGACCTTACCTCCACATACCCTTTTCGAAGAAACCTAACCTAATCCGTCCCTATTCCACTAAAGGGCCTAACCACCACTTTTGAATCAATAAGCTAATCCATTCTCTTACACCCAAAAAACCCGATCTAACCTGACCAAAAGAACTAACCTAACCTAACCTTACTATAGGAACCATAACTAACCCACCTCTATTCCGCCAAAGGACCTAACCACTTCTTTATAACCAATGAACCTATTCCACCTCTAAGAGCTAAAGAACTCCATCCTACCTAACCAAAGGTTCTAACACTAACCTAGTCTTACTCCGTAAACCAAACATAACCATCCCGTTCCTGTCAAAGGGTATTCAGTTTTTGAGTTATATTATATTTAAATGTGTATTGATCTGTACTACACATTCTAGTTCTAGTTCTTATACGACATTAATTATATAGATAATAACTGAAAATTCTTCAAGGAAGGTACAAGGAAAATGTATCTCTACTTATAATGTAGTACCGGTAATAGGAAACGAGTTTTTTAAATGAAAATGCTATTTTATCAAGTTTACATTGTTTATTTAAAAAAATATATATATTAATATGTATATATGAACACTTACACAGAGTATTATAAAAGATTACATTTCTTATGTTTACACAATTATTGCGTACAAGGAGTTGAAATACACATTTACAGCGTGTTTCTAATATCTACAAGTTTCTTAAGCCAGTTTTCATCTTAATTCTATAATTTCCATGTGCTAAAGTCGTAACTCCATCGTTAAGGATATATCTCTTATCGTCAAATGGAGAGAGTGTAATTTTTCTTAGTTTTATAGTAAAAAGTTCGTGTTTAAAACTTCTAATGGAGTACATATCAGCTCTATTAACACCTCTGTACAATAAACTAGTTTTATAATCATCATGCGAGATTTGTTTTGCAAGAGTCCGTTTAACAATGCCTTTACCTACTTTCTTCACGTTACCATTATCATCTAAAATGAAATACATTTTGGAGCGTAAACCTACAAATTCTTTAATTACTTTACCACCAAGCTCATCTTTCATCTTTCCAAGTACCTTTTTGTTCTTGTCACTATAGAGAAAATGATCTTTAGAGAAATTTGAAGTATCAAAGCGGTATGATTCTAGCTCCATGTCGTTATACACGTCATTTGTTCTTAATTCATAACAAAGGGAATCTGTGTCGGTGAAAACTTGTGAAAAGTAGACGTGCATTATTACCACATTTTGATTTAACATAGTTGTAGTGGAAATCGTACATTGTAATTTTACTAATATCCAAAATAGTAAAACCTGCATAGATGGGGCGGTTCAACTATAGGCAGGGTTTCTTCGATTTAACAGCTAAAAGATTTTTAGAAAAAATTTCAAAACTTTCAAATGCCGGAGAGGCAATTAATTTTAACACTCTCGTCTCGCAAGTAACAAGCTCAACATTAACTCGATTCCTCAGATTCTCCATGGTTTTGCCAAAGACTGCATTATTTAGTAGCTTAAATAGATCTTTCTCAAAGCTATTCTTAGCCTGCTGACGTTGCATTGTATTGAATTCAATGTAGGGCTTGAGCCATGCACTTTGATGGAAGCCGAGTACGCGATGAATTTTCGTAATTTTCATTCCGAGCGAGAGGGACAGTTTTAAATTTTGGTAATGAAAAATATAATTTTCCTTACAGTTTAATGTAGTTACTAACTTTGTAGTATGCTTGCTCATAGATATGTTCAAATCGTCAAGGAGTTTTTTTGAATAAGGTGATAGCATTTCGTCAGAAATAATCATCTTCTCAGAGGCAACAAGGTTAGTCATTATGTCTATCATGCAGCTCTGCGGGATACTTCAAGTCAATTTCTAAGATATAACCATTTTCTCCCTCATCTGGTACCTTAATTACATCTAGCATGGCAATTTCTTGTTCATTTAACCACCTGAAACTATTTAAAGGTAGATACTTGGACATTGCAACTCCATACAAATTGTTACAATCCCAGTAAACTACATACTTTGATGGGTTTTCAGGATCATAACTTTCCATGTACTTATTGTTAGCTTCAGAGAAACGTTGTGCAATCATTGATACACCCCCTCTTATGCCATTCTCCATGAATAAATACATGTCTGGGTCTGTAAAAAGCTCTAATTCTACCTGTGTCATCTAAAGGCAACTCTGCCATGCTAAGCCTGGAGCTGTGTAAGTGTGAGCTGGATCTATTTGATAGTAGGTTAGGCATAATTCCCTGAAACTTTCAAATACGTCAGCTAGTAACAGCACGTCACATTTAAGGTAAAGGTCTTGGTACTCACCCAAAGTTTTTATATTGAAAGCATTCAACACTTTAGTTGCATGCTGATAATCCTCATCACTTATATTCTCACCACTCAATGTGTTATAGAAAGCAGAGTGGGGTGGGAGAAATGTCTCATTTAGTTTTTCAATGGAATTGACGTAGTCATATGGAAATACGCCCTTACGTAAGAGAAGATGAATGTTACTATCTTCAAAATACTCGCTTAAAATTTTAAATTTTTCCACGCCATAACCTACGAGGTTTTTTTACCAAGGTCTCCAATGATGCATTGAGAAATTGCAGGGAATCTAAGAAACGCAAATCACCCCAGGAAAATGACACATACTTTTCCACATTGTTTGGTATAACAAAGATGCGTCTATTTACAGTTTCCCCGATTTGTTGGATGATCAGATGCGAATCATAGCCGTGTAAATTATGAAAAATGACTGGAATGTATGTCGCAAGCTTGTAGTTCAGGTAACAGTTGTTGTGCGCTGCCCCACGGTACACACCTGTGAGGTGGTCGTGATCTCTAAAGCGATCCCTATTTAATTTCCCAGAACAAATAAAACAATATTCGGCAAGTAGAAATTTCTCCTCCTAAATCTCAGTCATTACAAAACGTTTGACATTTTTTATGGTATTACTAAGTTCCACTTCCTCTTTTATAAGAGCATTCAGAAGTTTTCTTACAGCATGAGGTCCATTATAAACAACTGGTGGTTTGAATGGCTTCCCTACTGAATCAATAATTAAGCAAAGCCTGAAGGTTCATGGCGCGTTAACTTGGTAATATGAGACTCATTGAAATCTTGTGAACATCCACTAAACTTCTGAGAACAACATTCAAAATCTGCATAAATGACAAAAGGTACTTTCAGAGAGAAGTTGTAATTTTTAAATTTCATAATATTATCACCAGCTTTGGGAAACTTCGTCTTTTGGGGCTCGTGTTTACTGCAGTAAGTATGGTGACTACTAAGACGAGCTCGAGTGGTGAATCGATGCAAACAGAGACTACAATAATGAGATTTTCTCCTTATGTTTCGTTATATACATAAGAAACCGATCAAGATTTTTAACTAAACAGTAATGCCTCCTCTCTCCGTTGGATATAAGCAACAAGTTTACATGTTTCTCACGTTTAGAGTTGGTAATTTTTAAAGGATACGCCTCATTTTCATAAGCAAATACTTTGATTGAGGTATTGTTCTGCTTTTCAAAGCTTGTAATCTGCGATAGTGGAACAGGATAGTCAATTCCGCTCATTCTCAAGTCACTCTCCCACTTTTTGTATTTGGCAATTCTTTGAGCATTTTTAGTTTGAGGATGAAGATACGCTAAAACTGACCATAAGAATCACTTTTGGTCTATGTTTTTCACATTGATGATGGATTTTGTGTGTTTCAGTTTCTTGGGTAAATCAATGTAGGTACTGGCGGCCAGGGGTTTGTAGATTCCCACTTTAACCTCCAAGTTGTAAACGCGATCGATAGTCCAGTTGCTTCCCTCCTTTTGGTAGTTGGATGATGTTTCAGCGATAGTAACAAATGCTTCGTTAAACTGTACATTAAACTCTGACTCTTGCAGTAAAATGTTACATTTGCTGCGAAAACACGGCTTAGCGAAAACTTGCTCTTCTTCATCACCGCGAACACATCGGACAAAGACCGATAGGTACCATTTAACGCCTTAATAGCAATTGATAGGACTAGAGCGATTACTCCTCCTAATTTGTTAGGGATTGATCGTAAGATTGCGTAGGCAAATAAGAAATATCATTCAGGTTGAATGTGAACGGGGGTAACTAGAGGATTTGCTGGGATGAAGTTATCTGGGTCCCCCAATGTGTATGTTTTTTCAGTTCGTCAAATAACACCATTTGCACATTGTCACGATTAGTAGAGAGAAATAACAGATGGTGCTTTGCAGATTCAACAGGATGGAATTTGTACGTTTTAACTTTTCCATTGAGCGCTGTAGAAAAGTTACACGGATCTTGAGTACAGGTTTCATCCACCTCTATCTCCTTTGCCGTAAAATCCATCACATCCGTTGTATTGGTTCTCTTGTGAGACTTGATGTGGTTCAAAATATTCTCCTTTCTTGAGATAGTCTTCTCACACAAGTCGCAAGTGTAGGAACTTCCTACATTATGGTCTCTACAAATATGTCTTTTCAAATTGACATGACGTGTAAATACCACCTCACACAATTCTCATTTCTTCAGTCTTGCTGAGCTGTGCAATCGTTCATGTCTTTTCAAATTAAAGTTTTTAGCAAACACAGCATCACACAGTGTACAAGTGAATGTTCTGGAGCGTAGAGAGTGATCCATAGTTGTACACTATTTGTTACGTAACGCTCAATACACTAATCCTTCACCTGAAACAATTGAGAAATACACTCACTATAGTTACAATATCACACAGTAATAGTAATACTACACATTGGTAGAGTGTATTTTGTTTCTCTTACAATCTCATAACACAATTAAAAATACACTAATAAATTATACAGTTTAGTAGGTGAAGCCACTTACAGTTTTTCTTCGCAAGCCAAGCAAGCAGCAACAGGCAAATTATGTTAAGGTAATAGCTCCAGTCGGTAGCAGACGATCTCTTATTTGATATTCACTGATCGAGTGTCAGACAAGTTTTGAAATCGCAAGGAACACCAACCTTATTATATACCCAGAGCGTAGACTGCACAGGTCAGTAAACAAACTACGTGAGTCAAATTCGAACAAGTTATATTTACTGAAATTTACTTTTAACATACTACGGTGGTCAAATTTTCTTGAATGGATAAACGTAACACTCACTATAGTACACTGGGACTTTAATTTAAACTGTTCACTGTTCCCTATCACAAATCACTGTTTAGTCACACAATATATTCATTTGCACACTACACAACTACTTCTCACTCCTCTCACCTTACACTTTCACTATTCCCCACTATATTCTTCTAATACCACTTCTTCTCGCTGTGTTCAGTTACGCTAGCAATCCAATATTGAATGTGCTGCATCCTCTAGTCCTTGTTTATACCATTAGGGCTATTACAGCATCCCCACAACATCACACAAAGAAACCTTCCAGAACCTTCCACCCTTAATACACACGCTTCCTCAGGCGAAAAAAAATCAATACTTTAGTTCTTCGAGCCTACATAGTTCTCCGCGTGGCCGCTCGGGTGGCGCTAGCGTCGCCCTAGTTCACTGCACTGTCACTAGAGGGCGCTTTCTAGTGTACATTAGGGGCTGCAACAGCCTAAAAGCGTCAGTCTATGCCAGCAGCCGTCGAGTCAACATCGCTCCCGAGGAACCGCGGTAAGTACTAGATTAGTAGTAAGGGTGCCCGCAAGCATGTAGCCTACCCCTACTGTACTTACCCCTGTACTTACCGCGGTTCCTCGGGAGCGATGGGCGAGCGAGGGCGATTAGGTTTATATGAGGTGAAGGGTCGTGGCCTAAAGTGCTCAGTGCTCCCCCCCGCGAGTGTGCCAGAAACCCCACTTTCCCCCTACTTTTGAGTGTAGGCCTTACTTGGAAAGGACAATTGACGGTAAAAAATTTGAAGATCAACAATTTTGTATAATAATTGAAGGCTGCATACAAAATAATATGCTATAAAAGTTCGAACCAATTTTAATTTTTTGAATTAAAAAATATAGAACCTTTTTGAAAATAAGCTAACAAAAATTTAAAAATCACTCCTACACTCATGTTAACTCCTTTAGCTAGTTTATACATTAAAATGCCCTTGCACAATTCATGCATGAGTGGTGAAATAGTATCAAGCTAACAAATGTGTACTTATCTAAAGAATTTTGACGGTACGAAGTACAATTATTAATTACAAACTTCACAATTAATTTCCCGTGATGTCAAAATTACACTCTTCAAGATAGTGGTAAAAAGAACTAGTTTTTTTTAAACAAATTTCTCCAAATTCACTTTCCAGTATATGTTAAAATATGTTGAGTTTCAAAATACACAACAGTTTTCCGATAATTAACAAAATACGTGCAAAAATTAGTTATCAAAAAATCTTCATTTCTATTCGATTGTTTTTTTCTACCAAAATCTATTTACTGTTATAACATTGTAAATGCAGAATTAATTACCTTAGCAAATATATATTTTAACTATTTTTCGAAATGTTATTTTTTACTATCTGAATTCTATATAAGCTGCTCATCGCAGTACGTAACAATGTATAGGCTTACTAATAAAATGAATACTGCTCAACCATATTAATTGCAATATTTGAAAAAAATGATGTGGTTCTTTATCAATATGAAGACATTTTCAGGTTACTCACTTTATACCCATTAAGATCTTACAATGAGTCTGACTCGTGATGGGCTTCTAAGAAGTTCTAAAATTATGATTTAACAGATACAATGTTAAGTAAAAAAAAAAAAAATTGTTGGAAAAAATCGAAATTTTGTTGTTAAAATTGCAAGTATGGTATGGTTTTTATCGTAAATTAAAAATTGGCAAGCGTAAAAACAACAAGAAAGGGAGGATTTCAAAAAAGTCCCGTAAGTTTGATGTGTGCTAAAAGCACACAATTTTGAAGCTACCGGTTTGCAAACCTAAATAGCACACACTCAAAAAAGAATCTACTTTCCAAAATGTAGTTAATGTGTTCACAAATATTTGAAATTTGGGTTTAATTTTTAACCCCACGCCAAAAATTAAACAAAGACAAAATTGTTCAGAAAAATGTAAATATTTTTATTATGAGACAAATCAACGATATTTTGCAATGATGCAAAAATAACTCCAAATTGTTAAATTGTAAAGTTTACTATTTTATAAATGTCCCCTTTTAATTTACAACAATGGCATGTTATGTGTGCAGGCACAAAGCGTGTGTTCGGAGGCGCAATCGCTTTAAACGGAGTGTTGTGCATTCTGCTACCCCTTGCTGCGCGGCTGCACTGGACTCTGCTGCTCGTGATACGCGCTGCGCAGGGCCTGGCGCAGGGAGTCTTGTTCCCCGCCCTCAGCGCCACCGTCGCTAAATGGGTGCCACTACATGAGAGAGCGCGCTTCGTCTCCTTCGCCGTGCAAGGTATGAGACATGAGCATTAATACATCAATGCTCTACGCGCTGCGCAGGGCCTGGCGCAGGGAGTCTTGTTCCCCGCTCTCAGCGCCACTGTCGCTACATGGGTGCCGCTACATGAGAGAGCGCGCTTTGTCTCCTTCGCCGTGCTAGGTATGAGACATGAGCATTAATACATCAATGCTCTACGCGCTACGCAGGGCCTGGCGCAGGGAGTCTTGTTCCCCGCCCTCAGCGCCACTGTCGCTACATGGGTGCCGCTACATGAGAGCGCGCTTCGTCTCCTTCGCCGTGCAAGGTATGAGACATGAGCATTAATACATCAATGCTCTACGCGCTGCGCAGGGCCTGGCGCAGGGAGTCTTGTTCCCCGCCCTCAGCGCCACTGTCGCTACATGGGTGCCGCTACATGAGAGCGCGCTTTGTCTCCTTCGCCGTGCAAGGTATGAGACATGAGCATTAATACATCAATGCTCTACGCGCTGCGCAGGGCCTGGCGCAGGGAGTCTTGTTCCCCGCCCTCAGCGCCACTGTCGCTACATGGGTGCCGCTACAGGAGAGCGCGCTTCGTCTCCTTCGCCGTGCAAGGTATGAGACATGAGCATTAATACATCAATGCTCTACGCGCTGCGCAGGGCCTGGCGCAGGGACTCTTGTTCCCCGCCCTCAGCGCCACTGTCGCTACATGGGTGCCGCTACATGAGAGCGCGCTTTGTCTCCTTCGCCTTGCAAGGTATGAGACATGAACATTAATACATCAATGCTCTACGCGCTGCGCAGGGCCTGGCGCAGGGAGTCTTGTTCCCCGCCCTCAGCGCCACTGTCGCTACATGGGTGCCGCTACATGAGAGAGCGCGCTTCGTCTCCTTCGCCGTGCAAGGTATGAGACATGAACATTAATACATGAATGCTTTACGCGCTGCGCAGGGCCTGGCGCAGGGAGTCTTGTTCCCCGCCCTCAGCGCCACTGTCGCTACATGGGTGCCGCTACATGAGAGCGCGCTTCGTCTCCTTCGCCGTGCAAGGTATGAGACATGAACATTAATACATCAATGCTCTACGCGCTGCGCAGGGCCTGGCGCAGGGAGTCTTGTTCCCCGCCCTCAGCGCCACTGTCGCTACATGGGTGCCGCTACATAAGAGCGCGCTTCGTCTCCTTCGCCGTGCAAGGTATGAGACATGAACATTAATACATCAATGCTCTACGCGCTGCGCAGGGCCTGGCGCAGGAAGTCTTGTTCCCCGCTCTCAGCGCCACTGTCGCTACATGGGTGCCGCTACATGAGAGAGCGCGCTTCGTCTCCTTCGCCGTGCAAGGTATGAGACATGAACATTAATACATCAATGCTCTACGTGCTGCGCGGGGCCTGGCGCAGGAAGTCTTGTTCCCCGCTCTCAGCGCCACTGTCGCTTCATGGGTGCCGCTACATGAGAGCGCGCTTTGTCTCCTTCGCCGTGCAAGGTATGAGACATGAACATTAATACATCAATGCTCTACGCGCTGCGCAGGGCCTGGCGCAGGGAGTCTTGTTCCCCGCTCTCAGCGCCACTGTCGCTACATGGGTGCCGCTACATGAGAGCGCGCTTCGTCTCCTTCGCCGTGCAAGGTATGAGACATGAACATTAATACATCAATGCTCTACGCGCTGCGCAGGGCCTGGCGCAGGGAGTCTTGTTCCCCGCTCTCAGCGCCACTGTCGCTACATGGGTGCCGCTACATGAGAGCGCGCTTTGTCTCCTTCGCCGTGCAAGGTATGAGACATGAACATTAATACATCAATGCTCTACGCGCTGCGCAGGGCCTGGCGCAGGGAGTCTTTTTCCACGCTCTCAGCGCCACTGTCGCTACATGGGTGCCGCTACATGAGAGCGCGCTTTGTCTCCTTCGCCGTGCAAGGTATGAGACATGAGCATTAATACATCAATGCTCTACGCGCTGCGCAGGGCCTGGCGCAGGGAGTCTTGTTCCCCGCCCTCAGCGCCACTGTCGCTACATGGGTGCCGCTACATGAGAGCGCGCTTTGTCTCCTTCGCCGTGCAAGGTATGAGACATGAACATTAATACATCAATGCTCTACGCGCTGCTTAGGGCTTGGCGCAGGGAGTCTTGTTCCCCGCCCTCAGCGCCACTGTCGCTACATGGGTGCCGCTACAGGAGAGCGCGCTTCGTCTCCTTCGCCGTGCAAGGTATGAGACATGAACATTAATACATCAATGCTCTTTAAGACCACTACTACGCGCTGCGGAGGGCCTGGCGCAGGGAGTCTTGTTCCTCGCCCTCAGCGCCACTGTCGCTACATGGGTGCCGCTACACGAGAGCGCGCTTTGTCTCCTTCGCCGTGCAAGGTATGAGACATGAACATTAATACATCAATGCTCTACGCGCTGCGCAGGGCCTGGCGCAGGGAGTCTTGTTCCCCGCCCTCAGCGCCACTGTCGCTACATGGGTGCCACTACATGAGAGCGCGCTTTGTCTCCTTCGCCGTGCAAGGTATGAGACATGAACATTAATACATCAATGCTCTACGCGCTGCGCAGGGCCTGGCGCAGGGAGTCTTGTTCCCCGCCCTCAGCGCCACTGTCGCTACATGGGTGCCGCTACATGAGAGCGCGCTTCGTCTCCTTCGCCGTGCAAGGTATGAGACATGAACATTAATACATCAATGCTCTACGCGCTGCGCAGGGCCTGGCGCAGGGAGTCTTGTTCCCCGCCCTCAGCGCCACTGTCGCTACATGGGTGCCGCTACATGAGAGAGCGCGCTTCGTCTCCTTCGCCGTGCAAGGTATGAGACATGAACATTAATACATCAATGCTCTACGCGCTGCGCAGGGCCTGGCGCAGGGAGTCTTGTTCCCCGCCCTCAGCGCCACTGTCGCTACATGGGTGCCGCTACATGAGAGCGCGCTTCGTCTCCTTCGCCGTGCAAGGTATGAGACATGAACATTAATACATCAATGCTCTACGCGCTGCGCAGGGCCTGGCGCAGGGAGTCTTGTTCCCCGCCCTCAGCGCCACTGTCGCTTCATGGGTGCCGCTACATGAGAGCGCGCTTCGTCTCCTTCGCCGTGCAAGGTATGAGACATGAACATTAATACATCAATGCTCTACGCGCTGCGCAGGGCCTGGCGCAGGGAGTCTTGTTCCCCGCCCTCAGCGCCACTGTCGCTACATGGGTGCCGCTACATGAGAGCGCGCTTCGTCTCCTTCGCCGTGCAAGGTATGAGACATGAGCATTAATACATCAATGCTCTACGCGCTGCGCAGGGCCTGGCGCAGGGAGTCTTGTTCCCCGCCCTCAGCGCCACTGTCGCTACATGGGTGCCGCTACATGTGAGAGCGCTTTGTCTCCTTCGCCGTGCAAGGTATGAGACAAGAACATTTATACATCAATGCTCTACGCGCTGCGCAGGGCCTGGCGCAGGGAGTCTTGTTCCCCGCCCTCAGCGCCACTGTCGCTACATGGGTGCCGCTACATGAGAGCGCGCTTCGTCTCCTTCGCCGTGCAAGGTATGAGACATGAACATTAATACATCAATGCTCTACGCGCTGCGCAGGGCCTGGCGCAGGGAGTCTTGTTCCCCGCCCTCAGCGCCACTGTCGCTACATGGGTGCCGCTACAGGAGAGCGCGCTTCGTCTCCTTCGCCGTGCAAGGTATGAGACATGAACATTAATACATCAATGCTCTACGCGCTGCGCAGGGCCTGGCGCAGGGAGTCTTGTTCCACGCTCTCAGCGCCACTGTCGCTACATGGGTGCCGCTACATGAGAGAGCGCGCTTCGTCTCCTTCGCCGTGCAAGGTATGAGACATGAACATTAATACATCAATGCTCTACGTGCTGCGCAGGGCCTGGCGCAGGGAGTCTTGTTGCCCGCTCTCAGCGCCACTGTCGCTACATGGGTGCCGCTACATGAGAGCGCGCTTCGTCTCCTTCGCCGTGCAAGGTATGAGACATGATCATTAATACATCAATGCTCTACGCGCTGCGCAGGGCCTGGCGCAGGGAGTCTTGTTCCCCGCCCTCAGCGCCACTGTCGCTACATGGGTGCCGCTACATGAGAGCGCGCTTCGTCTCCTTCGCCGTGCAAGGTATGAGACATGAGCATTAATACATCAATGCTCTACGCGCTGCGCAGGGCCTGGCGCAGGGAGTCTTGTTCCCCGCTCTCAGCGCCACTGTCGCTACATGGGTGCCGCTACATGAGAGCGCGCTTTGTCTCCTTCGCCGTGCAAGGTATGAGACATGAACATTAATACATCAATGCTCTACGCGCTGCGCAGGGCCTGGCGCAGGGAGTCTTGTTCCCCGCCCTCAGCGCCACTGTCGCTACATGGGTGCCGCTACATGAGAGCGCGCTTCGTCTCCTTCGCCGTGCAAGGTATGAGACATGAACATTAATACATCAATGCTCTACGCGCTGCGCAGGGCCTGGCGCAGGGAGTCTTGGTCCCCGCTCTCAGCGCCACTGTCGCTACATGGTGGGTGCCGCTACATGAGAGCGCGCTTTGTCTGCTTCGCCGTGCAAGGTATGAGACAATCAATGGCTGTTTGGGAACGGTTTTCAGTAATGTTTTCTTTAATTATTGAAACAATGACTTCTAAAATGTTGTTGTTTTATATTTTCTACGGCCCCTTCAAGCGATATTAAGGAAGGACTCCGGTGAAAATACTATCTCCTAAACCATGCATCCAATCAATTTGAAATTTAAGTATGATATGAAACTCTTGCTATAAAGAAATAAAAAAAATAAATAATACAAAAAAAATTGAAACTTGGTTCAAAATTAATTTTTTTCAAAATCAAAATTGCATTGTACATACCAGTTTTGGAGCCGCCATTATTAAAAATAAAAAAAAATAAAAAATCTCTTCTTGTTACTTGTTACTCTCTTAAAAATTGTGGGTATCGGTTTTTGATTCTTCGTGATAGGTTGGAAGTTACAATTTGTTTTCAAATGAGTATATTTTTACAGAAAAAAAATTTAGGTTTTTATTTTTATTTTTTTCATTTTTTTACTCACTGAAAAAATAATACCCAAATCTTTTGCTCTAGTAATAAGAAGTATTCACAAAAATTTTCAAAAGAATTGAATGATCCGTTAGGGCTGAATTTCAAACTGACTAACTAAATCTGTAGCAAAAACGGTATAGGAGTAAATAGCTTTCAAAGTTTTGATACTGTTGAAAACAGAGTTACAAGCATAAAAATGAAGTTGATGCAAGTAAAAAGCCCTGTTACCTCGCCAAGGTCTCAACCAGATACAGGGCCTTGTTTTTAGGATGTGGAAACCTGGAAAGGGTAAACCACGCAGGTATGCTAGGTATGCGCAGGTTGCTAGGTATAGGCCTAGGCCTAGCCTGCACCAACCGTTTCTCTATTTTTAGCTTTGCTAATGCCATCTTCGCTCTTTTGCCTGTTTTTCTATGTTTATTCACCGTCACAAATAGTAAATACACAGTAATATGTAAATAAAGTAACAGTGACAAGCACGAACACAAGATAAGTAAACAACTTCAAACAATCTACAGCTGTTCCACAGCTTTACAACATCGCATAATTCCTAAACTCAATATTTTGTGACAATTATAGTGTTCAGTGGTTTTAAAAATTCATAACAAAATGTGCTGCTACCTATAGGCATCTGTTACAACTATTTGGAACAAACCCGCCAATTTTGAAAGCTATAATTTGCCAAGTTCATTGTGCTCGACGACGCTCGATGTCTCGATTTTTGTCGCGCACGCTGTGCAGGCGTAACTATAAACATTATTACACGTGTTTATAGTTACAAACTACCATATTTATCAGCAAAACCTAACAGAAAATACTCAGGACTATTTTATAATAAAAAAAAAAAAAAAATCGGATTAAAAAAAATTTCATGCAGATTTTCACCGGAGTCCTTCCTTAATTCTTCGTTACCTCGCTTCATTCCAAACATGTCTTCACCTAGAAAGTCACACTGCTGATGAATAATTTAATTTTAGTTGAAGAACATACCTCACTCAACGAACGAGGACTTAACGATTTTATTTTACAATATAAAATATATTGATAAATATCAAGACAAATATTTTTCTGAAATAAAATGGCGGCAAAATGTTGGGGGGTCATATTTTAATCAAATTTGTCCGATCACTAATATGTTAGTTTTACGACGATTCTATAAGTATCAGAAAGTTTCACAAACGTTACTCGAATTTTTTTTTTTGAAACACAGTAACGGCAAAATGGGAGGTGGCTGTATTATAATAAATGTTTGTCCGGTCACGAATATACTAATTTAAACGCGATTTGATACTTATTGGGGGCAGAAATGACTTTTCTTTTGCTGTCAATGTGTTAGTAGTGGATGCGGACCGCGTAGAAAACACTAGATGAAATGACAACAAAACATTCAACAATGCCGGGAATAAGGAATATTCCACATTTCCCGATATTGGTTCGATCATATGAAATAGATAGGCCCTTATCTACAAATGCTGGCTACATACTTTTCCCATTTCAAAATGTCACAGTTCGATTTTTATAACGTTACGAAGTTTGACATGTTACCTTTCCCGGACTTTTATCGTGAAACGGATGGTTACGTCAAACTTGGTCAAACCTGATTTAACATCACTGTTTATGAATGAATTTGCCAATCACCGTCTTGCAACACTACACGATTATCGAAAAAAACAACGTAACTTATTCACTGCTGTCCGATCTCTGCACAATAATGTTATACTATTACAAATAATCATACCAGTGTGGTAAATTAATTACTGGACACAATTATTATTCATTCTGGAACCGAATAACAATATAAATTCACTTATTTTAGTGAGATATTCAGCATAAATACGATCTTTGATTATCTTTGCGTGATAGGCTGATTCATATTTTAGTCAGTTCTGACGTCATGACCTGTTTTCCCGACATATTTTATTTGTGAAATTTCAGCTTTCTTTCTTGAGTGAAAATTTTTACGAAAATAGGAAAATGAAATATTTTTGACTTCATAAGATCGTCATTAATTTGGTAACGGCGAAACAAATTAACAGGAATATTCCCTGTTATAATAACTCGAACACAAGGATTCTTTTCCTTACGCGAGCTCTCCATAGAAACATTTGCAGTTTGTTGAATTTATACATTATATTTATATTATGTTCTCTTATGTTTCATAATTGTTAATTTTTTGTTTGTACTGTGGCGGAAGTATGTTTATGATTTATGGGAATAAAATGATCTGAAATTGAATTGAATTATGGAAATTAGAAAAGAAATTGTAATGCGTATTCTTGTATTGTTGTTAATTGAGGCTTTAATATTTTTATTAATTTATAAATTTATTTATTGTGGTTTAACGAAGTACTCGTATCATATGACATCGGGGGGTGTGTGAAGGAAAAATAATAATTCCGATGTTTAACAAATAATCGGATGTTTGCTTATCAACGCGTCTCACAGAGCGATTTTCTAGTGATAAGAAATCAGAACGAGGTAAATAAAATTAAATTTTGAAGCAAGCGAATCAAGCGTTTCCATTAGACTTTTATGGCACTCGTTCAATTTTTTGTTGTATCTTTTATCGCTCGCGATAGTGTCGAACGGAGAGTCCGACCAAGCTGAAATTAAGAACATCCACAAGCTTTTATGGTGATGGAATGTGTATAGTTTTGTGGCCAAATCGGCGAGAAGTAAAAAAGTTACAATGCAGTTACACAAAAATATTTTTCTGAAACAAACTGGTGGCAAAATGTCAGAGCCATATTATAGTGAATTTTTGTCCGGTCACGAATTTACTTATTTCAACGTGATCCGATAAGTATTGTAGGTACAAATTACATTTGTATTGCTGAATAATTCTAGTGAAGTAACTATGACAATGAAAATATTATTGAACAATGGCAGGAAGTATGGGGAGGCGTAACAAGTGCACCGAGAGCGTTGCGAGCGGTCCGGCCAACGGTCACTGATTCTTGGATACACAACTTTCAACAATAAATATTCTTGCAAAATTATTTGACATCTTTGGAATCTTTGGATATTTTTACAATAATAAATAGTGCACTGCCTCCTCGATGGTTTTTAGGTTAATAATAACAGGCAGAGAGCTCAGTGGTCGGAACACTCGAAGAGCTGCAGTGTATTCGTTTGTTGTATGGTTCGCCATAATAACTATGTGACAATAAAACTCAAATCTTTCTAAATTTTTGTTTTGCTTGATGTTCATTGTTGTTTTTGAACAAATACGATCATTCTTATATTGATGATAATATTAATGTTTTCAGTATAATGGCGCTGGAGCAACAAGGCCGTTAGCGATACATTTATCTATGTCTCTTGCATTGAACAATGACGATAGCTTTGAGAACTTTTCGCCAGAAAGCTCGAGGACATGGGCGCTCTCGCTTATCAACGTGTCACACAGAGTTCTTTCCTAGCTTATCATATCATGATGAAAAAGTACACTATTCGCAGTTTGCATAGTGTTCTCTAATAGCTGCCAGTTTAAATGTTATTGACTGCAGGTCCAAATTTAGATTAGATCTACGTGTTGGGAGAGGGGGGGGGGACATTTCTTAGAAGGTACAATTCCATTGATTTGATGAGATGCAGCTGGTATATACATATCTTACGTGCCTGGTATGAGTAACGATTAATTTGATCAATTAGGCGGCTCCAATCCCAAGATAGGGCAACCATTCCATGTGATGACATGTCGGCTTCTTGCTTTCCTCCTCCTACGGGAACTTAAAGTTTCTACAATGCATTACCAGAGCCAGAACTAGACACAAGTTTTATTGTAAAAAATATTTGCAAACAATGTGACAAAAGACTCTCCAAGTTTCAGAAAATAGTAAAGTACAAAGTCATCGAGTAACAATGTTCATAAATAATACACAATACACACATTGTTACGTGGCGTGAAGGTTGCAGATGACCGTGTGGAGCTCTCGAGGAGAATCTTGAACCCAAGATTTAAACTCTCACATCCATCTCACACCATACACGCGATAGCGTGGTTTCATGCATCTCACACCATACACGCGATAGCGTCGTTTCATGCATCTCACACCATACACGCGATAGCGTGGTTTCATGCATCTCACACCATACACGCGATAGCGTCGTTTCATGCATCTCACACCATACACGCGATAGCGTGGTTTCATGCATCTCACACCATACACGCGATAGCGTCGTTTCATGCATCTCACACCATACACGCGACAGCGTCGTTTCATGCATCTCACACCATACACGCGATAGCGTGGTTTCATCCATCTCACACCATACACGCGATAGCGTGGTTTCATGCATCTCACACCATACACGCGATAGCGTCGTTTCATGCATCTCACACCATACACGCGATAGCGTGGTTTCATGCATCTCACACCATACACGCGATAGCGTCGTTTCATGCATCTCACACCATACACGCGATAGCGTGGTTTCATGCATCTCACACCATACACGCGACAGCGTCGTTTCATGCATCTCACACCATACACGCGATAGCGTCGTTTCATGCATCTCACACCATACACGCGATAGCGTCGTTTCATGCATCTCACACCATACACGCGATAGCGTGGTTTCATCCATCTCACACCATACACGCGATAGCGTGGTTTCATGCATCTCACACCATACACGCGATAGCGTCGTTTCATGCATCTCACACCATACACGCGATAGCGTGGTTTCATGCATCTCACACCATACACGCGATAGCGTGGTTTCATGCATCTCACACTATACACGCGATAGCGTCGTTTCATGCATCTCACACCATACACGCGATAGCGTGGTTTCATGCATCTCACACCATACACGCGACAGCATCGTTTCATGCATCTCACACCATACACGCGACAGCGTGGTTTAATGCATCTCACACCATACACGCGACAGCGTCGTTTCATGCATCTCACACCATACACGCGACAGCGTGGTTTCATGCATCTCACACCATACACGTGATAGCGTCGTTTCATGCATCTCACACCATACACGCGACAGCGTGGTTTCATGCATCTCACACCATACACGTGATAGCGTCGTTTCATGCACCTCACACCATACACGCGATAGCGTCGTTTCATGCATCTCACACCATACACGCGACAGCGTCGTTTCATGCATCTCACACCATACACGCGATAGCGTGGTTTCATGCATCTCACACCATACACGCGATAGCGTCGTTTCATGCATCTCACACCATACACGCGACAGCGTCGTTTCATGCATCTCACACCATACACGCGACAGCGTGGTTTCATGCATCTCACACCATACACGTGATAGCGTCGTTTCATGCATCTCACACCATACACGCGATAGCGTGGTTTCATGCATCTCACACCATACACGTGATAGCGTCGTTTCATGCATCTCACACCATACACGCGATAGCGTGGTTTCATGCATCTCACACCATACACGTGATAGCGTCGTTTCATGCATCTCACACCATACACGCGACAGCGAGGTTTCATGCATCTCACACCATACACGTGATAGCGTCGTTTCATGCATCTCACACCATACACGCGACAGCGTCGTTTCATGCATCTCACACCATACACGCGATAGCGTGGTTTCATGCATCTCACACCATACACGCGATAGCGTGGTTTCATGCATCTCACACCATACACGCGACAGCGTCGTTTCATGCATCTCACACCATACACGCGACAGCGTCGTTTCATGCATCTCACACCATACACGCGATAGCGTGGTTTCATGCATCTCACACCATACACGCGACAGCGTCGTTTCATGCATCTCACACCATACACGCGATAGTGTTGTTTCATGCATCTCACACCATACACGCGATAGCGTCGTTTCATGCATCTCTCACCATACACGCGATAGCGTCGTTTCATGCATCTCACACCATACACGCGACAGCGTCGTTTCGTGCATCTCACACCATACACGCGACAGCGTCGTTTCATGCATCTCACACCATACACGCGACAGCGTCGTTTCATGCATCTCACACCATACACGCGACAGCGTCGTTTCATGCATCGCACACCATACACGCGATAGCGTCGTTTCATGCATCTCAAACCATACACGCGATAGTGTTGTTTCATGCATCTCACACCATAAACGCGATAGCGTCGTTTCATGCACCTCACACCATACACGCGTCAGCGTCGTTTCATGCATCTCACACCATACACGCGTTAGTGTTGTTTCATGCATCTCACACCATACACGCGATAGCGTCGTTTCATGCATCTCACACCATACACGCGATAGCGTCGTTTCATGCACCTCACACCATACACGCGATAGCGTCGTTTCATGCATCTCACACCATACACGCGATAGCGTCGTTTCATGCATCTCACACCATACACGCGATAGCGTCGTTTCATGCACCTCACACCATACACGCGATAGCGTCGTTTCATGCATCTCACACCATACACGCGACAGCGTCGTTTCATGCACCTCACACCATACACGCGATAGCGTCGTTTCATGCACCTCACACCATACACGCGACAGCGTCGTTTCATGCATCTCACACCATACACGCGATAGCGTCGTTTCATGCACCTCACACCATACACGCGATAGCGTCGTTTCATGCATCTCACACCATACACGCGTTAGTGTTGTTTCATGCATCTCACACCATACACGCGATAGCGTCGTTTCATGCATCTCACACCATACATGCGACAGCGTCGTTTCATGCACCTCACACCATACACGCGATTGCGTCGTTTCATGCACCTCACACCATACACGCGACAGCGTCGTTTCATGCATCTCACACCATACATGCGACAGCGTCGTTTCATGCATCTCACACCATACACGCGACAGCCTCGTTTTATGCATCGAAGACAATATTCAAGTATAGTAAACACTAGACAAAACATCTACAATATGCCCTGAATTACTTAAGTTTTCATACCCAGGATTGAGATGAATTACCATGATTATTCGTTTTTTTGTGCAAATATTTCGATTTGTTTAGATGATATTTACTCCTCAAAAATTGGTAAACTGTTTTCAATGATGACTCGACTATATGGTTTGTGATATCCTACTATTTGTTTTTTTAATTAGTTACTAAAATTAATAAGCTATGGCCTGAACTTTTCAATCAAGTACTTTGATAACAAATTTGATTTATTATAGTACATATACAAAATAGAAAAAATGTATAACATAATTAAATATGTACCACTGTAATAAATTTAGTGCTATCAAAATGCTTGCTTTAAAGGTTCAAGACATAGCTTATTCCGTTTATTACGTTAATTACTAATTATAAAAACAATTAGGTGGACATCTCAAACCATTGTCGAGTCATCATTGACAACAGTTTACCAATTGTTGAGGAGTAAATATCATCTTAACAATGCAACATATTTGAGAAAAACGAATCACCATGATTATTTATCTCATTCCTGGGTATGAAAAATAAAATAATTCCATGCATATTATTGTAGATTTTTTGTGTTGTGTATATATATCTTACTTATTGATTGTTGTGCAGAGCGAAGCAAGGTTTTGAATAAGATTGCAGATGTTGTTTAAATATTTAAAGAACAGTGTGCAAGGCCAATCATTTGATATGTATTTACCTACTTACATATTGTTTTATAAGTTTCATTCTTTCAATATGAAATTCAAGTATGTTTTAAGTTTTCGAGGGTCAGGTTATTATTTTTTCACATAAAAAATGATAAATTTTAAAAAATCACTTTTCTGGCAACGCAGAACGTTTTCTTAGTTTTTTTTTTTTATATTCCTATTCATATTTACAATACGAACAAGGGTTATTATTATTGAAACAAAATTAATGTTTGAATTGGTAATTTTTCTGTTGTATTATTAACCTTAAAATTATGATTATCAAGGCCACTATGTTAATATTATGATTTTTATGTATAATATATATTAGGCCAGAGGCCTGTATAGGGAAACTATTGTCGTCAATACTGAAACGTTTTTCGTTATTTATTTATTTATTTAATAACTATCCTATTCTGTTATCAAAACTGATTTACAAAGGAGGACCTTAAACAAAACTAAGCTATGCAAACAATTAATAGTAATAAATTCATAAATAACAATAAGTTGACATTGTGTTTCCGTAAAATCTAAAGATAATAATTATATGAAAAACGTGTTTATTATTGTAATTGGTAGAATGATTGATGTTTTGACCATTATATAATACAGTTCATACGAAATTATATATCCTTATTATTCTTTAAAAAAAAAATCAATTTACGTGTAGACTCTACACATAGTATTACAAACATCTCGTGGTGTTACATAATTATATTTTTATATGCGATATTATTAAAAACAATATACTTGACAGTGTATAGTTATATATTCTACAGTGCAGAGTAAATTAAACTTGGCCCAAGATTACCTTACACATGCTTTCGTCACAGGCGAGGCACTAATAGCCAACCAGCGAACCGCCCGAGACACACCCGCGCACATACCGATCGCTGATTGGCTACACACCCATCGCCTGTGACGAAAGCATGTGTAAGGTAATCTTGAGAGAACTATATATTTAATAGTATCGCATATAAAAATATAATTATGTAACACCAACGCTGTTATTATTAATTACGTTCAATAATATTTTTTTATTAATTAAGTTCAATAATTATTTTAGATACTTTCATATTACTGTTTTATAAAAATCTTCCAATAATCACACACTGCAACACAAATATCAACAAGATTCTAAAAACACATTATTTATCACTTCAAATATTAATAAACGCAGGATCACAAGGTAGTTTCTCCAAGCTCCTCTCCAACGCCCTCCTGAGCGCGTTCTCCGTATTCGCCTTAATATCGCCCCTCCTCTTCTCCGCAACCCACGTGACAATCCTCGACGTCAACCAATTGAGCGGCCCCAACCCAGTGACGTCGACATCAAACCCATCAAGTGTCACCACGGAAGCTTCTTCCAGCACCAGTTTGCAGCTAGTTTCCCCTGTGATGTCCATCCTTAGCCTCAACCGCACCGAATTGGATCCGACGCTCGCTTCGATCCGGCCCCGAGGACCAAAGCGCCATATCTCCGCCTTGTAGTGGTTGTATCGCACACGAAGTGTCCCGAAGCCGAGGTGTGTTGTGAGAGTTACTGATTCACCGGGCACGCTTGTAAAGAACACCTGCCCAGTGCGTCTTATGGATGAAAGACTGTTGACACGACCCTCCCACGCCTCAAAGCGTCCCGATGCCTTTATGAAGCCGTAGCGTTTCTCAAAGCTTTCATTTATATCCGGGATTGAGATCTCGTCCTTGCCTTCTTCAATGATGTACTGCTTAGCTTGTTCTAGAAGATTATCTACTATGATGTTCCAGTCTAAACCATCACTCCTCCTATGTCGATGGTGACGGACCAACAGGTCACTCGCTACTCCTCCAAAAGCGACTAGGAAGATGATGAGACCGACGGAACGACCCATCCTCGATGTGTGATTGGCAACACTGTCTTGCAAGAGTCATTGCTCGACCTTTATACGTGATCTGTAGTGTGAGATAAATGTGTGGTGTGGTCTTGAATCTTGTTTACTAGTTGGAGTAAAAAAAACCACACTGATAGGAATTTCCACAACTTATCTTTATAAAACTTCCGTTTGGCGTTCTCTAATCTTATATGAGGAAAACTTGTTTCGGAATTGTTGTATAATCAGACGTTTAAATTTGACTAATCTCATATAAATAAAATCAAGTGTAATAATATGTTGAATTTCCCTCTTTTTTACCAATGCCCCCAATAATAAAAGAATAAAGGAAAATATAATGAAAGATGCCATACTAATAGTATGATTTTTATACCTTACCCTTGATTTATATGTCAACAAGTGTGCAGAAACATTTTGCACATAGGCCTATAGGTCTGATATTTCTTCAAACTATCAGAATATGGGTAATAAATTGCAAAACAGAAACACAAAATTAGAAAGCCGAGAAAGTGGGTTCAAGGCTTGTACAATATACAGGTTCAGGTTCACGCTGTGCAGGCACGGTTTTTTAGTTTTCTAAAATATGCACAACATACAAAAATTAGGCTTAGAAATTGAAACCATTACTTTTGAAAGATACAAAACTATTTTGTTCGCAATTTTGGTGGTACCGATACCATCGATATTGCTAGATTACGACGCTTTGATCGCCCAAAAATAAACATTTGTGATAGCCAATTGTAATTTTGTTAGATACTTTGTCCTAGGAGTTCAGGAATTTTCACTTTCTTTTCTGTGATGGTATTTAAACTATGATTTTTCTCATTTTACCGGTACAAATGAGCTAATATGTACCGGTGGATGAGAAAAATCATAACACAAATACCAAAACAGATAATTAACTGAAAATTCCTTAACTCAAAGAACAAAGTTTGTATAACTACAATAACGATTGGCTATCACAAAATGTGTATTTCTGGACGACGATGTTTTTAATTAATCGGGGTAAAGTAGCAGTATCGACGGTACCGGCAGATAAAAAATTCTGAAAAAATAATTTTGTTACTTTGAAAAGTCAATGTTTCAATTTCTAAGTTAAAATTGTGGAAGTTGTGCATATTTAAGAAAACCGAAAACAGGCAGGTTACCGGTTCAAATTCAGGTACAAAAATATCGTTAATTTGGTGCTGGAGGGGGGGGGGGGGGGGGGAGGCCTCGACTCACTGCATTTATACTAGCCCCAACGTAAGTGTTCGGATACCGACCTCAGATCTTGGTCTCCCGCCTATTTCATGCACACTTATTCAAAGAAAATCAACAGATTTCGGGCGTTCTTTCACACTTTCGAAAAAACGGTTATGCGATTACTAAAGTGTACAAACCTAAGTAACCACGCCAAACTGTTCCAAGTAACCAACGGATAATCGCAAATTATCCCTTATGGACCTGTTTCAATTATGGTTGGAACTAGAAAGCCGAAAATGAAGCTGGTACCAAGACTCAACATACCGATAGAGATGGCTCAGTGCGTACCACACGAGGCTCTAAATGTAGCTGGCACCATGACTCAACATACCGATAGAGATGGCTCAGTGCGTACCACACGAGGCTCTAAATGTAGCTGGTACCATGACTCAACATACCGATAGAGATGGCTCAGTGCGTACCACACGAGGCCATAAATGTAGCTGGCACCATGACTCAACATACCGATAGAGATGGCTCAGTGCGTACCACACGAGGCTCTAAATGTAGCTGGCACCATGACTCAACATACCGATAGAGATGGCTTAGTGCGTACCACACGAGGCTCTAAATGTAGCTGGCACCATGACTCAACATACCGATAGAGATGGCTCAGTGCGTACCACACGAGGCTCTAAGTGTAGCTGGCACCATGACTCAACATACCGATAGAGATGGCTCAGTGCGTACCACACGAGGCTGTAAATGTAGCTGGTACCATGACTCAACATACCGATAGAGATGGCTCAGTGCGTACCACACGAGGCTCTAAATGTAGCTGGTACCAAGACTCAACATACCGATAGAGATGGCTCAGTGCGTACCACACGAGGCTCTAAATGTAGCTGGTACCATGACTCAACATACCGATAGAGATGGCTCAGTGCGTACCACACGAGGCTCTAAATGTAGCTGGTACCAAGACTCAACATACCGATAGAGATGGCTCAGTGCGTACCACACGAGGCTCTAAATGAAGCTGGTACCATGACTCAACATACCGATAGAGATGGCTCAGTGCGTACCACACGAGGCTCTAAATGTAGCTGGTACCATGACTCAACATACCGATAGAGATGGCTCAGTGCGTACCACACGAGGCTCTAAATGAAGCTGGCACCATGACTCAACATACCGATAGCGATGGCTCAGTGCGTACCACACGAGGCTCTAAATGTAGCTGGCACCATGACTCAACATACCGATAGAGATGGCTCAGTGCGTACCACACGAGGCTCTAAATGAAGCTAGTACTATGACTCAACATACCGATAGAGATGGCTCAGTGCGTACCACACGAGGCTCTAAATGTAGCTGGTACCAAGACTCAACATACCGATAGAGATGGCTCAGTGCGTACCACACGAGGCTCTAAATGAAGCTGGTACCATGACTCAACATACCGATAGAGATGGCTCAGTGCGTACCACACGAGGCTCTAAATGTAGCTGGCACCATGACTCAACATACCGATAGAGATGGCTCAGTGCGTACCACACGAGGCTCTAAATGTAGCTGGCACCATGACTCAACATACCGATAGAGATGGCTCAGTGCGTACCACACGAGGCTCTAAATGTAGCTGGTACCAAGACTCAACATACCGATAGAGATGGCTCAGTGCGTACCACACGAGGCTCTTAATGTAGCTGGTACCAAGACTCAACATACCGATAGAGATGGCTCAGTGCGTACCACACGAGGCTCTAAATGTAGCTGGTACCATGACTCAACATACCGATAGAGATGGCTCAGTGCGGACCACACGAGGCTCTAAATGTAGCTGGTACCAAGACTCAACATACCGATAGAGATGGCTCAGTGCGTACCACACGAGGCTCTAAATGTAGCTGGCACCATGACTCAACATACCGATAGAGATGGCTCAGTGCGTACCACACGAGGCTCTAAATGAAGCTGGTACCATGACTCAACATACCGATAGAGATGGCTCAGTGCGTACCACACGAGGCTCTAAATGTAGCTGGCACCATGACTCAACATACCGATAGAGATGGCTCAGTGCGTACCACACGAGGCTCTAAATGAAGCTGGCACCATGACTCAACATACCGATAGAGATGGCTCAGTGCGTACCACACGAGGCTCTAAATGAAGCTGGTACCATGACTCAACATACCGATAGAGATGGCTCAGTGCGTACCACACGAGGCTCTAAATGTAGCTGGTACCAAGACTCAACATACCGATAGAGATGGCTCAGTGCGTACCACACGAGGCTCTAAATGAAGCTGGTACCATGACTCAACATACCGATAGAGATGGCTCAGTGCGTACCACACGAGGCTCTAAATGTAGCTGCTACCAAGACTCAACATACCGATAGAGATGGCTCAGTGCGTACCACACGAGGCTCTAAATGTAGCTGGTACCAAGACTCAACATACCGATAGAGATGGCTCAGTGCGTACCACACGAGGCTCTAAATGAAGCTGGTACCATGACTCAACATACCGATAGAGATGGCTCAGTGCGTACCACACGAGGCTCTAAATGTAGCTGGTACCAAGACTCAACATACCGATAGAGATGGCTCAGTGCGTACCACACGAAGCTCTAAATGAAGCTGGCACCATGACTCAACATACCGATAGAGATGGCTCAGTGCGTACCACACGAGGCTCTAAATGTAGCTGGTACCAAGACTCAACATACCGATAGAGATGGCTCAGTGCGTACCACACGAGGCTCTAAATGTAGCTGGTACCAAGACTCAACATACCGATAGAGATGGCTCAGTGCGTACCACACGAGGCTCTAAATGTAGCTGGTACCAAGACTCAACATACCGATAGAGATGGCTCAGTGCGTACCACACGAGGCTCTAAATGTAGCTGGTACCAAGACTCAACATACCGATAGAGATGGCTCATTGCGTACCACACGAGGCTCTAAATGTAGCTGGTACCATGACTCAACATACCGATAGAGATGGCTCAGTGCGTACCACACGAGGCTCTAAATGAAGCTGGCACCATGACTCAACATACCGATAGAGATGGCTCAGTGCGTACCACACGAGGCTATAAATGAAGCTGGTACCAAGACTCAACATACCGATAGAGATGGCTCAGTGCGTACCACACGAGGCTCTAAATGAAGCTGGTACCAAGACTCAACATACCGATAGAGATGGCTCAGTGCGTACCACACGAGGCTCTAAATGAAGCTGGCACCATGACTCAACATACCGATAGAGATGGCTCAGTGCGTACCACACGAGGCTCTAAATGAAGCTGGTACCAAGACTCAACATACCGATAGAGATGGCTCAGTGCGTACCACACGAGGCTCTAAATGAAGCTGGCACCATGACTCAACATACCGATAGAGATGGCTCAGTGCGTACCACACGAGGCTCTAAATGAAGCTGGTACCAAGACTCAACATACCGATAGAGATGGCTCAGTGCGTACCACACGAAGCTCTAAATGAAGCTGGCACCATGACTCAACATACCGATAGAGATGGCTCAGTGCGTACCACACGAGGCTCTAAATGTGGCTGGTACCATGACTCAACATACCGATAGAGATGGCTCAGTGCGTACCACACGAGGCTCTAAATGTAGCTGGTACCATGACTCAACATACCGATAGAGATGGCTCAGTGCGTACCACACGAGGCTCTAAATGAAGCTGGCACCATGACTCAACATACCGATAGAGATGGCTCAGTGCGTACCACACCAGGCTCTAAATGAAGCTGGCACCATGACTCAACATACCGATAGAGATGGCTCAGTGCGTACCACACAAGGCTCTAAATGTAGCTGGCACCATGACTCAACATACCGATAGAGATGGCTCAGTGCGTACCACACAAGGCTCTAAATGTAGCTGGCACCATGACTCAACATACCGATAGAGATGGCTCAGTGCGTACCACACCAGGCTCTAAATCCTGAGGTCAACAGTTCAATACCAGCTACGGGCAATCCTGAATGAAGTGTTTTCTGACGCGAAAGCTAGGATTGAGTCATACTATAAACCTTTGGACATTCCTTATTAACAATTCCAAATACCATAATATAGTCAGGAGGGAAATCGCTACCACTATGATTCCGCTAAACTTTTTGAGTAGAAGCAAGACACGGGTATCAAAATGTTCGTATGAAAGTCAGGAATCATCTCTACCCCGTGTGCATCTCGGCATTTGATGCGGGTGGCGGGGGGCGGGGGTCAAAGGTCACGCGCCCCGCGCTCCATTATTTTGGTTATATCTCCCGAACCAATAAACATACGTAGTTCCAGTTTTCGAAATTAAATACCTCATAAACCGGCTAATTGATAACTGGTAACTGACTTGCCCTCTGACGTCACGAAGTCCCAGAGTTGGGACAAATCCGCTGACAGTTACGAATTCACGCGCATAACATACGACACCTATCTCGTTCTAGCTGCTATAATATTCATTTAAGGGTAAAACGTTTCAGAACGCGTATTTAGTGCACATATCAGTGGTCATTTAAACGATTATTTCAAAATTATAGACCAAGTAGTTAACTTGTTATAACCATTCACGCATCATAATATGTAAAAGTGAGCAAAGTGTGTTTGTTTTTCCAACTTCAATTGGCGAAAAACAAATGACCGAATTAGAACGAGAGGTCCTTAAAGATACGCAGCAATAATGCGAGACAATAATTAAATAAACTTTCAAAATTATAGACCCAGTATTTGACTTGTTATAACAATTCATGAATCATAATATGTAAAAATGAGCAAAGTGTGTTTGTTTTTTCAACTTCAATTGGCAATAAACTAATGATCGGATTGGAACGAGAGGTCCTTAGGAATACGTGCCAATAATGTGAGACAATAATTAAATAAACTTTCTAGATAGAAAGTGCCTAGAACGAAAATTCATAGCATGCCCTAATTTGCAGGGTGCAGCAGTTGGGCCTCAAAAGCAGCGGTTGGGCCATGAAACTACGCACCCTGCATATTAGTGCAAGCTATGTATTTTCGTTCAGAGCACTTTCTATCCAAAAAGTTTATTTCATTATTGTCTCACATTATTGGTAGGCCTACGTATTTTTAAGAACCTCTCGTATCCGATAATTAGCTTTTCTCCAATTGAAGTTGCGAAAACGTAGACACGTTGCTCAATTGTACAAGTATGCGTAAATTGTTATAACAAAACTACTGGGTCTATACTTTTGAAATAATCTTTAAAATGGCCACTGATACGTGAACTATTATGCTTTCCTATAGGTAACACTTTAAATGAATGTTAGAACAGCTAGAACGAGGTAAGTGCGGATGTGTTGTGCGTGGATCCGTCCGGAAAGTAGCTCGTAAGTCGGACTAAAAGGAATATTTTCCTTCTTGGTGTGTCATATTTTGATAGTACAGACTTGCAAATATCGCCTGAAATGTAATGATAGCAAAAATGAAATTGTATAGAAAACTTGCACGCAAACGCGTCAGATTTGCAATGACAGTAGTATGTAATGTAGATAATCTCCATCACATCTGTACTGTGCAAGGCACTGTATAAGGTGTGAAACTTGTAGCCAGTGGATACATTGTGTGCTACTGTAATTGTAAACAGATACGAATCAAATGGATCCAATGTGCTTTCAAACTCAAACTTCAATTACTGCAAATTGCTACTACATACACTATACATTGAACACAAATGAAGAAACTATATCCAGCAATAGAAATGCAATTTGGATCTCAGGTATCGGTGAGTCCATTGAAATTAAAGTTCTGACGTTTCGTTCCGATTGCAAGTTTTAGTGAAGACTTGGCCGCGAAAACCTACGACATATTTAAAGTTAAGATTTAATTACGTTATATGTGTTAGGTAAAGAATGATAAACTCACAAACTTTTGTTGGGAGAAATCAAAGCTTGCATGTGTTCAAAGTTTCCATTTGTCGTGTTGTAAATTCCGAATAATGTTTAAGTTTATGTTATTTTTGTTCAACAATATAAATCATTAGTAATAAATTAGTTTATAAATAAGTATACATAAAAAAATAAATTAGTCCATAAAAGTACTAAAAAAAATTGGTGCGCTACTGTATAACTGCGTGCGTTACTGTATGTTGTGTGTTTTGTATAGTAATTAATTATTGGTAAGGCGGTACCATCGCGGTTAATAATTCAATGAAGATTCAACCGGGATGTAAAGTTAGTACTATTGATTTACTTTTTGGATAGAAAGTGCTCTGAACGAAAATACATAGCTTGCACTAATATGCAGGGTGCGTAGTTTCATGGCCCAAACCGCTGCTTTTGAGGCCCAACTGCTGCACCCTGCAAATTAGGGCATGCTATGAATTTTCGTTCTAGGCACTTTCTATCTAGAAAGTTTATTTAATTATTGTCTCACATTATTGGCACGTATTCCTAAGGACCTCTCGTTCCAATCCGATCATTAGTTTATTGGCAATTGAAGTTGAAAAAACAAACACACTTTGCTCATTTTTACATATTATGATTCGTGAATTGTTATAACAAGTCAAATACTGGGTCTATAATTTTGAAAGTTAATTTAATTATTGTCTCACATTATTGCTGCGTATCTTTAAGGACCTCTCGTTCTAATTCGGTCATTTGTTTTTCGCCAATTGAAGTTGGAAAAACAAACACACTTTGCTCACTTTTACATATTATGATGCGTGAATGGTTATAACAAGTTAACTACTTGGTCTATAATTTTGAAATAATCGTTTAAATGGCCACTGATATGTGCACTAAATACGCGTTCTGAAACGTTTTACTCTTAAATGAATATTATAGCAGCTAGAACGAGATAGGTGTCGTATGTTATGCGCGTGAATTCGTAACTGTCAGCGGATTTGTCCAACTCTGGGACTTCGTGACGTCAGAGGGCAAGTCAGTTACCAGTTATCAATTAGCCGGTTTATGAGGTATTTAATTTCGAAAACTGGAACTACGTATGTTTATTGGTTTGGGAGATATAACCAAAATAATGGAGCGCGGCGCGCGTGACCTTTGACCCCCGCCCCCCGCCACCCGCATCAAATGCCGAGATGCACACGGGGTAGAGATGATTCCTGACTTTCATACGAACATTTTGATACCCGTGTCTTGCTTCTACTCAAAAAGTTTAGCGGAATCGGTTTCCAGAGGTCTTTTTCAGATTTCCCTCCTGACTAATACCTTGTTAGTCCCTTGAAAAGGGCATGAATTGTCCCTGGACAGGTTTCCTAAGAATAGTTATTACATTATTATTAATGGACTAGACTAAGGTTGGAATTCATAGTCGGCCCCTACACCTAGGGGCACCCATTGTTGCTATGGATTTGTTTTGTTTATGGGAAATAACATGGAAACAACTGTTGCCTTGGTAACAATGGGCGCCCCTAGGTGTAGGGGCCGACTATGAATTCCAACTAAGTCGTAAACATGAAAATACTAAGGTGTAAGCGCTAACGCTACGGCTACTGTACTATGTCTTTACAGGCGCGTCATTGAGGCTGGTTATCTCCCTGCCTCTCCTCGGCTACATGCTGGACTCCTGGGGTTGGGAGGCGGTGTTCTATGTGAGCGCTAACGTTACGGCTACTGTACTATGTCTGTACAGGCGCGTCATTGGGGCTGGTTATCTCCCTGCCTCTCCTTGGCTACATCCTGGACTCCTGGGGTTGGGAGGCGGTGTTCTATGTGAGCGCTAACGTTACGGCTACTGTACTATGTCTGTACAGGCGCGTCATTGGGGCTGGTTATCTCCCTGCCTCTCCTCGGCTACATCCTGGACTCCTGGGGTTGGGAGGCGGTGTTCTATGTGAGCGCTAACGTTACGGCTACTGTACTATGTCCGTACAGGCGCGTCATTGAGGCTGGTTATCTCCCTGCCTCTCCTCGGCTACATCCTGGACTCCTGGGGTTGGGAGGCGGTGTTCTATGTGAGCGCTAACGTTACGGCTACTGTACTATGTCTGTACAGGCGCGTCATTGAGGCTGGTTATCTCCCTGCCTCTCCTCGGCTACATGCTGGACTCCTGGGGTTGGGAGGCGGTGTTCTATGTGAGCGCTAACGTTACGGCTACTGTACTATGTCTGTACAGGCGCGTCATTGGGGCTGGTTATCTCCCTGCCTCTCCTCGGCTACATCCTGGACTCCTGGGGTTGCGAGGCGGTGTTCTATGTGAGCGCTAACGCTACGGCTACTGTACTATGTCTGTACAGGCGCGTCATTGGGGCTGGTTATCTCCCTGCCTCTCCTAGGCTACATCCTGGACTCCTGGGGTTGGGAGGCGGTGTTCTATGTGAGCGCTAACGTTACGGCTACTGTACTATGTCTGTACAGGCGCGTCATTGGGGCTGGTAATCTCCCTGCCTCTCCTCGGCTACATCCTGGACTCCTGGGGTTGGGAGGCGGTGTTCTATGTGAGCGCTAACGTTACGGCTACTGTACTATGTCTGTACAGGCGCGTCATTGGGGCTGGTTATCTCCCTGCCTCTCCTCGGCTACATCCTGGACTCCTGGGGTTGGGAGGCGGTGTTCTATGTGAGCGCTAACGTTACGGCTACTGTACTATGTCCGTACAGGCGCGTCATTGGGGCTGGTTATCTCCCTGCCTCTCCTCGGCTACATCCTGGACTCCTGGGGTTGGGAGGCGGTGTTCCATGTGAGCGCTAACGTTACGGCTACTGTACTATGTCTGTACAGGCGCGTCATTGGGGCTGGTTATCTCCCTGCCTCTCCTCGGCTACATCCTGGACTCCTGGGGTTGGGAGGCGGTGTTCTATGTGAGCGCTAACGTTACGGCTACTGTACTATGTCTGTACAGGCGCGTCATTGGGGCTGGTTATCTCCCTGCCTCTCCTCGGCTACATCCTGGACTCCTGGGGTTGGGAGGCAATGTTCTATGTGAGCGCTAACGTTACGGCTACTGTACTATGTCTGTACAGGCGCGTCATTGGGGCTGGTTATCTCCCTGCCTCTCCTCGGCTACATCCTGGACTCCTGGGGTTGGGAGGCGGTGTTCTATGTGAGCGCTAACGTTACGGCTACTGTACTATGTCTGTACAGGCGCGTCATTGGGGCTGGTTATCTCCCTGCCTCTCCTCGGCTACATCCTGGACTCCTGGGGTTGGGAGGCGGTGTTCTATGTGAGCGCTAACGTTACGGCTACTGTACTATGTCTGTACAGGCGCGTCATTGGGGCTGGTTATCTCCCTGCCTCTCCTCGGCTACATCCTGGACTCCTGGGGTTGGGAGGCGGTGTTCTATGTGAGCGCTAACGTTACGGCTACTGTACTATGTCCGTACAGGCGCGTCATTGGGGCTGGTTATCTCCCTGCCTCTCCTCGGCTACATCCTGGACTCCTGGGGTTGGGAGGCGGTGTTCCATGTGAGCGCTAACGTTACGGCTACTGTACTATGTCTGTACAGGCGCGTCATTGGGGCTGGTTATCTCCCTGCCTCTCCTCGGCTACATCCTGGACTCCTGGGGTTGGGAGGCGGTGTTCTATGTGAGCGCTAACGTTACGGCTACTGTACTATGTCTGTACAGGCGCGTCATTGGGGCTGGTTATCTCCCTGCCTCTCCTCGGCTACATCCTGGACTCCTGGGGTTGGGAGGCAGTGTTCTATGTGAGCGCTAACGTTACGGCTACTGTACTATGTCTGTACAGGCGCGTCATTGGGGCTGGTTATCTCCCTGCCTCTCCTCGGCTACATCCTGGACTCCTGGGGTTGAGAGGCGGTGTTCTATGTGAGCGCTAACGTTACGGCTACTGTACTATGTCTGTACAGGCGCGTCATTGGGGCTGGTTATCTCCCTGCCTCTCCTCGACTACATCCTGGACTCCTGGGGTTGGGAGGCGGTGTTCTATGTGAGCGCTAACGTTACGGCTACTGTACTATGTCTGTACAGGCACGTCATTGGGGCTGGTTATCTCCCTGCCTCTCCTCGGCTACATCCTGGACTCCTGGGGTTGAGAGGCGGTGTTCTATGTGAGCGCTAACGTTACGGCTACTGTACTATGTCTGTACAGGCGCGTCATTGGGGCTGGTTATCTCCCTGCCTCTCCTCGGCTACATGCTGGACTCCTGGGGTTGGGAGGCGGTGTTCTATGTGAGCGCTAACGTTACGGCTACTGTACTATGTCTGTACAGGCGCGTCATTGGGGCTGGTTATCTCCCTGCCTCTCCTCGGCTACATCCTGGACTCCTGGGGTTGCGAGGCGGTGTTCTATGTGAGCGCTAACGCTACGGCTACTGTACTATGTCTGTACAGGCGCGTCATTGGGGCTGGTTATCTCCCTGCCTCTCCTCGGCTACATCCTGGACTCCTGGGGTTGGGAGGCGGTGTTCTATGTGAGCGCTAACGTTACGGCTACTGTACTATGTCTGTACAGGCGCGTCATTGGGGCTGGTTATCTCCCTGCCTCTCCTCGGCTACATCCTGGACTCCTGGGGTTGGCAGGCGGTGTTCTATGTGAGCGCTAACGTTACGGCTACTGTACTATGTCTGTACAGGCACGTCATTGGGGCTGGTTATCTCCCTGCCTCTCCTCGGCTACATCCTGGACTCCTGGGGTTGGGAGGACTGTTCTATGTGAGCGCTAACGTTACGGCTACTGTACTATGTCTGTACAGGCGCGTCATTGGGGCTGGTTATCTCCCTGCCTCTCCTCGGCTACATCCTGGACTCCTGGGGTTGGGAGGCGGTGTTCTATGTGAGCGCTAACGTTACGGCTACTGTACTATGTCTGTACAGGCGCGTCATTGAGGCTGGTTATCTCCCTGCCTCTCCTCGGCTACATCCTAGACTCCTGGGGTTGGGAGGCGGTGTTCTATGTGAGCGCTAACGTTACGGCTACTGTACTATGTCTGTACAGGCGCGTCATTGGGGCTGGTTATCTCCCTGCCTCTCCTCGGCTACATCCTGGACTCCTGGGGTTGGGAGGCGGTGTTCTATGTGAGCGCTAACGTTACGGCTACTGTACTATGTCTGTACAGGCGCGTCATTGGGGCTGGATATCTCCCTGCCTCTCCTCGGCTACATCCTGGACTCCTGGGGTTGGGAGGCGGTGTTCTATGTGAGCGCTAACGTTACGGCTACTGTACTATGTCTGTACAGGCGCGTCATTGGGGCTGGTTATCTCCCTGCCTCTCCTCGGCTACATCCTGGACTCCTGGGGTTGGGAGGCGGTGTTCTATGTGAGCGCTAACGTTACGGCTACTGTACTATGTCTGTACACGCGCGTCATTGAGGCCGGTTATCTCCCTGCCTCTCCTCGGCCACATCCTGGACTCCTGGGGTTGGGAGGCGGTGTTCTATGTGAGCGCTAACGTTACGGCTACTGTACTATGTCTGTACAGGCGCGTCATTGAGGCTGGTTATCTCCCTGCCTCTCCTCGGCCACATCCTGGACTCCTGGGGTTGGGAGGCGGTGTTCTATGTGAGCGCTAACGTTACGGCTACTGTACTATGTCTGTACACGCGCGTCATTGAGGCTGGTTATCTCCCTGCCTCTCCTCGGCTACATCCTACACTCCTGGGGTTGGGAGGCGGTGTTCTATGTGAGCGCTAACGTTACGGCTACTGTACTATGTCTGTACAGGCGCGTCATTGGGGCTGGTTATCTCCCTGCCTCTCCTCGGCTACATCCTGGACTCCTGGGGTTGGGAGGCGGTGTTCTATGTGAGCGCTAACGTTACGGCTACTGTACTATGTCTGTACAGGCGCGTCATTGAGGCTGGTTATCTCCCTGCCTCTCCTCGGCTACATCCTGGACTCCTGGGGGTGGGAGGCGGTGTTCTATTTGAGCGCTAACGTTACGGCTACTGTACTATGTCTGTACAGGCGCGTCATTGAGGCTGGTTATCTCCCTGCCTCTCCTCGGCTACATCCTGGACTCCTGGGGTTGGGAGGCGGTGTTCTATGTGAGCGCTAACGTTACGGCTACTGTACTATGTCTGTACAGGCGCGTCATTGGGGCTGGTTATCTCCCTGCCTCTCCTCGGCTACATCCTGGACTCCTGGGGCTGGGAGGCGGTGTTCCATGTGAGCGCTAACGTTACGGCTACTGTACTATGTCTGTACAGGCGCGTCATTGGGGCTGGTTATCTCCCTGCCTCTCCTCGGCTACATCCTGGACTCCTGGGGTTGGCAGGCGGTGTTCTATGTGAGCGCTAACGTTACGGCTACTGTACTATGTCTGTACAGGCGCGTCATTGGGGCTGGTTATCTCCCTGCCTCTCCTCGGCTACATCCTGGACTCCTGGGGTTGGCAGGCGGTGTTCTATGTGAGCGCTAACGTTACGGCTACTGTACTATGTCTGTACAGGGTCTGTCATTGGGGCTGGTTATCTCCCTGCCTCTCCTCGGCTACATCCTGGACTCCTGGGGTTGGGAGGCGGTGTTCTATGTGAGCGCTAACGTTACGGCTACTGTACTATGTCTGTACAGGCGCGTCATTGGGGCTGGTTATCTCCCTGCCTCTCCTCGGCTACATGCTGGACTCCTGGGGTTGGGAGGCGGTGTTCTATGTGAGCGCTAACGTTACGGCTACTGTACTATGTCTGTACAGGCGCGTCATTGGGGCTGGTTATCTCCCTGCCTCTCCTCGGCTACATCCTGGACTCCTGGGGTTGGGAGGCGGTGTTCTATGTGAGCGCTAACGTTACGGCTACTGTACTATGTCTGTACAGGCGCGTCATTGGGGCTGGTTATCTCCCTGCCTCTCCTCGGCTACATCCTGGACTCCTGGGGTTGGGAGGCGGTGTTCTATGTGAGCGCTAACGTTACGGCTACTGTACTATGTCTGTACAGGCGCGTCATTGGGGCTGGTTATCTCCCTGCCTCTCCTCGGCTACATCCTGGACTCCTGGGGTTGGGAGGCGGTGTTCTATGTGAGCGCTAACGTTACGGCTACTGTACTATGTCTGTACAGGCGCGTCATTGGGGCTGGTTATCTCCCTGCCTCTCCTCGGCTACATCCTGGACTCCTGGGGTTGGGAGGCGGTGTTCTATGTGAGCGCTAACGTTACGGCTACTGTACTATGTCTGTACAGGCGCGTCATTGGGGCTGGTTATCTCCCTGCCTCTCCTAGGCTACATCCTGGACTCCTGGGGTTGGGAGGCGGTGTTCTATGTGAGCGCTAACGTTACGGCTACTGTACTATGTCTGTACAGGCGCGTCATTGGGGCTGGTTATCTCCCTGCCTCTCCTCGGCTACATCCTGGACTCCTGGGGTTGGGAGGCGGTGTTCTATGTGAGCGCTAACGTTACGGCTACTGTACTATGTCTGTACAGGCGCGTCATTGGGGCTGGTTATCTCCCTGCCTCTCCTAGGCTACATCCTGGACTCCTGGGGTTGGGAGGCGGTGTTCTATGTGAGCGCTAACGTTACGGCTACTGTACTATGTCTGTACAGGCGCGTCATTGGGGCTGGTTATCTCCCTGCCTCTCCTCGGCTACATCCTGGACTCCTGGGGTTGGGAGGCGGTGTTCTATGTGAGCGCTAACGTTACGGCTACTGTACTATGTCTGTACAGGCGCGTCATTGGGGCTGGTTATCTCCCTGCCTCTCCTAGGCTACATCCTGGACTCCTGGGGTTGGGAGGCGGTGTTCTATGTGAGCGCTAACGTTACGGCTACTGTACTATGTCTGTACAGGCGCGTCATTGGGGCTGGTTATCTCCCTGCCTCTCCTCGGCTACATCCTGGACTCCTGGGGTTGGGAGGCGGTGTTCTATGTGAGCGCTAACGTTACGGCTACTGTACTATGTCTGTACAGGCGCGTCATTGGGGCTGGTTATCTCCCTGCCTCTCCTAGGCTACATCCTGGACTCCTGGGGTTGGGAGGCGGTGTTCTATGTGAGCGCTAACGTTACGGCTACTGTACTATGTCTGTACAGGCGCGTCATTGGGGCTGGTTATCTCCCTGCCTCTCCTCGGCTACATCCTGGACTCCTGGGGTTGGGAGGCGGTGTTCTATGTGAGCGCTAACGTTACGGCTACTGTACTATGTCTGTACAGGCGCGTCATTGGGGCTGGTTATCTCCCTGCCTCTCCTCGGCTACATCCTGGACTCCTGGGGTTGGGAGGCGGTGTTCTATGTGAGCGCTAACGTTACGGCTACTGCACTATGTCTGTACAGGCGCGTCATTGGGGCTGGTTATCTCCCTGCCTCTCCTCGGCTACATCCTGGACTCCTGGGGTTGGGAGGCGGTGTTCTATGTGAGCGCTAACGTTACGGCTACTGTACTATGTCTGTACAGGCGCGTCATTGGGGCTGGTTATCTCCCTGCCTCTCCTCGGCTACATCCTGGACTCCTGGGGTTGGGAGGCAGTGTTCTATGTGAGCGCTAACGTTACGGCTACTGTACTATGTCCGTACAGGCGCGTCATTGGGGCTGGTTATCTCCCTGCCTCTCCTCGGCTACATCCTGGACTCCTGGGGTTGGCAGGCGGTGTTCTATGTGGGCGCTAACGTTACGGCTACTGTACTATGTCTGTACAGGGTCTGTCATTGGGGCTGGTTATCTCCCTGCCTCTCCTCGGCTACATCCTGGACTCCTGGGGTTGGGAGGCGGTGTTCTATGTGAGCGCTAACGTTACGGCTACTGTACTATGTCTGTACAGGCGCGTCATTGGGGCTGGTTATCTCCCTGCCTCTCCTCGGCTACATCCTGGACTCCTGGGGTTGGGAGGCAGTGTTCTATGTGAGCGCTAACGTTACGGCTACTGTACTATGTCTGTACAGGCGCGTCATTGGGGCTGGTTATCTCCCTGCCTCTCCTCGGCTACATCCTGGACTCCTGGGGTTGGCAGGCGGTGTTCTATGTGGGCGCTAACGTTACGGCTACTGTACTATGTCTGTACAGGGTCTGTCATTGGGGCTGGTTATCTCCCTGCCTCTCCTCGGCTACATCCTGGACTCCTGGGGTTGGGAGGCGGTGTTCTATGTGAGCGCTAACGTTACGGCTACTGTACTATGTCTGTACAGGCGCGTCATTGGGGCTGGTTATCTCCCTGCCTCTCCTCGGCTACATCCTGGACTCCTGGGGTTGAGAGGCGGTGTTCTATGTGAGCGCTAACGTTACGGCTACTGTACTATGTCTGTACAGGCGCGTCATTGGGGCTGGTTATCTCCCTGCCTCTCCTCGGCTACATCCTGGACTCCTGGGGCTGGGAGGCGGTGTTCTATGTGAGCGCTAACGTTACGGCTACTGTACTATGTCTGTACAGGCGCGTCATTGGGGCTG
>OX246741.1:38347745-38562745 GCA_945910005.1 Isoperla grammatica
TCCAAAATGTCAAAATAAAGAGTAATATTAATGATAAATACGATCTTGACGATAAATTCGTTACAAAGTATGAAACCTTTAACACCTTAAATAGTTAATTATATATTTTTCCTATTTTCAAGGATGCCTAACAATTTATATATTATGTATCATTTAATAATTTATATACTTAATTATGTTGACTTTGAGCTGTATAGAGTTTACCCCATTTGTAACTCTCCGTTACCCAAATGCCGAAAAATTTGGTTCTGTTTATGGTAACTTAGGTACACTATCTTTTGTTTTTAACTTGTAAGCCAACATATATTTGGTGGATGCACCCACCAGGGGTATCCAAATATGACGAAATAAGAAGCAACATTACACAAAAATTCAATTCTGGACAATAATTTAACATTTTTGACGTATGCAATCTTTAATACTTAAAATAATTTACTTAGTAAATTTTTCACTTGAAAGGGTGCATAAAAATTGTATAAACATTATAAGGTTTACTTAGAGTAGATAATATGTAGTTTGGCCAGTATATGACCTCCCATATTTTATTTATTTATATATTAATTTTCTTTATTCGTGTGACTAAGCAACAGCAGGGAAGTCTGCCGGTACCCTGGAAGTCTGTGCTGACACCAGTACAATAATAGCTTTATTCGTGTTACTTCAGCAACAGCAGGGAAGTCTGCCGGTAACCTGGAAGTCTGTGCTGACACCAGTACAATAATAGCTTTATTCGTGTGACTTCAGCAACAGCAGGGAAGTCTGCCGGTACCTTGGAAGTCTGTGCTGACACCAGTACAATAATAGCTTTATTCGTGTTACTTCAGCAACAGCAGGGAAGTCTGCCGGTAACCTGGAAGTCTGTGCTGACACCAGTACAATAATAGCTTTATTCGTGTGACTTCAGCAACAGCAGGGAAGTCTGCCGGTACCTTGGAAGTCTGTGCTGACACCAGTACAATAATAGCTTTATTCGTGTTACTTCAGCAACAGCAGGGAAGTCTGCCGGTACCTTGGAAGTCTGTGCTGACACCAGTACAATAATAGCTTTATTCGTGTTACTTCAGCAACAGCAGGGAAGTCTGCCGGTAACCTGGAAGTCTGTGCTGACACCAGTACAATAATAGCTTTATTCGTGTGACTTCAGCAACCGCAGGGAAGTCTGCCGGTAACCTGGAAGTCTGTGCTGACACCAGTACAATAATAGCTTTATTCGTGTTACTTCAGCAACCGCAGGGAAGCATGCCGGTAACCTGGAAGTCTGTGCTGACACCAGTACAATAATAGCTTTATTCGTGTTACTTCAGCAACCGCAGGGAAGTCTGCCGGTAACCTGGAAGTCTGTGCTGACACCAGTACAATAATAGCTTTATTCGTGTGACTTCAGCAACAGCAGGGAAGTCTGCCGGTACCCTGGAAGTCTGTGCTGACACCAGTACAATAATAGCTTTATTCGTGTGACTTCAGCAACAGCAGGGAAGCATGCCGGTAACCTGGAAGTCTGTGCTGACACCAGTACAATAATAGCTTTATTCGTGTTACTTCAGCAACCGCAGGGAAGTCTGCCGGTAACCTGGAAGTCTGTGCTGACACCAGTACAATAATAGCTTTATTCGTGTGACTTCAGCAACAGCAGGGAAGTCTGCCGGTACCTTGGAAGTCTGTGCTGACACCAGTACAATAATAGCTTTATTCGTGTTACTTCAGCAACAGCAGGGAAGTCTGCCGGTACCTTGGAAGTCTGTGCTGACACCAGTACAATAATAGCTTTATTCGTGTTACTTCAGCAACAGCAGGGAACTCTGCCGGTAACCTGGAAGTCTGTGCTGACACCAGTATAATAATAGCTTTATTCGTGTGACTTCAGCAACCGCAGGGAAGTCTGCCGGTAACCTGGAAGTCTGTGCTGACACCAGTACAATAATAGCTTTATTCGTGTTACTTCAGCAACCGCAGGGAAGTCTGCCGGTAACCTGGAAGTCTGTGCTGACACCAGTACAATAATAGCTTTATTCGTGTGACTTCAGCAACCGCAGGGAAGTCTGCCGGTAACCTGGAAGTCTGTGCTGACACCAGTACAATAATAGCTTTATTCGTGTGACTTCAGCAACAGCAGGGAAGTCTGCCGGTACCCTGGAAGTCTGTGCTGACACCAGTACAATAATAGCTTTATTCGTGTTACTTCAGCAACAGCAGGGAAGTCTGCCGGTACCCTGGAAGTCTGTGCTGACACCAGTACAATAATAGCTTTATTCGTGTTACTTCAGCAACAGCAGGGAAGCATGCCGGTAACCTGGAAGTCTGTGCTGACACCAGTACAATAATAGCTTTATTCGTGTGACTTCAGCAACAGCAGGGAAGTCTGCCGGTACCTTGGAAGTCTGTGCTGACACCAGTACAATAATAGCTTTATTCGTGTGACTTCAGCAACAGCAGGGAAGCATAACGGTACCCTGGAAGTCTGTGCTGACACCAGTACAATAATAGCTTTATTCGTGTGACTTCAGCAACAGCAGGGAAGTCTGCCGGTACCCTGGAAGTCTGTGCTGACACCAGTACAATAATAGCTTTATTCGTGTGACTTCAGCAACAGCAGGGAAGTCTGCCGGTACCCTGAAAGTCTGTGCTGACACCAGTACAATAATAGCTTTAGTCGTGTGACTTCAGCAACAGCAGGGAAGTCTGCCGGTACCTTGGAAGTCTGTGCTGACACCAGTACAATAATAGCTTTATTCGTGTGACTTCAGCAACAGCAGGGAAGTCTGCCGGTACCTTGGAAGTCTGTGCTGACACCAGTACAATAATAGCTTTATTCGTGTGACTTCAGCAACAGCAGGGAAGCATGCCGGTACCCTGGAAGTCTGTGCTGACACCAGTACAATAATAGCTTTATTCGTGTGACTTCAGCAACAGCAGAGAAGTCTGCCGGTACCCTGGAAGTCTGTGCTGACACCAGTACAATAATAGCTTTATTCGTGTGACTTCAGCAACAGCAGGGAAGTCTGCCGGTACCCTGGAAGTCTGTGCTGACACCAGTACAATAATAGCTTTATTCGTGTGACTTCAGCAACAGCAGAGAAGTCTGCCGGTACCCTGGAAGTCTGTGCTGACACCAGTACAATAATAGCTTTATTCGTGTGACTTCAGCAACAGCAGGGAAGTCTGCCGGTAACCTGGAAGTCTGTGCTGACACCAGTACAATAATAGCTTTATTCGTGTGACTTCAGCAACAGCAGGGAAGTCTGCCGGTACCTTGGAAGTCTGTGCTGACACCAGTACAATAATAGCTTTATTCGTGTGACTTCAGCAACAGCAGGGAAGTCTGCCGGTACCCTGAAAGGATGTGCTGACACCAGTACAATAATAGCTTTATTCGTGTGACTTCAGCAACAGCAGGGAAGCATGCCGGTACCCTGAAAGGATGTGCTGACACCAGTACAATAATAGCTTTATTCGTGTGATTTCAGCAACAGCAGGGAAGTCTGCCGGTACCCTGGAAGTCTGTGCTGACACCAGTACAATAATAGCTTTATTCGTGTGACTTCAGCAACAGCAGGGAAGCATGCCGGTAACCTGGAAGTCTGTGCTGACACCAGTACAATAATAGCTTTATTCGTGTGACTTCAGCAACAGCAGGGAAGCATGCCGGTAACCTGGAAGTCTGTGCTGACACCAGTACAATAATAGCTTTATTCGTGTGACTTCAGCAACAGCAGGGAAGCATGCCGGTAACCTGGAAGTCTGTGCTGACACCAGTACAATAATAGCTTTATTCGTGTGACTTCAGCAACAGCAGGGAAGCATGCCGGTACCCTGGAAGTCTGTGCTGACACCAGTACAATAATAGCTTTATTCGTGTGACTTCAGCAACAGCAGGGAAGCATGCCGGTAACCTGGAAGTCTGTGCTGACACCAGTACAATAATAGCTTTATTCGTGTGACTTCAGCAACCGCAGGGAAGCATGCCGGTAACCTGGAAGTCTGTGCTGACACCAGTACAATAATAGCTTTATTCGTGTGACTTCAGCAACAGCAGGGAAGCATGCCGGTACCCTGGAAGTCTGTGCTGACACCAGTACAATAATAGCTTTATTCGTGTGACTTCAGCAACAGCAGGGAAGCATGCCGGTACCCTGGAAGTCTGTGCTGACACCAGTACAATAATAGCTTTATTCGTGTGACTTCAGCAACAGCAGGGAAGTCTGCCGGTACCCTGGAAGTCTGTGCTGACACCAGTACAATAATAGCTTTATTCGTGTGACTTCAGCAACAGCAGGGAAGTCTGCCGGTAACCTGGAAGTCTGTGCTGACACCAGTACAATAATAGCTTTATTCGTGTGACTTCAGCAACAGCAGGGAAGTCTGCCGGTACCCTGGAAGTCTGTGCTGACACCAGTACAATAATAGCTTTATTCGTGTGACTTCAGCAACAGCAGGGAAGTCTGCCGGTACCCTGAAAGTCTGTGCTGACACCAGTACAATAATAGCTTTATTCGTGTGACTTCAGCAACAGCAGGGAAGTCTGCCGGTACCCTGGAAGTCTGTGCTGACTTCGTTGCAGTTCTGGTTGGGCTGTGTCGCAGCTTTTGGTAACGACTGGGGCTTCCACACGTTCACAACCCTCGTGCCCAAATACATCAGTAGCTCTCTGGGCTTCGATCTACAGAAGGTAAGTGTTGATCACACTTGTGTCGTATTTATCTGTAGGCCTACACATCTATAAGGACTACCCAGATGAACATGCCAGTTAAGTATATGATTTGGTTATGGTTGGTATGGAGTTTGTTTTTCTTAAGGAAAAATGCATTCAGACAGAATGACTATGGACTAATAACAAGAAAACAAAACACTGCCCCCCATATCTTGCAAAGACATACATGACGACTTTGAAAGATGGCAGTCTTCGAGTGTTTTGACAAGGGTGTAGCGCACTCTTCCCGTAAAAATTAGTACTATGGCTTGGGCGTGTGGATCAGAAACTGTTCTCTGTTGTCACGAAGTTGAAAATGGATGAAGACATGAATGATATCGCCAAAGTCACTCGTTTTCGGAATTCATTTTTAATAGTAACTAATATCGACTGATAATTAGGCTGTATAGCAGACGACGTGAAACTTTTATTTAAAATTAGGTTCGTTTTATTTACCGTCACTTTGTACTTTTTGACATTTACCCCATGAAATAACATGGAGTGAGTGCAAAAAGTACAAAAGGTGTGGCCAAATCAAACGAACCTATTGTTAACCTGACTCGGATGGTACGATTTTCATTGGTTGAACTACTGTGACGTTCCACTCAGCGATTGGTTGTTACTAACGCTTAACAATCGTGAATAACAAATAATGAACTTTCTTAATCACTCGGTCTTAAACACTAATCATTAGTAAAGTGTGTGAACGCTTCAATGAAAATCGCATGCTTCAACATTCTTTTTGTGTGTGACCCCGCCTTAATAAGACAAATCCTATCTGTACTTAGCTTGGCAGTCGATTGTGCATCTGACCTAGCCTCGACATTCACAACCACAAGAATACGTTAAAAATTAACTGAGAATGTTAAAAGACTATGATGCAATGAGGCAGTTCACAATGAGGCAGTTCACAATAGGGCAGTTTCCAATGGGGAAGTTCTCAATGGGGCAGTTCACAATGGGGCAGTCCAGTTTATAACATGGTCCTGGATGGCGAGCACCGTCCCTTCAGTCTCGGCGCTGGCATCCACTCGGTCGACGAAGCAGCGTCAAGATGCTCCGACTCCAACCTTGCTACAAACCTCCCGTGCAGCTCCTTGCCTCGCCAGTCCGTCTTGCGCTCCTCTGCAGTTGGGTGTGTGAACTAGACATCATCAGCAACGTGCAGGTTGAGTGGCTCCACACGAAGGTACTTCCTCGGTATGCATTCTACAAAGTCTGGTCGACACTTGAGAAAGTAATTCCTCATACTCGCGCACTGTCTCTTGCAGGGGTCTCCAGGCCAAGTAAGCCTAGACCAGCCTCATTCCGTGGCAGGTACAAACGTCTCTTGCAGGGGCCTCCAGGCCAAGTAAGCCTCGACCAGCCTCATTCCGTGGCAGGTACAAACGTATCTTGCAGGGGCCTCCAGGCCAAGTAAGCCTCGACCAGCCTCATTCCGTGGCAGGTACAAACGTCTCTTGCAGGGGCCTCCAGGCCAAGTAAGCCTAGACCAGCCTCATTCCGTGGCAGGTACAAACGTCTCTTGCAAGGGCCTCCAGGCCAAGTAAGCCTAGACCAGCCTCATTGCGTGGCAGGTACAAACGTCTCTTGCAGGGGCCTCCAGGCCAAGTAAGCCTAGACCAGCCTCATTCCGTGGCAGGTACAAACGTCTCTTGCAGGGGCCTCCAGGCCAAGTAAGCCTAGACCAGCCTCATTCCGTGGCAGGTACAAACGTCTCCTGCAGGGGCCTCCAGGCCAAGTAAGCCTAGACCAGCCTCATTCCGTGGCAGGTACAAACGTCTCCTGCAGGGGCCTCCAGGCCAAGTAAGCCTAGACCAGCCTCATTCCGTGGCAGGTACAAACGTCTCTTGCAGGGGCCTCCAGGCCAAGTAAGCCTAGACCAGCCTCATTCCGTGGCAGGTACAAACGTCTCTTGCAGGGGCCTCCAGGCCAAGTAAGCCTAGACCAGCCTCATTCCGTGGCAGGTACAAACGTCTCCTGCAGGGGCCTCCAGGCCAAGTAAGCCTAGACTAGCCTCATTCCGTGGCAGGTACAAACGTCTCTTGCAGGGGCCTCCAGGCCAAGTAAGCCTAGACCAGCCTCATTCCGTGGCAGGTACAAACGTCTCCTGCAGGGGCCTCCAGGCCAAGTAAGCCTAGACTAGCCTCATTCCGTGGCAGGTACAAACGTCTCTTGCAGGGGCCTCCAGGCCAAGTAAGCCTAGACCAGCCTCATTCCGTGGCAGGTACAAACGTCTCTTGCAGGGGCCTCCAGGCCAAGTAACCCTAGACCAGCCTCATTCCGTGGCAGGTACAAACGTCTCTTGCAGGGGCCTCCAGGCCAAGTAAGCCTCGACCAGCCTCATTCCGTGGCAGGTACAAACGTCTCTTGCAGGGGTCTCCAGGCCAAGTAAGCCTAGACTAGCCTCATTCCGTGGCAGGTACAAACGTCTCCTGCAGGGGCCTCCAGGCCAAGTAAGCCTAGACTAGCCTCATTCCGTGGCAGGTACAAACGTATCTTGCAGGGGCCTCCAGGCCAAGTAAGCCTAGACCAGCCTCATTCCGTGGCAGGTACAAACGTCTCTTGCAGGGGCCTCCAGGCCAAGTAAGCCTAGACCAGCCTCATTCCGTGGCAGGTACAAACGTCTCTTGCAGGGGCCTCCAGGCCAAGTAAGCCTAGACCAGCCTCATTCCGTGGCAGGTACAAACGTCTCTTGCAGGGGCCTCCAGGCCAAGTAAGCCAAGACCAGCCTCATTCCGTGGCAGGTACAAACGTCTCTTGCAGGGGCCTCCAGGCCAAGTAAGCCTAGACCAGCCTCATTCCGTGGCAGGTACAAACGTCTCTTGCAGGGGCCTCCAGGCCAAGTAAGCCTAGACCAGCCTCATTCCGTGGCAGGTACAAACGTCTCTTGCAGGGGCCTCCAGGCCAAGTAAGCCTAGACCAGCCTCATTCCGTGGCAGGTACAAACGTCTCTTGCAGGGGCCTCCAGGCCAAGTAAGCCTAGACCAGCCTCATTGCGTGGCAGGTACAAACGTATCTTGCAGGGGCCTCCAGGCCAAGTAAGCCTCGACCAGCCTCATTCCGTGGCAGGTACAAACGTCTCTTGCAGGGGCCTCCAGGCCAAGTAAGCCTAGACCAGCCTCATTCCGTGGCAGGTACAAACGTCTCTTGCAGGGGCCTCCAGGCCAAGTAAGCCTAGACCAGCCTCATTGCGTGGCAGGTACAAACGTCTCTTGCAGGGGCCTCCAGGCCAAGTAAGCCTAGACCAGCCTCATTGCGTGGCAGGTACAAACGTTGCATTGAAAAGCGTGGATGATGCATCCGGAACTTTGTCAGCGTCGTGCGAATCTTTCTATCAAAAGCCTAAAGAGCTGTGATTGAACACCTCAACACCCCAAACGTGTTACTGCGACGGGGGCTGCCCAGGAGTTGATTGCGGCGATCTTGTTGCGGTCAAAACCGGTGTTTACATGTTATATACCTTATTTAACTTCACTAATAACATGTTCTACTAGTTTAAAGTAAACAGTCATCAATCTTGGCCAAAGCCGGTGTTTACATGTTATACGAACAATACGGATGTAATGTCAAATATTTCCATGAGGTAACTTGTTCAACTACAGTCGTTATCGTCTTCTTATTACTATTATTATAATTATTATCATTATTACTATTATTATTATAATTATTATTATTATTATTAATATTATTATTATTATTATTATTATTATTATTATTATTATTATTATTATTATTATTATTATTATTTTTATTATTATTATTATTATTATTATTATTATTATTATTATTATTATTATTATTATTATTATTATTATAATTATTATTATTTTATTGTTGCAATACATACAAACTCGGTCAAAACCGGCATAAACATGTTGTACGGTCACAAATGTCAAGTATTTCCATGTGTTTACCTTATTAAAATCTACTTAGAACTACTTAATATATCATTGTCCATACTATTTTTTCCGAACTACTTAATATATCATTGTCCATACTATTTTTTCCAAACCGAACTGTGGATGCTATGTACGGTCGTGGCCGATTTGTACTCATCCCAGCATTCGCTCTTTGTACAGTGGAAACCACGAAAACCACCATCGGGATGGAAAACTTCTTGAAGTCTTCATTCTTCTTAGTTCAAAAATTTTCGCACTATCCTACACGTGTTCAAAATAATTGCTTTTTGCATCTCGATGTATATGTTCGGTTGGAGACCAATTAGTTTAATGCTGTCATGGAGTTTACGTGGAACAATGCCATTTGCTGATATAATTAACGGTATAACAGTTACATTATTCTGATTCCACAACCTTTTTATTTCAATAGATAATTCCTTATATCTGTTTATCTTTTCTCGCCAAGTTGTCTCTACATTGTGGCATAAAGGGACGGCAACATCAATTAAAATCGTTTCTTGTTTCTTCTTGACAATAAATATAATATCCGGTCTATTGTGATGTATGGTTTGGTCTGTTATAACTGCCCGGTCGTAATACAATTTGTAGTCTTTACTATCTAATACCTTTTCAGGCTTGTATTTGTAATACGCAGTAGTTGTGTTTATAAGTTTATACTTCATGGCTTATTTTTGATGTATAATGTTTGCAGCTTGGTTATGCCTATGAAGATAATCTGTTTGACAAAGCATTTTGCACCCAGATACGATATGTTCAATTGTTTCGCCGTTCATATTACATTTTCTACATTTATCTTCCACTGTGACGTCTTTCAGTATGTATTTTTTGTAATTGTTAGTCTTGATTACTTTATCTTGAATAGCGATCATAAATCCCTCTGTTTCGCTGAAAATGTCCCCGGACGTTAACCATTTGTTCGATGCTACCCTATCGACGCTATTCTTAAGAAGTTCTTTATAATGTCTGCTATGTAACGTCTTTTCTGATATTCTGATCTCTTTTGCTGTGTCAGAATTTAGTTTTTGAAGCATGTTTAAATTTCCGTCATTTAAATTGAGGGGAGAAAGCGACTTATCTGCCGATACTATAGCACTATGAAGTTGTGAATGTGGGCATTTTGTATAAAAGTACTTTCTTAGAGTTTCAATTTGTTTATAATATAAATTATTTAAATCAATCAAGCCTCTTCCCCCTTTTTCTCTAGGTAGAGTCACTCGTTCTATTGCTGACTTAGGGTGATGACTTCTGTATTTGGTGAATGTTGTGCGGGTGAGAATTTCTAGGGCATGAAGTTCTGTCTGTGTCCAGTTAATAATTCCAAATGAATATGTAAGTACCGGTATAGCATAAGTGTTAATTGCTTTGATCTTGTTTTTTTGTATTATTATTATTATAATTATTATTATTATTATTATTATTATTATTACTATTATTTTTACTTTTATTATTTTTATTATTATTATTATTATTATTATTTAATTGTCCAATACATACAAACTCGGTCAAAACCGGCATGAACATGTTGTACGGACACAAATGTCAAGTATTTCCATGTGTTTACCTTATTAAAATCTACTTAGAACTACTTAATATATCTTCTTCTTCTTCTTCTTCTTCTTCTTCTTCTTCTTCTTCTTCTTCTTCTTCTTCTTCTTCTTCTTCTTCTTCTTCTTCTTCTTCTTCTTCTTCTTCTTCTTCTTCTTCTTCTTCTTCTTCTTCTTCTTCTTCTTCTTCTTCTTCTTCTTCTTCTTCTTCTTCTTCTTCTTCTTCTTCTTCTTCTTCTTCTTCTTCTTCTTCTTCTTCTTCTTCTTCTTCTTCTTCTTCTTCTTCTTCTTCTTCTTCTTCTTCTTCTTCTTCTTCTTCTTCTTCTTCTTCTTCTTCTTCTTCTTCTTCTTCTTCTTCTTCTTCTTCTTCTGCTTCTCAAATGCCCACATTTGGCTATACTACTTAATATATCTTTGTCCACATTATTTTTTCCAAACCGAACTGTGGATGCTATGTACTGTCGTGGCCGATTTGTACTCATCCCAGCATTCGCTCTTTGTACGGTGGAAACCACGAAAACCACCATCGGGATGGAGAACTTCTTGAAGTCTTCATTCTTCTTAGTTTAAAAATTTTCGCACTATCCTACACGTGTTCAAAATAATTGCTTTTTGCATCTCGATGTATATGTTCGGTTGGAGACCAATTAGTTTAATACTGTCATGGAGTTTACGTGGAACAATGCCATTTGCTGATAAAATTAACGGTATAACAGTTACGTTATTCTGCTTCCACAACCTTTTTATTTCAATAGATAATTCCTTATATCTGTTTATCTTTTCCCGCCAAGTTGTCTCTACATTGTGGCATAAAGGGACGGCAACATCAATTAAAATCGTTTCTTGTTTCTTCTTGTCAATAAATATAATATCCGGTCTATTGTGATGTATGGTTTGGTCTGTAATAACTGCCCGGTCGTAATATAATTTGTAGTCTTTACTATCTAATACCTTTTCAGGCTTGTATTTGTAATACGCAGTGATTGTGTTTATAAGTTTATACTTCATGGCTAATTTTTGATGTACAATGTTTGCAACTTGGTTATGCCTATGAAGATAATCTGTTTGACAAAGCATTTTGCACCCAGATACGATATGTTCAATTGTTTCGCCGTTCAAATTACATTTTCTACATTTATCTTCCACTGTGACGTCTTTCAGTATGTATTTTTTGTAATTGTTAGTCTTGATTACTTTATCTTGAATAGCGATAATAAATCCCTCTGTTTCGCTGAAAATGTCCCCGGACGTTAACCATTTGTTCGATGCTACCCTATCGACGCTATCCTTAAGAAGTTCTTTATAATCTCTGCTATGTAACGTCTTTTCTGATATTCTGATCTCTTTTGCTGTGTCAGAATTTAGTTTTTGAAGCAAGTTTAAATTTCCGTCATTTAAATTGAGGGGAGAAAGCGACTTGTCTGCCGATACTATAGCTCTATGAAGTTGTGAATGTGGGCATTTTGTATAAAAGTACTTTCTCAGAATTTCAATTTGTTTATAATATAAATTGCTTAAATCAATCAAGCCTCTTCCCCCTTTTTCTCTAGGTAGAGTCACTCGTTCTATTGCTGACTTAGGGTGATGACTTCTGTATTTGGTGAATGTTGTGCGGGTGAGAATTTCTAGGGCATGAAGTTCTGTCTGTGTCCAGCTAATAATTCCAAATGAATATGTTAGTACCGGTATAGCATAAGTGTTAATTGCTTTGATCTTGTTTTTACCATTCAATTGTGTTTTTAAAATAGATCCTATTCGTTTCTTGTATGCAGAAATTAGTTTACTTTTCATCAGTTTATGATCAATTCGTTTAGCCTGCGCAAATCCTAGATATTTGTATATATCTTCTTCGTCCATTACTCTTATCCGGTTGTCTTCGTCAATTTCAAACTCTTCTAATTTCGTAATCTTTCCTTTGATGACATGAAGTGACTTACATTTATCAATTCCAAAATCCATACATATATCTCTACTGAATTCTAACGTTGAGTTAAGAAGATTCGTCATGTGTGTCGCATTTAAAGCATATAGCTTGAGATCGTCCATGTAGAATAGATGTGAAAGTGTGTGGCAAACCGTATTACCGTCCTTTATCTTGAAACCATGTGTAGATTTGTTTAGTATATGAGATAATGGATTTAATGAAAGACAAAACCATAACGCACTAAACGAGTCACCTTGAAAAATACCTCGTCGGATGTTAACTGGGTCAGTACATATCTGCTCTTTGCCTACGTTTAACTTTAATGTTGTTTTCCAACTCGTCATCGCTGTCCGCAAAAAGTTTACTATCAATGGGTTTACTTTATAAATTTCCAGTATCTGTATTAGCCACGAATGTGGTGACGAATCATACGCTTTCTTGTAATCAATATAGCTAACGTGAATGTTTCTCTTCTTGTTGAAAGCTTGGTTCATTACAACAGAATCGATAATTAATTGTTCCTTACACCCTTGCGACAATTTACGACATCCCTTTTGTTCTTCAGCTAATATATTGTGTTCTTCGCAGTGACTATATATTTTATTTGTTATGCACGATGTCAAGATTTTGTAAATAGTAGGTAAGCATGTAATTGGTCTATATTTACTTGGATTTTTGGTGTCATTATCTTTTGGTTTAAGAAATGTTATTCCTTCAGTAAAGAAATCTGGTAAATCCTTGTCTCCTAATATAAATTCATTAAGACATTTAGCAATCTGGGTGTGCATGTTTGAAAACTTCTTGTACCAAAAATTTTGAATGTTATCGTTACCGGGTGCTTTCCAACTATGAGTATTTCGTATCGTTGATTTTATATCATTTACACTGATGCTATCAAATGTCATTTCTTCGATATCACTCATTGCGTCAATTTCATCTTGAATCCATGTTGCATTGTGATTGTGCATTAATGGGTTACTCCATATCCCACCCCAAAACTGCTCAATCTCTTTCTTCGATGGTATACCATTGCCTACTATTTCTTCTTTATTGTTAATTTGCTGATAGAATTCTTTTTCTTTTTCTTTAAACATTTCGTTTTGTTCTTTTCTATCACTACACTCTTTATATCTTCGTAGTCTTTTGGCTAATGCACTTACTTTTTGCTTGAGAGTATCCAAATATTCGTTTGTAGCCTCGTTCGGTGTTTCATGTATAGTATGGATTTTAACCTTTCAAATATGTGTTGGCAATATTGTAATATCTTTTTAGATCTATTACCTATCCTAAATTGTTCTAATCTCCCAATATCTCTCCTTAACTCGTTGATGCGTTTGACTAATCTTCGTTCCCATTTTGGAGTCTTATTTGTTTTTATGTTCTGAGAATGTACCAACTTTATTTTTAATCTTAATTGTCTGACCACTGCTACGGCTCCACAATATATTGCTGCATGCACTTCCTCAAACGACAATTCTTTCTTCGCGTAATCTAACAATATATGTGCGTTCATTACGTGCATTACTATGTCCATTTGCTTAGACTGTTTAGGTTTAGGAATTCTAGGTCTCTTGTTCGGTTCTATATGATGTGCAAATTCTGTCAACGCATTTTCAAACGCTAAATGTAATATGTTCTTTAATTCGTCTATTTCTTGTGTGTTCCCTCTTGTATTCTCTTCTTGTTCAATGTTATTAATAGGTGGATGTTGGTGATGTACCTCTTGTGTGTTCTGGCCTTCTGGTAGATCTACTTGTTCCATTAATTCTTGTCGTAGATGGTCATCGTTTCTTGATGCTTCCATGATGTGCTCCTCGTTCGCCAAATCCTCTTCATTTTCTTGATCTATTTGTAGTTCTTCCTCTACTTCATGTCTTATTACGTTCAATAGATTAAATGGTAGCATACCATTACTTACAATTATTCTCCTTTGGTCTGCTACTCTTTGTTCGGTTACATCTACTAATGGGTATTCACGTGTAAACGCTCGGTGCAGTTCTTGTCGATATTCAACTAATCTAGTTTCTAATAACGTAATTCTATAGTAGTTGCGCATCACACAAATGTTCATATTATCTGTCCATTTGATACGCTGCCTCACTCTTCCAGATTTGGTGGTATGTTGCGATAATACATCAGAAGCATCCATAATCTGTTTGTTTATTTACTAAATGTCAAAGTTCATTGTCCTGTCAAACTAAGTTCCAGTGGCGGCTGGTGGGGGGAGGCAAGGGAGGCCGGGCCTCCTCAAACATTTCCGGAGGGAGGAGGATTACTCTTGTCTGTGATCTTGTTTAAAATGGTTCTATGTATTTTAATGTTCATCTTACATAATATACATATTTATCGTAAAAGTTTTCAAACAAAAAATGTTCAACGTTTCAAAGTTTCGCGCCTCTAGAGAATGTGGCTGCTAGCCGCGTTGAACCAGTAGAAACGCGAGGAACTTCGTGCGTCCGGGCCTCTCAGTCGTTCAGCATATAGGTACCTGAGCGGTGTGCGGGGGAATGCGGCAGGCATACTCCCGCCCTCCCCGCCTAAGTTGCTGCACGTGCAATAAGATGCCAGAGGAGGCCGGCCGCTTCGTTTATTTTCGGATTTTTCACGAAGGTAACCGAGTCGCCCGCTTTCCATAATATATCATACTCAGCAGTTTGTAGTTTGCAGGGGACTGTCGTTTGTTTTTCTGCTGTTGTTCTTCCTGTGTTGTTGCTTGATTCAATGAAGTCAATATAGTTGACGAGTTATTAGTGCGACCATTAACGAGACATGCTTCGAGGAAAGAGTAAATAAAGATTTAAAACAAGACGGAAGACTGAAACCAGCTTTGCCATAACTGCAAAGGGATGGAGAGGAACAGGCGAGTTTGGTTCGTTATAGTATAGATTGTTATGGTTAATGGCAAGTGTCGTCAACTTAAATCGGGCAACTTAAATCCACATCCACAACCATATTATAACACCTAAAACAACGTAGAAAAATGCAGTTTTAAAAAAATCGCCCTGCGGGGCAGACTGGGGGCACGCCCCCCAGACCCCCCTGAACTGCCGCTAATTTCAATTGCTTCCATATTCGATCTTTCTTGTATTGTCCTGGCCTCCCTATAGAGCACTCAAAATAGACTAGATGCACTCTGGTGGCAAGAAAATAAACTTCTATTAGGAATGGTCTAGCTGTCAATTTTCATTGTTGTTTTATTGTTATTTTTCATTAATGGCGCTGAAAGGAGGTTGCTTAGAAGCGCTATCTATGTTGGTTTTGAGTCCTCTATTATTTTATACCACGAGCCGCCACTGCTAAGTTCTTTGTCACAGAAAGTTAATATTGTTTTTCAAAGAAATCAAAGCACTTAATGTCACACTTTTCTTTACACTCACAACTTGGCCGTGCCCCGTCAATAAATAACACACGCAATTACAAGGCGCTGAGTTGGAGTTGAATGACAGTTTCAAATTTCACAGATTTTGAAGACGAAATCTTCTTAATTCTGGAAACAAATAAAAAGTGCTTACATACAACCGTAAAACATATATCTAGTTACAATATTATCGAATCAAATTATAAGTACAAGACCTTGACGTGTCCAGATCTAGCTTCAATCTGTCAAAATCAACACTAAATTCAACTGTTCCTATATGTTTCTCAAGCAAGGCCCTGGACTAAAATGTAAGCCTACAAAATTAAACTTCTATTTATATACAAAGTAGTGGATACTGGTACTTCCCTTTATGTCTTCTTGTAGTAAATCACTCGTAGATCTCAATGCCGTGAAAATTGTTGGTTGATTACAGCTTTTTCCCTTTGAAATGCGATATATTATCATTATATATTATAATATATATTATTATTATTATTATTATTATTATTATTATTATTATTATTATTATTATTATTATTATTATTATTATTATTATTATTATTATTATTATTATTATTATTATTATTATTATTATTATTCAGTCAGTCTTCGAGAGCGGTACTGGTCGGACGTGTATCTGCGTTGCTCCGTATACTATGACTAAGTCGCATGTATAGTGTAGCGATGTCGTGCGCTAAATGCAAGCAGGATCTGCCGGGCGATGGTGATTGTATTGTGTGTTTCGGTTGTAATGGTCAGTATCATTTCAATTGTGCTGGTGTACAAAAATCGACTCATTTTGGGCTAAATCGCAGGAGAATAAAGAAAATTGGTGGTGGCAAAGTGTCACGAAGCAAAAAAGTCGGGTCAGTCAACACCGGTTGATATCCACCCAACCTTTAATCTGAGTGTAATTGAAGACCTTAAAGCTGAGTTCCGTGAGAGCTTCAAAGGTTGAACTGAGGAGCTACGCGAGAAAAAAAGTATTTTTCTCACGAGTTCAACATAATAAAAAACGCAGTGAACAGACTTAAGAAACAGTGTGAAGAGAAAGACAGAGTGATTGAAGAGTTAACTGCGCCAAAGTGGTTACTCTTGATCAACTCAGCCGGGCAAAGACCTTCGAATTAGACAATATTCAACAGTTCCGGGGTGAAAACGTGGAGCAGCTGGTGCTGAAGGTTGCTGAGAAGCTGTCCATTCCCCTTAAGGAGAGGGATATCGAGTCTGCTCATCGTCTGCCTTCTCGCTCTGGGGGCCAAGACCGCCGACCATCACGAATTATCGTACAGCTCGCCAGCAGGAAGAAAAGACACTTAATTGTGAGTACAAAGCGAGAAGTCGCTGAACTTACGAGTGGAGATAGGCCTATTACTGGTGTTGAGAACGCGTCTCAAGATCGAGTTTATATCAGTGAAAATTTGGCACCGTACTACCGAGATTTGTTGTGGAGAGCTAAAGATCGGGCTCGTGAGTCTTTGTGCGGAAAGACGAAAACACACGCGACGTCATTAAACTGTGGCCCTTTAAAGACCCTTAGTAGAAGAGCAAAAGGTAACATTTAAGTTCTCGTGCGCCTTTCGTGAAAGAGTATTGCGGTAAACAATATTCTGTTACGGCATACCACACGAGTATTTTGCACCTACCTGGCAGATCCTGGCACACTGCAGAGGGCGCCAGGAGCGTCGTGACGTCATAAACACGTTTTAATTAATAACGTTTGAACGGTTTATGTCACAGAAAATATCAAGAAAACAATTTTATGATGTCATACTAGACGAGCATTAATAACCTATCTGCCCCATCCTGGCGGGCTGCAGAGGGCGCCAGGAGCGTCGTGACGTCATATACACGTTCGAACTAATAACGTTTGAACGGTTCATGTCACAGAAAATATGTAAGGTACAATTCTACTATAAAATACTAAACGAGTATTTTTCACCTACCTGGCACATCCTGACACGCTGGAAAGGGCGCCAGGAGCGTCATGACGTCATAGACACGTTTTAATTAATAACGTTTGAACGGTTCATGTCACAGAAAATGGCATGGGAACAATTCTATTACGAAATACTATTTGAGTATTTTGCATCTACTTGGCACATCGTGGCACGCTGCAGAGGGCGCCAGGAGCGTCGTGACGTCATACACTTTTTCATTAATAACTTTTGAACGGTTCACATCACAGAAAATATCAAGAAGACAATATTATAGAAAATTTAAATACAAATCGATTGATATGTACTAATAGGGTAATTATTTAATATTTAAGGGAGATATTGCTAACAAATAATAATAATTAGATGTGTATATGAAATGCAGGGCATCCCTCATCGTAATATCTATTTATTACTATTTCGGAGTTATAATTGTATCACTGTGAAGGACTTAATAACCGTAGTCATCCCAACATACCCATGGATATCTGTTGTTTAACAAAAATAATAATAATTATTATTGTATACTAGTTACTATTCATAGACTGATTAGTAAAACTCACGTTTGCTAGAAGTTCTCTTCATCTTCATCATCATCGTCTTCATCCTCATCTCCCGTGTTGTCGGTATTCAAGCACTCTTGTTCCTCGTCTTCAGTAGAGCAGCCACAAAGCTCGGTGCACCTCATGTTATTTGCTTTGCAGCTGCATCTTGACGCACACCTTGATTTTAAGCAGTTGCACTTAACTAGTTGAATGACGGCAGCCGGTGCAGGTTCGAGGGTTGTCATGACTGCCACATACTCGTTGCTCTCAAATAGCCATCCGTAGTCTTCGGGTAATAAGTTGATAGGGTTGGCAACCTGGTCATTATGCCACACCCAGCATTGATGGTGAGCACGTAGTATGGCTTGGAGATATGCGGCTTGGCTGGGTGGAAGCTTTTGGTGGGTGCTTGGCAAGACTTTTTGTGAAACATGCGCCATCGAAGGTCAAACACTGATCTCTGTTTAGTGAATGGACAGTACAGTTTGCAAACAAACTTCTCTAGACCACTTATCACGGAGTCTTTTAGAGCAACAGTTTAACCAAGTTCTTTAAATGCTGAAAATATTTCATAGTCGGATTCTCTGAAAGCTTTCCAGCACGAAAGCTTCCCCTTTCCTGAAAATCCCCCAGTGTTGTCGGAACCACTGAAAGCGTGAAATCCAGTTAGTCCTGAAACTTGATTGTGCCCAAGTGTGTTGTATAGTGACCCAAGTGCTATCCTTCTATTATTTCCCCCTTTACCTGTTATGAACACAGTATTTTTACAGAGATCGGTGTAACGTCGCAGTACCAGGATAAGGACATCTGTATCTGGGGAAAAAATAGATATTTGAGTAGCTCCTCGTTTTGTCGCATCTACTGCATGAAGCAACATCTTTGTATCGGTTTCTTCCTGTTCACTATGTAAGTGTGGTAGAAGTGTTCTTGTACTAATAGTCTTGTTACTCCATGCGACAACTGTTTGTCGCTCCATGGCCTGTGAGGCTCGAATTATCTTCTGTGAAAAATATTCTGTCAGCTCATATTTGGTTTTGGTGTGACCAAGTAGTTGTGACATGCTCAAGTGCCCGATTGGTGTGTTGTCTGTAATGCGATAAGCTACAGCAGCTTTTCCTCCTTGTCAGGTCTTTCGAGTAGCCGATTTTAATGAAACAGGAATGTCATATCTATCAAATACCACGTGGAGCTCTGAAAACTCACTATAACTGTTGTCAATGCGCATAACAAGAAGTTTGGCTAGATCCTCACAAGTGCTGGTGTGTGGAAGAATCCGACTATGAAATATTTTCAGCATTTAAAGAACTAGGTTAAACTGTTGCTCTAAAAGACTCCGTGATAAGTGGTCTAGAGAAGTTTGTTTGCAAACTGTACTGTCCATTCACTAAACTGAGATCAGTGTCTGACCTTCGATGGCGCATGTTTCACAAAAAGTCTTGCCAAGCACCCACCAAAAGCTTCCACCCAGCCAAGCCGCATATCTCCAAGCCATACTACGTGCTCACCATCAATGCTGGGTGTGGCATAATGACCAGGTTGCCAACCCTATCGACTTATTACCCGAAGACTACGGATGGCTATTTGAGAGCAACGAGTATGTGGCAGTCATGACAACCCTCGAACTTGCACCGGCTGCCGTCATTCAACTAGTTAAGTGCAACTGCTTAAAATCAAGGTGTGCGTCAAGATGCAGCTGCAAAGCAAATAACATGAGGTGCACCGAGCTTTGTGGCTGCTCTACTGAAGACGAGGAACAAGAGTGCTTGAATACCGACAACACGGGAGATGAGGATGAAGACGATGATGATGAAGATGAAGAGAACTTCTAGCAAACGTGAGTTTTACTGATCAGTCTATGAATAGTAACTATAGTATACAATAATAATTATTATTATTTTTGTTAAACAACAGATATCCATGGGTATGTTGGGATGACTACGGTTATTAAGTCCTTCACAGTGATACAATTATAACTCCGAAATAGTAATAAATAGATATTACGATGAGGGATGCCCTGCATTTCATATACACATCTAATTATTATTATTTGTTAGCAATTTCTCCCTTAAATATTACATAATTACCCTATTAGTACATATCAATCGATTTGTATTTAAATTTTCTATAATATTGTCTTCTTGATATTTTCTGTGATGTGAACCGTTCAAAAGTTATTAATGAAAAAGTGTATGACGTCACGACGCTCTTGGCGCCCTCTGCAGCGTGCCACGATGTGCCAAGTAGATGCAAAATACTCAAATAGTATTTCGTAATAGAATTGTTCCCATGACATTTTCTGTGACATGAACCGTTCAAACGTTATTAATTAAAACGTGTCTATGACGTCATGACGCTCCTGGCGCCCTCTTCAGCGTGCCAGGATGTGCCAGGTAGGTGCAAAATACTCGTTTAGTATTTTATAGTAGAATTGTTGCCAACATATTTTCTGTGACTTGAACCGTTCAAACGTTATTAGTTCAAACGTGTATATGACGTCACGACGCTTCTGGCGCCCTCTGCAGCCCGCCAGAATGTGGCAGGTAGGTTATTAATGCTCGTCTAGTATGACATCATAAAATTGTCCTCTTGATATTTTCTGTGACATAAACCGTTCAAAAGTTATTAATTATAACGTGTCTATGACGTCACGACGCTCCTGGCGCCCTCTGCAGCGTGCCAGGATCTGCCAGGTAGGTGCAAAATACTCGTATGGTATGCCGTAACAGAATACCGTTTACCGCAATACTCTTTCACGAAAGGCGCACGAGATACCTTTTGCTCCTCTACTACCTGGTAAAATAGTGATATGAAGGTCGCTTGTTCTGTGGATATATTGTTGACAATCTTCGGCTATGAACCTTGAAAACGAATAGAGTGTAGAAGATAAGTGTGATATTATTGATGATCTAAATGAGTGGTTTCATGAAAAAGATAGGCTTATTTTTGTTTATTTAAATGTAAGATACTTAACAATTTAAAAATGGGATGAGCTTAAGGTAATTTTACAAAATCAAATAGGTGTGTTTGATGTTATGATTTTGACTGAGATTGGTAAATTTGAGGATAGCAATTTTTTTGTTCTTGATGGGTATGAAATGTTGTGCAAAACTAGAGTCAACAAGAAGGGGGGTGGCATACTTATTTATAGTAAATCTTTTAATTCTTGTGTGGTGGTGGAACAAGATTTTTTATTCTGTGAAGGTCTGCATTGTAATTTAAGGTTTTTAGGTGGCGTAGAAATATCTTTGTTAGCCCTTTACAGAGCTCCGTCTCAAAAAACTCCGGTGGAAATGAAACAAAACTTTATTAATGAGTTAGATTGCATACTTGGGCATAATAACAACATGAATATAATTGTCATTGGCGATATCAATATTGATTTACTGGATTATTCAGACGATTGTGTTATCTTGTATGAGGACACACTGGCTGGCCATGGATTTGTGAAGTGTATACACGGGGTTACCAGGGAGGAAGCGATGTGTAATACTTGGTCTAGGACGTGTCTCGATCACATATTTGTGAGGGGGCAGTTTGTTGCCTTTAGTTCGGCTTTATTTACATGCAAACTGAGCGACCACTACATGATCATGACGTCATTAACATGCCCGGCTGGTCCAGAGAAACAATTATTTAAAAGTAAAAGTGTATTAAATGAGCGGAAAGTGCTATCTGTATTGACGGAAATTAATTGGGAGAATATTAAAGAGATTGATGACTGTAACAAACTTTACTTGGCTGTATGTGATACTATTAAAAATGCACATGATCAATCGTCATACGTAGTTAAGCAACGGAACAGGAATAGAGTAAATAAAGTTTGGATGACAGGTGAAATAGAACGAATGACACAACATAGAGATTGGTTATTTAGAAAATGGAAAAGTGCCAAGGTATCAAATCCTATGAAACTTTTACTAAAAGAGGACTACAATCGTTATAGAAATCAGGTGGTTAAGGAAATACGGCGTGCGAAGACTAATTATTATTGACTTAAAATTGAGGAAAGCAAAGGGAGTATTAGACAAACTTGGCAGACTATTAATGTAATTTTAGGTAGGAATAAAAGAGGTTCGGTTGATGATGTAATTCAGAGGTATTTCAGCGGTCAGTTTACTGATGAAGCTATTGTGGATAGATTTGCTGACACGTTCGTTGACCAGATTACTCAGATCCAACATGTATGCGATGTTAAAACTATGTGTCATACGGCAAGGGCCACTCAATCGCAATCCTTTTTCATGGCTAACGTCACGGCGCAACAAATTCATAAAATAATACAAGGTCTTGACAGTTCGAAACAAGCTGGTGGGGATGATATACGTGTACATGTAAGTGATAAGATAAGCCCTATAATTGCCAAACTTATTAACCTTTCTTTCACCAAGGGTATAATACCAGACTCTTTAAAAAGTTCAGTGGTGCGACCAATTTTTAAAAAATACCATACACTATTCGAAAATTATAGACCAATCGCGTTGCTGCCAACGATTGAAAAAATTATGGAGCGTGTCGTTGCTGATGCGTTAAATAGTTATACTTAGAAAAATTCAAAATTATTAACTGGCAACAATTTGGGTTTCAGAAGGGTAAAAGCACCTCGGATCTTCTTGTACAATTTTCTTGTTAACTCACAATTAAATGATAAAAACACGTTGTTGCTACTTTTATTGATTTCAGTAAGGCTTTCGATACGCTTTACCACAATAAATTATTACTGTACCTTGAAAGGATTGGGATTAGAGGGCCTATGTTGAAGTGGTTCAGGAATTACTTTAAGTCTCGTTAGATGAAAGTTAAAATCGGAAACACTTTAAGTCACGAGAGGGAAGTTTTAACGGGAGTACCACAAGTTTCTATTTTAGGTCCCATTTTGTATTTGGTCTACGTGAATGATATGGTTAGTTGGGTGAAGCATTGCTACGTATTTTTATATGCGGACGATGTAGCGCTAGTTTCAGTGCACAAAAATATAAAGGTGGCTGAACTTTACATGCCAACAGATTATAATAACTTGTTGAGGTGGATCTATGACTATATGACCTCATAATTAATTTTACTAAAACCAATCTTATTCATATATGTACACCCTATGCTAAAAACGGCAAAGATGAAGTCAAAATTATATGTCATAATTACGAATGTTTACATCACAAAATTTATTTGTCTGTTTGTAAATGTGTAGAACTTATAGAAAATGTAACTAGTCACGTATATTTGGGATTAACTATTGACAAAAATTTTACATGGGAACCTCACATTAAATCGATTTGTAAGAAACTAAGGTCTTGTGTAGGTCAAATTTATTCTTAAAAATATTATTTATCATTATCTATGTTGCGTAGCGTGTATTTGGCTCTTGCCGAATCATTAATTTCTTATGGTTTGCTTGCTTGGGGCAATGCTTCACGCTGTCATTTGTATCATATTCAAAAACTACAAAATAACATTATCCTCATTATGAGACCAGACCATTACAACTTCCTTCCAATACGTGATTCTTACATAATGTCTAACGTGCTTCCGGTCGAGAAATTTTTTACTTACAGACTTATTCTACATTTTTATTTTAAAGATTCCTATAAAGAGCTAGTTCAAAAGCATAAAATTACACGTAGTTATTCCAAAATTCTGTATAAAGTTCCCTCTTTTAATAACAAACATGGCCAAAGGCGTTTAGAATATCCAGTTCCTAAGTTATTTAATGAGTTGCCTATTGATTTGTCCACCATCACACATTTATGGGAAGTAAGCAAGATTTAAAAAGCTACCTTTAAGCTATTTAATTTTTATAAAGTACCCTATCATTATGAGTTTAAATTGAGTTTGAAGCCATCCAGTATTGTCTAGTATCTATTCATTATGAGTTTTAATTGAGTTTGAAGCCATCCAGTATCATGTCTAGTGTATATTCATTATGAGTTTAAATTGAGTTTGAAGCCATCCAGTATCATGTCTAGTGTCTATTCATTTTGAGTTTAAATTGAGTTTGAAGCCATCCAGTATCATGTCGAGTGTCTATTCATGATTAGTTTAAATTGAGCTTGAAGCTATCCAGTATCATGTCTAGTGTCTATTCATTATGAGTTTAAATTGAGTTTGAAACCATCCAGTATCATGTCTAATGTCTATTCATTATGAGTTTAAATTGAGTTTGAAGCCATCCAGTATCATGCCTAGTGTCTATTCATTATGAGTTTAAATTGAGCTTGAAGCTATCCAGTATCATGTCTAGTGTCTATTCATTATGAGTTTAAATTGAGTTTGAAGCCATCCAGTATCATGTCTAGTGTCTGCATTATGAGTTTAAATTGAGTTAGAAACCATTCAGTATAATGTCTAGTGTCTATGTCTATTAATTATGAGTTTAAATTGAGTTTGAAGCCATCCAGTATCCTGTCTATTATTTATGCATATTATCTTTATAATTGTTCACATGAAAGTGTTATTGAACGTTATATTAAGAATTTTGTTGTTTGTGTATTTTGTTTATTATTGTTTCGTTAAAAATTGTACCAGTTCGCTCTGCAATGGGTGTATTTATGCAACCCACTGTTAAGCTAAGGTTTTAGCTTAGTGGGAATTCTTATTTAAAGGCCCAGTAAACCCTCTCATTTCGTTTAAAACGTGTGATTGTAAGCCTAATCTGTAACGGTTAGTGCATGTGTCAAGTTGCCTAGTGTATCCAAGCTCTTTCTCCAAGAAAAAGTGTTTCGCCCCAGGCGTTGTGACGTAGATGAAACTACGCGCTACTCGCTGCATATGGAGCATCTTCTGTGTTTCGACGCCCGCGCAAATATATCTCGTCGTCCAGATCCATCTAATTCACTTGAGCACAAATCAAACATACCACTGAATTCCTATTATTTCGGTCTACACGATGAATGTTTAAACAACTTTCTACCATTTATGCAACTTATTCTATAAAATGTTAAAAATGAAGCAATTACCACATAATTTAGATGGAAACACAACCAATTTCACGCTAGTGTAATGAGAAAGTAGCTTTAAATATCAGAATTCCATCCAGCCTATCATGTTAACTGATATGTTAAGATATTATAAGCAGAAAACCAGCAAGAAATTGATGGAAATTTAGCCGATTATCGTGTGTATATAACAACGCGTGTTGCGGCCTATTGCCTGATACGTCCGCGAATATATCCAGTGCGCTGCGTAGATCCAGATCAAAACTACTAGTCTTTACTATCGACTATAAAAACATTGCATTGATTTCTCTTGCGTTGTATGTGTGTATAGTGGAGTCAGTGTGTCGTATCTCAATGAGTGCTCTCAAACTCAACCAATCTCCCGAGGAATCAGGAAACTACGTGGGAAGGCCTGGAAATAATAATAATAATAATTGATACAAATATATTAAATAGGCCTAAAGAACACGTCAAAACTACAATTAAGTCGTGTGTGTCACGGGTTGCTTGTGTGCGTGTGCGTGATTTACATATTATTCGTGTTTGCATCATCATCATCATTATTATTATTATTATTGTTATTATTATCACTTTTATTATTATATTATATTATTATTAATATATCGACTTTATTTTATTATTGGCATAAATGGAAATTCTGTAACTAAAAATTGCCGGAAACTAAAATTTCAAATCTTGATAACCGCAATACTAGTATTAATAATATTAGGCTCAAGCTGTTTTGTTTCTTCTTAATAATTGTAGTATTATTTGGTATTTCAAATTCAAAATATAGTTTGTTCAGTTATTCTAAGTTATTATATATGCGTTTTTTTATTTTTTTTTTATTAAAGTATCGATAGCAACAGATCGAGACATACAACTAATAAGTTTATAATTGAAACATTTTCTTTTGTACAATGTACAAATGCGTCGATGTTTTCAGCCAAGCTAAGCTTGACAGGCCATCGGCGGCTTTGCCCGCGCTCACCGAGTTGTACTCCTGCCGCACTCACTGCCGCAGTGAACGAACAACACGCATTATTATATACATACGATAATCGGCTAAATTTTCATCAATTTCTTGCTGGTTTTCTGCTTATAATATCTTAACATATCAGTTAACATGGTAGGCTGGTTGGAATTCTGATTTTTAAAGCTAGCTTCTCATAACGTTTGCTTGAAATTGGCTTTGTTTCCATCTAAATTATGTGGCAATTGCTTCATGTTTAACATTTTATAGAATAAGTTGCATAAATGGTAGAAGGTTGTTTAAACATTCATCGTGTAGACCGAAGTAAGACGAGTTCAGTGGTATGTTTGATTTGTGCTCAAGTGAATTAGATGGATCTGGACGACGAGATATATTTGCGCGCGCGTCGAAACACAGAAGATGCTCCATATGCAGCGAGTAGCGCGTAGTTTCATCTACGTCACAACGCCTGGGGCGAAACATGTTTTCTTGGGTTTCAAATGCTGGGATAAACTAGGCAACTTTACACATGCACTAACCGTTACAGATTAGGCTTACAATTACACGTTTTAAACGAAATGTGAGGGTTAAGTGGGTCTTTAATGCGCAAACAAATAAATGAATGATACATATAAAAAAAATATATATTTGTGGTGCGCTACTTGTCAGAAGGCGGTGGCAATTGGGCCAGACAAAAGAAACCCGTCGCTAGGGACTGGATAATAAATATTGCTGTGTGTCAAGCTATGAGGTTGGACAGGGTTCCTAAATAAAAATTAATCTTTCTCATTGACATTTATCATTGGCATTAAGCCACCTAGTTAGTTGTTCCACAGTGGTGACCCCGACGTGATCCTGCCAACGAGGTAGGACAATGAACAGTACAAATTATTTCTTGTGGAAGTGTCGAGTTTTCGAGTAGATTTTGATTGTTTCTACTAACGTTTGTTTTTGTATAACGACGAATTCAGGAAGATGGCATTACCTGAAAACGTAGGCCTCGTCTTGGTAGATAGGGTTAGCGTAAAGGTGCCACCGTTCTGGGCGGATGATCCGGTATTGTGGTTCGCACAAATCGAAAATCAATTCGATTTAGCAGGAATTACGCATGATTCCACTAAATTTAATCATGCAACAAGTGCCCTCGAACAACGATACGCGACTGCAGTGCGTGACATTATCGTCAAACCCCCGATCGTTGGTAAATATAAGCATCTGAAAGCAGAGCTTATTCGACGTTTTTCACCCTCACCAGAGGCGCGTTTTACACGACTTTTTTAACATGAAGAGTTGGGGGAAGCAAACCCTCCGAATTATTGTTTCAACTGCGCATGTTGGCTGCGTCTGAAGTGACAGACAAGGTATTACGATCGTTGTGGCTTGAACGTTTACCGATCAGGATGCGCGACATACTCGCATCATCACCGCCTGACGACCTCGACGCACTTGCAGTGGTCGCTGACCGGATACACGAGACGACACCTATTCCTTCTCGTTTAGCAGTAACAGCAGTCAACAATTTTCAAACACAGTTAGAAGAGTTGTCACAACAAGTCGAAACACTATCTAGCAATCGTCGAGCGGGGTCATCTCGAGAACGTTTGAGGGATCGCCGTCGCGACTTTTCTTCATCGAACCCACGATACACGATGCAAGGTGCCTTAGCAAATGGAATGTGCAGGTATCATCAGAAGTACGGTGCGCAGGCGAAACTGTGTCGACAACCATGCAGTTTCGTGTCAAAAAACTCCATGGGCAGTCAGTAGATGCGGCTCACGACTGTCCGAGCTCACGCCGCCTTTTTGTGACAGACATTACGACTCGACGTCAATTCCTTGTTGACACAGGGTCTGATCTGTGCGTGTACCCGCGTGCACTGGTCAATGGACCTCGCGAACGGTCAACGTACGAGCTGTTTGCTGCCAACGGAACAGTTATATCGACTTATGGTGCTATTAGCCTCAACCTCGATTTGGGGTTTAAACGCGAGTTTGTCTGGCGTTTCGTCGTTGCTGATGTATCCAGACCAACCGTCGGAGTCGATTTCTTGTCGTTCTACGGCTTACTCGTTGATGCACGAAATCGACGCCTAATAGATAGCGCCACATCGACTGCCGTCACTGGTAAGTGGACCATGAACGTACAACAACACTTTAAGGCAGTCAGTGGAGGTTCACGATATCACGCTCTCCTGGCTGAGTTTCCCGCCATCACACGGCCAGCGGGTATAGCGCGCATCATTAAACATGGAACTATGCACCATATCCACACGACGCCTGGGCATCCAGTGACATGTAAACCTCGCCGCCTGGCGCCGGACCGTCTGCAAATCGCAAAGGCTGAGTTCGATACGATGCTAAAGACGGGTATCGCCAGGCGTTCTTCCAGTAACTGGTCCGCCGCCCTTCACCTAGTTCCCAAGAAAGAAAATCAGTGGAGGCCGTGCGGCGACTACAGGGCGCTGAACGATCGGACGATTCCAGACCGATATCCTGTACCTCATATACAAGATATTGCTCAGTCGCTCACTGGGAAGTCTGTATTCTCGACGATTGACTTGGTTAAAGCGTACAACCAGATCCCTGTTGCTCCAGATGATATCGCAAAGACAGCTATAACCACACCATTTGGTATTTTCGAATTTCCATTCATGAGTTTTGGTTTACGAAACGCAGCCCAAACGTTTCAGAGGTTCATCGACGAAGCCATTCGTGATCTGGATTTCGCCTACGCATACATAAATGATATCCTCATAGCATCGACATCTCAGGCAGAACATGAGGAACACCTCCGCCTGCTTTTTGCGCAGTTGTCGGAGTACGGAATACTGATCAATACTTCAAAGTGCGTTTTGGTGTTTCCGAGGTAAAGTTCTTAGGCCACACTGTCAATGCCTTCGGGACACGGCCTCTTGAAGACAAAGTTGAGGCAATCATCTCTTTGCCACCACCCAGTAATATCAAGCAACTACGTCAGGTATTGGGTATGATAAATTTCTATCGTCGTTTCCTGCCATCTACCGCCCGACTTCAGGCACCCCTCAACGACCTTCTTGTCGGTGTTGACACATAGGGTAAGACGCCTATCGTTTGGACTCCGGAGTTGTTGCAGACGTTTGAAGAATGTAAGAGTAGTCTCTCGCAGGCGGCGCTTCTGGCGCATCCAGACTCAAGTGCGGAGCTGGCGATCGTAGCCGACGCCTCCGACAATAGTATTGGAGCCGCCCTTCAGCAGAGAACTTGTTTAGGTTGGCAACCGCTAGCATTCTTCTCACGTAAGCTGAATGCGCCGCAGCGCAAGTACGGAGCATACGATCGCGAACTCCTTGCCATCTACGAGGCCATACGTTATTTCCGTCATATGGTGGAAGCCAGAACGTTCTCAGTCTACACAGACTACAAGCCTTTGACATTCGCTTTTAAGCAGAAGGCTGAGAAGTGTTCACCGCGACAGTTTCGGTATCTCGACTACATTGGCCAATTTTCTACCGATATTCGCCATGTTCATGGCAAGGAGAATGTCGTCGCAGACGCTCTGTCCAGAAAGGAGGCGATCTCGGCTCCAGTGGATTACGTGGCAATTGCTCGAGAACAGAAGACCGATTCTGACCTTCGGGCACTTCTTCTCTCAGACACTGCGCTTCAACTGAAATGTAGGAGCCTCGCTGGGACAAACCTCACGATCCATTGTGACACGTCCACGCCGGTAGAACGGCCTTTCGTGCCAGCGAACCTTCGACGTCGGGTGTTTGACAGCCTTCAGAGCCTGTCCCATCCAGGTGTTGCGGCCTCCGTTCGCCTTGTCTCCAGGAGCTACGTCTGGCCGTCAATGAGAAGAGACTGCAGAGCGTGGGCCCGGGCATGCATAACTTGTCAGCGATCGAAGGTCACTCGCCACGTCTCTGCGCCCGTTGAGCATTTTGACGTCCCCGACGCTCGGTTTGACCATGTCCACATTGATCTTGTTGGTCCTCTCCCCGAGTCAGCGGGATTCCGTTACCGACTTACATGCGTCGACCGGTTTACTCGCTGGCCTGAGGCGCTGCCTCTTGCCGATATAACTGCAGATACAGTCGCCTCTGCCCTCGTCACAGGGTGGATATCTCGTATTGGGATGCCCCTTCGGATCACTTCCGATCAAGGTCGACAGTTCGAGTCGTCTTTTTTCAGGTCTCTCAATCACCTGTTAGGTACGACCCTAATCCACACTACGTCATATCATCCCGCCGCCAACGGAATGGTAGAGCGTCTCCACCGACAGCTCAAGGCTGCACTTATGTGCCATGAAGAGAATCGCTGGACTGACACCCTACCGTGGGTTATGCTGGGTATCTGATCAGCTTGGCAGGACGATATTAAGGCAACACCGGCTGAATTGGTTTATGGAACTACTCTCAGACTTCCAGGAGAATACCTGTCAGCTACAACAACACTGGACAGCACCTCTGAGTACGTCAGGCACCTCCGCCAACGTCTCCAGAAGCTCCGGCCGTCCCGCCCTATTCGGCACGGAGAACGACGCTGTTTTGTGTGTAAGGACCTCGCGACATGTTCCTACGTTTTTGTGCGACATGATGCTGTCCGAACACCCCTTCAGCAACCGTACAATGGGCCTTACGAGGTACTCACGAGGAATGAGAAACACTTTACAATTTTGCGTACTGGGAAGAAGGTCGTTGTATCCATTGATCGTTTGAAGCCCGCCTTCATTCTTGCTGATGCGGCACCAGATTCTACTCAACCATCGACGATGCCGAATGCAGAATCACGATCATCACATCTGTCTGGGACAGCGCCCCCAGCTGTTAATCACTCCAGTGTTCGTCCGAACTCCAGCACTCCGTCTGTGGTTCGATCATACGCTGCCGTTGCCGCTGCTCAGCCTTTGGTCACGACGAGAGCAGGACGTCAAGTGTATGTACCAGCGCAACTAGGCGTATAGACTTTCGTTCGCCTCGCTGTGCTCGTTCACTGGCAGGGGGGTACTGTGGTGCGCTACTTGTCAGAAGGCGGTGGCAATTGGGCAAGACAAAAGAAACCCGTCGCTAGGGACTGGATAATAAATATTGCTGTGTGTCAAGCTACGAGGTTAGACAGGGTTCCAAAATAAAAATGAATCTCTCTCATTGACATTTATCATGGGCATTAAGCCACATTGTTAATTCTTCCACATATTATTATTATTATTGCTATTATAATTGTTATAGATCTTATTATTATTATTATTATTATTAATAATAATTCTTCTTCTTGTCGAGTTTATGTACCAGCACGACTAGGCGTATAAACTATTTATTATTTATTAATTTTATTTATTTATTTATGTATTTATTTATTTATTTAATGTTTATCCTATTCAGTTATAAAAACTGATTTACAAAGGAGGACCTTTAATAAAACTAAGCTATGCAAACAATGAATAGTTATGAAATCATAAATAACAATAACAATAAAAACAAAACAAACTACTGAACTATATAAAAATATAATCAAGAACAAGAAAAAATAATTGAGAAAGGAAATAAAATCAAATGAAGTGGTAATTCAACATATTAAAAAATAAAAATAGAAGTATGCAAATAAGAAAGAACATGAAGAAACAAAAAAAAAATTGTGGGAAAAAATTAATATATATATATATATAGGCCTATATATAAAAGTGAAAAAGAAGAAAGAAAAAAAAAGAAGAAGAAAGAAAAGAAAAAAGAAAAAAGAAAAAAGAAAAAAGAAAAAAGAAAAAAAAGAAAGAAGAAAAAAAAAGAAAAAACTGATTTGTAAACGGTCCCAGCTCAAACGAAATGAGGATTGCAAAAAATCAGAAACTGCAATCTGGGAAAATTAAAATTTCACGTAAAAGCAACCCGGGAAACCGCACACGCCTTCTATCTTCACTTCGAATCTTGAAAGTCAGATGGTCTTGAAAATCTTGATCCGAAAACCAATATAAGTAGAGATCAAACTGAATCAAGAGAATTCAGGAAACCGGATGTAGATTCCTGCAGACCAACAAACCAACCATCTAAAACAGATGAAAAACCACTTACAGTAGATCAATCTTAACTTAAACACGCCTAACTCTCTTCTTAAGAATTACAGATTCTATCCTATTCCTAAATTCTAGGAGCCGCAATCTCACAAACTGGCTTCGAAGATCATGCGGAAGTGAATTCCAGAAGTGTACACCTCTGTACAAGAATGACCTGCGGAACGACTCGGAATTCATCATAGGAACCTGTAAAGTAAAAGTTAATATAGAATCACGAGTACGCTCAACAAAATTAAACATAGTTGGCACAACATCTAAATACATACCTTTCAACATCTTAAAAGTATTTACCAGCACATGGAACTTCATTCGCTCATCAATTGTCATAAAATTTTCCTGCAAGTCTTGGTGGAAAGGAACTTCATCAAATAAATGGTCTATTCTTCTCTGCAGCTCAATATAATCTGCAGATGGTCGAACAGCCCACACAACTAAACAATAATCAATTATAGAGTGAACATATGAATCAACAAGTAATCTCAGCATTCTCTCAGTCACAAATCTCTTCATTCTTACAATCATACCTATTGCTGAAGACACCCTATTACAAACATATTCATAGTGCCTTTTAAAATTAAGACTACAGACTAAATACACACCAAGATACTTAAATTCAAACACTCTAGAAATAATGTTACCATTACAAGTTAACACTTGGGGAAATCTATTCACAGTATTATCATTAGCCTTATGAAAAACCATAAAATTATTTTTACTATAATTAATATTGAGTTCCTGACTCAGAAACCAGTTAGGTACATTAACTTGTCCCCCCCACCTCGACATTTCATCCTCAATCCGAGCTCATATTTTTGCACCAATTATGCACCTTTTTGCACCCAAGTATTGATTTTTGCACCCCATTGGTTTCGGAGTTTCATTTCCATTTCAATGCGGGGGGGACAGGTTAATGGCTGTCCCCCCCATCTTGGAAATTCAACTCAATTATATGCTTATATTTTTGCACCATTTATGCACCTTTTTGCACCCAAACATTGATTTTTGCACCCTTATAGTTTCGGAGTTGTACGCGTTTTAATTTGGGGGGGACAAGTTAATGGTAGCCCCCCCACACAGGGCTATGTACTTTAATTCATGTTCATAATTTTGCACCATTTTTGCACCTTTTTGCACCCAAGTCTTGATTTTTGCACCTCATTGGTTTCGGAGTTATACCCATTTCAATGCGGGGGGGGACAGGTTAATGGCTGTCCCCCCCACCTTGGAAATTCAAGTTAATTATATGCACATAATTTTGCACTATTTTTGCACCTTTTTGCACCCAAACATTGATTTTTGCACCCTAATAGTTTCGGAGTAATACGCGTTTTAATTTGGGGGGGACAAGTTAATGGTAGCCCCCCACACAGGGCTATGTACTTTAATTCATGTTCATAATTTTGCACCATTTTTGCACCTTTTTGCACCTAAGTCTTGATTTTTGCACCTCATTGGTTTCGGAGTTATACCCATTTCAATGCGGGGGGGGGGACAGGTTTATGGCTGTCCCCCCCACCTAGGCATCCAACTCCTGACCTAGCCCGAGGTTGCTTAACTTCGGTGTTCGTATGGGAACCGGCTAACCGACCGCGGCTAAACCACTGGCTATAAAGCTGGTAGCTGGTAATTGGATATCCATTACGATCAAACATGGTGACTGCCACTCATTATTACATAATGAATGCAATGTTTGTTGAAACCATGGTTATCAAAACGAGCTTACTAAATCAGGGTTTAATGTAGTTAAGTGAATTTACCTTAAAGTAGATTAAACTGTCCGTGGCTTCCTAGTGTTAAACCTTAATTATGTTACTTTTTAACGACGCTTTCGCAGTGTTCTCTTTTTGATCGCGGTTCCACTGTTCGGTTCGCCGTCACTTATTTGTACAATGAAGATAATTGCCGACTTGTTCTGTGACCGATACTTCCGCAGGAAGAACGGGAATCCCGACAAGTGACGTCACTTCTATTTCTGTTTGGCTAGACGTGAGGATACCCAATGTGGTAAACCACATCCCAAGCACAGATAGAGGACACGATGAACTTATGTGTCCCCAGGTTTATTGAAGCTGAGGCTGAGCTTCTATCCTGTCATGCTCTTTATTGGTCACTTTATTCTTCAATTTGAATAAATCGACCCTACACAAAATATGTATCTCTTTGGTTGGTATCAATGTTTTTCTTTTTTATTGGATGGTTTGGGATGATAACGTATACTATAGACAACTTGTTCACATTAAAGTTCGCCTCTATATCCAAAATACACGCCGGTAAAGAGGATTCCTTCAAAGGGAGGCTTATTTCCCGTGCACGGTTGTAAACGTGAAGCTTGTCACCAGGAAAGATGCACAGTTTAACCAAAGATTATAAAGGGTGTTATAATCTTTATAATGTTATAACCTTATATAGTGTTATAACCTTTATAATCTTTGGTTTACAAAAAGTGACCACCACGATTTCTATTCAAATAACAGAAACCATTGGGCACAGGCCCTTCTTCAAAGGGTCGGGCATAATTATCTCTCGCTCAAGAAAAATTACCATCACTAAATGTATCTGCTACTTTTCTTAGAAACCCATTATAAGAATGGCTAATCCTGAATATTCATGGTCGAAGGTCCGTGTCGTTTGGAGCTGTCTTTACTATCTATTTCGGAAGCTTTCACGGCCGAAGTCAACTATACTATCGTTGTTTTCCGGGTATAACCGTGTCAAAAGGTGGAACCAGTCCAACGTTTCGCCCATATTACAATGGGCTTCTTCAGGGACCTTCGTGGAGTGTTGATACTGACACCAACAACTGTCACGAGGGGGAACTCTTGACAGTGATGCTATCGAATAACATCCGATTATTGCAATATGGGCGAAACGTTGAATTGGTTCCACCTTTTGACACGGTTAAACCCGGAAATCCACGATAGTATAACTGTCTTTACTATCTTAGAAAATAAGTGGTTTCCCAAATAAGGGGATGCTTGACAGCATTAGGCGTCGAGTTAAGTATGTTATTTGTTTACGGTTGCTATGGTCTCTAACAACAAGGAGCAATTCCTTTTAGTTTGCATCTTCGACTAGCTTCCCTAGCAGACAAACGCAACAATATAATAACAATTAATTACAATAATTGTTAATTGTTGTGTTAGTCGGCGAAGTAGGCGAAACAGGCCAAAATAGACAAATTGGAACAGGCCGCCCACATTGTGAACTATGCTTTTTCTAATGTCATTTTTACGTGGTTATTTTTCAGAGCAGCTGGCTTACAAGTCTGCCGTTTCTTTGCCAGTACATATTCGCCATGATCTACGGCTCGTTTGCTGACGCCCTTCTGCACCGTAAAGTGACATTGGTTCGAGTCCGGAAGCTATCGACTATCGTCTGTAAGTTACACTTTTGGCCATACTTTTTTCTTTAGAGCATTGACTAACATTTAAGGCTGTACGGGCACGGTTTTTCAGTATTGTACTATGCACAACATACCCAAGTTAAGCCAAGAAATTTAAACCATGACTTCTGAAAGTTACAAAATTATTTTTTCCATAACTTTGATTGTACTGGTACCGGAAATATTGCTAGATTCACGCCACTTCATTAAAAACATAACTTCCCCCAGAAAAACATTCGTGATAGCCACTTTTTACTGTAGTTAATGTACATACTTTGTTCTAGGAGGCAAGGCAGACTGGCCCACCGGGCAACCGGGCAAGTGCCCGGTGACCTGGTTTGTTTGCTCACCAAAATGACCTGCTGCTCAAGCAAAGGTTATACTGAAATAAAAATGCTCCGTCGGCTCCGGCATATAAACGAAAGACAATATGCATGCTACAGGCCAGGCGGCTATTTTATCTAACGCTATGTATGTACTCCCCAGCTGTACAAAAGAGGCACCTCAAATGATCTTACATCAATAAATGTAGAAGGTGACTGTGAAGAAGATAATAGGTGTGACCAATTGGAACCGGTACCGATACAGCTCTAATCGTGCTCGCGGAATGTGTGTTGTTTTCTTGTTTTTTAACTTTTTCGCTACAAAAACGACAGTATTTCGGTATTGCATTCGATCCGTTATTTTTCTCCGTGCGGCACAGAACGCACTCTAAAAGGCCTGGTATTAGAAACTTTCGCCTAAAACGCTGCAGTTGGGGGGTTCTACCCCACCTCGCCCCCCCAAAACTCAATACCAAATCCAGGCTTTGTATTGCCTAGAAAAATGTGTCCTTTCAGCTTCAGTTAAAAATATGGAAACCCTACCTAAAATCAAATAGAATTATTTATGATGATAGCTTAAAAGAGAGAGGTTATGAATAATTTAAAATAAATAAATAATCGACGAGGTGTCAATGAGCAGTGAACAGTTAAAAAAAGCAATTACCTTAATAGAATACCATGTATAAACCTCCGACTACGCCATGTAGCAGCATTTCGACGAGTGTTAATGAGCAGTGAACAGTTAAAACGGCAAATTACTAACTAGAATACCATGTATGAACCTCCGAATACGCCATGTAGCAGCATTTCGACGAGTGTTAATGAGCAGTGACCAGTTAAAATGGCAAATTAATTACTAGAATACCATGTATGAACCTACGAATACGCAATGTAGCAGCATTTCGACGAGTGTTAATGAGCAAAGAACAGTTAAAATGGCAAATTAATTACTAGAATACCATGTATGAACCTCCGAATACGCAATGTAGCAGCATTTCGACGAGTGTTAATGAGCAGTGAACAGTTAAAACGGCAAAATACTTACTAGAATACCATGTATGAACCTCCGAATACGCAATGTAGCAGCATTTCGACGAGTGTTAATGAGCAAAGAACAGTTAAAATGGCAAATTAATTACTAGAATACCATGTATCTGCCTCCGACTACGCCATGTAGCAGCATTTCGACGAGTGTAAATGAGCAGTGAACAGTTAAAACGGCAAAATACTTACTAGAATACCATGTATGAACCTCCGAATACGCAATGTAGCAGCATTTCGACGAGTGTTAATGAGCAAAGAACAGTTAAAATGGCAAATTAATTACTAGAATACCATGTATCTGCCTCCGACTACGCCATGTAGCAGCATTTCGACGAGTGTAAATGAGCAGTGAACAGTTAAAACGGCAAAATACTTACTAGAATACCATGTATGAACCTCCGAATACGCAATGTAGCAGCATTTCGACGAGTGTTAATGAGCAAAGAACAGTTAAAATGGCAAATTAATTACTAGAATACCATGTATCTGCCTCCGACTACGCCATGTAGCAGCATTTCGACGAGTGTAAATGAGCAGTGAACAGTTAAAACGGCAAAATACTTACTAGAATACCATGTATGAACCTCCGAATACGCAATGTAGCAGCATTTCGACGAGTGTTAATGAGCAAAGAACAGTTAAAATGGCAAATTAATTACTAGAATACCATGTATCTGCCTCCGACTACGCCATGTAGCAGCATTTCGACGAGTGTAAATGAGCAGTGAACAGTTAAAACGGCAAAATACTTACTAGAATACCATGTATGAACCTCCGACTACGCCATGTAGCAGCATTTCGACGAGTGTCAATGAGCAGTGAACAGTTGAAACGGCAAATTACTTACTAGAATACCATGTATCTGCCTCCGACTACGCCATGTAGCAGCATTTCGACGAAATATCACCTTGTCTGTTGTACTTGCAGCTCACATACTGCCGGCCATGTCCCTGGTAGCTCTCTCCATTGCAGGCTGTAATATCACCTTGTCTGTTGTACTTGCAGCTCACATACTGCCGGCCTTGTCTCTGGTAGCTCCCTCCATGGCAGGCTGTAATATCACCTTGGCTGTTGTACTTGCAGCTCACATACTGCCGGCCATGTCCCTGGTAGCTCTCTCCATTGCAGGCTGTAATATCACCTTGTCTGTTGTACTTGCAGCTCACATACTGCCGGCCGTGTCCCTGGTAGCTCTCTCCATGGCAGGCTGTAATATCACCTTGTCTGTTGTACTTGAAGCTCACATACTGCCGGCCGTGTCTCTGGTAGCTCTCTCCATGGCAGGCTGTAATATCACCTTGTCTGTTGTACTTGCAGCTCACATACTGCCGGCCGTGTCCCTGGTAGCTCTCTCCATGGCGGGCTGTAATATCACCTTGTCTGTTGTACTTGCAGCTCACATACTGCCGGCCGTGTCTCTGGTAGCTCTCTCCATGGCAGGCTGTAATATCACCTTGTCTGTTGTACTTGCAGCTCACATACTGCCGGCCGTGTCTCTGGTAGCTCTCTCCATGGCAGGCTGAAATATCACCTTGTCTGTTGTACTTGCAGCTCACATACTGCCGGCCGTGTCTCTGGTAGCTCTCTCCATGGCGGGCTGTAATATCACATTGTCTGTTGTACTTGCAGCTCACATACTGCCGGCCGTGTCTCTGGTAGCTCTCTCCATGGCGGGCTGTAATATCACCTTGTCTGTTGTAGGCCTACTTGCAGCTCAAATACTGCCAGCCGTGTCCCTGGTAGCTCTCTCCATGGCAGGCTGTAATATCTCCTTGTCTGTTGTACTTGCAGCTCACATACTGCCGGCCTGGTAGCTCTCTCCATGGCAGGCAGTAATATCACCTTGTCTGTTGTACTTGCAGCTTACATACTGCAGGCCGTGTCTTTGGTAGCTCTCTCCATGGCAGGCTGTAATATCACCTTGTCTGTTGTACTTGCAGCTCACATACTGCCGGCCGTGTCTCTGGTAGCTCTCTCCATGGCAGGCTGTAATATCACCTTGTCTGTTGTACTTGCAGCTCACATACTGTCGGCCGTGTCCCTGGTAGCTCTCTCCATGGCAGGCTGTAATATCACCTTGTCTGTTGTTCTTGCAGCCCACATACTGCCGGCCGTGTCCCTGGTAGCTCTCTCCATGGCAGGCTGTAATATCACCTTGTCTGTTGTACTTGCAGCTCACATACTGCCGGCCGTGTCTCTGGTAGTTCTCTCCATGGCAGGCTGTAATATCACCTTGTCTGTTGTACTTGCAGCTCACATACTGCCGGCCGTGTCCCTGGTAGCTCTCTCCATGGCAGGCTGTAATATCACCTTGTCTGTTGTACTTGCAGCCCACATACTACCAACCGTGTCTCTGGTACTTCTCTCCATGGCAGGCTGTAATATCACCTTGTCTGTTGTACTTGCAGCTCACATCCTGCCGGCCGTGTCTCTGGTAGCTCTCTCCATGGCGGGCTGTAATATCACCTTGTCTGTTGTACTTGCAGCTCACATACTGCCGGCCGTGTCCCTGGTAGCTCTCTCTATGGCAGGCTGTAATATCACCTTAACGGTTGTACTTGCAGCTTACATACTGCCGGCCGTGTCCCTGGTAGCTCTCTCCATGGCAGGCTGTAATATCACCTTCTCTGTTGTACTTGCAGCCCACATACTGCCGGCCGTGTCTCTGGTAGCTCTCTCCATGGCAGCCTGTAATATCACCTTGTCTGTTGTACTTGCAGCCCACATACTGCCGGCCGTGTCCCTGGTAGCTCTCACCATGGCAGGCTGTAATATCACCTTGTCTGTTGTACTTGCAGCTCACATACTGCCGGCCTGGTAGCTCTCTCCATGGCAGGCTGTAATATCACCTTGTCTGTTGTACTTGCAGCTCACATACTGCAGGCCGTGTCTTTGGTAGCTCTCTCCATGGCAGGCTGTAATATCACCTTGTCTGTTGTACTTGCGGCTCACATACTGCCGGCCGTGTCCCTGGTAGCTCTCTCCATGGCAGGCTGTAATATCACCTTGTCTGTTGTACTTGCAGCCCACTAATTGCCGGCCGTGTCTGTGGTAGCTCTCTCCATGGCAGGCAGTAATATCACCTTGTCTGTTAAACTTGCAGCTCACATACTGCCGGCCTGGTAGCTCTCTCCATGGCAGACTGTAATATCTCCTTGTCTGTTGTACTTGCAGCTCACATACTGCCGGCCGTGTCCCTGGTAGCTCTCTCCATGGCAGGCTGTAATATCACCTTGTCTGTTGTACTTGCAGCTCACATACTGCCGGCCGTGTCTCTGGTAGCTCTCTCCATGGCGGGCTGTAATATCACCTTGTCTGTTGTACTTGCAGCTCACATACTGCCGGCCGTGTCTCTGGTAGCTCTCTTAATGGCGGGCTGTAATATCACCTTGTCTGTTGTACTTGCAGCTCACATACTGCCGGCCGTGTCTCTGGTAGCTCTCTCCATGGCAGGCTGTAATATCACCTTGTCTGTTGTACTTGCAGCTCACATACTGCCGGCCGTGTCCCTGGTAGCTCTCTCCATGGCAGGCTTTAATATCACCTTGTCTGTTGTACTTGCAGCTCACATACTGCCGGCCGTGTCTCTGGTAGCTCTCTCCATGGCAGGCTTTAATATCACCTTGTCTGTTGTACTTGCAGCTCACATACTGCCGGCCGTGTCTCTGGTAGCTCTCTCCATGGCAGGCTTTAATATCACCTTGTCTGTTGTACTTGCAGCTCACATACTGCCGGCCGTGTCCCTGGTAGCTCTCTCAATGGCAGGCTGTAATATCACCTTGTCTGTTGTACTTGCAGCTCACATACTGCCGGCCGTGTCCCTGGTAGCTCTCTCCATGGCGGGCTGTAATATCACCTTGTCTGTTGTACTTGCAGCTCACATACTGCCGGCCGTGTCCCTGGTAGCTCTCTCCATGGCGGGCTGTAATATCACCTTGTCTGTTGTACTTGCAGCTCACATACTGCCGGCCGTGTCTCTGGTAGCTCTCTCCATGGCAGGCTGTAATATCACCTTGTCTGTTGTACTTGCAGCTCACATACTGCCGGCCGTGTCCCTGGTAGCTCTCTCCATGGCGGGCTGTAATATCACCTTGTCTGTTGTACTTGCAGCTCACATACTGCCGGCCGTGTCTCTGGTAGCTCTCTCCATGGCAGGCTGTAATATCACCTTGTCTGTTGTACTTGCAGCTCACATACTGCCGGCCGTGTCTCTGGTAGCTCTCTCCATGGCAGGCTGTAATATCACCTTGTCTGTTGTACTTGCAGCCCACATACTGCCAGCCGTGTCTCTGGTAGCTCTCTCCATGGCAGGCTGTAATATCACCTTGTCTGTTGTACTTGCAGCTCACATACTGCCGGCCGTGTCTCTGGTAGCTCTCTCCATGGCAGGCTGTAATATCACCTTGTCTGTTGTACTTGCAGCTCACATACTGCCGGCCGTGTCGCTGGTAGCTCTCTCCATGGTAGGCTGTAATATCACCTTGTCTGTTGTACTTGCAGCTCACATACTGCCGGCCGTGTCTCTGGTAGCTCTCTCCATGGCGGGCTGTAATATCACCTTGTCTGTTGTACTTGCAGCTCACATACTGCCGGCCGTGTCTCTGGTAGCTCTCTCCATGGCAGGCTGTAATATCACCTTGTCTGTTGTACTTGCAGCTCACATACTGCCGGCCGTATCTCTGGTAGCTCTCTCCATGGCGGGCTGTAATATCACCTTGTCTGTTGTACTTGCAGCTCACATACTGCCGGCCGTGTCTCGGGTAGCTCTCTCCATGGCAGGCTGTAATATCACCTTGCCTGTTGTACTTGCAGCTCTATACTGCCGGCCGTGTCCCTGGTAGCTCTCTCCATGGCAGGCTGTAATATCACCTTGTCTGTTGTACTTGCAGCTCACATACTGCAGGCCGTGTCTCTGGTAGCTCTCTCCATGGCAGGCTGTAATATCACCTTGTCTGTTGTACTTGCAGCTCACATACTGCCGGCCGTGTCCCTGGTAGCTCTCTCCATGGCAGGCTGTAATATCACCTTGTCTGTTGTACTTGCAGCTCACATACTGCCGGCCGTGTCTCTGGTAGCTCTCTCCATGGCAGGCTGTAATATCACCTTGTCTGTTGAACTTGCAGCTCACATACTGCCGGCCGTGTCCCTGGTAGCTCTCTCCATGGCAGGCTGTAATATCACCTTGTCTGTTGTACTTGCAGCTCACATACTGCCGGCCGTGTCTCTGGTAGCTCTCTCCATGGCAGGCTGTAATATCACCTTGTCTGTTGTACTTGCAGCTCACATACTGCCGGCCGTGTCCCTGGTAGCTCTCTCCATGGCAGGCTGTAATATCACCTTGTCTGTTGTACTTGCAGCTTACATACTGCCAGCCGTGTCTCTGGTAGCTCTCTTAATGGCGGGCTGTAATATCACCTTGTCTGTTGTACTTGCAGCTCACATACTGCCGGCCGTGTCTCTGGTAGCTCTCTCCATGGCAGGCTGTAATATCACCTTGTCGGTTGTACTTGCAGCTCACATACTGCCGGCCGTGTCCCTGGTAGCTCTCTCCATGGCAGGCTGTAATATCACCTTGTCTTTTGTACTTGCAGCTCACATACTGCCTGCCGTGTCTGTGGTAGCTCTCTCCATGGCAGGCTGTAATATCACCTTGTCTGTTGTACTTGCAGCTCACATACTGCCGGCCGTGTCTCTGGTAGCTCTCTCCATGGCAGGCTGTAATATCACCTTGTCTGTTGTACTTGCAGCTCACATACTGCCGGCCTGGTAGCTCTCTCCATGGCAGGCTGTAATATCACCTTGCCTGTTGAACTTGCAGCTCACATACTGCCGGCCGTGTCTCTGGTAGCTCTCTCCATGGCAGGCTGTAATATCACCTTGTCTGTTGTACTTGCAGCTCACATACTGCCGGCCTGGTAGCTCTCTCCATGGCAGGCTGTAATATCACCTTGCCTGTTGAACTTGCAGCTCACATACTGCCGGCCGTGTCCCTGGTTGCTCTCTCAATGGCGGGCTGTAATACCACCTTGTATGTTGGACTTGCAGCTCACATACTGCCGGCCATGCCTCTGGTAGCTCTCTCCATGGCAGGCTGTAATATCACCTTGTCTGTTGTACTTGCAGCTCACATACTGCCGGCTGTGTCTCTGGTAGCTCTCTCCATGGCGGGCTGTAATATCACCTTGTCGGTTGTACTTGCAGCTCACATACTGCCGGCAGTGTCTCTGGTAGCTCTCTCCATGGCAGGCTGTAATATCACCTTGTCTGTTGTACTTGCAGCTCACATACTGCCGGCCGTGTCCCTGGTAGCTCTCTCCATGGCAGGCTGTAATATCACCTTGTCTGTTGTACTTGCAGCTCACATACTGCCGGCCGTGTCCCTGGTAGCTCTCTCCATGGCAGGCACCTTGTCTGTTGTACTTGCAGCTCACATACTGCCAGCCGTGTCTCTGGTAGCTCTCTTAATGGCGGGCTGTAATATCACCTTGTCTGTTGTACTTGCAGCTCACATACTGCCGGCCGTGTCTCTGGTAGCTCTCTCCATGGCAGACTGTTATATCACCTGGTCTGTTGTACTTGCAGCTTAAATACTGCCGGCCGTGTCCCTAGTAGCTTTCTCCATGGCAGGCTGTAATATCACCTTGTCTGTTGTACTTGCAGCTTACATACTGCCGGCCGTGTCCCTTGTAGCTCTCTCCATGGCAGACTACTATATCACCTGGTCTGTTGTACTTGCAGCTTAAATACTGCCGGCCGTGTCCCTAGTAGCTCTCTCCATGGCAGGCTGTAATATCACCTTGCCTGTTGAACTTGCAGCTCACATACTGCCGGCCGTGTCTCTGGTAGCTCTCTCCATGGCAGGCTGTAATATCACCTTGTCTGTTGTACTTGCAGCTCACATACTGCCGGCCTGGTAGCTCTCTCCATGGCAGGCTGTAATATCACCTTGCCTGTTGAACTTGCAGCTCACATACTGCCGGCCGTGTCCCTGGTTGCTCTCTCAATGGCGGGCTGTAATACCACCTTGTATGTTGGACTTGCAGCTCACATACTGCCGGCCATGCCTCTGGTAGCTCTCTCCATGGCAGGCTGTAATATCACCTTGTCTGTTGTACTTGCAGCTCACATACTGCCGGCCGTGTCTCTGGTAGCTCTCTCCATGGCGGGCTGTAATATCACCTTGTCGGTTGTACTTGCAGCTCACATACTGCCGGCAGTGTCTCTGGTAGCTCTCTCCATGGCAGGCTGTAATATCACCTTGTCTGTTGTACTTGCAGCTCACATACTGCCGGCCGTGTCCCTGGTAGCTCTCTCCATGGCAGGCTGTAATATCACCTTGTCTGTTGTACTTGCAGCTCACATACTGCCGGCCGTGTCCCTGGTAGCTCTCTCCATGGCAGGCACCTTGTCTGTTGTACTTGCAGCTCACATACTGCCGGCCGTGTCCCTGGTAGCTCTCTCCATGGCGGGCTGTAATATCACCTTGTCTGTTGTACTTGCAGCTTACATACTGCCGGCCGTGTCTCTGGTAGCTCTCTCCATGGCAGGCTGTAATATCACCTTGTCTGTTGTACTTGCAGCTCACATACTGCCGGCCGTATCTCTGGTAGCTCTCTCCATGGCGGGCTGTAATATCACCTTGTCTGTTGTTCTTGCAGCTCACATACTGCCGGCCGTGTCTCTGGTAGCTCTCTCCATGGCGGGCTGTAATATCACCTTGTCCGTGGTCCTACTTACGCTGGCAGTGTCCATGATTGGCGCCTTCTCCAGCGGCTTCTACCAGAATCCATTAGACATTGCTCCCAACTTCGCGGGTACACAACAAAAGTCATTTCCTAGTGCTCATATTTCATACATTCCTCATTTCGATTCATTGAGGCAAAATAAATGTTCAAAAACCGTACATTTACGTCTTTAATCTACCTGGGATTAAAATGCAAATTACTAACATTTTGTATTGGAAATTTAAGGTTTTAGTCTGTTCCACCAGCAGTAGGGATATGGTTTCACACCATGAATGCTGCGTGATGGTTTTAAATCGTAATGCAGCTGTCTGGTTATGACTTATTATAGGCTTCTAAATTAGTTGAGCGTTATCCTGGTAGCTGTCGCTAGAGTAGGGGCGTCGCTGATTGTTTGGGTTCGTATTGGCCGTCGCGTGCCATTTGGGCGGTTGTTTCGAACAACAGTACGCGTCGTCTCAGACAGACCAACGGAATGAAGCCTCACAGATAACAGATAAGAAATTTTACTTTGTAAATAGCAGAAGCAATCGGCAATGACTCTTTACAAAACGGCAGCAGAGTGTTTTCTTATCAGAGATAAGAGAGAATGACCATGTTGACATTGTTGAGCCCGCTGACATTATACAGCATATTATTTCATAACTATCCATGATAAAGATTTCAAATACACTTGGGCGTAATGGTTCTTTTTTATAATAATAACGAGACTTGAAATCTGTACTCTGATTGGATATGAAGTTATGGGGAAAAGTGCATGTAAATATTTACTTTGACGAACAACGGGAATAAAACTGGGAAATACCGAGTTGATCTGTTTATAACATGTAATTTATATATTTATATATCTACATCAACTATAGATTACCCACTTAATAATCAAAAATATTATGTTTCTTGACACGCATGAGTAATTTACATTAATAAAAGCCTCTCTTTCATTGGCATGGGCCAAGAATTTAAAGAAATTATACTGGGTCTTCGCCTGTTAACGAGAACAAACATATTGTTCTTCTTTCATAACAACCAATGCTACCATAAGATTGTTTACTATCTTAAGTGACTTATTTAAGCCACGTAAGTGAAGACGAGGTCATATGAAGTTATGTGAACGTTATGATGCTAGTCTAGCTTGATTTAACTTCGTAAACGTAGACAAGTGTGTAAAACGATCTCTAAATAATAATATTAAATCTGGTAACAAATGAACTTCACACCAAGCTCAATGGCGAGACCCCGCAGTTTAGGAATTGACCACATCAACTTCCCACCAAGCTCAATGGCGAGACCCCGCAGTTTAGGTATTGACCTCATCAACTTCCCACCAAGCTCAGTGGTGAGACCCCGCAGTTTAAGTATTGACCTCATCAACTTCCCACCAAGCTCAGTGGCGAGACCCCGCAGTTAAGGTAATGACCTCATCAACTTCCCACCAAGCTCAATGGCGAGACCCCGCAGTTAAGGTAATGACCTCATCAACTTCCCACCAAGCTCAATGGCGAGACCCCGCAGTTAAGGTATTGACCACATCAACTTCCCACCAAGCTCAATGGCGAGACCCCGCAGTTTAGGTATTGACCTCATCAACTTCCCACCAAGCTCAATGGCGAGACCCCGCAGTTAAGGTATTGACCTCATCAACTTCCCACCAAGCTCAGCGGCGAGACCCTGCAGTTTAAGTATTGACCTCATCAACTTCCTACCAAGCTCAATGGCGAGACCCCGCAGTTAAGGTATTGACCTCATCAACTTCCCACCAAGCTCAGCGGCGAGACCCTGCAGTTTAAGTATTGACCTCATCAACTTCCTACCAAGCTCAGTGGCGAGACCCCGCAGTTAAGGTATTGACCTCATCAACTTCCCACCAAGCTCAGTGGCGAGACCCCGCAGTTTAGGTATTGACCTCATCAACTTCCCACCAAGCTCAGTGGCGAGACTTCGCAGTTTAGGTATTGACCACATCAACTTCCCACCAAGCTCAATGGCGAGACCCCGCAGTTTAGGTATTGACCTCATCAACTTCCCACCAAGCTCAGTGGCGAGACTTCGCAGTTTAGGTATTGACCACATCAACTTCCCACCAAGCTCAATGGCGAGACCCCGCAGTTTAGGTATTGACCTCATCAACTTCCCACCAAGCTCAGTGGCGAGACTTCGCAGTTTAGGTATTGACCACATCAACTTCCCACCAAGCTCAATGGCGAGACCCCGCAGTTTAGGTATTGACCTCATCAACTTCCCACCAAGCTCAGCGGCGAGACCCTGCAGTTAAGGTATTGACTACATCAACTTCCCACCAAGCTCAGTGGCGAGACTTCGCAGTTTAGGTATTGACTACATCAACTTCCCACCAAGCTCAGTGGCGAGACCCCGCAGTTAAGGTATTGACCTCATCAACTTCCCACCAAGCTCAATGGCGAGACCCCGCAGTTTAGGTATTGACTACATCAACTTCCCACCAAGCTCAGTGGCGAGACCCCGCAGTTAAGGTATTGACTACATCAACTTCCCACCAAGCTCAGTGGCGAGACCCCGCAGTTAAGGTATTGACTACATCAACTTCCCACCAAGCTCAGTGGCGAGACCCCGCAGTTAAGGTATTGACCTCATCAACTTCCCACCAAGCTCAATGGCGAGACCCCGCAGTTAAGGTATTGACTACATCAACTTCCCACCAAGCTCAGTGGCGAGACCCCGCAGTTAAGGTATTGACCTCATCAACTTCCCACCAAGCTCAGTGGCGAGACCCCGCAGTTAAGGTATTGACCTCATCAACTTCCCACCAAGCTCAGTGGCGAGACCCCGCAGTTAAGGTATTGACTACATCAACTTCCCACCAAGCTCAGTGGCGAGACCCCGCAGTTAAGGTATTGACTACATCAACTTCCCACCAAGCTCAGTGGCGAGACCCCACAGTTAAGGTATTGACCTCATCAACTTCCCACCAAGCTCAATGGCGAGACCCCGCAGTTAAGGTATTGACCTCATCAACTTCCCACCAAGCTCAATGGCGAGACCCCGCAGTTTAGGTATTGACCTCATCAACTTCCCACCAAGCTCAGCGGCGAGACCCTGCAGTTAAGGTATTGACTACATCAACTTCCCACCAAGCTTAGTGGCGAGACTTCGCAGTTTAGGTATTGACCTCATCAACTTCCCACCAAGCTCAGTGGCGAGACTTCGCAGTTTAGGTATTGACCACATCAACTTCCCACCAAGCTCAATGGCGAGACCCCGCAGTTTAGGTATTGACCTCATCAACTTCCCACCAAGCTCAGCGGCGAGACCCTGCAGTTAAGGTATTGACTACATCAACTTCCCACCAAGCTCAGTGGCGAGACTTCGCAGTTTAGGTATTGACCTCATCAACTTCCCACCAAGCTCAGTGGCGAGACTTCGCAGTTTAGGTATTGACCACATCAACTTCCCACCAAGCTCAATGGCGAGACCCCGCAGTTTAGGTATTGACCTCATCAACTTCCCACCAAGCTCAGCGGCGAGACCCTGCAGTTAAGGTATTGACTACATCAACTTCCCACCAAGCTCAGTGGCGAGACTTCGCAGTTTAGGTATTGACCACATCAACTTCCCACCAAGCTCAATGGCGAGACCCCGCAGTTTAGGTATTGACCTCATCAACTTCCCACCAAGCTCAGCGGCGAGACCCTGCAGTTTAAGTATTGACCTCATCAACTTCCCACCAAGCTCAATGGCGAGACCCCGCAGTTTAGGTATTGACCTCATCAACTTCCTACCAAGCTCAATGGCGAGACCCCGCAGTTTAGGTATTGACCACATCAACTTCCCACCAAGCTCAATGGCGAGACCCCGCAGTTTAGGTATTGACCTCATCAACTTCCTACCAAGCTCAATGGCGAGACCCCGCAGTTTAGGTATTGACCACATCAACTTCCCACCAAGCTCAATGGCGAGACCCCGCAGTTTAGGTATTGACCTCATCAACTTCCTACCAAGCTCAATGGCGAGACCCCGCAGTTTAGGTATTGACCTCATCAACTTCCCACCAAGCTCAATGGCGAGACCCCGCAGTTTAGGTATTGACCTCATCAACTTCCCACCAAGCTTAATGGCGAGACCCCGCAGTTTAGGTATTGACCTCATCAACTTCCCACCAAGCTCAGCGGCGAGACCCTGCAGTTTAGGTATTGACCTCATCAACTTCCCACCAAGCTCAATGGCGAGACCCCGCAGTTTAGGTATTGACCTCATCAACTTCCCACCAAGCTCAATGGCGAGACCCCGCAGTTTAGGTATTGACCTCATCAACTTCCCACCAAGCTCAGCGGCGAGACCCTGCAGTTTAAGTATTGACCTCATCAACTTCCCACCAAGCTCAATGGCGAGACCCCGCAGTTTAAGTATTGACCTCATCAACTTCCTACCAAGCTCAGTGGCGAGACCCCGCAGTTTAGGTATTGACCTCATCAACTTCCCACCAAGCTCAATGGCGAGACCCCGCAGTTTAGGTATTGGCCTCATCAACTTCCCACCAAGCTCAGCGGCGAGACCCTGCAGTTTAAGTATTGACCTCATCAACTTCCCACCAAGCTCAATGGCGAGACCCCGCAGTTAAGGTATTGACTACATCAACTTCCCACCAAGCTCAATGGCGAGACCCCGCAGTTTAAGTATTGACCTCATCAACTTCCTACCAAGCTCAATGGCGAGACTTCGCAGTTTAGGTATTGACCTCATCAACTTCCTACCAAGCTCAGTGGCGAGACCCCGCAGTTTAGGTATTGACCTCATCAACTTCCCACCAAGCTCAATGGCGAGACCCCGCAGTTTAGGTATTGACCTCATCAACTTCCCACCAAGCTTAGTGGCGAGACCCTGCAGTTTAAGTATTGACCTCATCAACTTCCTACCAAGCTCAGTGGCGAGACCCCGCAGTTTAGGTATTGACCTCATCAACTTCCCACCAAGCTCAATGGCGAGACCCCGCAGTTTAGGTATTGACCTCATCAACTTCCCACCAAGCTCAGCGGCGAGACCCTGCAGTTTAAGTATTGACCTCATCAACTTCCTACCAAGCTCAATGGCGAGACCCCGCAGTTTAGGTATTGACCTCATCAACTTCCCACCAAGCTCAGTGGCGAGACCCCGCAGTTTAGGTATTGACCTCATCAACTTCCCACCAAGCTCAATGGCGAGACCCCGCAGTTTAGGTATTGACCTCATCAACTTCCCACCAAGCTCAATGGCGAGACCCCGCAGTTTAGGTATTGACCTCATCAACTTCCCACCAAGCTCAGCGGCGAGACCCTGCAGTTTAAGTATTGACCTCATCAACTTCCTACCAAGCTCAGTGGCGAGACCCCGCAGTTTAGGTATTGACCTCATCAACTTCCCACCAAGCTCAATGGCGAGACCCCGCAGTTTAGGTATTGACCACATCAACTTCCCACCAAGCTCAGTGGCGAGACCCCGCAGTTTAGGTATTGACCTCATCAACTTCCCACCAAGCTCAGTGGCGAGACCCCGCAGTTTAGGTATTGACCACATCAACTTCCCACCAAGCTCAATGGCGAGACCCCGCAGTTTAGGTATTGACCTCATCAACTTCCCACCAAGCTCAATGGCGAGACCCCGCAGTTAAGGTAATGACCTCATCAACTTCCCACCAAGCTCAATGGCGAGACCCCGCAGTTTAAGTATTGACCTCATCAACTTCCTACCAAGCTCAATGGCGAGACCCCGCAGTTTAGGTATTGACCTCATCAACTTCCTACCAAGCTCAATGGCGAGACCCTGCAGTTTAAGTATTGACCTCATCAACTTCCCACCAAGCTCAATGGCGAGACCCTGCAGTTTAAGTATTGACCTCATCAACTTCCCACCAAGCTCAATGGCGAGACCCCGCAGTTAAGGTATTGACCTCATCAACTTCCCACCAAGCTCAATGGCGAGACCCCGCAGTTTAAGTATTGACCTCATCAACTTCCTACCAAGCTCAATGGCGAGACCCCGCAGTTTAGGTATTGACCTCATCAACTTCCTACCAAGCTCAATGGCGAGACCCCGCAGTTTAGGTATTGACCTCATCAACTTCCCACCAAGCTCAATGGCGAGACCCCGCAGTTTAGGTATTGACCTCATCAACTTCCCACCAAGCTCAATGGCGAGACCCCGCAGTTAAGGTATTGACTACATCAACTTCCCACCAAGCTCAGTGGCGAGACCCCGCAGTTTAGGTATTGACTACATCAACTTCCCACCAAGCTCAGTGGCGAGACCCCGCAGTTTAGGTATTGACCTCATCAACTTCCCACCAAGCTCAATGGCGAGACCCCGCAGTTAAGGTATTGACTACATCAACTTCCCACCAAGCTCAATGGCGAGACCCCGCAGTTAAGGTATTGACTACATCAACTTCCCACCAAGCTCAGTGGCGAGACCCCGCAGTTAAGGTATTGACCTCATCAACTTCCCACCAAGCTCAATGGCGAGACCCCGCAGTTTAGGTATTGACCTCATCAACTTCCCACCAAGCTCAATGGCGAGACCCCGCAGTTTAGGTATTGACCTCATCAACTTCCCACCAAGCTCAATGGCGAGACCCTGCAGTTTAAGTATTGACCTCATCAACTTCCCACCAAGCTCAATGGCGAGACCCCGCAGTTTAGGTATTGACTACATCAACTTCCCACCAAGCTCAGTGGCGAGACCCCGCAGTTAAGGTATTGACCTCATCAACTTCCCACCAAGCTCAGTGGCGAGACCCCGCAGTTAAGGTATTGACCTCATCAACTTCCCACCAAGCTCAATGGCGAGACCCCGCAGTTTAGGTATTGACCTCATCAACTTCCCACCAAGCTCAATGGCGAGACCCCGCAGTTTAGGTATTGACCTCATCAACTTCCCACCAAGCTCAATGGCGAGACCCCGCAGTTAAGGTATTGACTACATCAACTTCCCACCAAGCTCAGTGGCGAGACCCCGCAGTTTAGGTATTGACTACATCAACTTCCCACCAAGCTCAGTGGCGAGACCCCGCAGTTTAGGTATTGACCTCATCAACTTCCCACCAAGCTCAATGGCGAGACCCCGCAGTTAAGGTATTGACTACATCAACTTCCCACCAAGCTCAATGGCGAGACCCCGCAGTTAAGGTATTGACTACATCAACTTCCCACCAAGCTCAGTGGCGAGACCCCGCAGTTAAGGTATTGACCTCATCAACTTCCCACCAAGCTCAATGGCGAGACCCCGCAGTTTAGGTATTGACCTCATCAACTTCCCACCAAGCTCAATGGCGAGACCCCGCAGTTTAGGTATTGACCTCATCAACTTCCCACCAAGCTCAATGGCGAGACCCTGCAGTTTAAGTATTGACCTCATCAACTTCCCACCAAGCTCAATGGCGAGACCCCGCAGTTTAGGTATTGACTACATCAACTTCCCACCAAGCTCAGTGGCGAGACCCCGCAGTTAAGGTATTGACCTCATCAACTTCCCACCAAGCTCAGTGGCGAGACCCCGCAGTTAAGGTATTGACCTCATCAACTTCCCACCAAGCTCAATGGCGAGACCCCGCAGTTAAGGTATTGACCTCATCAACTTCCTACCAAGCTCAATGGCGAGACCCCGCAGTTAAGGTATTGACCTCATCAACTTCCCACCAAGCTCAATGGCGAGACCCTGCAGTTTAAGTATTGACCTCATCAACTTCCCACCAAGCTCAATGGCGAGACCCCGCAGTTTAGGTATTGACTACATCAACTTCCCACCAAGCTCAGTGGCGAGACCCCGCAGTTAAGGTATTGACCTCATCAACTTCCCACCAAGCTCAGTGGCGAGACCCCGCAGTTTAGGTATTGACCTCATCAACTTCCCACCAAGCTCAGTGGCGAGACCCCGCAGTTAAGGTATTGACTACATCAACTTCCCACCAAGCTCAGTGGCGAGACCCCGCAGTTTAGGTATTGACCTCATCAACTTCCCACCAAGCTCAGTGGCGAGACCCCGCAGTTTAGGTATTGACTTCATCAACTTTCCACCAAACTCAATGGCGAGACCCCGCAGTTTAGGTATTGACCTCATCAACTTCCCACCAAGCTCAATGGCGAGACCCCGCAGTTTAGGTATTGACCTCATCAACTTCCCACCAAGCTCAGTGGCGAGACCCCGCAGTTTAGGTATTGACCTCATCAACTTCCCACCAAGCTCAATGGCGAGACCCCGCAGTTTAGGTATTGACCTCATCAACTTCCTACCAAGCTCAATGGCGAGACCCCGCAGTTAAGGTATTGACCTCATCAACTTCCCACCAAGCTCAGTGGCGAGACCCCGCAGTTTAGGTATTGACCTCATCAACTTCTCACCAAGCTCAATGGCGAGACCCCGCAGTTAAGGTATTGACTACATCAACTTCCCACCAAGCTCAATGGCGAGACCCCGCAGTTAAGGTATTGACTACATCAACTTCCCACCAAGCTCAGTGGCGAGACCCCGCAGTTAAGGTATTGACCTCATCAACTTCCCACCAAGCTCAATGGCGAGACCCCGCAGTTTAGGTATTGACCTCATCAACTTCCCACCAAGCTCAATGGCGAGACCCCGCAGTTTAGGTATTGACCTCATCAACTTCCCACCAAGCTCAATGGCGAGACCCTGCAGTTTAAGTATTGACCTCATCAACTTCCCACCAAGCTCAATGGCGAGACCCCGCAGTTTAGGTATTGACTACATCAACTTCCCACCAAGCTCAGTGGCGAGACCCCGCAGTTAAGGTATTGACCTCATCAACTTCCCACCAAGCTCAGTGGCGAGACCCCGCAGTTAAGGTATTGACCTCATCAACTTCCCACCAAGCTCAATGGCGAGACCCCGCAGTTAAGGTATTGACCTCATCAACTTCCTACCAAGCTCAATGGCGAGACCCCGCAGTTAAGGTATTGACCTCATCAACTTCCCACCAAGCTCAATGGCGAGACCCTGCAGTTTAAGTATTGACCTCATCAACTTCCCACCAAGCTCAATGGCGAGACCCCGCAGTTTAGGTATTGACTACATCAACTTCCCACCAAGCTCAGTGGCGAGACCCCGCAGTTAAGGTATTGACCTCATCAACTTCCCACCAAGCTCAGTGGCGAGACCCCGCAGTTTAGGTATTGACCTCATCAACTTCCCACCAAGCTCAGTGGCGAGACCCCGCAGTTAAGGTATTGACTACATCAACTTCCCACCAAGCTCAGTGGCGAGACCCCGCAGTTTAGGTATTGACCTCATCAACTTCCCACCAAGCTCAGTGGCGAGACCCCGCAGTTTAGGTATTGACTTCATCAACTTTCCACCAAACTCAATGGCGAGACCCCGCAGTTTAGGTATTGACCTCATCAACTTCCCACCAAGCTCAATGGCGAGACCCCGCAGTTTAGGTATTGACCTCATCAACTTCCCACCAAGCTCAGTGGCGAGACCCCGCAGTTTAGGTATTGACCTCATCAACTTCCCACCAAGCTCAATGGCGAGACCCCGCAGTTTAGGTATTGACCTCATCAACTTCCTACCAAGCTCAATGGCGAGACCCCGCAGTTAAGGTATTGACCTCATCAACTTCCCACCAAGCTCAGTGGCGAGACCCCGCAGTTTAGGTATTGACCTCATCAACTTCTCACCAAGCTCAATGGCGAGACCCCGCAGTTTAGGTATTGACCTCATCAACTTCTCACCAACCTCAATGGCGAGACCCCGCAGTTTAGGTATTAACTACATCAACTTCTCACCAAGCTCAGTCGCGAGACTTCGCAGTTAAGGTATTGACTTCATCAACTTCCCACCAAGCTCAGTGGCGAGACCCCGCAGTTTAGGTATTGACTACATCAACTTCCCACCAAGCTCAGTGGCGAGACCCCGCAGTTTAGATATTGACTACATCAACTTCCCACCAAGCTCAGTGGCGAGACCCCGCAGTTTAGGTATTGACCACATCAACTTCCCACCAAGCTCAATGGCGAGACCCCGCAGTTTAGGTATTGACTTCATCAACTTTCCACCAAACTCAATGGCGAGACCCCGCAGTTTAGGTTTTGACCTCATCAACTTCCTACCAAGCTCAGTGGCGAGACCCCGCAGTTTAGGTATTGACCACATCAACTTCCCACCAAGCTCAATGGCGAGACCCCGCAGTTTAGGTATTGACCTCATCAACTTCCCACCAAGCTCAGCGGCGAGACCCCGCAGTTTAGGTATTGACCACATCAACTTCCCACCAAGCTCAGTGGCGAGACCCCGCAGTTTAGGTATTGACCACATCAACTTCCCACCAAGCTCAATGGCGAGACCCCGCAGTTTAGGAATTGACCACATCAACTTCCCACCAAGCTCAGTGGCGAGACCCCGCAGTTTAGGTATTGACCACATCAACTTCCCACCAAGCTCAGTGGCGAGACCCCGCAGTTTAGGTATTGACCTCATCAACTTCCCACCAAGCTCAGTGGCGAGACCCCGCAGTTTAGGTATTGACCACATCAACTTCCCACCAAGCTCAGTGGCGAGACCCCGCAGTTTAGGAATTGACCACATCAACTTCCCACCAAGCTCAATGTCGAGACACCGCAGTTAAGGTATTGACTACATCAACTTCCCACCAAGCTCAGTGGCGAGACCCCGCAGTTTAGGTATTGACCTCATCAACTTCCCACCAAGCTCAATGGCGAGACCCCGCAGTTAAGGTATTGACTACATCAACTTCCCACCAAGCTCAATGGCGAGACCCCGCAGTTTAGGTATTGACCACATTAACTTTCCACCAAGCTCAATGGCGAGACCCCGCAGTTTAGGAATTGACCACATCAACTTTCCACCAAGCTCAATGGCGAGACCCCGCAGTTTAGGAATTGACCTCATCAACTTCCCACCAAGCTCAATGGCGAGACCCCGCAGTTAAGGTATTGACCACATCAACTTCCCACCAAGCTCAGTGGCGAGACCCCGCAGTTTAGGAATTGACCACATCAACTTTCCACCAAGCTCAATGGCGAGACCCCGCAGTTTAGGAATTTACCACATCAACTTTCCACCAAGCTCAATGGCGAGACCCCGCAGTTTAGGAATTGACCACATCAACTTCTCACCAAGCTCAATGGCGAGACCCCGCAGTTTAGGAATTGACCACATCAACTTTCCACCAAGCTCAATGGCGAGACCCCGCAGTTTAGGAATTGACCACATCAACTTCCCACCAAGCTCAATGGCGAGACCCCGCAGTTTAGGAATTGACCACATCAACTTTCCACCAAGCTCAATGGCATTACATGAAACAATGAAACTATATCAATAATAATAATAATTAAAATAATAATAATTATAATAATAATAATAATAATAATAATAATAATAATAATAATAATAATAATAATAATAATAATAATAATAACAATAATAATAATAATAATAATAATAATAATAATAATAATAATAATTATAATAATAATAATGATAATAATAATAATAATAATAATAATAATAATAATAATAATAATAATAATAATAATAATAATAATAATAATAATAATAATAATAATAATATTAATAATAATAATAATAATAATAATAATAATAATAATAATAATAATAAAAATAATAATAATAAAATAATAATAATAATAATAATTATTATTATTTTTATTATTATAATTTTATGTCTTTATTTCATATAAGAAAATAGGCTAATTTAAGCAAAAATGGCTTTTCTTACAATCGACCTCATCTATTATAACTTATAGTCAACTAACATCAATTTTCCTGGTGCTGGTGCTATATAAAATAGAATGTTCACCAATTACGATTTAGCAAGACTTTTAGATTTAGATTTCAGTAACAAATTTGTTACGGTTAACAGGAAGTAATCTGCACACAAATGTACACATCAAATACATATTAGTTATGGATTGCTGCCTTTAATGTGTAATTTATTGGACTTGAAATAAAATATAATCTTGTTTATTTTATATGAGTGACAAAAACGCAGCGATTACCAATTAACTCGATAATGATTCCATTCAGGAAATGTTTCTCGAACTTCCTATTTCCTAACACGTCATACCAGTACTAGTTTGAAATATTGTCTTCATTTTTTTAAAAATACGGCTAAGAAGTTTACTGCATGTTACGTTAACTGCTGTTTCTTCCCACAGGATCCCTGACTGGAATAATGAACGGCTGTGGATCTGGGGCGGGGATCATTTCAACACCTGTTGCTGGGATCGTTCTTCACAACAGCGTAAGAACCAAGACCCCATTGTGTAGTGAAGGGACTGTCCAGCATTTGGTGGAGGGGGTCAACATCTTGTGACAATGTGTGACACCTGCTGCAGGGCGATTCTCTAAGATGCGCGGTAAATTTAACTTTAACGACACTTGTGTTAAACCTACCACACGATAAGCTACCGCGCGATTCCCAAATACCATTTCATAATGTTCGATAACCGTATCGAAAGGACGTAGCCGTTGCAGCAGAGCAGCGCCTGTTATATATTAGTTTGTGGATGTTTTCGAGACGGCTGTGTACACTATAGAAAGTTAACCAATAACAACGCGTGAATAAATGGAACGTTTGCCATTGGGTGCGTTTGATTTCGGACACTTCTGCACTGTTTGCTCATATTGCAGCATTAGGGTTCGTTTTATTTATCGTCACCTTTTGTACTTTATGCCATGTATCCCATGAAATAACATGGAGTGAGTGCAAAGAGTATAAAAGTTGTAGCAAATCAAACGAACCTAGTGTTTGAACTTATAACTATAGGCCTCCGCCTAGGGTTCTAGGCCTACCCTACTTGCCGTGACGGCACGGCCAAACTAACTACTAACTAACTACTAACTATACTAACTAACCAAACTAGGAAAGTAGGGTTATGATACAAAATTACTTCTAGACTTTTGTTACATAACTACAAATTATATTTCCTTACTCACACACATATTTTTAAATATAAATGTCGTATATTTGTATCGATACACACAACAAATTTCTATTATCAATTAGTTAAAAAGCTGAAGTGAACATGAAACGGCTTGAAAAGTCCGCTATGTTTTCTTATCGCACGTCTAAAGGCAGGGGTATGGAGCGCGCTACTTTTAACGTAGGTGGTAACGATCTTTGTCGATAAAACACGGTAGAGAATCGCTAACTCAATGCGGTATGGCTCGTAACGTCCAAAACGGGCGTTAAATTTACCATAGACCTTAGAGAATCGCCCTGCTGGTTGGGGGTCATGTGACATCCACACTTCCACTTCATATTATGTCATACATAGATGTTACCCTTTTCATAACACTGGGCACCGAGAATAGCCACTGACCGGGCTACTAAAACGCAGCGCGCCCCGTGGCCTAAACGAGCATTTGTTTACTGAACGCTTGATTCCTATAATTTTGTTTTATTTTATTTTATTTTATTTTATTTTATTTTATTTTATTTTATTTTATTTTATTTTATTTTATTTTATTATTTTATTTTATTTTATTTTATTTTATTTTATTTTATTTTATTTTATTTTATTTTATTTTATTTTATTTTATTTTATTTTATTTTATTTTATTTTATTTTATTTTATTTTATTTTATTTTATTTTATTTTATTTTATTTTATTTTATTTTATTTTATTTTATTTTATTTTATTTTATTTTATTTTATTTTATTTTATTTTATTTTATTTTATTTTATTTTATTTTATTTTATTTTATTTATTTTAATTTATTTTATTTTGTTTTGTTTTGTTTTGTTTTGTTTTGTTTTGTTTTGTTTTGTTTTGTTTTGTTTTGTTTTGTTTTGTTTTGTTTTGTTTTGTTTTGTTTTGTTTTGTTTTGTTTTGTTTTGTTTTGTTTTGTTTTGTTTTGTTTTGTTTTGTTTTGTTTTGTTTTGTTTTGTTTTGTTTTGTTTTGTTTTGTTTTGTTTTGTTTTGTTTTGTTTTGTTTTGTTTTGTTTTGTTTTGTTTTGTTTTGTTTTGTTTTGTTTTGTTTTGTTTTGTTTTGTTTTATTTTCTTTGTTTTGTTTTGTTTTGTTTTGTTTTGTTTTGTTTTGTTTTGTTTTGTTTTGTTTTGTTTTGTTTTGTTTTGTTTTGTTTTGTTTTGTTTTGTTTTGTTTTGTTTTGTTTTGTTTTGTTTTGTTTTGTTTTGTTTTGTTTTGTTTTGTTTTGTTTTGTTTTGTTTTGTTTTGTTTTGTTTTGTTTTGTTTTGTTTTGTTTTGTTTTGTTTTGTTTTGTTTTGTTTTGTTTTGTTTTGTTTTGTTTTGTTTTGTTTTGTTTTGTTTTGTTTTGTTTTGTTTTGTTTTGTTTTGTTTTGTTTTGTTTTGTTTTGTTTTGTTTTGTTTTGTTTTGTTTTGTTTTGTTTTGTTTTGTTTTGTTTTGTTTTGTTTTGTTTTGTTTTGTTTTGTTTTGTTTTTTTTATTTATTTATTTTTTTCATTTTATTTCATTTTATTTCATTTCATTTCATTTCATTTCATTTCATTTCATTTCATTTCATTTCATTTCATTTCATTTCATTTCATTTCATTTCATTTCATGTCATTTCATTTCATTTCATGTCATTTCATTTCATTTCATGTCATTTCATTTCATTTCATTTCATTTCATTTCATTATTGCATTATTTTCTACAGGATATGTTCCCAACACCATGAACATAGTCCTACAACAAAGTCAGCTCAAATGTTGCTTTGAATGAAACACGAAACAAAGTGGCCAAACATGTCAAGAAAGGGTATTTACCGCACTATAAGCAGTAAACATTGTAGATATGGAAAAAAAATGACATGGCTGTAAAGCCTGATAAATAGGCTACAACTTTGTCGCTGGTCATAATGCACTGTGAGACATAAACTTCATAGCATCGCTGTTCTCGTTTACCAAGTAGCGGTGTAGGGGTTGCTCTAGGAACTCGCCAGTGTGACCCGTCCGATCAGTAATGTCACGTGACCACTTCAACCCGAGTAAACCAACGCGCGACGGAGACCAGTTTGTTTGCAAATGGATGCCGTGCGCTTGCATAGCTAGACCAATGATATTCAACAGCTATAGTAGGCTAGATGCGCCGCATAGCAGCCACAAGCGTGCCAATTTGATGCCATCTTGAAATGGGCAAATAACACAGGCGGGAATAGGGGTTTCTAATGCGACTTTCTGCCATTGGCAGCGCTAGCAGTACTAAAAGGTCCAAATTAGCATGTAAATTGCCCATTTCAAAATGGCTTCAAATCGCTGCGCTTGCTACTCAGTGGAAGGTTGGGGGACTGGTGATCTAGCCTACTATAGCTGTTGAATATCATTGAGCTAGACCTAACCATAGCTAGACCTAACCATCAAATTGTTCTTAATTTTTGCTCATGCCTGATGTACTTAATTTCTGCGTGCACTTTATTAATAGCCTACTCAAAAACACAGAATTCACATCGCTTCGTATTTTCCGACAAAACATAACTTACCCTGCTCTCGAGGCAGGTCACTTTTTTGGTGATAGAGTCACAAAACCGGGCTTCTCTGACATATACCCTGTTTACATGGCGGACCGAGTCCGGTACTGAGTACGGTCCAGGCCATGTAAACACCTAGAAAATGGGACTGACCGAACCGTATGGGTCCGGTCCGCCAATAGAGCTAGACCGTACCCAAGGTCCACTAGAATCGCTTGTAGCGCGCGCGCAGCGTCGCAATAGCACAAGATACAATTCTAAAAATAACCGTGTTGCCGTATTTTGTTTCGGACAAACATTGAATATGCACCAATCAAAGAAAGATACAACAATGTAGCTGCCTAGCAACACATTATTTGTCCGCCTGTGATGTCACAGCCCCCTCAATTGAGTCTTGTGCTATTACTCCGCTAGGAGTAAATCCAGAAGACCTTGGACCGTACCGAAAGACCGACTCAGTCCTATTATGAAAACGGGTAGAACGTACTGACTGAAGAACTGGAACTTTGAACGAACGCTGTTTGTAGGTGAATAAGATGGAAAATGATTGTAGTTGCCATCAACAAAAATCAAGTAAAATATTAACAACAGCTTGTAACCTTTTGTTCGCCGGGATGCATCTTTAAATTAATTTTATATGGCAGACGAAAAAAGTAGGGCTATGTACGACCAAAACGAACAAGTGTGGCGCGAGACCGAAATCAAGTTTGGGTACACCTTCATACAAACGCAAGCGGCCATGACAGTTCTCAGTCTGGTAGGTACTCAGTACGGTCCGCCATGTAAACATTATAGTTGCCGAAAGCACTAGAGTAACCTGCTACTGATCGGGTATTGCTCTGGTGTGGTAAATAAGTGTAGGCAGCTGCAGCCGAGTGTGGATGGCCGCCAGCGGGCGCTTTACGCTGCTTGGAAAATAACAAAACCTAAGGCCTGGGTGTGCATTGATACCAGACTCTTCTTGATAGACAAATCACGTGCTTTGATTTTGTGTGTAGGTGGCTGTGGTAGAGAGAGGGTACAAATGGCAACAAGAGAGATTTTATAGAAGGGGGGTGATGGTTATTGTGACTGTGTCAATTGGAGGGACTTTAGCCAAAATGGTGTGAAATCATTTATTACAACTGCCAATCTCTTCTTGCTGTTGTCAACGTTAGACAGAAGACATGATAAGCCTTATCGCGTACATATAAGCGTACATATTATCATCTAGGCCTGTATCTGCCACACTGAATTTCTAATAAAACATTTGTCATGTAATTGCCCACACGCGTTTTAAAAAACAATGTGGGCTTTTCTAAACCTGTTTCCCGTCTGGCCTCGAGGTAGATATTGGACCACACTGACTCTGCTAATCGAAGGAGGAGACAAAATTATAGTTTCTTCACTTTGCCTTTGTTTCCCCTAAAACATTAGATTAATTTAAGTCCTCCTATTTATCCTTTTCCTCAAATCACCCGCGAGGCCATAATCTTTGCCGAGTCCGTTGTCTAACACCATGTATTCAATTACAAACTTACGAATAAAATGGATGAAACTGGACATGTTAACTAATGTATTTGTGCAAGGTACTGCAGGATGGCCAATCATCTTCCTGATCGCTGGGACCATGTACACACTGTCAAGTCTATGTTAACTGATGTATTTGTGCAGGGTACTGCGGGCTGGCCAATCATCTTCCTGATCGCTGCGACCATGTACACACTGTCAAGTCTATGTTAACTGATGTATTTGTGCAGGGTACTGCGGGCTGGTCAATCATCTTCCTGATCGCTGCGACCATGTACACACTGTCAAGTCTATGTTAACTGATGTATTTGTGCAGGGTACTGCGGGCTGGACAATCATCTTCCTGATCGCTCCGACCATGTACACACTGTCAAGTCAATGTTAACTGATGTATTTGTGCAGGGTACTGCGGGCTGGACAATCATCTTCCTGATCGCTGCGACCATGTACACACTGTCAAGTCTATGTTAACTGATGTATTTGTGCAGGGTTCTGCGGGCTGGACAATCATCTTCCTGATCGCTGCGACCATGTACACACTGTCAAGTCTATGTTAGCTGATGTATTTGTGCTGGGTACTGCAGGATGGCCAATCATCTTCCTGATCGCTGCGACCATGTACACACTGTCAAGTCTATGTTAACTGATGTATTTGTGCAGGGTACTGCGGGCTGGCCAATCATCTTCCTGATCGCTACGACCATGTACACACTGTCAAGTCTATGTTAACTGATGTATTTGTGCAGGGTACTGCGGGCTGGTCAATCATCTTCCTGATCGCTGCGACCATGTACACACTGTCAAGTCTATGTTAATTGATGTATTTGTGCAGGGTACTGCGGGCTGGCCAATCATCTTCCTGATCGCTGCGACCACGTACACACTGTCAAGTCTATGTTAACTGATGTATTTGTGCAGGGTACTGCGGGCTGGTCAATCATCTTCCTGATCGCTGCGACCATGTACACACTGTCAAGTCTATGTTAACTTATGTATTTGTGCAGGATACTGCGGGCTGGCCAATCATCTTCCTGATTGCTGCGACCATGTACACACTGTCAAGTCTATGTTAACTGATGTATTTGTGTAGGGTACTGCGAGCTGGACAATCATCTTCCTGATCGCTGCGACCATGTACACACTGTCAAGTCTTTGTTAACTGATGTATTTGTGCAGGGTACTGCGGGCTGGCCAATCATCTTCCTGATCGCTGCGACCATGTGCACACTGTCAAGTCTTTGTTAACTGATGTATTTGTGCAGGGTACTGCGGGCTGGCCAATCATCTTCCTGATCGCTGCGACCATGTACACACTGTCAAGTCTATGTTAACTGATGTATTTGTGCAGGGTACTGCGAGCTGGACAATCATCTTCCTGATCGCTGCGACCATGTACACACTGTCAAGTCTTTGTTAACTGATGTATTTGTGCAGGGTACTGCGGGCTGGCCAATCATCTTCCTGATCGCTGCGACCATGTGCACACTGTCAAGTCTATGTTAACTGATGTATTTGTGCAGGGTACTGCGGGCTGGTCAATCATCTTCCTGATCGCTGCGACCATGTACACACTGTCAAGTCTATGTTAACTGATGTATTTGTGTAGGGTACTGCGAGCTGGACAATCATCTTCCTGATCGCTGCGACCATGTACACACTGTCAAGTCTTTGTTAACTGATGTATTTGTGCAGGGTACTGCGGGCTGGCCAATCATCTTCCTGATCGCTGCGACCATGTGCACACTGTCAAGTCTATGTTAACTGATGTATTTGTGCAGGGTACTGCGGACTGGCCAATCATCTTCCTGATCGCTGCGACTATGTACACACTGTCAAGTCTATGTTAACTGATGTATTTGTGCAGGGTACTGCAGGATGGCCAATCATCTTCCTGATCGCTGCGACCATGTACACACTGTCAAGTCTACCCTACCTGTTGATGGCCGACTGCAAGGTGCAGAAATGGAACGAACCACAGACTCAATCGGCCATCGCAATGCTCGACCCAACCACTCAAGAAGGCGGTGAAGAGTCAAAGACTTTAAGAGGCGTCACAACCAAAGACGTTTAAGTGTAGCACTAGCAACATTTGTATACACCACTAAGGCCTGGTTTCACCAACCAACTTGTGATACGAAAAATAAGTTTTATGTGGTGGAAACATGGTCTATTGTTGTATTTCAGTATTAAGTAATGAATAAGTGTCCGGTTTCGAGCAACTACCAAATATCATAATATTATTACCGGTGGGTATTTACACCAATAAATGAAATATTTTCTTAATTCGTACAAAGATTCACTGGTATATTGTTGCAACGTTCGCTTGTTATTGTAAATAAATTCTTGACATTCAAACCAAGACTCGACAAGTAGTAATCCGAAGACAGAGCATACCCCCCCCCCCCCCCCCCACCCACCCCCCTCGGTCATTAAATTATTCATATGTTCAAAAATTAGGACTGCAAAAAGTCCCATTTTGTTATTTGGTATGGATTGTGTGTAATATAAAATTATATTTTATAGTTACTCGAAACCTGAGGCTGATTCAGTACTTAATAAGGAAATACAATGTTTTCACAACATGCAAATCTATTTTTGCAGATAAACTATTTATCTATTTCTATAGTTTGGTGAAACTGTGTCTGAGGTCTGAATTCATCAAACTTTGTTAATCTCCGATGTAATAATCTCGGCTTGGTAACCATAGTTCAAACAAACAAATAGTAGCCTACACAATGTACGATGTCTTCTAGCAGGCGCCATGTTTGTTATGAGGCTAATCACGGATTGATAACCATAGTTTAAACTTTTAACAAACATTACATAGCCTACACAATGTACGGCGTCTTCTAGCAGGCGCCAGTGTCACGGTCTAACCCGTCTCACGCGTGAGCAGTGACACGGCCTCACCCGTCTTACGCGTGACTGTGCGTGAGCTGTGACAAGGCCTCACCCGTCTCACGCGTGAGCAGTGACACGGTCTAACCCGTCTCACGCGTGAGCAGTGACACGGCCTCACACGTCTCACGCGTGACTGTGTGAGCAGTGACACGGCCTCACCCGTCTCACGCGTGACTGTGCGTGAGCAGTAACACGGCCTCACCCGTCTCACGCGTGACTGTGTGAGTAGTATCACGGCCTCACCCGTCTCACGCGTGACTGTGCGTGAGCAAAGACACGTCCTCACCCGTCTCACGCGTGACTGTGCGTGAGCAGTAACACGGCCTCACCCGTCTCACGCGTGACTGTGTGAGTAGTATCACGGCCTCACCCGTCTCACGCGTGACTGTGTGAGTAGTATCACGGCCTCACCCGTCTCACGCGTGACTGTGTGAGTAGTATCACGGCCTCACCCGTCTCACGCGTGACTGTGCGTGAGCAAAGACACGGCCTCACCCGTCTCACGCGTGACTGTGTGAGCAGTGACACGGCCTCACCCGTCACACGCGTGACTGTGCGTGAGCAGTAACACGGCCTCACCCGTCTCACGCGTGACTGTGCGTGAGCAGTAACACGGCCTCACCCGTCTCACGCGTGACTGTGCGTGAGCAGTAACACGGCCTCACCCGTCTCACGCGTGACTGTGTGAGCAGTAACACGGCCTCACCCGTCTCACGCGTGACTGTGCGTGAGCAAAGACACGGCCTCACCCGTCTCACGCGTGACTGTGTGAGCAGTGACACGGCCTCACCCGTCACACGCGTGACTGTGCGTGAGCAGTAACACGGCCTCACCCGTCTCACGCGTGACTGTGTGAGCAGTGTCACGGTCTCACCTTTGTACTTTGAACTTTGAACTTTGAGGACAACTTAAAAAGCATTTATTATGATTTAAATGCGGTTATTGTTTGATTAAACAATATAATTTGTATTGGATAGCGAGAAAAATGAATGAATTAGTAGTAGACCACGGTGGAATGAAATTATGCGGCAATCCATTGAAAAATCAACTCGAAGGTTTAATTTATTTAAAGAAAACTTCTTAACTGATTTGAATAATATTTTGTGCAACTATTAGCAACATTTTAAGAAATAACTAACAAAAATTTGAAGGTTGTAACTTAAACCGCCATCTTGTAAACAAAAATTTTGTTTATCATAAAGTTTTTTTTTGTAAGAATGCAAAAGATTTGTTTAATTTATTAGATGAGCGTAGCGAAGCGGAGTGAATCTCTCCATACAACTCGATCGGCGCTTTGTCTGTGTGTCTGTCTGTCTGTATGTCTGTCTGTATGTCTGTATGTATGTATGTGCGCTAAATTTTGTTCGTCGCGCACAGGTCAAACGGCTTGACGTATTTGGCTGAAATTTTCGGGCAACGTTCGTGACTTCTAAACTCGATGCTGTTAACATAACCAGCAAAATTTCTTAAAGACGCCAACCTACAAAATATTAATTTCTGAAAAACAAAATTTGTTTATTTATTTAATTAAATTAAAACTTGCACAAGGATTTAAATGGTGTTTCACTTGTAGATTCACATCAACGGGTCCAACACTTGAAAAAGTTTCAAAGTTGTAAGTTTATCCGCCATGTTATAAAAAAATATTGTTTATTTACTGCAATAAATTCTTCATTTTTACAGTGTTTCACCGATATGATTCGCATTTGCGGACTATTGCAGTTAGATGCACATAGTATACACCAAACATAGCGTACGTAACAATACCTATGCAATATTATTTCGAATTTCGATAGCTGTCATAGAATGGCTACAATGACGTAAGATGCCAACCTACAAAAAATTAACAACTGAAACACATGTTTTGTTATTTATTCAATTAAATTAAAACTAACACACCGATATAAATAATTTGTTATATGTGAGTCCACATCAATAGTACCAACACACGACAACAGTTTCAAAATTGTAGCTTCAACCGCCATGTTATAAACAAATATTGTTTATTTACGGCAGTAATTTTCTTCGTTTTTACAGTGATCCACCGATATGATTCGCATTTGCGGACCGTTGAAGTTAGATGCACATAGTATGCTGCCGAAATGGCTTACGCAGTCAGACCTTTCTTACTATGTATTTGGATTTTTGATAGCTATCATAGAATGGCTACAATGACGTGTTATATTTAATGACCTTCACGGCAAACATGCAAATGTTAACAACGAACTTGGTCGACAAATTAAAAAGCTTTTATTATGATATAAAGGCGGGTTATTGTATGATTTATTAATATTTCATTTTAGATTTAGTCTGTATCTACAATATGGAACTTTCCATACACTGATAGGTTTAATAGTTTATGAATTAGAGCCAATTGAGTAGACCACGGTCGAATGAAATTATGCGGAAATTCATCAACTTGAAGGTTTTAATTTCTTTAAAGAAAACTTCTTAAAGGATTTAAATTATATTTCGTGCATTTATTAGCAACATATAAAGAAATAATATACTTAAGTTATATTGTTGTAACTTGATCCGCCATCTTGTAAAGAAATTATATGTTTACTATAAAGGTATTTTTTTTTTCAAGAGTAATATGATATGCAAATGATTTGTTTGATTTGATACATTGAAAAAAATCGCTCATCTGTCAACGCGGAGCGTTTTCCTAGTATGATATGCAAATGATTTGTTTGATTTGATACATTGAAAAAAATCGCTCATCTGTCAACGCGGAGCGTTTTTAGATGAGCGTAGCGAAGCGGAGTGAATCTCTCCATACAACTCGATCGGCGCTTTGTCTGTGTGTATGTATGTCTGTGTGTCTGTATGTGCGCTAAATTTTGTTCGTCGCGCACAGGTCAAACGGCTTGACGTATTTGGCTGAAATTTTCGGTCAACATTTGTGACTACTAAAATCGATGCTGTTAACATAACCAGCAAAATTCGTCAGGATGCCAACCTACAAAAAATTCATTTCTGAAAAACAAAATTTGTTTATTTATTTAATTTAATTAAAACGTACACACGGATTTTAATTATGTTTCACTTGTAGGTTAACATCAATAGTCTCAACACTTGACAATAGTTTCAAAATTGTAAGTTTACCCGTCATGTCATAAAAAAATATTGTTTATTTACAACAATAATTTCTTCATTTTTACAGTGTTCCACCGATATCGTTCGCATTTGCGGATCTTTGTAGTAAGATACACATAGTAAACACAAAAACAGTGTACGCAATCATACATTTCTCATTTTTATTTGGAATTTCGAAAGCTGTCATAAAAAGGCTACAATGACGTAACATGCCAACCTACAAAAAATTAACAACTGAAACACATGTTTTGTTATTTATTTAATTAAATTAAAACTTACAAACCGATATAAATAATTTTTCATATGTAAGTCCAGATCAATAGTACCAACACTCTACAACAGTTTCAATATTAAAGCTTTAACCGCCATCTTATAAACAAATATTGTTTATTTACTGCAGAAATTTTCTTCGTTTTAACAGTGTTCCACCGATATGATTCGCATTTGCGGACCATTGAAGTTAGATGCACATAGTGTGCTGCTGAAATGGCTTACGTAGTCAGACCTTTCTCACTATGTATTTGGAATTTTGATAGCTATCATAGAATGGCTACAATGACGTGTTATGTTTTATGACTTTCACGGCAAACATGCAGAAAATAACAACAAACTTGGTCGACAATTTAAAAAGCTATTTTAATAGTTTAAATGCGAGTTATTGTACGATTAAACAATAAGTCATTTTAGATATAGTCTGTATCTACATTATGGAACTTTCCATACACTGAAAGGTTTAATAGTTTATGAATTAGAGCCTATTGAGTAGACCACGGTCGAATGAAATTATGCGGAACTCCATCAACTTGAAGGTTTTAATTTCTTTAAAGAAAACTTCTAAACGGATTTAAATAATATTTCGTGCATTTATTAGCAACATATCAAGAAATAATATACTTAAATTATAAGGTTGTAACTTGATCCGCCATCTTGCAAAAAAATCATATGTTTATTATAAAGGTATTTTTCTTTTTAAAGAGGAATATGATATGCAAATGATTAGTTTATTTGATTTGATACATTGAAAAAAATCGCTCATCTGTCAACGCGGAGCGTTTTCCTAGTCCTAGTTAGATGAGCGTAGCGAAGCGGAGTGAATCTCTCCATACAACTCGATCGGCGCTTTGTCTGTGTGTCTGTATGTATGTATGTATGTCTGTATGTGCGCTAAATTTTGTTCGTCGCGCACAGGTCAAACGGCTTGACGTATTTGGCTGAACGTTTTGGGCAACGTTTATGACCACTAAACTCGATGCTGTTAACATAACCAGCAAAATTCGTCAAGATGCCAACCTAAAAAAAATTAATTACTGAAAAATAAAATTTGTTTATTTATTTAATTAACTTAAAACTAAAACACGGATTTAAATGATGTTTCACTTGTAGATTAACATCAACAGTACCAACACTTGACAAAAGTTTCAAAATTGTAAGTGTATCCGCCATGGTATAAAAAAATATTGTTTATTTACTACAATAATTTCTTCATTTTTACAGTGTTCCACCGATATGATTCGCATTTGGGGACTATTGCAGTTAGATGTACATATGTTGCACCAAACATAGCGTACGTAATTATACATAATCGTTTTATTTGGAATCTCGATAGCTGTCATAGATTGGGTACAATGACGTAAGATATCAACCTACAAAAAATTAATAACTGAATAACATGTTTTTTAATTTATTGAATTAAATAACCATTTGCACACGGATAAAAATAGATTTTTGCTTGTTGGTTCACATCAATGATACTAACACTCGACAATAGTTTCATAATTGTATCTTAAACGGGCATGTTATAAAAAAATATTGTTTATTTACGGCAGACATTTTCTTCATTTTTACAGTGTTCCACCGATATGATTCGCATTTGCGGACCATTGAAGTTAGATGGACAACGTATGCTGCATGAATGGCGTAAGGAGTCAGACCTTTCTCACTATGTATTTGGAATTTGTATAGCTATCATAGAATGGCTACAATGACGTGTTATGTTTTATGACTTTCACGGCAAAAATGCAAATGTTAACAACGAACTTTGAAAACAAATTAAAAAGCTTTTATTATAATTAAAAAGCGGGTTATTGTATGATAAACAATACTACATTTTAGATATAATCTATATCTACATTATAGAACTTTCTATACATTGATAGGTTTAATAGTTTATTCATGAGAGCCTATTGAGTAGACCACGGTCGAATTAAATTATGTGGAAATCCATTGAAAAATCAACTTACAGGTTTTAATTTATTTAAAGAAAACATCTTAACGGATTAAAATAACATTTCGTGCATTTATTAGCAACATATCGAGAAATATTATACACAAGTAACAAGGTTGTTACTTGATTCGCCATTTTGTAAAAAAATCATATGATTATTATCAAGGTATTTTTTTTGTTCAAATAGTATTATGATATGCAAATGATTTATTTCATTTGTTACATTGAAAAAAATCGCTCATCTGTCAACGCGGAGCGTTTTCCTAGTACAAAAAAATTCTGTACCAATTAATTCTGGGTCAAGCCTATTTCAGCTTCTATATTACCGGGGTATAGTTAGATGAGCGCAGCAAAGCGGAGTGAATCTCTCCATACGACTCGATCGGCGCTTCGTCTGTGTGTGTGTGCGCTAAATTTTGGTCGTCGCGCACAGGCCAAACGGCTCAACGGATTTGTCTGAAATTTTAAGTCAACACTCGTGACCTAGTAGAGGAGCAAAAGGTAACATTTAAGTTCTCGTGCGCCTTTCGTGGAAGAGTATTGCGGTAAACGGTATTCTGTTACGGCATACCATACGAGTATTTTGCACCTACCTGGCAGATCCTGGCACGCTGCAGAGGGCGCCAGGAGCGTCGTGACGTCATAGACACGTTTTAATTAATTACTTTTGAACAGTTTATGTCACAGAAAATATCAAGAGGACAATTTTATGATGTCATACTAGATGAGAATTTATAACCTATCTGCCACATTCTGGCGGACTGCAGAGGGCGCCAGGAGCGTCGTGACGTCATATACACGTTTGAACTAATAACGTTTGAACGGCTCGTGTCACAGAAAATATGTAGGGTACAATTCTTCTATAAAATACTATACGAGTATTTTGCACCTACCTGGCACATCCTGGCACGCTGAAGAGGGCGCCAGGAGCGTCATGACGTCATAAACACGTTTTAATTAATAACGTTTGAACGGTTCATGTCACAGAAAATGTCAAGGCAACAATTCTATTACGAAATACTATTTGAGTATTTTGCATCTACTTGGCACATCGTGGCACGCTGCAGAGGGCGCCAGGAGCGTCGTGACGTCATACACTTTTTCATTAATAACTTTTGAACGGTTCATATCACAGAAAATATCAAGAAGACAATATTATAGAGAATTTAAAAACAAATCGATTTATATGTACCAATAGGGTAATCATGTAATATTAAAGGGAGAAATTGCTAACAAATAATAATAATTAGATGTGTATATGAAATGCAGGGCATCCCTCATCGTAATATCTATTTATTACTATTTCGGAGTTATAATTGTATCACTGTGAAGGACTTAATAATCGTAGTCATCCCAACATACCCATGGGTATCTGTTGTTTAACAATAATAATAATAATTATTATTATTATTGTATACTAGTTACTATTCATAGACTGATTAGTAAAACTCACGTTTGCTAGAAGTTCTCTTCATCTTCATCATCGTCGTCTTCATCCTCATCTCCCGTGTTGTCGGTATTCAAGCACTCTTGTTCCTCGTCTTCAGTAGAACAGCCACAAAGCTCGGTGCACCTCATGTTATTTGCTTTGCAGCTGCATCTTGACGCACACCTTGATTTTAAGCAGTTGCAACGGCAGCCGGTGCAGGTTTGAGGGTTATCATGACTGCCACATACTCGTTGCTCTCAAGTAGCCATCTGTAGTCTTCGGGTAATAAGTTGATAGGGTTGGCAACCTGGTAATTATGCCACACCCAGCATTGATGGTGAGCACCTAGTATGGCTTGGAGATATGTGGCTTTGCTGGGTGGAAGCTTTTGGTGGGTGCTTGGCAAGACTTTTTGTGAAACATGCGCCATCGAAGGTCAGCCACTGATCTCAGTTTAGTGAATGGACAGTACAGTTTGCAAACAAACTTCTCTAGACCACTTATCACGGAGTCTTTTAGAGCAACAGTTTAACCTAGTTCTTTAAATGCTGAAAATATTTCATAGTCGGATTCTCTGAAAGCTTTCCAGCACGAAAGCTTCCCCTTTCCTGAAAATCCCCCAGTGTTGTCGGAACCACTGAAAGCGTGAAATCCAGTTAGTCCTGAAACTTGATTTTGCCCAAGTGTGTTGTATGGTGACCCAAGTGCTATCCTTCTATTATTTTCCCCTTTACCTGTAATGAACACAGTATTTTTACAGAGATCCGTGTAACGTCGCAGTACCAGGATAAGGACATCTGTATCTGGGGAAAAAATAGATATTTGAGTAGCTCCTCGTTTTGTCGCATCTAATGCATGAAGCAACATCTTAGTATCGGTTTCTTCCTGTTCACTATTTAAGTGTGATAAAAGTGTTTTTGTACTTATAGTCTTGTTACTCCATGCGACAACTTGTTGTCGCTCCATGGCCTGTGAGGCTCGAATTATCTTCTGTGAAAAATATTCTGTCCGCTCATACTTGGTTTTGGTGTGACCAAGTAGTTGTGACATGCTCAAGTGCCCGATTGGCGTGTTGTCTGTAATGCGATAAGCTACAGCAGCTTTTTCTCCTTGCAAGTCTTTCGAGTAGCCGATTTTAATGAAACAGGAATGTCATATCTATCAAATACCACGTGGACCTCTGAAAACTCACTATAACTGTTGTCAATGCGCATGACAAGAAGTTTGGCTAGATCCTCACAAGTGCTGGTGTGTGGAAGAATCCGACTATGAAATATTTTCAGCATTTAAAGAACTAGGTTAAACTGTTGCTCTAAAAGACTCCGTGATAAGTGGTCTAGAGAAGTTTGTTTGCAAACTGTACTGTCCATTCACTAAACTGAGATCAGTGGCTGACCTTCGATGGCGCATGTTTCACAAAAAGTCTTGCCAAGCACCCACCAAAAGCTTCCACCCAGCAAAGCCACATATCTCCAAGCCATACTAGGTGCTCACCATCAATGCTGGGTGTGGCATAATTACCAGGTTGCCAACCCTATCAACTTATTACCCGAAGACTACAGATGGCTACTTGAGAGCAACGAGTATGTGGCAGTCATGATAACCCTCAAACCTGCACCGGCTGCCGTTGCAACTGCTTAAAATCAAGGTGTGCGTCAAGATGCAGCTGCAAAGCAAATAACATGAGGTGCACCGAGCTTTGTGGCTGTTCTACTGAAGACGAGGAACAAGAGTGCTTGAATACCGACAACACGGGAGATGAGGATGAAGACGACGATGATGAAGATGAAGAGAACTTCTAGCAAACGTGAGTTTTACTAATCAGTCTATGAATAGTAACTAGTATACAATAATAATAATAATTATTATTATTATTGTTAAACAACAGATACCCATGGGTATGTTGGGATGACTACGATTATTAAGTCCTTCACAGTGATACAATTATAACTCCGAAATAGTAATAAATAGATATTACGATGAGGGATGCCCTGCATTTCATATACACATCTAATTATTATTATTTGTTAGCAATTTCTCCCTTTAATATTACATGATTACCCTATTGGTACATATAAATCGATTTGTTTTTAAATTCTCTATAATATTGTCTTCTTGATATTTTCTGTGATATGAACCGTTCAAAAGTTATTAATGAAAAAGTGTATGACGTCACGACGCTCCTGGCGCCCTCTGCAGCGTGCCACGATGTGCCAAGTAGATGCAAAATACTCAAATAGTATTTCGTAATAGAATTGTTGCCTTGACATTTTCTGTGACATGAACCGTTCAAACGTTATTAATTAAAACGTGTTTATGACGTCATGACGCTCCTGGCGCCCTCTTCAGCGTGCCAGGATGTGCCAGGTAGGTGCAAAATACTCGTATAGTATTTTTTAGAAGAATTGTACCCAACATAATTTCTGTGACACGAGCCGTTCAAACGTTATTAGTTCAAACGTGTATATGACGTCACGACGCTCCTGGCGCCCTCTGCAGTCCGCCAGAATGTGGCAGATAGGTTATAAATTATCATCTAGTATGACATCATAAAATTGTCCTCTTGATATTTTCTGTGACATAAACCGTTCAAAAGTAATTAATTAAAACGTGTCTATGACGTCACGACGCTCCTGGCGCCCTCTGCAGCGTGCCAGGATCTGCCAGGTAGGTGCAAAATACTCGTATGGTATGCCGTAACAGAATACCGTTTACCGCAATACTCTTCCACGAAAGGCGCACGAGATACCTTTTGCTCCTCTACTAACCACTAAACTAGATGCTGTTAACATAACTAGCAAAATTCGTCAAGATGCCAACCTACAAAAATTAGTTAGTGAGAAAAATCCCGTTTTATTTTTTTTTAAATTAGAATTTATGAACAGTTTTAATAATGTTTAATATTTGTATTAACATCAACAATGTCGACTCTGGATAAAAGTTTCGGAATTGTAACTTTAACCGCCTGTTTGTAAAAAAAATATTTAGTTTCTATTTACGGGAATTTTTCTTTACAGTGTTCCATTTAAATGATCCTCATTTGAGGACCATTGAAGTTAGATGCACATACTATGCATGTTGAATGGCGTGTACAAACGGACCTTTCCTTAACTACTTTTGGAATTTCGATAACTTTAAAGAATGGCAACAATGGCGTGGTATGTTTGTAATCTTTGGTTTGGATGACTTTTACGGCAACATGCAAAAGCTTACAACGAACTTTGTTGACGATTTAAATAGCTTTGATTATGGTTTTACCTTACAATAATAATACTGGACACTGTCCATATTTAACATACAAGAAGGCGGCGACATGCAACACTAGCGCTACTAACGGCTTGAGGAGATACGGCGATGATGGCCGCTTGATTCAATGTTATTTTCGCACTTTAAAACTTGTTAGTAAAGCTAGCAATTACGTATTATTGTACTGAAAACATATGTAGTAGACTAAGTTATGATTGACATTTATAATTATAACCAAATGAATCTAAAATAACTTTTAGTATTTAAGTAAAAGATGTGCGAAACAATGTGTGTAAAACGAACATTACAGGTGCCGTTTATGTTATTACGCGACGCTTTTAGGGGGGTGAATGATGAAAAAGCGATGGTATAGGGTTGGGGACGGGAGAAATGTGTGACATCACATAAATCTCTATATATATGTATAAAAGCAAGTGTCTTACTGAGTGAGTGACTGACTGACTCATCAACGCACAACTCAAACCGTTCAACCTAGGAACATGAAATTTGGTAGGTACGTGGCTATTATGACGAAACCACCCATTAACGAAGGATTTTTGAAAATTCTGTCCATAAGAGGATGAAAAAAGGGGTTCAAGTCATTTTTTTATAATACTTATATTTCAACAACAGAAGGTATTACAGACGTCAAAATTGGTACTTAGATTCTCCATTAAAAATAATGAAACATAATATGTTTTACCGTTTTTTAGAAAATCATATGAATGGAAGTGAAAACAGGGGGTTGAATTTTTTTATGACTATACCTATGTCTCGAAAACGGGAGATGCTACATACGTGAAAATTGATATTTAGGTTCCTTTTTACAAAATAAGAAACACGTGTTTTGCCATTTTCCGAAAATCCACTTAAGGGGTGAATACTGGGGGTGTTTTAAAATCTCCAAAACTGAACGTGTTACAGTTGTGAAAATAGAGTGTAAGTTTCTGCTTTAAAAATAAATAAACATGTGTTTCACTATTTCCCAAAAATCCAGTTAACGGGGGTGAAAAGAGGGGGTAAATTAAGAACACCAATATTTCAAAAACCGAAGGTGTTACATACGTGAAAATAGATGGTTCGATTCTCCTTCAAAAATAAAGGAATACATAGTTTACCACTTTCTTAAAATCCTGTTAAGGAGGATGAAAAGGGATGGTGAAGTAGAGGGGGTGAATTTTTAATCTCTAAAACCGAAGATATTTGAGACGTGAAAACTGATGCCTAGATTCTTCTTCAAAACTAAAAAAACAGGTATTAAACCATTTTTCAAAAAACTAATAAAGGGTGGCGAAAAATGTTTTTAAAAATAAAGATGCAGCTATAACTCAAAAAACCGAGACAGTTACTCTTTGAATATTGGTGTTAAAATTCTAATTTAAAAACAAAGAAACACATGTTATACCATTCTCTGAAAATCCAGGTAACCCCCTTACGTAACTTACGGAGCGGGGGTGTTTTTTTTTCTTAAATTGCTATATCTAATAACTTATTATGGTAAACGTAACAGACTTGAAAATTGGTATAGTTATTTCTTGTATCACAAAGAAATAAGTTTTTTAATATTGTTAGCAAATCCAATTAAGGGGGTGAAAACAGGGGGTTATTTCTTTAAAAGTCACAAACGGAACATGGTATGGTCGTTAAATATGGTATTTAGATTCTCCTTCAAAAACATATAAACAATTGTATTACAATTTTTGAAAATACAGTTTAGGGGGGGGGGGGGGGGGGGTAAAATAAAAAATGTTTATTCACAGGTGATGAATTATTATATAACTGGATTTTTTTTAAATGCTAAAACATATTTCTAATTGTTTTTAAAATTGCCTAAATACCAATTTTCATAGTTACATCATTTTTTAAACAACCCCCATTTTCGCCACCCATTACTGGATTTTCGAAAGATAGTAAAATATGTTTTTCTTTATTTTTAAAGAAGAATCTTTGTACCAAATTTTACGTCTGGAACATCTTCGGGTTTTTGAGTTTAAAAAAAAAATCACCCCCTCATTCTATCGCTCCTTTTCAACCCTCTTGAGTGGATTTCAGGAAAATGGTACAGCACATATTTCTTCATCTTTAATGAAGAATCTAACTACCAATTGTCACGTCTGTAACATCTTCGGTTTTTGAGATATGGTGTTCTCATGATCGAAAAATCACCCCCTCTATTCACCCCCGTTCACTGAATTTTCGTTAATATTCTAAAACTGTGTTCCTTCATTTTTGAAGGAGAATCTAACTATTAATTTTTACGTCTGTTACATGTTCGGTTTTTGAGCTGTAAAATCACCCCCCGTGTTCATCCCCCCAATTGGATTTTCGGAAAATGGTAAAACACGTGATTCTTTATATTAAAAGAAGAACCTTAATGCAAATTTGCACCCATATGTCATCTTTGGTATTAGAGTTATAGATATGCTCATAAAAAATTCAACCCCCGTTTTCACCCCTCTTAACTAGATTTTCAAAAAATGGTAAAACTCCTTTTTTTGTTTACAATGGAGAGCCTTTGTACCAATTTTCAGGTCTATAGCACGTTTAGTTGTTGAGATATAGGTAGTCTAATGAAAAACTTCCACCCCCTTTTTAACCCTCTTAGGGTCGGAATTTTTAAAAATCCTTTCTTAGGGATTGACTTCATTATAAGAGCAACGTTATTTCAAATATTATAATAGTCTACCCATCGGTATTTGTTACGTATCTTCGTAACAATATTCTTATCATGTTAGGATCTCCTCGTGCCGCTTGAGAGCAGCACTACCTACGTGTAGCAGCAAATTTAGGCCAGTGTCCCGTATTATTGTAGTAAGGTATTTGCAGATAAGTTAAATAATTTATGAATTAGAGCCTATTGAGTAGAGCACGGTCGAATGAAATTATGCAGAAATCCATTGACAAATAACTTGAAGGTTTTAATTTTTTTAAAGAAAACTTCTTGACGTATTTAAATAATATTTCGTGCAATTATTAGCTTTATATTGAGAAATAATATACACAAATTCTAAGGTTGTAACTTGAACCGCCATCTTGTAAAAAAATCGTATGTTTATTATAAAGGTATTTTTTTTGTAAGAGTAATATGATATGCAAATGATGTCATATTTACTAAAAAAAATCGCTCATCTGACAGCGCAGAGCGTTTATCTAGTTATACTATGTTTGATTGGGTGTGTGTTTACAGTGTAAAGAATGCAGTGTTCTGTTTTCCATGCATTCTTTTTGGGGGGAAGCCATCGTGGACGAAAACAGGTGTAACGGAGCTAAGCCCCATGTTAAATAAAATTACAGCACAATATGATGGTTCTAAAAAACACATAACAAACGTTATGCAGCTCGATAATGTTTAGAAAAGTGCCATTCGTTTTCGTTTCGGGGGGGGGGGGGGGGCGTGTACGTCTTTGTGTCTCTAAAGAAGAAATTACAGCTCCACCTCTCATAACCCCCACAAGCCGCCACTGTTTGAAACAGACTGTTTTGTTGAACAAACCACAAACAATTTTCACTTTTGTTACTTAATGAGGTATTGCCAATAGAATACACCAAGAATAAGCATGATTGGTTTGTATCGTCTTGAGTTATAGTTATTTTAATGTTCGCAAGCACTAGCGAAAAAAAGAGGCGTCGTTCAAGTTCAAAGCGTCGTGACGCCTAGTTGAGTCGGTGATTTCAAAAGTACCATAAAAGGCGTTATGCCCTGAAGTTCTGTGAATCCAACCATATGATAGCCTTTGTTCATATGATTGAGACTATTTTTCAAAATTATGTCAGTTAAATGCTAAAAGTTGTAATAATTAATATTGATATTGTGTGTACGAGTTTATGTAAGTTTATCTTCAACTTCGTATCTCGTATTTTACGGACAAGTTTTGTCACCACCCTTGATGGCTTACGAAACAATAAGTTATGTATTATGCCTATTAATCTGTGGTATAATAATATATAATAAATAATATAATAATATATAACCAACCCCAACAGCATAAGTGCAAATAATGAAAATATTTCAAGTTGTTACAGTTAATATTAGAAATGTATTTGCAAATTAAAAATAAAAAAAATAAAAAAATGTCTTTTAATACAAAAAATATGAAAACACGCTTATGTTAAAATCGACCGAATAAGTGAATCCATAAATAAACCTTATTCCAATAACACGATGTCCCAATGTAAAAATGGATTGAAATGTTTGGGGTTGCCCGAAGAGCAGAAAGGAACACCGCTCAACCCATACTGAAAATTACTTTTAGTTATTGACTCAAAACGTATAAAATAAGATAATAAAACTGGGTAAAATGATATAAAATAATTACGACTAACAATATGAAGAACTAAGAATAATGAAATATAAAAAGTAGACTACAGAAAACAATTTTCAAATGTAGTGACTAAAATATAGAAACTTGTTTTAAAAAAAGTACTCTTAATTATTAAAGAAGACGAAAGAATCGAAATTTAGAAACAATATTTGAAAATGTGGTGTCGAAATGTTTTCTTTAGATACATTGAAAATTCTGAACCCTTGTGGTACGCCCCACTGCAAGTGCTACACCGAGCGTTTCTCGCTAACTAGCTCTCTCTCTCTCTCTCTCTCTCTCTCTCTCCCTCCCCCCACCATGGGCGGTGTCGTCCGATGATGCAATGTAGCTACGCTGTGTCGAACGTAGCGGCGCGTATCTACAACGTTGAATCTCGTCTACGGACAAGTTTCGACCTGCTCGTAAGTTTCGTCACCACCCGTGATGGCACCACGGAAACATACCGACGTCATAAAGAGCTGCTTCGTCAGATTATCACGTCTCAATCTACCCGATTGGTTTGACGACGCGCACAATTTGGTAAGTGTTATTTAAATTCTGTGCATGACTAGCAATATCTTTACCTATGCTGATGCACGACAAATTAAATTAATTTATATAATTATTTTTGGTTTGACATGAGCCGAGAAAACCGAGATGAATATGACCTAATCGTACAACGTATACGAAACGTTTTAGGCTAGATACTATAATATTATCTGTGACGTGACGTCCTTAACCAATAAAAACGTTGCGTTTGCGTACGAAAGATGTCTCGTTTTTGCAACTTTAAAACCATAATACAAAAATGTTGGTACATGATATCACTTAAATGAATAAAGGACTACGCGTATATACTATGAGGGGCTGTTCATGAAGTGAGTGGTGTAGGTTGTTGGTGGCGGGGAGTGTGGGGGGAGGGGGGACAGGCTTTGGCTTGATATGATGTAACAAAGGCACGTAGGTACTATTATAAATCCATAGTAAAGGTAACCCAGCCTCATAACCTATATAAAACATAGCTATAAAACGTACTTAAAACGTGTTGTCGCGGCGTTTCATCTTCATTATTTTCGTGGATTTATTGATTTTAATATGGAAAAAAAAAGTGTCCCAAGAAAGAATTTTAGTTCTGAAGAATTAGAGATGTCACTAAAATGTCACAACAAATAACACATAAACAAAATAAATAAATAAATAAATAAATAAATAAATAAATAAATAAATAAATAAATAAATAAATAAATAAATAAATAAATAAATAAATAAATAAATAAATAAATAAATAAATAAATAAATAAATAAATAAATAAATAAATAAATAAATAAATAAATAAATAAATAAATAAATAAATAAATAAATAAATAAATAAATAAATAAATAAATAAATAAATAAATAAATAAATAAATAAATAAATAAATAAATAAATAAATAAATAAATAAATAAATAAATAAATAAATAAATAAATAAATAAATAAATAAATAAATAAATAAATAAATAAATAAATAAATAAATAAATAAACAAATAAGTAAATAAATAAATAAATAAATAAATAAATAAATAAATAAATAAATAAATAAATAAATAAATAAATAAATAAATAAATAAATAAATAAATAAATAAATAAATAAATAAATAAATAAATAAATAAATAAATAAATAAATAAATAAATAAATAAATAAATAAATAAATAAATAAATAAATAAATAAATAAATAAATAAATAAATAAATAAATAAATAAATAAATAAATAAATAAATAAATAAATAAATAAATAAATAAATAAATAAATAAATAAATAAATAAATAAATAAATAAATAAATAAATAAATAAATAAATAAATAAATAAATAAATAAATATTGTTAAATTGATCCGTGTGGACGTTCACGGGAATCATGTCCAACGTTGATTATCTTCTTCGAGGATTATCAACGTACGCGTGTAGACCAAGTATTAGATGGAGCAAATCACGGCTTTCTAGATCAATTCTGAAAATCATCTATTCAGCTTCACACGGGCGTTGATAGCCAAGTTATTTTCTTGTATGGTTATTTGTAGTGTTATTCTATTGTTCCTGGATATTTTTTCAAAACACGTGTATTAATAATAATAATAATAATAATAATAATATTATTATTATTGACAAGAAGAAACAAGAAACGATTTTAATTGATGTTCCGTCCCTTTATGCCACAATGTAGAGACAACTTGGCGGGAAAAGATAAACAGATATAAGGAATTATCTATAGGCCTTCGACATAGCCGATGGCAGCGCCACTGTTTTTCTCCTACCGGCAAAGTCGCGTCCTAACGAGTGTGTAATTTGAAACCGCGCGAAAACTTCGCCCATCTAAATGCATGTAATCCAGAGCTGTCAGCAGTTGTGTATTTTCGAATTTTAACATTATCTTGTATGCGTTTAAGCCGTGGAAAGTTACTTTACGAGAGATATCATGTAGGCCTAATAGATTTTGCAGACTATATATTTAAAGACGGACAATGCGAGGTAAGAGGGCGAGTTTTGTCTGGCAGTAAAAAGTGTTCAAAACTCGCACCGTTCATTTACAAAACTACGCGGGTAATAGTCACTGTAGGGTTTAGGCTTATATTTCCGTGTATCAAATGTAATATAGTTCCTAGCCTAGGCCTACTTCAAATCCAAAGACATAGACAATCACAAAGTCACCAGTCAGATCAATGTAGAATATAACTATTATGAGTTCATAATGCATGACGGGTAGGCCTAGACCTTTGATGTGTAGGCCTACACTTTGTTTAGTAAAATTAGGACACTTGAAAACCAAAAGTAACCAAACCTGTAATTCTCAATACAAAATACAGGATAGGCCCTAGTAGGCCAACAGAAAAACTTCTCCATCTTTCTTAGAACATTTTTCTTTTGGGTGACGACCCAGGCTTTCTCAACCAAATCTTGACTCACACTAGGTCCATGCTTCATGGCAGTACATACATGTTACACGAGCCTATGAGAGAACAACAACACCTTGGCAATATTGATAGTGTGGGAACTGGAAGGTATGATGGACCATCATGTAGGACTATCATGTAGGCCTGACATAGACAACAAACTGTTTGCTAGCCTAGGCCTACGCCTAGATTTGGTCAAGATGAATTAGGAATTCTGACAGCTGTTATGAATGTTCATGGCGTAGGTCTAAAAAAAAGTTAACCAAGATCGGGAATAGGGCTTAATTCTTTAGCAATATGTAATTTTGTATTTTTACAATGTTTACTTCTAAGTACATTTGTCTACTAATTATTTACAAAAGGTGTATTGGTTAGGACTAGGCTCCAGCCACTGCAATGACGTGACCAGAAAATGTAAACAAAGTGTTGATGCAGTGAGTCAAGTATGATTCTTTTAACAGCTTAAATCCACTGTTGTCTTCTGTTCTTTTGCTGTTTTTCATTTGGAAATGCATACATGGATATTGTTTCATTTCTTGCTGGCGAACACGAGCATCTTACGACACAACACATAGTTTAATTTAAGATATGAGAATAAAATGGATTTTTGATTTGATTTGATTTGATTTGTAAAGTAGCCATCTTGATGCGCGGGAGCCTCGGAGTTACACAAGGTCCACTAGATCGCTTGTAGCGTGCGCGCAGCGCGCGCGAGAGTAAATCCAGTAGACCTTGGGAGTTACACACTCAAAAGAGCACTTTTTCGCCGCTAGAGCGTACCACAGTCTACGTCGGAGGCCTATTGAAATAAAAAGGTTGTGGAAGCAGAATAATGTAACTGTTGTACCGTTAATTATATCAGCAAATGATATTGTTCCGCGTAACCTACATGACAGTATTAAACTAATTGGTCTCCAACCAAACATGTACATCGAGATGCAAAAAGCAATAATTTTGAACACGTGTAGGATAGTGCGAAAATTTTTGAACTAAGAAGAATGAAGACTTCAAGAAGTTCTCGGTCCGGTGGTTTTCGTGGTTTTCCACCGTAGGGCCTACGAAGAGCGAATGCTGGAATGAGTACAAATCGGCCAGGACCGTACATAGCATCCACAGTTTGGTTTGGAAAAAATAATATGGACAATGATGTATTTAATTAGTTCTAAGTAGATTTTAATAAGGTACACACATGGTAATACTTGATATTTTATGTCCGTACAACATGTGTATGCCGGTTTTGACCGAGTTTGTATGTATTGCAACAATAAAATAATAATAATAGTAATAATAATAATAATAATAATATTAATTATTATTATTATTATTATCATTATCATCATCATTATCATTATCATTATCATTATTATTATTATTATTATTATTATTATTATTATTATTATTATTATTATTATTATTATTATTATTATTATTATTATTATTACTATAAATTATATGTGCAAATGGTAGGCTATTGTTCCGTAGAAATTCAATGACAGTATTACCAAAGATTACTGAGTGGGGAAGATAGTTCATCCCAGTGGCGTATACACGGGGGGGGAGGGGGGGGACAAACCCCCCCCCCTTTTGCAAAGGAAACATGGAAAATGACCGTTTACATTTCAATAGACAGTATTTCAATAGACAGTTAGATGTTTTACTTTATAATTATTGTATATTGTTGTAATTAAAAGCAAAAGCAATACGAAAAATATGCAAACTATTGATTGAGGTTCCTTTTATTAGCGGTGCTAAGGAAAAAATGTGTTGCCAGAAACTGAGTAATCTTGTTTCAGTTGGCCGCTGTAAAACGCACAGATTTGCACTAAAATGACCTGGACGAGAATTTTTTCGGGGGGCAAGCCCCCCGGAACCCCAATTATGTTTCGGCTCCACTCTCTATAATATGGGTTGAACCCCCCCCCCCCTTTCCCAATTCCTGGATACGCCACTGGACTTCATCCATATGGGAATTCGTCTGCGCGTGTCTGAGCGAAATTTCTTAAGTCCGACGTGTAGTTCGAATTCTCACCGCAAGAGTCGCTCTTCCAAAAGTTTAAAACTCAAGGTCCACTAAATCCCCTGGCACGTACTAGCGATCTAGTAGACCTTGTTTAACGGTAACGAAGTCAAACCAAAGATTACTCAGTAATCTTTGGTCAAACCATGGAGTTGTATTTTATGGTCAAAGTCAAACGCAAGGTCTACTAGATCGCTATGTAGCCGCCAGGGGATTTAGTGGACCTTGGTCACACGTGCAGGGGAGCAGGGCTAGCGCTCCTTGCGGAGAGAATTCGAACTAGTGGTGAGACTTCAAAATGTTTGCTAAAACTCTTGCAGATTTAACACGGCGATGAAACATCTTCCCAAATCTTCCCCGCTCAGTAATCTTTGCCGCCTGATCGTGTAGACCTTGATAGATGATTTTCTGAATTGATCTAGAAAGCCGTAGTAATGGTGCATTTTTTACTGTTGTCATTACAGATCTAGAGGATCCTGATTAGCTCTATCTAAAAGTCCTAGATCAATTTTGAAAAAGTTCTATTGGTCTCCAACCGAACGTATACATCGAGATGCAAAAAGCAATAACTTTGAACACGAGTAGAATAGTGCGAAAATTTCTGAACTAAGAAGAATGAAGACTTCAAGAAAATATCCATCCTGATGGTGGTTTTCGTGGTTTCCATTATACTAAGAGAGTAAGAGCGAATGCTGGGATGAGTACAAATCGGCCACGACCGTGCATAGCATTTACAGATGGTTTTGGAATAATCATATGAAGAATGATTAGATGACCGCAGCGAAGCGAACTGAATATCTCATTTCAACTCGATCGGCGCTTTGTCTGTGTGTTTGTTTAATTAATAATTTATTAGCCTCTTTAAAGTTCAACAGGTATACATTATATACATTAAAACATTCGAGTTGTCATGTTGGTTAATACATTAGTTTTAAAGGCAATAAAGATAGGTAGGCAATAAAGATATTATTGCCTGTGTTTTCAACACTCTTTTACCTGTTTTAAACTTCATTGTGCGCATTGTCTCTTTCACCGGCATTTTTTTGTACTTTGTTTGTTTTTGTTATTGTACTCATTTTACGTAGTATTGACAAACACATGTGTAATATGTGTTCTTTGTGCTTGTTTCTGTGTTTCAATTGTTATGTTTATTATTTCACGCCAAATGGCAGAATACGCTGTATGTGAAATATTGAATAAATAAATAAATAAATAAATAAAAAAAATAAATAAATAAATAAATAAATAAATAAATAAATAAATAAATAAATAAATTAGTCTACATACATACTACATATTCTAATATTTACATCTTATTCTACAAATAAATATACGTTTGCTATAAATATATATTTATGTATATATTTGTTATTTGTTAAATATGTTTGTTTGTGTACACAATTTTGTTCGTCGCGCACAGGTCAAACGGCTTGACGGATTTGGTAAATAATTTTCAGTCAACATTCGTGACCAATAAACTTCATTCTATTAACATAACCAGCAAAATCCGTCAAGATTCCAACCTACAAAAAATAATTATACATTTTAAAAAATCGCTCATCTGGCAACGCAGCGCGTTTTCATAGTATATTTAATTAGTTCTAAGTAGAGCTTAATAAGGTAAGCAGTAAGCACATGGAAAGGAAATACTAGACATTTATGTCCGTACAACGTGTTTCCTTCGGTTTTGACCGAGTTTGTATGTATTGCAACAATAAAATAATAAAAGTAATAAATAATAATAATAATTATTATTGTTATTATTTTTTTGTAATTATTTATTTTTATTACGAACGCAAGGAATTGCAATATTAATGCATACATAATAACCCACTAAGCTCAGGTGACTTATTAGTGCGTCACATACAAATAAATAATGTAATTTAACACGTTCGTAGCAGAAGGCTGAAACACAAAAAAAATAGACCGAGAACATGTCTTTGTCCTATAAATACAATAATTAGATGAGCGTATGTATTAGTGAAACATCGATTTTTATTTATTTTTATTAAACGTAATAAACGGATTTAAACCTTTCAACATTTATGTCCAAAACAACAATGCCGACACGAGATAAAAGTTTAAACTTTAACCGCAATTTTGTAAAAAAATATCTTCCTGTGTTTGTGTGCAAAATTTGGTTCGTCGCGCACAGGTCAAACGGCTTGACGGATTTGACTGAAATTTTCAGTCAACACTCACTAGTGAACTAGATGCTGTTAACATAACCTACTTGACTCTTTGATTACACCCACATCCCATAGGTTGGTATTATAGGACCTACAAGTGATTTAATAAGTGAAAAAAACGGTTTTATATAATAGGAATTAAACAACTTATTATTAAGTCATGACAGTGTATTCATTTTGTAAAGAATAATCAATCACATATTATTAAGCGAGCGTAGCGGGTGTCTCCATTCTACTATTCGATGGCAATCGTTTTTTTTGTCTCGCGATAGCGGTCGAACGGAGAGTCCATTGAGGGTGTGTTCAAACTTGATTTTCGCTTGCTAGCCACTAACCACTAACCTGCTATACACTAAACGCGAACAGCTTTGGGCACGACACCTAAAAGTATGCCAACACAAAGTTTACTGTTATCAATCATCTAATGTAAATAAATACGATACTAATACTTCCACTCACTGGTTGGGTATTTTTCTAACCTAAAAGTATCAGCTGTGATGGCTGGGATCAACCATCTTGGTTTAGTGGGTTAGTCGGTGTCGTATAGGCTCCTTATATAGCTCCTTATTTGGCTAGTGGGTAGTGGGTAGTGGGAGTGGCCAAAAGTGTACACTACGACACCGACTAACCCACTAAACCAAGATGGTTGATACTAGCCATCACAGCTGATACTTTCAGGTTAGGAAAATACCCAACCTGTGAGTGGGAGTATTATTATCGTATTTATTTACATTAGATGATTAACAGGCGAAATTAAGTTGGAACACACCCTGCACACTTTCGGCCACTACCCACTATCCACTAACCACTAGCCAAATAAGAAGCATTGGTCGTCTGCTTGTGACGTCACTTCCTTTCGATTAGTACAACTAAGCTTAGTTCACTACGAAAAACGTCAAGCTGGAACACACCCTGAGTTGGTTAAGGTCCGATCAAGCTGAAATTTGGACCTTCCACAAGCTTCGATGTGGATTGAACGCCATGTTTGTGGAAAAATTGGTTAATAAGTTACAAAGTTACATCAAAATTATCAAACAGTTTTTTTCTAAAACCAAATTGCGGCAAAATGTGAGATAGTCATTTTGTAGTAAATTTCCGTCCTGTCACGAATATGTTAATTTTATCTCGATCCGATAAGTATTGGAGGTACAAAAGGCCCAAATGGCATTTATTATTAAACTGCTGTCAGTGGTGGTTTTGTTGCGTGGACGTATTCGTGCTTCCAATTCAGAAGGTCCCGGGTTCAAATCCCGGTTCAGGCAAAAGTTTTTTAACTTCTAACGTGGATTCAATTCCATTACTTCTTGTCTTAGGAATAAGTAAACGGTGACTTTGGAGCCGTCCTAGCAACGAAGCACTCAATAAATTCAAAGTTGTTCTGAATCGGCGTTGTTGATTCTGATTGTCCGCAGGTGTTCGCACTGTCCAACCACTGATTCATATGTTTCGTATTTGAAATATCGATCTTTCATTGGTTATCGCTCACTCGTCGATGGTGTTCAGAGCCCACAGGGTTGGTTTAGTCGCTTTAAATTAAAGTCCTCCGCTGAAAATCAGTTTCGTTACTGAGTGGGTCGACTCTAAATGTGAATTTATTTATTTATTATTTATAAAGGCAGCCATATAGGATTTTTAGACATACGCGCTTGCTTATCAACGCGTCACACAAAGAGCTTTCCTAGTTTATAAGGTAAAGCTCGGCCACACAAGATAATATCGCACCATGATCGCACTACAGTACCAGAGTCGATAAAGATGTTTCAACTTTCGTATCGATTCTGGTTATTTGGTTGTTCCATGGATTTATAATAGTAACTACGGTTGTACCACAGAAAACAAATTCTTTTCAAGAATCCGTTATCCGTGGTTGTACCATTGTACTGTGGAAGTTCATAAAACCCGCCAACACACCCGTTCGTAGATTTGAAGGCTGTGACCAGGGTTGGCTGTGACTATTGGCATCTGCGCGTACATGTCTGCCAACACAAACCAAAATCACAAGCAAATTACGTGAAAAACGCGGGAGCCGGAAGACAACACTTGATATTTGAACGTTTTGTCTTTATTTTGTGAATGTGAACTTGTATTTTGGTTGGTTCAAGCCAAGAATATGTCATCAGCAGATCGAATCCAGTACTCGGAGAAGTACTACGATGAGCGATATGAATACAGGTAAGCATACTATTAGTAATTCTACATTTTCATGTGTCACAAAAGCCTTGGCGTATCCTACTAGGCCCTAGCTTACCTGCCGAGTAGGGTTAGGTTGCACAAGGCTAGGCCTTTGTGTCCAGCAGGACATTCAAAGCCGTAAAATAATAAGGCCCAGACCTTCTCTCTATTTCTTAACTTAGGTGCTTCGGTAAAATAGGTGAAATAAATACAATAAGCTAGTATTTGCCTAGGCATAGCCTAGGGCCTACCTACAATAGGCCTAGGCCTAGGCCTACCTAGGCCTACTCCGTTACACGAACTGATTTGTAGGCCTAGGCCTAGTTAAACCTAGGCATATGGCTAATGCCTAGTCCTATAGACCTATCACATATCACCATTGTTTTACATCATGGACGTTGGTGCAAACTAACTTGGGCCGGCAAGACCATTGCGAACTCAAATGTGGGTTTCTACGAAGTACCCACTTTGATTGCAAGTTTAAAAATGAATGCCTGGAGAAAAAGAGAAATAATAGCAGAGTGTAGCTGCTAAGCAGAATTTAGGCTACAAACAAACAAAAAAAACATTAATGTGCATTATCGTAAGCCAGCTTGAGCTAGCACTTTCAAGCCGAGCTAGACTACCTTGATAATATTTTGTATTTTTAATAACATTTTCTTAGTATATACCGATATATTTTTTTAATACCACAGCTAGCGCACTTCACTACAACTGCTGTTCTCATGTAGATTCTGGTTGCAATAGGGTCAATCTTGGGGGGAGGGTGGCTTCTGCCACCGGGCTATAAGGCCCAGCTGCAGAAGAGAGCTCGACTACTACTACTATTCATTGGTTGCACGTACGTCACATCTTTGCGCGTGGCGGCCACATTTGTGATCAAACTTTAACATTGCCATGGAGAAACAATTGAAGGCTGTTGTGTTGGAAAACAGATATTCTTAGCCTAGTTCTTTAAAATTCAGCTTGTTTTTTAAATAAAATTGGTATGTGTCGTAATTTTTAATTTTGTTATTACTAATGATTACTTTTTAAATTATAAATTAGGCTTAGGCCTATTTATCAAATTTTAATAGTATTTGTCAATGATCTAGGATTGGTCCTCATCAATTGTGTCACAATCATGGCCCCTGTGACGTCACGTGGGAACTATGAATAGGGGGCCTTCGAATCCCTCCTATACAAAGTAGACCTAGTAGGCCATACTATGGGACGTAGATTGGCTTAATAAAATAGATTTGTACTATCCCTGTGACAAACGTGGTGTTTAGTTGCTGTTATGGCACCAAGTTCACCGATTAGATGACGTGACCTGGGCACAAAATTAACGGCATCCCAGGGCTGCCCAAAACATTCTCGGGCTCCCACTTTTGTGTACCATGGTATCCCAACAAGCCTTTATAATTTCACATACAAATAGAATTAATAGTAGATTTGTCCAAAATCAAACGTTTGTGTGTTAGCACAACACACTACCGGTATATTAAAACGAAACTTAGTAGAACAGATGATGTGGTCATGTTGGCGGTGGTGGGTGAGATGTCAGCTGGAGGGATTCAAATCTAGGTTGGTTGGTGATAGCCTGTCAAAGAGTGCTGATCAGCATTCAAAATATTGCATTTTAATACTAATTTTGACAAGGAAGAGTGTATTATAGTTTAATTATTTTTCTTATAGGCTAATAACATACTAGGCCTATATCCATGGGCGGATACAGGGGGGGGGGGGGGGCGCCCGCCCCCCCCATGACCCAAAAAAATTTGAAATTTGAATAATTATTATTTTGGAGTCGTTACCGAACTTTACTGGACGCCAGGCTTTAAGAGGGGCCACAATTCCGAAAATGGCAATCGACGTGTTCAACGGATGCGACAGGGAGTTGTTTCCAGCCATCTACACCACACACTGCTACAAATCTTATGCACGTTACCTGTTAGTGTGGTAAGTGCTGAGAACAGTTTCTCCACACTGCGGCGACTAAAAACCTGTATGAGAACTAAGATGGGCCAGAACAGACTCACTGATCATTAGGGAAGTCTCATCAAAAATAAATATTCCTCAAAGCACCTAAAAATGGAAGATCATTATCTACAAATATGGGCGGTATAATTTTTATATCTGAGAAGCGTATATTTCCAATTCTATTAGCATTTTATAAGTTTGAAATTTGGAACTTCCCGTTCCGTAATTGAAAAACGGCTGTTGACGTCATAGCTCATGTAAACAACTGCCACCTTGAAGTATTCTTAATAATATATCTAGGATGCAGTGACTTTACAACAATGCCTTTTATACCACTGTTTTCTTCAGAAAATACATTTTGATACAGTATTTACCAAAACGTGTTTAAAATAATGCGATTATTTAACATATTGTTGTTAATTAATGTTGAGCAGTGTTCATTTACTAACTAAAGTCTTATGAGAGCAATAATCTACTAAAGGGTGGGATTTCAGTACTATTTGTATGATACAAAATTATTGTTTACTGAGATATGACGTCAGAACCTTTTAATCACGAGCAAGATGGCGCAGGTCCGTTTCTGAGCGAGTTTTGACAGCAATATCTTTGACTTGCTGATAAAGCGATGTTAATGCACCTTTCGAGCTGAAACCAATTAGTTCCCGTTTATTTTAACTTGAGGTAACCAGTAAGCAAATAAAAAAAATGTGTGAGCCTTCCCAATAGGGAGTATTCATGGCTGTCAATAGATAACGAATAATATTGTTAACGGGGAAATATGACAAGTTTGAACACGTATATCCCCCGATAAAGTGTACGAAAAAGGTTATTGTATGCTTTTGTAAACGATTAAAAGAGTAATCGAGACAAAAGAGTTTGTTTATGTTGATTTTAAAAGTGATAATAGCAAACCAAAGTTAGAGAACAGTTGAATTTGCTTCAAACGCCAGCTGAACTCAATTTTACATAAAATGCATTTGCATTAGGAGTCATGTTTACTGTTTAGAGTAGCATAGTGTTTTATGACGCGTGTTGGTCATTTATACGTCAACATTAGTGACAACTATGTTATTGCTTCACCCAAAATGAGACAATGTCAGTATTGACTGAAGTAAAGAATGTTTTGAAAATGTGATTGATTAAATTAAACATAATGTAGGGTACATTACTCCCCAAAACTTGTACATATATATAGCATGCACTTAAGCCCCCCCCCCCCCCCCCCCCTATAATAATTGAAAATCGCCTTCCATGAAACTGCCCCCCCTCCCATAAATCCAGGCTAGATCCGCCCCTGCCTATATCATGGGTCTCATGGGGCATAGGCCTATGAAAATGAGCCAAAATCAGAACTTTTCAGGAGGAACAAAAACACATTGCAAATTCCTGTGTACATTTACAAACCTAATTACTGTAGTACATACATGTACATATATGCAATTCACATTAAGATACTGGCAGTCTAGATTTTTAATATTTCACAAAAAAATAGCAATAGGCCTATTTGTACACTAATTATGGCTCTTCTTACCCCCATATTATTTGTCACTGCCCAGTTCTTTAGAAAAAAAACTATAGGTTATATGAACCATTTTCTGTAAATAAACATACACAAACTCATAACGAGGGATGACAACGGGTACACTCGGATACGGGTAGGCCTACATGTTCCAGTACCCGAAAACCACGTTTTTTCTCTATGGTATTTATGTTTTTTCAATTTCCCGCTGGTAATTTACAAACAATGAACACCAAATCCCAAGTTAATCACACGTAATAGATGGGTCCGTCCCTTCACTTACAGGGTGTAGCCCACCTAGATTCAGCTACGTACAACGTAATGTCTCTCTAATGCATGAAAAATTAGACATGTAATTTTCTTTGCCGGCTAGTTAGAGGCAGTTAATTAGACATACCCCTTTAGGCCTTTATCTTAATTCAATTTTTTCTTTTGCTTACTACCTGTCCCGGATAACCCAAACCCACGGGTATTGTGAACGGGTACCCGGGTCGTAAAAAGGTCTGTTGTGTCATCCCTAATTTTTAGTCACCCTCGTATAATGATTATAGGCACTGTGTGTTAGTACATACAGCACTATGTGTGGCCAAATGTATCAACTTATTGATGAAGATTGCATTCCACAGTTGAAAATAGTGCCAGATATTATTGTGAAACATATTGTTTCTTTGTTTGTTTTTCTTAATTAACAAACTTGGCTTCCGGATATGAGACCGTGAGACGTGTTTTTTCTTTTGTTGTTTTGTTTTGTTTGTGTTTGTTGTGTGTTGTTTGTAAATTGTAAGTCTAAAACGTGTCCCGATTTAAACGGCGCCTCGCCTTTTTAGATGTCTGCAGGGCGATTCTCTAAGATGCGCGGTAAATTTAACTTTAACGACACTTGTGTTAAACCTACCACACGATAAGCTACCGCGCGATTCCCAACTACCATTTCATAACGTTCGAGTACCACATCGAAAGGACGTAGCCGTTGCAGCAGAGCAGCGCCTGTTATATATTAGTTTGTGGATGTTTTCGAGACGGCTGTGTACAATATAGAAAGTTAACCAATGACAACGCGTGAATAAATGGAACGTTTGCCATTGGGTGCGTTTGATTTCCGGACACCTTCTGCACTTTTTGCACTTATTGCAGCATTAGGGTTCGTTTGATTTACTGGCACCTTTTGTACTTTATGCCATGTATCCCATGAAATAACATGGAGGGAGTGCAAAGAGTATAAAAGGTGTAGCCAAATCAAACGAATCTAGTATTTGAACTTAGAACTAGGCCTAGGGTTCTAGGCCTACCCGACTTGTCGTGACGGCAAGGCCAAATGGGCCAAACTAGGAAAGTAGGGTTATGATACGAAATTACTTCTAGACTTTTGTTAGGCCTACATAACTAAAAAATTATATTTTCTTACTTACACACATATTTTTAAATATAAATATCGTATATTTGTATCGATACACACAACAAATTTCTATAATCATTTAGTTCAAAAGCTGAAGTGAACATGAGATGGCTTGAAAAGTCCGCCATGTTTTCTTATCACCCGCCTAAAGGCAGGGGTATGGAGTGCGCTACTTTTAACGTACGTGGTAACGGCGATAAAACACGGTAGAGAATCGCTAACTCAATGCGGAAAGGCTCGTAACGTCCAAAACGGGCGTTAAATTTACCATGGACCTTAGAGAATCCCCCTGCTGATTGGATTCATAATATACCCAACATTTTTAAAATCTATATTTAAGTACACAAATTTCACAATTTGCCATTATCGGCATAAGAAGAACGACGCTGCTTTATCAGAAAGTTGCGTGACATTGCCACTTGAGCGCTTAATTGAAAAAAAAAAAAAAAAAAAATTCTTTCAAAGCCGCGTGACATAGTTGTGTCTGCAATTGCGGTCTATGGTTCTCGACCCTTTTACCTGCAAAACGTTATTCACTCGAGTTGGCCGGCCTCACAATCATTGTTTCAGTTCAGTTTTTCATTTCGTAGATTCGCCACTGGACCTCAGTGGCCAAACTCTGTGCCTATATACACGCAAGTTTTGTCATTACATCTTCTACATCCACGAAATGAAAAACTGAACTGAAACAATGATTGTGAGAACGGCCAATTCGAGTGAATAGCGTTTTGCAGGTAGAAGGGTCGAGAACCATAGACCGCAAGTGCCGACACAACTATTTCACGCGGCTTTGAAGGAAACTCGCATAGCAACCCCACCACCCTCACATGACATGTTTTACAAGTATACTCCATCCATAAACGTTCTGAAGTGCAATATAAAAAATACTTGCCTGAAACTGAGACTAGGCCTTTAATGTTTGTGAATACTACATATTCTGGGTGGGCCTAGTATACATTTTAAAGGTAAAATTTTTACTCGACAGACACGTGATTCTTCCAGCGGAGTTGGCACGACTGGTTCCGCGAGCCCACCTAATGACCGAGACGGAATGGCGCAATCTTGGTGTTCAGCAGAGCCCTGGATGGATCCACTACTTAGTGCACACACCAGAGCCACACATTCTGTTATTTCGCCGACCCAAAGCACCAGTAGTAGGCAATTGTGCGGGTGCCATGAGAATAATTGCCTGAATTATGTACCTTTTCTTACTTAAATTTGTAATACTTGCACATTCAAATAAAACACTTTCTTCTCTAAAAAAAAAAAATGTATTTTAATGTTTTTGTAAGTGCTGTACAGAGTTTTGACCCAGTACTAATACAGAATATTAACATATTAGATATGTAAATTGAATTATTTTCTTAAATTGGCATACAATTTTTCCATTTTTAGGACTAGACAGGATAGGATTTAGAATAGAAAAGTAACATCATTTACGAAGTTCTGTCAACCGTTGTGCCAATTGATCTCGTTCCTGCGACATGTACGAAGATGAAGCACCAATAGTGCTGGTCTGACCTTCCGGCAGTTCTAGTCTGAGTTCTAATCCAGCTTCCCCAGCGATCTGAGTCATGAGACCATCCACTTGGTTGAGTGGAACCGATGTGGTATTCGTTTGAGCCATTGCGTTATCCATGGTAGCAGACTGGGTGTCAAGGTTTTCACATTGCTGTTCAAACTTATCCATTAGTAAGGATATTTGCTCAATGTTCATATTTTGTAGTGCAACATCCATGGCTTTTGCGACACCTGCCATGGAGTTTGTAACAGTGCGCATAGTGATGGCATTCTGTACTTTATTTGCTACCCCATCAAGTCTAGCACTCATTCTAAGAAAATTAAGAGACTGATTTCTTTGTCGAATAGCATTTTCAGCATGTATCCGGGCACATTCTATATTACCTGCTTTGATTGCCGTCTTGCATTTTTCTTTGTCCAATCTTTCCTCCTTGTCACACTTTTTTGCATGCCGTAACATCTCCTTTGAAGCGTATTTTAAGTTGAAGAGGTGCTTCTCCATCAGAGCTCTCCCTGCCATTGTCAAACCAGTTTGTGTTTTGGAAATATGAAAGGGGAACTATTGGTTTTACAGATTTGAAATACATACTGCTTGCATTAGGTGTACTTATCCGGTATTATAGCTTTTAAATAGCATTAAGAACTCCATGATTTCATGGGCCTCAGGATGAGAGGCATAATATTTGTTTTGGTATTGTTTTGACAGTTGCACAGACAAGAGAAGATCTTTGCAACACTGTGACTGTAACCTGTACAAAGCTCTTTGACACAGGAAAACATTGCCTTTGAAGTTAGCTGCATACCAAACCCAAGTAATCGTCCATCAATGTTCCAATTGCAAACTGAAAAATAAAACGTAAAATGTCAAAACAGGTTTTGTATTAAGGTTGGTTTACACATTTAAGATTAAGATAACAAAATCAAATCAAGCCAAAAGCATTGTGGTGTTAAGGCCGATCCACAATTGAAATAAGAGTTGCAATAAGAATCCGTGAAATAACAACCAACTGGTTCACAACAGTCCCGTAGTACCTTATTTCACCATATGAGAGCGTTTCAATCGAGCACATTTCGACCAGATCTGATGACGCCATAGTCACGTCCTACTCAAACCTATAGCAGGCCATGGCCAAATGGGGCTTTGCACTGCGACTTTTTTCCACTCGCAGCGCCAGCACCGACAAACAACGAGCTGTCAAAATAGTAAAATTGCAACATTATGAAGAAAACGAGGTATGGGGATAGTAACTGCTCACCAGTTAAAACGATTAATGACGGGCAACCAAGTTGTGAAAGTTTTATATGTTTCTTGTTTGTTTCTTGTTTGTTTTCAAAATCAGAACATTTTATTGTTTGACAGCTTGATGTTTGTCGATCGATTCATTTCATTTGTTTCATTGTTGTAAAGCAAGCTTGCAAGAAGCCTACCTAACGTGGACGACGACGACGACATTAACAATAACAACAACAACAACAATGACGATAATATCCGGTTCGACTGGAGTAGGCCTCCTCTTCTCGAGCTCTGATTGGTTCGTCATAAGGTGCATCATGGGAAGTTGAAATAAGAAATGGAATTGATCTATTTCTTATGACTATTTCAATCCACTGTGACAGTTGTGAACCACAGCATTGTTATTGCATTTTCCAATTCGCTTAAACCTTATTGCTATTTCACTATTTCAAATCTTATTTCAATTGTGAATCGGCCTTAAGCTGTTTACACACTTTCCTATGATTTAAGGAAACCATAGCAACGTTAGCTCTTATACCAAAAATTCGTAGCCAACCCAATGAAATGCGACGTTTTATAAATCTGGCCAATGGTAGCGATTCTAAGTAAAACAGGAAAATAAAACCTTAAATGTTAAATGAGTGTGTAAACGACAATTGCAGATCAAAACGGCACTGTAAATATTGAGATAAGAAATATTGTCTCATTTTCAATCACACCCTTATTTTAACCTGTAAGAAATAAGCAATGAAATTAACAGAAGGTAGTTGTAATTAAGCGGTTGCAAGATTACATTGACATAGGTCAGTTTATACTCATCATGTTCCAGCTCAGCTCATGGATTGCAGATTCCCTGATTTTAATTTAGCACACACATGTAGCCATATAATTTGTGACTTCCAGGATTGAGATGTAGGCCTAAAGTGAATGAATTGGGCTTTGCACACTAAACTTGACGTAGCCTACACAGCTACTATGAGCCCAAGTCCATAGCCTGCTGGATGGATCAACCAGTGCAGACAAGGTCTACTTGATCTCAGCCCAGCGGAGATCAAATAGACCTTGAGTGCTGGTTGACGCATCCAGCAGGCTTTAAGCAAATACCTTACTAAAATAATACAGGAAACTGGACCCATTTAACATTGAGCGCATGGTGACAGCTCTGCAGCGAACCTGGCGGCTTGACTTCACAAAACGCGCGCGATTCAAATCAAAGTGGAGTGGAAATAAATAGAATAATATCGCGTACATGCAGTTTGTAGTTAATCTCTTATAATACCAACATGTAAATGAAGGTTTTTCTGGTAATCGGGTATGGTTTAGCCAACATATTAAAATGTGCACTGTTTATTCTTTACGTTTTATCAAATCATTGACCTGCCAGTAAAGTATATTCCATTCTGAATGGCCATGTTGTGATCGTCTTTTGTTTTTGTTTATAACCTTAAAATGCCATCGACCGAAAACGTTGGTCAGTGTTGTTTTAAAACATACTAGGCCTAGTATTCTGCTGCCACTATGTGTACATGTGTTGTGAATGTGTCGCTCCGTATTTTTATTCTGTTTATAGTGGTAAGAGTCACAATATCAAGTGGCAAAGTGCGACCGTGTGCCGAGTATGTCTATAAATCAAAGTTGTTTTACGGATCGCCGGTTGAAGACGTACTCGTGTCGAGTAATTGTAATTTATTAGCGTCAACTCTGTGCTGCAATACTAATACCCAGCGAACTTTTACAACGCCCCTCCTGCCGAGATATCTGGGCCGGCCCAAGTCTCGGACATTGAGGCGCCAGCGTCTGGCAAACATGCGTGGGGTGAGTGTGAGGGTGCCGTCCTCGATGCTATGTACGGTCACCATGCTGCTAGCGTTAGCTGGGGACGTTCACGTCAACCCGGGTCCGGAGGGTCAAAGTGTGTCTGGTCTCAGCAGCCCTTCTCACTCCACTCTTCGAGGGGGCGTGCCGCCCAACCCACCACCAGGCCACGCGGAGCGCCGAGACCACCCGGCGCGCCCCTGCTGTCAAGTGGGCCTTCACCCCGGAAGCAGAAACCAACGTCAACTGTCATCCCACAACACACGCGCAGTGCAGTGCGAAGACATGTCAATATATTACATGAATGCGCGAAGCATTGCTAACACCAAACTCCAGGATTTCAATGTACACTTCGCTGACAATAGTGACTTCGACGTTCTCTGTATCTCGGAAACATGGTTAAATGAAAACAATTTTGACAATGAAATAGTAGATGATAGCCAGTATTCTCTGTACCGCAGGGACAGACAAAAAAAAAGGGGCGGGGGCGTGCTAATAGCCGTAAATAGCCAGATACCATCAAAACGCCGCGAGGATCTCGAAACGGAACTCTGTGAAATCGTATGGACTCAAGTTGAAGTAAGCAAGAACTCTAACTTATTTGTGGGTTGTGTTTACCTACCACCACCTCCATCACTACAACTTATGGAGGACCTACAATCATCCTTGTCCAGGGTCCACAGTGAACTTCGCCCCCATGACAACATCCTTCTGTGCGGCGATTTCAATTTACCTCAGGTAACATGGGCCCCTTATCAAGACAATCCTTATCATCTCCAACCAGCTGGCAATGCGAGCTCACAAGCTGTACTGGCATTTCACGAGCTGTTGAGTGAATTCAGCTTAATCCAAACAAATCCAATCCCTTCATGTAACAACAACTTTCTCGATCTTATTCTTTTCAATAATCCAGACATTCCCATCTCGGTTAGTGACACGGAGCGAGCAGTTAACTCAGATCACCTGGCCCTCGCTACCAACATCAAATTTCCAAAAAACCCTGTCAATCACAAACAAATTACCAGGCTCAGGTACAACTGGAGGAGAACCGATTGCAAGTTGTTGTTGGACAGACTAGAGGCGAGCAGTTGGGGGGCCATGGAGCGCTGTAAACAAGACGTCAACGAACTATGCGCTGCATTCTATGAAAATCTTCTGGACATAATCGACAGAACGGTACCAAGAATGAAAGTAAACCCCGCGAAATATCCGCCGTGGTTCGATAGTGAAACCATAAAGCACCTTCAAAGCAAAAATCGCGCCCATAAGTCTTGGAAGCGATCGGGCCTCGGCTGCGACAAAATAGAATATCAATGGAAACGTTCACAATTTAAAAAACTCAAAGCATGCAAGCATAAAGAATACCTACGAAAAATTGACTCCAACATAGCATCAAGTCCAAAACAATTATGGAGCTTTGTACGTCACAAAACACGTACCAGGCGCATACCCATCGAAGTCGAGTTGAATGGGAGACGATCACAGAACATTAACACCTGCTGTGAACTTTTTTCTGAATTCTTCAAGACAACGTTTCGCCCTCTTACTAACAATAAGCCAGACCTATCTCAAATCCCTCAATATTCCAATGAATCACTGTCAGAGCTGTCCATCTCTAGCTACGAGGTAGAGGAATGTCTACGGAAGCTGGACAATACCAAGTCACCCGGACCAGACAAAATACCTATCAATATAATTAAATATTGCAGACGAGCCCTCGCTAAGCCGCTCACCAAAATATTCAATCTATCGCTATCAACGGGAACTTTTCCATCGAGATGGAAACATGCAAACATTACCCCTGTCTTGAAAAAGGGCAGCAAAGGTAACGTTTCCAATTACAGACCGATTTCCTTGCTTCCTGTTTTTTCAAAGGTATTCGAAAATCTAATACACAAAAGAATTTCAAGTTTCGTTTCCAAACACATCGCCACAGAACAACATGGCTTCATGAAGAAAAGGTCAACGGTAACGAACCTTGCTGCTTACACTCATTCCATCGCGACACACATCAACAACGGCGTTCAAGTTGACTCTATCTACACAGACTTCAGCAAAGCTTTCGACAGCGTGAATCACGAGCTACTGCTTGCGAAGCTGAAGGGGTTCGGTATCTGTGGGAAACTCTACGATCTACTCGCGAGCTACCTCAGCGACAGGACTCAGTCTGTAACAATCAGCGAGGGCGTCTCATCTCCTGTTCGCGTCACATCCGGGGTGCCACAGGGCTCGATCTTGGGACCATTAATGTTTACACTATTTGTCAACGATATACCAAAGTGCCTCAAATCAAGCTCGTGCCTCATGTACGCAGATGACCTTAAAATATTCCGACCCATCCGCAATGAACGTGAGTGTGCGCTGCTGCAAGCCGACCTCAATGCCCTTGCTAACTGGTGTACCATATGGAAACTGGACCTCAACATAGGAAAGTGTATCTCAATTACGTTTACAAACAAGAAAAAACATTTCATAACTTTTGTGTATAAACTCAATGGCAAGGCTCTCGCTACACTGAGCGCAGTGAAGGATCTCGGCGTATTCATTACAAGTGACCTGACTTTCAACAAACACTTGTCACACATCAAACCCAAAGCACTTAAACTACTCGGATTCGTAAAAAGAAATTGCAAGAAGGACTTTTCAATCCCAACCATGCGACGGCTGTACGTTACTCTGATAAGGCCTCACCTTGATTACGCTAGTACAATATACAATCCACACCATGTGACAAGCATCGCAAATCTGGAGCGTGTTCAGCAGTGTTTTATAAAATTTATCTGTTTCAAAAAGGGAGTAACATACCATAGGCGTAATTATTTATCATTGTGTGAAGAAAATAACTTGGTGACGTTAAGTGATAGGCGCAAGTTCACTGACCTAGTATTTCTTTATAAAATTGTCAATAACTTTACAGATACCAACCTCTTGGAACACATTAACTATCATGTACCCACGAGATCCACTAGGAAAAACTCTACATTCTACGTACCTAGAAGCCGTATAGACATGCATAAATATTCTTGTTTAAACCGAATACAAAATTTGTACAATACACTAACCAATGACACACACATTGATATAGATATACACAATATCACAGTTGAAAATTACAAATTAGCGATACAACTTGCGATATCTAATGTAAATGCCTAGATACACACACACACGCATACACATACACACACTCACACTCGCACACTTCTACATATTCACTATATTTTATCACAGGTTTAGTTATAGTTAGTACATAGTATAGTACAGTTAGCAAGCTAGTTTATTTAGTAGTTGTTAGTTATTAGTTTATTTAGCTTAGTTTTAGACCTATTGTTTAAGTATATTATATTGCACTTGTGGGACTTGAGTCCTGTTGTCAATAAATAATAAATAATAATATGAGTAGGGCTAACGCTGTGAAGGACTAGGCCTAGACATACGACCTTTAGAGGGAGGGGATATTTAGGCCTAGACATGCCTCGAATATTAATTTAAAGCTACAAATACGTGTAACATAACCAAGGTCAACTTGATCTCCGCTAGGCGGAGATCAAGTAGACCTTGGACATAACCTCAACAAAATAATATTTAATACTGTAAATTATAGAAAAGAATTTCACCTACGACGTACAATATTTCTTCCTTAGAATCTAAATCGTCTCCTAGTTTTCGCTGAAAACAAATGTTAATAAGCTAAACACAACGTTTAACACGCATATCGGCCTAGAAAGAGGTGCTGAATCAGTATCGGGATCTACGCTTCCATTTCGGGTTAAATTTAGCGGTATCGGGCATAAAAAAGTTACATAATCGCTCTCGCTCGCTTTAGACCCATAGCGGCCCGAATCGATATTGGGAGTTTCATAAAACAGTTACAGAATAGGGGTCAGCAGTCATACAATGCGCGTTACGTAGCCGTAGCCAGTCAGCCGGTGTCGTAATTCAGTCGAAAAAGAAGCCGGCACAGCGAGTGAACTTCATCGCGTCGATAATTCACCAAGTACTTAGTCAAGCCGCTAGGCCAGGCTGTCGCCAGAAATCGACGGGAGCTTCCGGTATTATTTTAGTAAGGTACGGTATTTGCTTTAAGTACACACACACTACATATAAAAAGTAGTTGTGTCAACAATGGGAGTCTTTCAGTCAAAATTTCTCACCAGAGTGCAGCATAGAACAACCCGGTTTTAAAATAGTAAACAAACGCGGATTGCAACGGGAACGAGCGTGATGACAGGTAGTTAAAATTTACAACATACATTTGGTAACGAGCATAATGCCCTAAAATATAATAAACAGTAATATGTAATTAATAAGTTATAACGCCTAGTATTGGCCCTAACCATTATAGGGCTACATTATTCAGGTTTATCATAGCCTTTAGCTCTTGACTTTTCAACCACTAGCTAGCTGCCAGATGACATTGCGTGTGTGTTGCAAGAAGCATCTAGTTTAGTTATTTTATTTGAAATCTAATTTATATGCATTTTTTCCTGAGGCTCTGATTTTATAGTCATATTTATTCAACAATATTATTTTAAGACAAATTCATCAATAAAAACAAAGGCCAACAAACCGTAACTAACAGCTACGGACGACCTAAGATGTCGAGTATGTTTTCACTGGCAATGTTTCTTGATATCGGTAATAAGGTAATTTTGTATAACACTAATTTTGTACATAATTGACAATTTCGTCTCAGATCCCAGTTTTCATTATTGTTGCTCTTCAGGTAAAAAGCAAGTCTATAAAGTATAAATCTACTTGACTAGCTAGCAGACTAAAGCAACAATCAGTGACAATTACTGACAACAATGGCCAATTGTTGTATTAGCTGAAGCGATTTCTCCCTTTATCAAGCAATGCTGTTCTAAAGAAAGAAAGAAAATAAATTCTTATTTTTAGAGTCTACCCATCTCAGTAACAAGACTGATTTTCAGTGGGGGACTTTAATTTAAAGCGACTAAACCAACCCTGTAGGCTCCGAACACCATCGACGAGTGAGCGATATTAACCAATAAAAGATCTATATTTCATATATGAAACACATGAATCTGTGATTAGACAGTGCAAACACCTGCAGACAGATGCCAGAACCAACAAGACCGATTCAGAACAACTTTGAATTTATTGAGTGCTTCGTTGCTAGGACGGCTCCAAAGTCACCGTTTACTAAGCCACCGTTTACACCTAAGCCAAGAAGTAATGGAATTTAATCCACATTAGAAGTTAAAAAACTTCTGCCTGAAGCGGGATTTGAACCCGGGACCTTCTGCATTGGAAGCAGGGATGCTAACCACTGCAACATGCTAACACTTTTGCACAAACAATTAAAATAATACCATTGTGTTACAATTGTAGTACCTATACTGCTATATTACGTAACTTTTGCTTCAATACCGTGACAATGGCAAAGCAACCCAAATCAGCACTATAAACCACTTTAAACTTACGTGGCTTCTGAACGTTTGCGTTTACAACTAATTCTAGTATTTACATTAAAAGGTAGATTACAATTAGGGCCGGTTTTTCAATCAGATTTTTTAATCAGTGTTTAATGTAACCAGGGCTATTACCAACATTGTCAATGCCAAATGTATTTACAACCTTAACATATACTAGGAAAACGCTCTGTTTGACGCGTTGATAAGCGAGCGCGTCAATATCTACGAACTTTCTGGCGAAAAGTTTTCAATGCTAATACGAACAACAATTAACAACAATTCAAGAATGCGCATTGCAAAAATTGTTCTTATTTCCATGGCTATTATACTTTCTGACATTGTTGTATGCAGTGCAATGTGCGTTGCTAAGAATTTTCGTGGTCATGTTTTCAACACGGTCCGCCACCGTTACTAACACTTATTGACAGCAATAGAAATGTAATTTCTGCCTCTAATACGTATCGGATCGCGTTTACATTAGTATATTCGTGACCGGACAAAAATTTGCTATAAGATAGCCACCTCACATTTTGCCGTTACTGCGTTTTAGAAAAATATTTTCGAGTAACTTTCGTGTAACTTTGCCAATACTTATCAGATCGCCATAACATTAACATATTCGTGACCGGAAAAATCTGTAAAAAAATCTGGCTATCTCACATTTTGCCGCCATTTTGTTTCAGAAAAATATTTTGCAGTAACTATGGTGTAACTTTGTAACTTTTCGAACGATTTTGCCTCAAAACTATACACCTTCAATCCACATCGAGGCTTGTAGATGGTCCAAATTTCAAGTTGATCGGACTTTCCGTTCGACCGCTATCGACAGACATAAAAACAAAACAAAAAACAAAAAAAAAACAAACAAAAAAACAGAATGAAGTGCCATAAGAGTCAAGTGGAAACGCTCGCTTCGCTCGCTTAATTAAAAATGATATTTTTTAGTTCAAACTAATTTTGTATATGATAACAATTGTTAAAAACTACAACTTAGTTTTTTTTTTTTTTGTCCTGTGCAGAGTTGGCCTCTTTAACCATTCTTCTTTCTTGCTATCCAATATAAGGCTGCCTCCTTCTCTGTCCTGCTCATTGAGTCGGTCAGGGAGTCAAATTTCTAATACAAAAGGTTTACTATAGCCTTCAAGAATTCTTTAGTAATATCTGATCCAATAAATATTATAAAATAAGCTTTAGTTTAGACTTATCTTTTACTATTCTTAACACATTATATTAAGAAAATTACTTACTCTTTATTAGTTTATAACAAAAACAATGTATAACAACAATGTAAATGTAGGCATATGTAAACAATGTATGTAAAAAAAACAACGTGAAGACCATTGTATACTATTACTGCTTTCATAGCCACTCACCATTGTTATTTCTTGTATGATTGTAAAAATTTTGAAATGTAACTTTTGTACTATGTATTAGAAATAGAGGCATATAGGCCTAAACATTCACACATTTAGTTTTAATCTAACAATAGCTTAGACCTAACATAAGGATCTTTGGACTACACGGTGAAAACTGTTCTAAATAATATTATGCATTATAATTAAACCTGTAAATGTATACATATTATGTGTGCTAAATAAATAAATAAAATAAAATAAAAATGTCCTTCTTGAGGGCGGCGCATCTAATTTATTGAATTCATAAGCCCATGAATGGTTGATAAATAGGAAATAAAATAGTATATATGTATGTTTTTTCTGGTTGGCTATTATTTAATCATTTGTCAAGCTTACAAAGATTTAAAATTATGCAACGTTTAGAGAACAATGATCTGTCTGTACCAAATATAGTGTAGTCTACATACGAATTTAAAGTCGCTGGAAGAAGAATTCTATCACTTTGATAAGAGTAATTAGGATGTGTTTGATATTTGGTTACTAACAGTATCATAGCATTCTCAATAGCCCTAGTTAGCCTAATCACTGACTGATAAAAACCGGCCCTTACATTACACATTTTGTCCACAGCTGGGCTGACCTTCCAACAGACTAACACAAAGTAAATGAGTAAGTGTTAGTCTAATTAAACACATTATGAGTCTGCAGACGTTAACTCCGGCTGAAGACATTTCAATTCTGTATGACTTATGATGCGTGTGCCTATGCTGAACACCAATTACAAACGCAGTAGCCATTTCATAGCAGTTTTTTTCTGTGGTCCCGATAGGTAACGTGAAGCAGGTATCAAAATATTGAAAATCTCTATTCCCACTCATTGCAATCTAATAGACTAATAGTTGGATGTAATATGAAAAACGTGTTTATAAACACATGCTAGTGATTTTTTAATATTTTTATACATAACATAGTAAGGTCATAAGAAATTTAAATTCACTAGCTTGGACCTACGGTAACGAGGCCACATAATATTTGAAATACACAAATACAATAATATATTTGAATTGCCTCAAAGCTTATGTAAGATGTCATTTACCCTATACAATCAAATAATTATACGCTCATTGCCATAATGCCATAAAGGTAGTCAGCCATGCAAAGCTTATGACTATTACGATCGTTGGGTGTGACTGAGCCGTAGATGCCTGTTATAGAATCTGTCTTATTGTTGTTTTAGATTTGTAGGTGAATTATTTATTGTGATATGTGAAGATGGCAGATTGCACTGCCCACTTAGACCACACACGAAATAACACAGAACTTCACAAACCATTTACAGTTGGGATATGATTATGCATGAGGCCACAGATACAAATTTAATTTGTTTTAATTTGTTATCTGTTATGAGGCTCTTATAACAGGCATATCAGTAATTATAATCGTAATTCGTAATTGTTGGTAGGACCTGCACAACTTGGCCCTCTTCAAGTGACATTTATTGTGGTATTTGGTTAGTTGTGGAAGATTGCCCGAGAGCTATTCGTATGACCGTGGTATGACTCGTCTATATGATTGCGAAAACCTTGGGGCTAAACTTCAGTCAAGATAGCCGGTAAAGCGGGTATCGCACCTGCGATCTCCTGAATTAGGGACTTGTTTGCTAACCATTAGCCGGATCTCGATCGGTATTACATATTTTATCGTAATAGCACCCCACATAATAGTTGCCTATTGTCAATTCCTGTGCAACGTAATGCAACCTACGGGGGATTTGTGAAACTTTGAATTTAGTTTGTGTTGATGTTTGACTGTTTGTACATTATTTGTGATGTGTATTGGCAGTCTGTCCCCTTCCCCCCCCCCCCACACGTTATAAACAAAGCAATGTGTGCGTACCAAACCAACAATATGGTAGATTGCATACATAACACAGTTCTTCGTGTGTCCGCGCGGCCCGACAAGCCAAATATACCTGGATTCGATTCACAACGGATACGGGTTTTTAAGTTTTTTTTAACTTTATATCTTATACTTATGAACACATACGTTATGCACCAACCTTTCCTTGCGAACCTTGGGTTGAGGTTTGTGAGGTACGCTTTGTGGGTGCACTCAATAAACTTAAATTAGTCTATGCGACTTGATAAGGGAAACAAAACTAGTATTAGCTTTTCTGATAAAAAATAGTGTTACGCTAGCATGCACCACTAGTTTGGAAGGTCACTGGTTTGATTCCCTGCACTGTTAATCATAATACTAGTTTTCCAAAGTGTTTCTCAATGGATGTTTACAAACAGCCCTCGGCCAATTTCATAATTGAAAAGTATCAAATAGCCCAGCTGTTAAAATCTCTTTTGCTCATTAATTATTTATTTATCATCAAATATAATACTCTTGCATCCGGGTCCATCTTAAACCTCACCCCTAAGCCAAGTTTATGGGTGGCTTGTACAGTTATCACAGATGACTAATTATTATAAACACTTCATGCTCTTATGCAAAAGCCAATTAATGTAAGCTAAGGACTACTATACGTAGGCCTATCAACAGGAGCTTTTAAAATGAGCCTGTAAAGTAATGCAATGGACAACACAGTGTACTTCAGTTTACATGTAAACACATTTTTGCATTAGAATGAAAGTAATTCTTTTATTCTCCAATAATTATCATCAAACAATACCATTAAATATTAATTATTTATAGTTTACACAGCCGTCCGCGGAAATTCATGTGATAAGAGTGCAGGGTAGGGGTCTGCACGGGCCTAAAGATAGAAGCCCGGGCCCGTACCGGCCCGTACTGAGTAAGCTAATCAAAGTCCGGGCCCGGCCCAGGCCCGCCTGAAGTGTAAATTGCCCCCTAAAAGCTAGTTCAACTGTTAAAGCAGAAAGTCGATTTTTGTAGTATAATGGCAAGGAATACAAACGACAGGGTGAGAATGAAAAGGAGATTAGATGAAACGAAATTGGTAACTATTGCCAGTGAAAGTAAGTAATAAAGGAAGAATTACAACAACAATTTTGGAACTGCAAGTGTATAGGCTACTATTTTGGGAAATTAATGGTTTATTTTAAGTTTCGGGAATTTTGGTAAAAGAACATTAGGCCTAATTTCTTTCATAAAAAAAAAAAAAAAAAATTAAAAAATCCCTCCTCGTTCAGTGATGTGTAGGCCCAGGCCTGGCCCGGGCCCGTCTTAATAAACATATCAAGGCCCGTACCCATGCAGACCTCTAGTGCAGGGGACTGCAGGCAGTTCCCAAGCATAAAACACCGAGAAACGTAGGTTCAGGTCCTACGTGAGACAGTTTTTTGTAATTTCCTTCATCAACAGTTTGTGTCACCACTCATTGTCTTTGGACACTACTACACCAAGTCTGCAAAGTGTGGAATGAGATCTTTGATTGTCTAAAATTAGTAATTAGTCACTCAACAATGAGACTTTGAAATTTGCTGGCATACCAGTAGAGTTTTACTGTATTATGAAGTTTAACTGTATTTCATCTGTACTTCTAACTGTAAACTTCAAACTGTATTGCATGTATGGTTTGTATCATGATTGTCTGCACATCTGAAAATGCTTGATCCCTCTCACAGAATGTAGATTCTATGACAATAAACTATTAATAATAATAATAGACTTGATTGGTCGCCCATCTCTGGTACATTCTCCATATCTAACGTAAGGCAGCTTGGCTCTCTTCCATCGCCAGAAACCACGTTCGACTCGAGCCGATATAGTACGGATAGTTTCGGTGCACGGGGAGGTGAAACCCACCAGCCAATAGGAGACAAACCTCGGCTGCAAGCGCTGCGCCTTTCAACCGTTAGGGCGAGGTAGCGGCCGAGAGAATAAAATAAATTGGAACACAAAACATGCGTTTTATAACTGAAAATTCCCTTTGAACCATTTAAACGAGAGTTTTGAAAGTTAACATTTGCACGCAGGTTGATTTAAGCTGCTTGTTGTATACGAAAATATGTTTAAAAAAAATTCCAGTCATTTAGAATAAACAAACGAATTTCGGGAAAGTTGATCGAGTCAAATCAAGAATTTTCTCAATTTATAACTAAAAATTGGGTTACTGTTTTTAAAATGTGTTAACTGGACCATGTAGGCTAGATCATTTCTTTATTAATGATATGACCATTGAGTTTGTTAGTGTAGGGTAGAGACCCAGCGGCCATTGGCAGCTATCTACCAATACATTTCCCGTGGACTCTAGTAGTACGAGCGCGTTCCGCTAGAAAGCGCTACACGTACCCACTGATGTCAGCATTCCTGTGGAAAGAAAGGGATACTACGTAGTACGCGCAGATGCGAAGTCGGTAAGGTAGTAGTATCCAGATGGCGGTGGATATTGTTATTAAAGCATTATCATTTGTTCTGATAAACATGTCAAACGGGCACAAAGTTAACAATAAGCAAGCTAATACTTTATTACAACACATTATATAAGGTTGTATACATTATATAGGCTAGGCTGTAGTACTACGTTACTAATGTAGGCCTATTAATGTAGGCCTAGGCTTATTGTAGCCTAGTAATGGCCTAGACTAAAAGAGTTGGGCCTAGACCTAGGCTAGACCTAAGCCACGTGATCGTACCGTACTACGTAGTATCCCTTTCTTTCCACGGGAACGCTGACATCAGTGGGTACGTGTAGCGCTTTCTAGCGGTACGCGCTCGTACTACTAGAGTCCACGGGAAATTTATTGGTAGATAGCCGCCAATGGCCGCTGGGTCTCTACCCTACACTAACAAACTCAATGATATGACCAAATATAAAAATTATCGTAGTAACCGTTTAACTGAAGAAATCAGTCGTCTCAGTGCTTGTATTTGCCTCCGCGCTAACCTCAGCGAGTCCTCTTAACCCTAGAAGTGCCAAGAGCCGCTTTTCGCGGTCTTTGTTTCGTCCGTTGCGCGCCGCGGCCGCTATTTGCGGTCTTTATTTAACATTCGTTTTCAGCCTACTGGTGCCATCTATCGGTGAAATTTTGTACTCGATGTAAGGTGGGATATGTAAGAAACAAACTGCAGACGTGTTTGCAGGGCTGTGACTATTGTGCATCGCATAAATTTATTCCTATTCCCACTAAAAGTCACAAGAGTTTAGTGTGAATATGGCGGACAATGCAAGTACCCATTTTTTATAAATTAGAGTGCATGATAAACAATTTTCGTTGTTGCTATTCATTTTGCCAAAGTATAACTTGATTTGGATTATTAGTTGTTGTCAAGATAGGCATGGGTCCTAAGCAACTAAGAAAGTATTTACCCAAGACATCCTTAGATTTAAATAATTTACTGGCAAGTAGACCAAAAGACACAATGAATTACAAATCAATTGATAACTTTTTTGTTTGTATATTGACAAAGTTGAAATGTTTTGAGTTATCTTTTTGAATAAATACTCTGCAAGTTTCTAATAATAAAAAAAAATGTTATTTTAAAAAAAAAATTGCTAAATGGGTACCAAAAGGGTTTATCTGAAAAAAAAATAGGGGTTCCATATTTACCTATATGTGGTTACTATTCGAATGAATTGCGTTGTCAAATTTCATTAATTCATTCGAAATCGTCAGTTCTTTAGCTTTGCATTGATATATAAATGATACCTATAAGCCAGGTAAATGCCAAAAATATCTATAAAACTATATGTTATTGCAACCCGTGAAAACAATGTGGTAACCGCGCTCGGTCGACATCCGTGGAGTCACCCAAATCTGGTGGTATTAACGACACATTCACCCACATATCTCGTACTCAAATTTGGGCCGAGTCAGTAACCATATGATGCAGTAGCAACTGTTACATATTGTGATGTAATTTTTTTTCATAACTTTTGTGTGTATCAAAAGATACTGCGAGTTACATTTTCGACAGCATGTAAATTGCTATGCGCTCAGAGACCAGAAACAACAATTTTGCTCCCACTTTCAAAACTTCGGTTCCTTATAAAGAAATATTCTTTACCTTTACAACAAAATAATATTCTGGTCCATGAGAGAGAGTTTGTTATAAATGAAGTTTTACTATATAAACAAACCAATGAAATCATTAATTTGCAGTTCATACTTACAATCCCAGATGCATCTACTCTTGTCCCCACGATTTTTAAGCGAATCTCGTCATCAGCTTGAATCACCACATCTTCATCTTTAGACTTGTAGCAAGGTGGGCTTGAATTTGGGCAGAACTGCATATCAGTAGGTATTGACTAAAACAAAACATAATATAAAATACAATTTTCTATTGAGAATAGACACTGAATAGGTCTAATCACTTTCAAGTGTGGGCCTAGGAATTAGGTTATTTCACTCTTTAGTATATGTAGAACCAAGACCTTAATTATGATTAGAGCCACGTAAAATTCGCATTACGAAATAAAACGAAACTATAGTTATACCCCTAAAAATAATAATTGTGGACAAGACGTTGTATTCCTAAATTGATTAGGCCTATATATAATGTTTTTTGCTTGTTATGCGCCTTATAAAAATAACACTGCCAAAATGCAAAATTTACATTTAGAAAAAATAAATTTGGGAAAAAATAAAACCATTTCTGTAGGGCTCAAATTATAATATGTATTTACCTAGCTAGCGGTTTAAACAGGAAGCTTGACGCGTTTATTGGTAGTTGTCGCCAATAAAAGCAATGGTGATAATAATTGTAGGTTTGCAGTTTGACTCTTGACTATGTAAGTGATGTTATATTCTGTTTATGAATTACCTAGGCCCGGTTCTACCAAGGTATTTAAGAGGAAGTTAAATTAAACTAGATTATCACTAACTTGTGCTAAAAATAAATTGTCAATGTAGTAGTAATGCATTTTATTTCAGTAATAGGTATTGTGGCGGATTACCAGGCGGTGGGTCCGCAACAATCAAAGAAGAAAAAATCAATGTTTGGCTATTCAGTTTGTAACCAGGGGCTGAGATAAATACATATTAATAAATTTGGTTTCATTTAAATTATATCTTTTAAATACCATATTGGTGACCCCGACGTGATCCGAATAAGACGCATACCTTCTGTCTATCGGTAATCACATTTAAAATGGAAGCACAATTACAAGAGTTGACACAACGGTTGAAGTCGCTGACTGCCATCGTCGCCGCGCTCAGTGATGATCAGTTCCAAGGCCGTCGTCAGCGTTCAAGGTCACACAACAGGGCCCCAGCACCAGCAGGCACGACCACTGACAGAGGATTGTGTTGGTATCACGCTACTTTCGGCAACCACGCTCGCCACTGTGTGCCTCCATGTAAGTACCAGGAAAACATTCGGGGCAGTCAGTAATGGCGGCTGGCTATGGCCCTACTGCAAATCGCCTTTTTGTAACCGACAGGTTGACGCGCACAGAGTTCCTTATTGATACTGGGTCAGACCTTTGTGTTTACCCGAAAAGCAAAGTTTTCGGTCATCCCGGGAAAACCGACTACACATTGTTCGCAGCAAATGGATCCCCAATTAGCACATACGGTCCTCTGACTTTATCTCTGGATCTTGGTTTACGCCGAGATTTCACATGGCGTTTCATTGTCGCCGACGTCGATCAGCCTATCATCGGTGTAGATTTTTTGGCGCATTATAGTCTACTCATTGACGTGCGCCGACGGCAATTGGTTGACAACGTCACTACATTAACAACTCCAGGAAAACTATCTACTGGCGCGCTAGTACACGTCAAGGTAATTTCGCGCAACAATGATCTTCAGTCCCCCTTTCACGCGTTACTCGCACAGTTTCCGGAAATCACACGACCAAGTGGCAATCCTACAATGCCAAAACACCAAACGCAACACCACATCAATACGACGCCCGGGCCACCGGTTTCGTGCAGGCCCAGACGTCTCGCGCCAGACCGCCTAAAAATCGCGAAACGGGAGTTTGACAGTATGATGAAAACAGGCGTCGCGCGACGGTCATCTAGCAGTTGGTCCGCAGCTCTCCACCTTGTTCCAAAGAAAGGTGATCAGTGGAGGCCTTGTGGAGATTACCGCCCTTTGAACGCCAGGACTATTCCGGACCGGTATCCAGTTCCACATATCCAGGATTTCACGCAGAATCTTTCAGGCAAGTGTATCTTTTCAACCATTGACTTAGTGCGAGCGTACAATCAAATTCCTGTTGCTGCTGAAGACATTCCCAAGACGGCGATCACTACTCCCTTCGGATTATTTGAATTTCCGTTTATGAGTTTTGGCCTACGAAACGCGGCTCAAACATTTCAACGTTTTATCGATGAGGTATTACGGGACCTCGATTTTTGCTACGTCTATATCGACGACATCCTTGTCGCTTCCTCCAACCCAACACAACATGAAGAACATCTTCGCCTCCTGTTCACGCGACTTTCAGAATACGGCGTTTTGATCAACTCCTCCAAATGTGTATTCGGTGTTCCAGAAGTCAAGTTTCTAGGGTACACAGTCAGCGCCAGTGGCACCTGCCCTCTTTCGGAGAAGGTTGAGGCCATCCTCTCTTTCCCCTTACCTGCCAACGTCAAGCAGCTTCGCCAATTTCTTGGAATGATAAACTTTTACCGCCGTTTTCTTCCGTCTGCAGCTAAGATACAGGCCCCCCTTAACAACCTCCTCGCCGGTGACGAACCTTCAGCCAAAACAATCATTGTTTGGACACCGGAACTCCAGGATGCGTTTCAAGAATGCAAAAACAGCCTCTCCCAGGCTACGCTTCTGGCGCACCCAGATATCAACGCCGAATTAGCAATCATCACCGACGCCTCTGATACCAGCATTGGAGCCGCACTCCAGCAGCGTACGAGCCGTGGATGGGAACCTCTCGCTTTTTTCTCACGAAAATTAAATACCGCACAGCGTAACTACGGTGCGTACGACCGTGAACTTCTTGCAGTGTACGACACCATAATTTTCTTTCGCCATATGTTGGAAGCGCGCACTTTCACTGTGTACACCGACCACAAACCGTTGACTTTCGCATTTACACAGCGCCCCGAAAAATGTTCACCTAGACAGTTTCGCCACCTTGATTTAATCGGGCAATTCACAACAGACATACGTCATATTCCTGGTAAAGACAACGTCGTAGCCGATGCCCTGTCTCGTGTTGACGCCATTACTTTTCCAGTCGGCTACGCTGATATTGCCCGTGCTCAACTGCACAACGCCGAACTACGCGATCTCTTACATGCTAACTCTACCCTGCAGTTGCACCCACAGCAACTTAATGACGCAGATTTGCCTCTCTACTGTGACATGTCACAATCACTTCCGCGGCCATTCGTACCACAGACTTTACGTCGACAAGTTTTCGATAGCCTGCACAGTTTGTCTCATCCAGGTGTCAAAGCAACGACCAAACTCGTCACTCAACGTTTTGTATGGCCCTCTATAAATAAAGATTGCCGTGACTGGGCCCGCGCCTGTATCACGTGTCAGCGTTCCAAAGTTACGCGTCACACCACAGCACCGCTTGCACGTTTTGCTGCAACTGCCACCAGGTTCGAACACATCCACCTCGACTTGGTCGGGCCTCTACCAATTTCCGATGGTTTCCGATATCTCCTCACTTGCGTGGACCGTTTCACGAGGTGGGCGGAAGCCATACCGCTTTCCGATATCACTGCCGAGACCGTGGCTACCGCACTCGTCACAGGTTGGATCTCACGGTTCGGGACACCGCTTAAGGTTACAACGGACTTGGGCCGCCAATTCGAGTCCCACCTCTTCCGTGCACTCAGTAACATTACTGGCATGACTCACCTCCGGACCGCAGCCTACCACCCTCAATCCAACGGTATGGTGGAACGACTTCATCGTCAGCTGAAGGCAGCACTTCGATGCCACGGAGATGACCGCTGGACGGACGCTTTGCCATGGGTAATGCTCGGCATCCGTGCCTCATGGAAGGAGGACCTCAAGGCCACCCCCGCTGAGCTCGTGTACGGCACAACACTCCGTCTACCGGGCGAATATCTCTCGCCCCCTCCAGCGATGCCAGAATCCACCTCAGCATACGTTGACCGCCTTCGACGTCGCCTTTCCCAGTTGCGTCCGGTTCAACCGTCTCACCACGGCCAACACGCGGTCTTTGTTTTTCGAGATCTTGCAACCTGCTCGCATGTATTCGTGCGTCATGATGCGGTCCGTACTCCTCTTCAACAACCGTATGATGGCCCATACGAAGTCATTTCACGTAACGATAAATTTTTCACCATCCACCGTGCCGGCAAGAGTGTAGTGGTCTCCATCGACCGGCTCAAACCTGCATATGTGGATGCCGACAGCATCTTGGCTGTCAACGCACCTTCCAAACCGACGCCAGGCCACACTTTTCCTGGCAACGCATTGCCTATTGCAGCCCACTACAACAACAACAACAACAACAACAACAACAACAACAACAACAACAACAACAACAACAACAACAACAACAACAACAACAACAACAACAACAACAACAACAACAATAACAACAACAACAACATCAACAACATCACACCCTCATCAACCACCATCATCGGTACACCCACCGCTCCGTTAAAAGCAAAAGCATCCGTCAAGCGCGTTCACTTTCCCGCCCAGCTGGTCCACACTTCTCCGTATCGTCACAACCCTCCGATACTGGGGGGAGGTACTGTGGCGGATTACCAGGCGGTGGGTCCGCAACAATCAAAGAAGAAAAAATCAATGTTTGGCTATTCAGTTTGTAACCAGGGGCTGAGATAAATACATATTAATAAATTTGGTTTCATTTAAATTATATCTTTTAAATACCATAGTATATATTCTTTAATAAGCATCAGTTTTTGAGTAACCATAAAAAATCATAATTATTACGGGTATTTAAACTAGGAAAATGCCCTGTGTGACACGTTGATAAGCGTCCATATACTACGAACTTTCTGGGGAAAAGTTCTCAAAGCTAATAAAAAACAACAATTAACAACAATTCAAGAATGCGCATTCTTGACATGCAATGTTGCAAACATGTTTTTAATTTCCATAGCTATTATACTTCCTGACATTATTGATTGAATGCTGTGCAATATGCATTGCTAAGAATTTTCGTTTCCATTTTACATTTAGAACAACAGTACACAACTACACAAAAGAATGCACCAGTGTGTACCGAGTACGATGGTTACAATAAAAACAACAGATCACAACTATACATTACAATAACCATGCACCAGTGTGTAGAACCTACTCGATCCAGCTCTACCCAGCGACTGTCGCTGGGTAGAGCTGGATCGAGTAGGTTCTCTCAGTGACTGTCTCTTCACTCTGAAGATGGACTATGCAATTAGTCCGAAACGTCAGGTTTTAATAAACGACAGACGCGGTGACACCCGACAGCCAAGAATTATTAGGATTGTAGATGATTGTAATCGAACCGGGACCTACCGAATTAGAGCCTCGTGTGTCAATGCTGAGCCACCTCTATCGGTGCTAGAATAGTGTTTTATGTGATACTACTACATAGTGTAGTAATTAGGGATGCACACGATAATCGATATTATCGTTCGATATTCGATATGCAATAAAATTTCGATAATCGATAATACAAATATTATCGAATGGTCTGATTTCTAAAAAAGCGGGTTCGTAAAGCATTATTTCGTTCTTCTCGGACCTTTCTAGTATTGAAATACTCAAAGATACTGCCAAAATACTAGGCCTCGGGCCTCGTAAAATGTGATTATACTCTCAGCAGTGACACGTCAGATGTGTCCAAGTAATGTTGCCATATTCCTTATGTGCTCAATTAGGCGACATATCACTGAAACTGTAAAAGATTACTTCAATTTTGTAAATTTATTATCGTTCGATCGATCGATAATGCAGTCATCTTTTCGATTATCGATAGTTTTTATTTTATCGATGTTCATCCCTAGTAGTAATGATGCATATTGTAAACAAGTTCATTGATCATTGCAGCTAATCTTAGCCACCTGGCCGTGACGTATCATTTATTACGCATACTTGATGTTTACATATTTTGCAGTGATGGTTTGGGTTCATACACGCGTATCTTCCAAAAGTGGACTAATTCTAATGGGATGTGTGAATTATGTTGAGTGCACAGCGCGCGATTAGTGTTTACACAAAGATAGTAATGAAGCCTGCGAGTTGTCATCATTGTCGTACATGCATACTTCCCCTCATTTCCCCTACAGCGGTGGAGTCCGCCGAAGTTAGGCGAGCAACTCCGAGGACCCGTCAAGGCTAACATCCCGACTCCGCCCACCATGCACTAAAACAGGCAGACTCCTTACCGGCTTCCTTCGCGAAGGAGTTGAGCCGGTCGGGAAGTCCGTTCTTAAAGGGTTGGTAAAAGGGGCCCTTCGAAGAACAAACAAGCATTGCATCAAAATAACAATAAGTAGCAAACTTAAGAGCCGGCTTAATAGCCGAGCTCAGTCAAGCGTCTCACAGGTAGGTAATTGAAAGGTCGGTCAAACAGGTTGTTGTGAGTGTCCGAAGCCTCGCAGGTAAACCAGCCGTGTGCCCGGCGCCAATGCGTTATGAAAGGAAGTCGGTCATCTGCGAGGCTATAGTGAACTTGCTCGTCTCACAATATGCGAGTACACATCACTTCTATGTTGCCCTCTGTCATTAGGGTATTACATAATATCTAGGAGGGAATGTCCTCGGAATATTTATAGATGCCAGACTCAGTAACACATACAAATCATTCAGCTCTATGTTCGGTACCAGATATCGAACCGGCAAGCTTCAGAATTAGTCTCATGATTGTGTCTGTATCACCCATCCGGAAATTTATTTCAAGCCCATCTTCCATATATATGCTAGAAGTATAAATTCAAACCCAAATTTGCAATCATTACATTGAACCGATAGAGGTGGCTTAGCGGTAAGATGCAAAGCTGTAAATCTGGAGGTCGCCGGTTCGATGTCGGCTATCTGCAATCTTGACTGAAGATTTAATTTTTTTGAGAAGTTTTCCTCAAACACAATACGAATGCTAGGATTGAGTCATATTATCAGCCCATCGGACATTCCTTCCCAACTACCGGTATTCAAAATGCCGCAATACCTAGTTAGTCAGCTAAAGAGGGACATGGACTGGCCCTGGGTATGTTTCCTACAAAAATTATTACATATTATTGTCATAGATTCAAATAATGACCGATAAACAGTATGAAATGATGAAAGCCTAAGGTTTTATTAAGGCTCGGATTGTCAGTCGGACTCATCGCTCATATGCAGTCAAGCGGCGTATTGTTCTTCATCTGCCGAATAAGAGCAATTTTGAGACTCTTGAAGTAAATTAAAATCAAAAGAACATCAAAGATTGATGCCGCACACTCCGTACACCAGTAAACAATACACCAATAAAATGTTCGAACACAATAAGAACAGAACACAACTAACACAGGAGGAGTATTGTAGTAAAGCAATGCAAAGAAAACTAAACACAATAAACTACACATTGACCTTCACAATATAAAAATGGTGCAATAATATGTTCAACAAGACGCGGTCTAAAACAGCAAGTAACAATCACATAATCAAACAATATTTATATATTATTATATAAATAATCGGTAATATCGGTAATATTAATATACAGTATACCGTAATCAAGGATCGAGCCAAAACAATACATATTGTGTTGTAATGTAATGAGTGGAACAATATAAAATTAATATCTTACGTGATGAGAAATGAAGCAAGAAAGTGGACCAATCTCGGCAAACATGCCGACTTTGTTGACCTGTGTCACCACAGCATCCAGGACTTCTCCCTTGAATGGCCGGAACACGATGGCCTTGTACTTGACAGGGTAGACAACAAATCCCAGGCCGGGCTGAATGACTCCTGCACCAATGTTGTCGATCGTGGTGACGGCAATGACAAATCCATACCTAAACACAATTACATATAGTATTTCACTATGTCTGTTTCCAATCCAACACACCTTTAGAAGGCAGGTCAGGAGGTGGTTAGCCACCATTATTCTAAGTGCATACAGAGTTTGTTAACCTCAGCTTATCAATCCTGTCATGTTCTCTTAGCTTCCTTATCTTCATCCTTTACAATATAACACAATACTATAGACTAGACCAGATTTAATAAATTTCAGCTTTGGGGGCCAACGTCTTAAAAGCTACCAATAAAGTGATCCTAATAGATTTTTAAACACTGAATCCGAATCATTGTTGGCAACCGTCATTTTCACTTTAATACCGGGTTGTTTTTTGCCGTCCAGAAGAAAACAAATCACAGAAACCACTATTTTAGCACTAAAAACCAAACAAAATTATTTATATACTCAGCGAAGATTAGTTAATGCAAATGATAATTTAAAAAATTGTTAAAGTTAAAGGTAGGCTCCAGTGATGGTTTATTATTTATTTTGATGGAGGTAAGCATCAAAAGTTGAATGCAAAAAACGCGATGCTTCTACGCCGTTGTAGCGCTGTGGATGGCCATTTGACTGTTGAGCGGCAGAGAGCTGTGACGTCATCGCTACCCACCGGCCGGCCGGCTGGCTGGAGTGTGCCGCGCGATACATCACGTTTGTAGCGCTGTGGATGGCCATTTGACTGTTGAGCGGCAGAGAGCTGTGACGTTATCGCTACCCACCGGCCGGCCGGCTGGCTGGAGTGTGCCGCGCGATACATCACGTTTGTAGCGCTGTGGATGGCCATTTGACTGTTGAGCGACAGAGAGCTGTGACGTTATCGCTACCCACCGGCCAGCTGGCTGGCTGGAGTGTGCCGCGCGATACATCATGTTTGTAGCGCTGTGGATGGCCATTTGACTGTTGAGCGGCAGAGAGCTGTGACGTCATCGCTACCCACCGGCCGGCTGGCTGGAGTGTGCCGCGCGATACATCACGTTTGTAGCGCTGTGGATGGCCATTTGACTGTTGAGCAGCAGAGAGCTGTGACGTTATCGCTACCCACCGGCCGGCTGGCTGGCTGGAGTGTGCCGCGCGATACATCACGTTTGTAGCGCTGTGGATGGCCATTTGACTGTTGAGCGGCAGAGAGCTGTGACGTTATCGCTACCCACCGGCCGGCTGGCTGGCTGGAGTGTGCCGCGCGATACATCACGTACGTTACTCGCTGTATTTTCACAGTTTCTCAAGTTAGTGAATTTTGTATTTCGACTCTGTGCTTTCTTGTTTGTATCTAGTGTTTATTTACTTCTTCATATAATTAAAATTACGTCTTTCTGCGTGTTTAGCTGCACTAATAAACCCGGAGAACTTGTTGTTAGTGATGAGACAGTCAGTTTCCATAAACTCCGTCACGGGCGATCGCCAACTCGTCAAAAAACGTGGTTGATAAAAATACATAGAGGGAACTTCATTTGTGTGCTCCGTTTGATTGACCAGAACAATTTTGAACTAGTATCCAGGCTGAAAAACAGGATAGTGCGTTCACCAAAACGTCCAACATAAGTTTATAGAAATCAGCTGTAGGCCTACCTTTCATCAAGTAAGCCTAGTGTTAGGATACTATCAACTTCCTATCAGCTGATCGACCGTAACTAAGGGCCCGCAGTCACGGGGGGGGGGGGCAGGTCCTAAATGACAGATGTGGGGGTCGGGGCCCCATATTGTTTGCAAAACATAGTCAAACTTAGTAAAACTATCTAACTACGACTAATCCGCGTCGGCATGCGGTAAATGAAAATCATGTCTGGGCGAGCGTATACACAAGCCGTCAGCAAAGCTTTCAGTTATGTGTGGGCTTGAAAACAAATCGACATGTCAACAGTGTCTAGGTCAGGTCTCAGAAAGGTGTCAGAAGGGTGGCAGTCAATCAGCAGAGCTAATAAGAACCCTTTGCCAGTTAAGGGTAGTCTCACTGTACAAAACCAATGCCAAAATAACGTTTTTTAGTTATATTTTAAGCACGCAACACAACACTGAAAAAGTGAAAAATTAGGGATTATGGTTTCGTAAGAACTTAAGTCTACATTAGCAAGATTTCAAATTTAAATTTCAAAATAAAGCAATCAATTATTAATTGTACAGTTAATTGGCTTCCCTTATGTCACCCGTAATGAGCGCAATATTTAAAATTTTGCTAAATCCAAATTTTAGTTTTTACGGAACCACAATTCCCTCATTTGCCTCACTTTTTCAATATTCTGAAGCGTTCTCAAAAATGTAACTAAAAAACTTGAGGAAGTTTCAGTCGAACACTATGCTAACTTATTTTTATATTTGGTTGGGGGGGGGGGGGGGGGGGGGCGAGTGGCTGAACACACCTGCGGGGGGCCAGAATATGAGCTTACGTCACTGCCAACAATGGAAAAGTGAACACACCTGCCAAATACGACGTATTTTTGGTTTATTGGGAATGTTTGAAAGGGTTGTTTGTTTAAAAACTGCACAAAATGTGGATATTGTTATACGAACACAACAATCGAATAAAGCTTCTTTGATATTGAAAGAGGAGACTCACTGGATTCCAGCAATATTGAATTGAAATCATCAATAGGTTAGTATCAGGTATCACTCATCGTCACACATGGATGTGAAATTACCACTTATTTATTATTTGGTGAATTAGAAAATTAATTTCTGTGTTACTTACCAAAGTTCAATGTACTGTATGAGGTGCATTGTTTTGGGTAAAATATTTAAAATAATCTTTGGGCTGAATTCAGTAAGTTGTACGAGTTTTGTTTGTTGATATAAAACATTAATTGTAAGCCATGGTATACAATTATGTTTACATGATAATATGCCCTAAGAATTTAGCTAGATAGCCTAAGTTAGTTTCAAAAAATAATGTCATATAAACAAAATAATTACATAACTTGAAAACGTTGACAATATCAGAGTAAGTAAATAATACTAAAATAATAACATTGCAGGTCTAAGTGTCGGTAGCAGTGGCGAGGGGTCGACGCATGCAACGCATGCAGTGCATGCTTTTACATTTAAAGAATAGAATATTATCATACATATTCCCTTAGTTTTGTGACAACTTATTCAAATTATGTCTGAGTACGCTGTCAACAATGGGAGCGAGTTGTCTCCTTCAAATAGCGCCGACCGCTCATGTTATTGCAAGTTACAGGATGAACGTCGAACGAACCGAACGTAGCCGAGAGGCTACGATTTCATTGCATGCATAGAACACAGGGATTGGGCAGAAATGGGCTCGGGATTTTTTATTTCCGAGAGCGCGACCTATGAACCTACACAGATTAAACTGGGTGCAAAAGCTGCGTTCTTGCCGCTTTTTAATCCACATCCCTGTGTCGCGCTTGGTGATTCGCGTGCACGCCAGTGTGTTGCCGGCTACGCGCTGAATTCAAAGCCTACTAGAGACATCATGTCAGTGTCACAGTGAATATTGCGTTCACTAATTGTTGTGTTGTTGTTTACTATAGTATCATAAAGACTATTATACAATTGTTGGACACAGCTAATGGATACATGTGCAAGATGTGTTTTGTGCCACTTGAAAACTATCATTTTAGTTTATTTACAGATTACTGCCAAACCATTAGTCAAACAAAAAGGAAAAAATTTCAAAACAAAAAAAAATACAGTACTAATAAAAAGTAATAGGCCTAATAAAAAAGTACTCAGTTTCATAAAAAATAAAGCACGGTTTGCTAGCTACATATACCAGTACATATCTAATAAAATAAATCTAATATATAAGTTAATTTGTGTGTACAGTCTACACTCTCACAAGTAATAATTTTCAGTAGCTTCAGTTAATTTATTATGTGAATGGTTGTTAAGTCACGGTTTTTGTATATGCCAGTGTCACATACATAGATACAGTCTGTGTCCAAAGTTAAAAGAAATCTACCCAAACCAAGAATCGAACCCAGGATCTGCTGCAATGGAAGCAGAAATAAACCCACTAGACCAACGTGCTACACATGAATAAGGCTTTGAAAACATATAATTATGAAAATTACATGTATTTTGGTTGTACCCTGCATTACATATATGTGGACGTTGGTGGATGTGTGTGACTAAAAATTGAGCTACAGCTACAATTAAAAAAGTGTCTATATTGTCTGAGCGCTGCACGTTCAATGGTAAGCTTTTGAATAGCGTTATGATGACGGAAAGTCGAAAACTATAAAATACCTTATTTAAATAACTATTTAAAGTCACCCCCAAGTTCCCTTTTCTCTCTAAATGAATACATGGGTGTGACAGGTTGTAAATAAGTACTTTTGAGACGTTCGGAGTCCACCCGCAGATGGTCGCTAACGATAATTGCTTCGGTGAGGGCTGTTGAAAAAGGTCCCATCGCAGCGCTTTGTCGTGCGTGGCCTAGCCTGAGGTGCTGAACAGCCAAAGTGATACCAATATTATGAAATTAACAAAATTTACTTCAATCAACAAATCACAAGAAAAGTGAGAAACATAATTTATAAATTTTATCACCTAAGAAGTATCTTATCAACAAAAACACTGAGAACGGTTTACTTTTCAATAGTTCAAACAATAATTCAGTATTGTATAGTTGCCTGGGGGGGAGCCTTAAAGACACATCTCATGGAATTTAACATAATCCAAAAATTAGTTCTTAAAGTGATTTTAAAGAAAAGTTCAAGATTCCCCAGTAAAATCCTATTCGAACAAGCTAAAGTCCATCCCATTTCTCAAATTTATTCTAAAGCGGTAACATTGTATGTGTGGCAATATCGTAGTCAGTTTCAAGAAATAAAACACAATAGAAACACCAGGTTAAATAACAACTTTTTTCTTAGTATCCCCAAAGTTACAAAAAAGCCTTACAAAATGTCACGTAACATACTGTGGGCCCAAAATATTTAATTCACTTCCAATACAATTACGAAAACCGGGACCACGGCAAAACTTAAGTCTTTTATAAAAAAATATATGAACTCATTCAGATTCAATACTTCATATTGAAGGAATATTTGTTTCGCTCGCCGGTTTCTACACTGGCATAGATAAACAAGATATTGATTGTAAATTTTAACTTGTTTACTGCCCCACGATAATTTTGATAATGTAATTCTCTCATACTATCTATCGCCATCTTTATCAAAAACAGTAAATACCGGCCACCTTTCCATAACCTATCCTGGTTCTCGATTTGTCCGCCAGAGGTCAGCCACTTTGGATTTAAACGTGAATAGGTTCTACTGTCATATGTGCAGCTTGTACAACGTTATCTTAGCGGGGCTCGAACATTCTAAACAGTCCAAGCCTAGTCGACCTACCGCGCATCAGCGACGGCCCAGCTTGCTCGTACAACACATGGTCACGCCGTAGAGTACAGATTGGCTTGGCAAGCCATGAATCAAACAAGCCACAAACCATTTACAATCAATAACTCCCACACCGCTGCATGTAGATTTTTTGTAACACTTTCAAAATACATTGAATTTTATGTCCATAGATGTCTTTAAATAAGCCTCCCTCTAAAAACAATATTTTTGTAGCTAGAGCGAGATAAGTGGTTATCCGCCTATCCCTCCCATGCTATTTATGACAAGAGCTTTGAAAAATCGCCGCAGCTCTGTTGAGGAAACTGATCAATTGAAACTTAAACAAAATTAGTTATCTACAGCAACGCAGTGGGTTACGTTGGAAAAACGCAAACATGGGAACTTGGCGTTACTTTGTGTTTTTCATGGGGCAAGTGGACAGACAGCGCCCGAAAATCATTTCTGGCGGTAGTAGGAAAAGGAAGAAGTGATTAGGGATGGGAGGGAAGGTTAAAAATTTACACTCTTTAAACAAATGTGTACCATAGTCATAGGCGTGCGCAGCGTCTAACATTAGACCCGGCACAAGGTGGCGTGGTACAGCTGGGGTCTGGCAGCCGCCGGAGGCAACTTCGCCGCAGGCGAAAAATTTTTCGGTCGATTCACTAACTTTTATGGCCTAAAATGCGATTTGAAGACGCGACGCTTTCCGCTGTCATTGGATCTTCATTTAAATAAAAAATAAATTATAAATTATTTGCGCAGCTTCGGGCCCAGGTGAAGTGTGCCTTTGCGTAAAAAAACACTACTGACAGTGAATTTTAATTTAAAGACTAATTTAAAGTTAAGTTTAAAGTGAAACTGCTCTCGGTCCAGGCCGGGTCTAAAGGAATTGGAGTCCAGCGCGGCCCGACCGCCAAGTTGACACATTAGGTCCGGCCTGGGCCAAATAGGCCTGGGCCGTGCGCACGCCTCAGACCATAGTGGTGGGTTAGAGGTTACTAATTTTGTCACAGGGTTAACTGTTAGTCAAGCCTTAAATAAATAAATAAATAAATAAATAGGAATGTGATTTTGACATCTGTTTGATCCATTAACTAGTATTGTTTACATTCAAAATGTTTTGTCTAGATGGGCATCTGATTCAGCACATCTTCCAAGTATCAACAAGACTTCAAGTGTCTTCTTTGCAGCTGTGAGGGAGTACAAGGGACCACTTATGAAGTGTTGGGACTACTTTTAATCAAAATTTTAAATAGATTTTTTTCTTGTTAAACCCCATCCCTAGAAGTTATGTTGACTATGTATGTAAACGTTAATCAGTAATCATGTTTCTTTATTCACTGGACAGATGCATAGTATGGGTATACTCCTCTTGAGATAGCAAGAGGAGTTTGTATAATAGTCTTAAAATTAACACAATACCAGTATAAAATTGTACATTGAAACTACTTGCCCGGTATTATGACAGCTAATAGTAATAACTAGAGAGAGATCCTTGTAAATGGTTTTATTTTTTAGCATATTTCGTTTTATTAAATCCAAATTTCGCTGTTGAGCAGTAATTTCAGCTTTTTTGCAGTGTTTCAATTTTAATTTCCCAAATCTAATTTGTATCTACTATCTATCTAGTATTCTAACATATGTGTCATGCCTACATTGTCGCGAAAGAAAAGAAGAAAAAAAAGAAAGCTGTCGCTAAGAATGCGGAATTCAGTCGACGCACAAGCTACGAGAAAAATCTGTTGTGAGCCGGTTTGGCAGGGGTGGAAGGGTCACTGCAGAAAATGTTGAAAATTATATTTTTGACAGAAATTCGGCGATTTCGCGTCAATTCAACAGCTTCAGTCTTTTTCGTTTTTATAACAGTAAACTTATGCTATTTCGCGTATACACGGGATTTCGTTTTATTTCGCGATTCAAAAAGACTATTTTTGGACTCACAACAGACTGTCATGCCAACATATTTCAATTGCTGTACGTTTCAAGTGATTTCGCGCTATCGCGCATTGCGAAATACAAGGATCTCTAGTAATATGCTACGTAATTGGCTTATTACGTAAGTAATAAGCCTAAGTGGATATTAAGGCTTCCGATTGGTGATTGCCATGGTGAAGACAAATTATTAGCACTAAAACTTTCTTAAAATTAACTGCTTTTTATAAAGACGAAGACATGCAATACCTGCAATGCAGCCATGAACTATGCTCGAGGTGCTGTGTGGAAACTGCTTCATTTCTTACTTATTTGAACATCTCTTTCGTTGTCAGCGGTGGACTTACAGCCTTATTTATGATTAAGGAAAAAAAAATGCTAATCCAATGCCTGTTTGTAAATTATCTATTTGACAATGATTTTGGTAGGAGTAGGACCCCTGCTTCTTTCTTCATTCATCAGTAAGCCAGGCATAATGTATTTTGAAGTCACTACTCACCGTCTGGCACGCCTTTTTGTTTCTACTTTTGAGAACAGCCTTTATAACAGTCACATGGTGCATAATATATGTAGGCATATCATGATGTCAGCTACGTACTTACTTTCCTGTGCAGGTACCTTCAACTTCTGTGTACAACTTCTGCTTAACCGTTTCTAACAGTTGTGGCCCAAAGTAACGGGGATGAAGAAGGATCTCATGTTCTAATGAAATCTGCAACATTTGAGAAACATAAGACTAAGACCCCGTCTTATAACACCCGGCTAAATATCGTTAGCACCGGTCTAAATTTGGCCTCGGGCTAAAATTTAGGCCGGTGCTAAACTGTGGACGGGTCTTATGAACAGAATTTGGCCCACTGCTAAGCTCGCTGTGGTTTAGTATTTTTCCATCAGTGTTGGCAATAGATTTTCGATAGTATTGCGATACATCTCGCCTTGGAGTCAACACAGGCGGTGGGATTCAAAAGAAAACAAACGAATGTCACATACATATTGTTTTTTGAAACTGCGACGAAATGTGATGTTTGTCAAATTATTATAGAAAATAACCAGTAATTAGTGAGAATTGTATTGAGAAACTCTATAGGGGTAGGCGCATACTACTTAGGCCTACTATGTCACAGGTAATTTTATGTAAAGTAGCCGCCAATTTAGTAGAGCGCCGGCTATTTCTTGTATTTGGTTGAACTGTTATGCGACAACTTGTACCTGTCAATGAATAATAAAACCTCTCATTACCAATGACACCCTCCAGTGCGCTTCAGTGCTTCGAAGAACGTGCTGGTAATATTACTACCTGTGATGAAAACATTTGGCCATTGGCCATACCTGTGAGGTCGATGTTTTTCTCTGTGCAGACGGGTAGTGCAACATTCTACCTGCGGTTGGAATTGCAGCCTTTTGTCCACCTTAAAGTGGAGTTTAAAGATGCGTATAATGCTTGTACAATAGGGCTCGACGAAGCGCTCTACTAAATTGGCGGCTACTATATTAAATGAACATATTAACCATTTGTTATTGGAATCACTGTCAGTGATAGCCAACGACGCCGTATTTTATGAAGATGTCAACAACTTTAGCCAGTGGTAAAATTTAGCCGGGGCATTGACGAGCGGCTAACATTTGGACCAACGCTAAATGTTAGCCGGGCGTTATAGGGCTAAACGTTTAGCCGGGCGTTATAAGACCGGGCCTAAGGCGTCCGGATGCATAGATGCCGCCGACATTAGGGATGCGGAATTTGTTTTTCTTAAATGGAAAATAGCATCGCAATCAGAGAATTCCTCTAACTAGGGGACATCTCTGCTCCTTGTTGAAGTTTAATTAGATGAGCGTAGCCAAGCGGAGTGAATCTCTCCATACAACTCGATCGGCACTTTGTCTGCGTGTGTGTATGTGTGTGTGTATATGTGCACTAAATTCTGTTCGTCGCGCACAGGTCAAACGACACAGGATTCCGCCAATGTAATTTGTAGTTTACCGCCTTTTTGATAATATGCTCGAGATGCTCGAACGAAATCCTCAGGCGTATCAAACGTGCTCAAAACACTTGGGATGCTATTTACGGCCAAGCATTTTAAGCCATTTACGGAAAAGACAAAGCACGCTTAAGGCGGATTCAACAGTTTACAGAACGTACCCACAAAGAGTATGCCTAGGCCTACATTCCGAAACCTCCTGAAAATGATGGGGTTCCAGCATCAGCTAGCACGTCCCAGCGTCACATTTTGTCAGGTGTTTCGGAACGCCTACAAGCGAAAAGATGGAGGAAATGCGCGCTAAAAGTTTGTAATGAAATTAAAAAAACAATATTCTAATCGTTTCCTAATAATAACAAATACGACATGAAAGATAATAAAATCCTGCAACGCGTGGTATAAATAACTGTCAAATTATATAATTCCTGACAATTTGACGAGCTTTTAAATTATTGCATTTTGAAAACGCCGCCATGATTTGTGAATGCTGGCAGATGCCCTCGCTCGAACCGCTGGTTCATGATGCTGAATATGCTGGCGAAGGAAGTTACGGAACGCCGAGCCTATGATATTCAGGAAGTTACGGTATGGCCTCAGCACGGAAATGGCATAGGCCTATTCAGCTAGTTTCGGAACGTACCCAAACATAGCCTAGGCTCTAGGCTCAAGGTCCGTCGATCCCCTAGCGGAGGTTCGGTAAACCTCAAAGTAAGGTCTTCTCATGGGCACGAAAATCGCCATTCTCGTGCCCACTACAAAAACTTACTACGTATACCACGCACTTCAAATCGGTTTAGCCATGTCGATTTGACTTCAAGTCGGTTTGAGAACTGTGGTATACGTGTCTTCAAATCGATATGAAAATTATTTCCAAATCAGTTTCTGAATTGATTTCGAACTAGTCAAATCGATTTGACAACTGTGGTATACACTCCAATCGATTTGAGAATCCACTGCAGTGCGATACCAACTACAACAACAACGATCTAGCAAGCGGTGATTGAACAGCTGTGTTGCTGTCACAGTTACACGTGATTTTATCGAGTTGTATCTTTGATTGTTCCATTCGACGTTCAACAACAACTTCCGTGGTTTCGTGGCGGTTTGGCGAAGGCGATTTGAGATTTTGTGATATACGTGTACTTTTCATTGCGACTTGAGGTCAAATCGACACGGCTATGACGGTTTGAAGTGCGTGGTATACGTAGTAACTGATTTATTACTTAAATCTACTAATTTATCATGCAAAATTTGATTTCAGAATACTTCATTTAAAAATGTAGATATAGACTACTAAGTATAATTATATTTTTTCAATTATATGTAGGCTAATGCGGTTCTGAGCCAAAATTGGTTTTGACAGATCAATTCATTTATTTTTCTGAATGATTCTCCCATTTGAATAACGTGATTTTTAACATTGTGGAAATGGATGGGACGACCTGACTTAGGAGTTCGACGAGCCCTCGCCAGGGGATTTACGGACCTTGCCTAGGCCTAGGCCAAGGCCCTAACCTCAATGCTAGGCCTAGGCCTAGGGCTATACACCTGACAAAAACTATGCCCACGAGGTGCAGGCCAACCTAAAATGTAACTTACGTGATAGAACATGTTAAGTGCGTAACTACTTAGAACAAAAACAGAGTTGAGACGGTAACAGTGTAAATAAATCGTTAGCTTTGACGATATTATGCATAGGCCTAGGCCCTACGATGAACATTAAACGTTTGTTTGTACTTTGTTGTCGTCGTTTTTTGTTCTTCTTCTTTATATTATAAGCAAGCAAGCAAGATGTTTCTGGCATTCGTCTGGCCAGACAACTTCCGTCGGACGCACTCCACGCAGAAAAAAAAAACAATCGTTGCGTCTCTTTCCGCCCGGAAGTGACAGATTCGCGCAACGCGCGGTTTGTTTAAATTTAATTTTTGTTCTTCAAATTCATTTTTCTTTTTATAAAATCTGTATTAATAATAATATTGTTGTCATGTTGATTGTACTCCATCGCCTTTGTTATTGATTACGTTCCGCCCGTGATTCCGCCTCTAGAAGGCGGTTCATGCCTCAACGGCAACAGCTTGCTGTCGCACTCTCACAACACATGACAAAATCATAAATAGTAGTTTCTTTTTCTACCTTTTCTGTAGGCCTAGGCCTAGTCTCGCCATAATCCGATCATAGTGAAATAGGCCAATATTTTGTTTTTATCTAGTTTTAGTGATATATTGAATTTTGGTAATCTCATCGTTAAATAAGTGTGTTATCTCGTAGGCATACTTCAAAATTATTTCGCGGTCGAAATATATTCATCGATTGGCTGCCAGTTAACGCTAGCTGGAAAACGTTGCATTTGCGCGCAAAGTATTCCCCTCAAACCCCGCGCATTGACGCGAGTGACGGCGAGGCGAGTCCTTGATGTGAAATGAAAACACTGCAATGTCTGTTCGAGCATAGGCCTATAAGCCTAAATCTTACAAAAAGTGAACGTTTCATTGTGAATAATGGGAAAGTTTCCGGGCAAACTTACCAGAAATACTAGGAAAAGGATATCCGTACGTCAAACAGAGTCTGCAATAAACATACACCCAGACAATGTTTTATTTCGAGCTGAGGGAAATAGAATATCGCTTGGACTTGATATTTTTCATTATTTGTTTGGCACTGACGAACAAGTAGGCTTGGTTTTACTTCATTCTAGGGCTTAGGCCATAGACTTGTAGACTGTTTTCATATTGCCTGTGCTTGTTTGTGCCAATAACACTGGACCAAGCCTAGGCTTAATTATTTTAGGCCTAGGCCTAGCACGCTGACTATTGCTAGGCCTAGGCCTAGCCTAGGCGTAGGGCCTAGGCTAAGTCCCTAGCCCGAAGCTTAAATGACCTTAGCCTACTTGGTATGTCCTAGGCTTGGGCCAAGCATGTGTCTCTTGGATGGCCTAGGCTAGGCTCAGGCGTTGTGTAAAGATGCATGGATGTTTAGCCAAGGGCCTAGGCCTACACAAGCTATCCACATTCTCACACTTCTTTTATTTTTTAGGTTATTGATGACTTCAAAGGATTCACGCGGCAAGAAATTAAAACTTCTATAGAAGTGACAAGGAAGGAACAGCAGGCTATAATAGATCTGAATATAGGTCTAGATGCTCAACGGTTGCCTAATGTCAATAACACGGAAATTGATACCATCTACACGTCTAGGCCTATTGCTCTTCACGAAACCTTTGAACAAGATGTCAATACATTCAATAAATCTATTCCCATGCATGCAAAGTCTGATGATCCTCAGAAAAATGACTCTAAAGCTAAGCTGGGTACTACGCGTAGGCCTAGGCCTAGGCCTGGGCCAAGAAGCCGTAGTAAACGGTGTTTCAGTACTAGGCCTAGACCTAGGCCTAGTCACAAAATGATTTATACAGGTACAGGGAAGCCTAGGGGTAGACCTAAGCTTACCCACACCAAAGTATTGCTAGGTGTTGGTGAAAACTTGTCCCTCAAGAACGTTATGGCCAATAAACTTCTACAGAAAGCCAAGAAATCATCGATTATTCACAATGTGGCTCTTGGGTCAACTGACGATTCACAGCAAGATAAGGGAAGTGTTACTGGAGTTCGCAAATTCATACTTCCTTCCCGAAGCGCTCACTCATCTAGAGTTATTAAACCTTCCAAACGGTGTTTGGAGTCTGAGGAAGTTTTGAACGAGCCAAGGTCATGTCAATTGCCCTCACTTTTTTCTGCTTGTACACCAATCTCTAGGCCCAACCAAACTGTAGTACTAAAGGAACCCAAGCTTATCCTTGCTTCTGCTAAGTCTGAAGACCATAACCTCACATGTGGACAACAGAGTAGACCTAGATATAATAGTGGGAATATAGTTACAAATGTCTTATCTGCAAGCACTAAATTCAGTGGTTTTGAGAAAACTGGTAAATATAATTCCTTTCAAACATCAGGAAAAGATCATTTATCAGTTGATGGAAAAGGTCGCTGGAAACCAACATACAAAGTTCAACTAGACTTGCATGAATTGAATGTTTTTGGTGCCGGGACCAGCAAATTTTCTGAAAAACAAATGAGGCCTGTTGATTCAAGATCTACTAAAAATCAAAGTGACACCTACCAGATCAGCTCTGCATTTTCACCTTCTACTAAACCTTCAAGTTCTCAATCAACTGGTACTGATAGGCCTAGGCCTGTTAATGGTGGCAATGTGGACAGCCGTGGATTTGATGTTAAAAGTGAAGTTATCCCCAAGCTTACAATCGTCAGTAGGCCCAGTGCTTCTATTCTGGCAAGTACCAGTTCATCAGTTTCAACGTGTCCGAGCCTGAATAAGTCTCTTGGGAAGAAAGTGGTGCTACGCAAAGCTCGACTGCAGCTCGATACAATGCTAGGTCCTGATCCTACTGTGCCCAAGGGAAAATGTAACACATCCATGCCGGGAACAGTTGTATGCGGTGTGTGTGGTGCAGTTAGATTCTATAAGTTCGTCAAGCAAGCAAGAAAATTTGGCATATTTTGTTGCGAGTCTTGTCGCAAATTCATTTCCAAAATGATGGGCATTCAGAAAGTTATTTCCACGCCACCAGTCTTAAAGTGCCTTGGAGGTGATGTTGAAGGTATGTTTGAATTAATTTTTATAGGCCTATATTAACTAGTAACTACGCCTAGGCTATTATTAGCAGGAAGTAGGAACTATTAGTTCAGGGCTTTCAGGCCATAAGCCATTGCCTAGCCTAGGGCCTAATCCTATATTAGGCCTATAGTAAGCTAAGAGCTAGATTGATAATGATTTCGAGAACACCAATCATTAGGGGCCTAGTGATAAGTGAAAATAGCATTTTCAATTGTCATTTTATAGCGTTTTGTAGCATCTATTTTTTTGCCAAGATTAAGAAACTTGAGAATGAAGTTTTCTCAAATTTTTATTTTTAAATAATGTCATACTATAAAAATTAAAATCAACCAAATTGCATTTATCATAAACAAAGTATAATTACTATGTTAAATATAATAAAACGGGAACAGAAAAACCTTAGTTTCGACTGAAAAATAGCGCTTTGTAGCATCTGTACACAAAACGCTATTTTCACGTATCTACCAATCATGCTAAATTCCAGAATTCAATAAGCACTAGATGAAGTTATCTAGGTGTATGGACTAGGTAGGCCTACCGTATCGGTAATTCTTGCGAACAATTGATCCGTCTTGTACCTACTCACTTTTTCGTAGAAAAACACCATAGTTGCGTTACTAATCATAGCTTAATTGTGAAATGTTAATTTCTTAATCATTTTAATTATGTTACAATATTATTAGGCCTAGATTAGACCTAGGCCTATTCATAATAGGGAACCAAAGTGGGCGTTGACTGGTTCACACGCGTCTCCCGTTCCTATCTAAATAAGCCGTACTAGATTTGTCGTAAGCGCTACCGCCTGTACCAGAGAACGTAAAAGAAGCACATGCACATTCTAAGAAACTGTGAAGTTTCCTCTTTACAATGATATAAAACACTTTTATTAATCTCAAGTTTATATAGGTATACTTTCGAGTTGAAGTGAACGCTGCTTGTACAGTGCAGTGTTGACAAATCTCAAGTAAAAAACGTATGCATATTTTTATAGCCTACGACCGTGACAACAACTTGCACTTTCATAAGCAATGTGTCTACTGTTGCCATGAATTGTCAAGTACAATAATGTTTCATGGAAATGCCAAAAATATGTTTAAAATTGTATGTTATTGCAACCCGTGAAAACAATGTGGCAACCGCGCTCGGTCGGCAGCCGCCGAGTCCGCCTAATTTGGTGGTATTCTCGACACATTCACACACATATCTCGTACTCATTTAAATTTGGGCTGCGTTCAGTAACCAACTGATAGGTCATATTGAGCAGTATGAACTGTCGAATAATGTGATGTAATTTGTTTTCATAACTTTTGTGTGTATCAAAAGATACAGCGAGTTACATTTTCGGTCCATGCTTACTCTTATGGACGCGCGGACCAGTGTGAGCCAAAAACCTTCCCGCCTTCAAAACTTTGGTTCCCTATTATTATTACCTATTAATATTTTATTGTCATAGAATAGCCTATACATAGGCCTAAACACTATTAGGTAAACATTCTTGGAGGTATTTTTCGTGTAGAATTTCACCTTCATTTGTCTCGGCTCCAACTCTGTTGTAGGCTAGTGTTGCCAATCTATTTCCGATGAATTACAGCACTTCTATAATTTGAAGAAGGTGTATGTTAGGGTTTTTTCAGTTACTTACGTTGGTACACTACACTCACTGCCGTCTCCGAACAGCTGCGCTCACCCTTGTATGCCATATTGAGCGTGATTCAGATGTCAAAACAATGTATTTTAAAAATGAAAATCTATCAAAAAACAATACAGTATTTGTAAAAAAAAAAAATTACTGGAACTTATAGGCCTAGATAAATAATCAAATAATGTGTAGGCCTACAGTGTATTCCACGTATAGAATGCAGTACTTAGGTTATTTCTCTGCCACTGTCTACCCCCACACATCCCTTCTGGAGGGTAGGCCTACTAAAGCTCGACTATATAAGGGACATCTTGGCACGTATATTTCACATACTAAGTTTTGCAAACGCCACAAGGGGGTGGAACTAGACAGTGGCAGAAAAATCCAAATACTTACTGCAATCTCTACGTGGAATACACTGTATATACTACATACATAATCAATCTCGCCAAGGAATGCACAAAAAAAGTGAGTACAAATACAGATCACTTGTTCGCAAGAAATACCACCGTATCTAATAAGATAGGCCTATAGTGCAAACCACTCTTAGTCGGAACCAAACTTTATGACTTTATGCTGTGGGTTCAGGGGCGGACTGCGATAATAAGGCCCGGGATGCTGGGTTTTGGGGGGGGGGGGCGCACGAGATAGCGTGGCGCAGCCGGGGTCTGGGGCAAAGCCCCAGCCGCCAGAGGCAAATACGCCATAGGCGTAAACAAATTTTTGGGGTTGCATTGAATTTTATGGCCTAAAATGCGATTTTAGGGCACGATTAACAGAGGCCACCCTACCAGTAGTAAAATAATTTCAATTATACTCAATTAGCCTACATTGAATATTTACAATAAATATTACAATAAATTCAATTAGCCTATAATTTCAAAATAATAATTAAGTGGGGTTAAGATTTTTTTAGTAATATACACTATTAGGGATGACTTCGGATCTAATAATTCGGAACCGGATCCTCCCGCGCCGGATCCGGTTCAGAACCGGTTCTTGAACATTTTAATTTTGTTTATATCATATAATATTTATGTGACACTAAGCCTAGTGGATTTCCCTTCGTTTGAACTTGGAACTGCGCAGCGTGTCCTTGAAAATACGTGCAAGGTGGCAACTACCGACTGCAGCATCGCAAGCAAACCTTCATTAAGGTATTTTGGATGATTGGGTGATACAATAGCGATTAAGGCTTAAATTCGCGGTGTCCCGTGATGACGAGTCACCTGTCTGCCGGCATCGGCTATTGACAGTCGTAAAAGTATCAACACAACATCTGAGCAACAACATTCTTCTCGGAAAGAATTCGGGGTTCCAGGTACAAATAGTTGAATGGATCCAATGTTTCCGCAAACAAAGGGAACTCCGCCGGCCCCCGTGCGGCCATCTGTGTGTGGCTAAGGGGGGGGGGGGGGTGTAGATGTGCAGTTACAAACTGCAGCAACGCGTACTGCAGACCGCGGGAGAAATACTTCAAGTTGACAATGATATCGCGATATCCTCGAGGGTTGTGCGGGGGGGTGGGGGGGTTAGGTACCAGTGACAACGCTGCAGCAACGCATACTGCAGACCATAGCAGAAATATTTTAAAATTTTGAGTTGACCACGATATAGGCTAGCGATATTTTCGATATGACACTAAAAATAGAACCGGTTCCAAAAAATGGAACGGGATTGCAATTGGGAACCGGTTCCGAACCGGTTTCCGGATATCCGAAGTCATCCCTATACAGTATACAGAGAAGTATTTACATCATAAGAACTTTCTGGTGGCAGCCCAGGATGCGATCGCATCCCGGCATCCCTAGCCAGTCCGCGCCTGGGTGGGTTGGGTTTGTCTAAGCGGTTGTGTGAAAATAGTGTTCGTAAGGGCTACTTTTGTGCACTGTACGTGGTCACGACGGTCTTTGAAGGGGCGCGAGGGGTGAGGGGCATTACCTGACCAGCCAATTGGGATACTTTCTTGAGCAGATGTTTTTCTCACAAAGCTGTGTTGTCGCATCTCCCTTGTCAGTACGTGGGAGGGGGGGCGATCTTCCATAATGCAGGCGTCTCTTGAAGGAAGATAAGGTGGATCGGGCAACACTGAGGAGAGTTTTCAAGTTGAGCGCGTTGAATTGATACTCTGTCTTCAGCGTTCGGTTTGGTTCCGACTAAGAGTGGGTTTACAGCTAATCGTTGGGAGCGAAGCGAGGGCGCGAGCTCCAATCAGCGGCCGAGTTTCACGCGAACTCAAGGAAGCTGTAAACCCACCGTTAGAGTGGTTTCCACTGTAGTCGTCTATTCCCATAGGCTTTTTACCTGTGCATTGTGAGTTGTGACCAACTAAACAAATATCCAAACTTTAATTAAGTAGGCCCCTAGCTTAATAAAGATAATTCCTTCTTAAACTAGGTACCTGTGAAGAGGCATAGGCCTAGGAGGCAGACTAGCTGTCAAATATGTGTGTTACACATCACATGTGATGTAAACACTGGGGATGGGCAAAAACGTGTATTTCAGTAAACATGTAACCTCTATGTGATGTCGCCTATCCAATAGATTATTCAAGTAAATTATGGTGTGCACTGTATGGATATGAATCTCGTGTGGGATGTTGGTTCAGCGGCCCGCCGTACGCTGTGGCCGGTCGGACACAGCATAACCCTGTGTGGGTGGCGTGCACAGGTCCATTTAATATTTAGAGAAAAACAGTAAACGTGTAGAGCCTACACGTATTGAAATGTGTACACTATTCCATCCCTAGTAAACACGTATGCATGCAATAATTGGTTTATAATAGGTCTATAGTGCAAACCACTCTTAGTCGGAACCAAACCGGAGGTGGCTCGTTGGTCCAGTGGTTAGCATCCCTGCTTCCAATGCAGAAAGTCCTGGGTTCAAATCCCAGTTCAGGCAAAAGTTTTTTAACTTCCACTACGTATACCACATACGCTAGTCCGACCTAACTTAGTCCAATGCGAACTAGAAATCTTTGATATACACCTGAATGCACAGTAGATTTTACCGGACCAACAAAGCGGGCCAGCTCGGTTAAATCAAGCCAGCTGTGCTTGATATGCGCGTAGCTCGGTTTCACGGCAACGTGATAATCGCTGATCGACGAATCCAGTTGCAGCAAACAACTAGCGCTAGGCGTGTAGGTAGGTTAGGGGCGTGTGTGGCACCGGTGGTCAAAGGTGGTTGCTCTTGGAAATAGTCGCAACGTAGCAGGCGGTGAGTCTAGTGTTTAGTGCGGCTGTAGTTAGCCCGATATTAAAGGTATTGATATACGGTTCGGCCTATCGTCGTGCGAGCGTACCTAATCCGAAGTTGCTCAGTAATATACGTAGTGTTCTATTAAGGATTCAGTTCCATTACTTCTTGTCTTAGGATTAGGAATAAGTATACGGTGACTTTGGAGCCGTCCTAGCAACGAAGCACTCAATAAATTCAAAGTGTTTCTGAATCGGCCTTGTTGATTCTGACATTTGTCCGCAGATGTTCGCACTGTCCAATCACTCATTCATGTGTTTGTGTGTGTGTATTTGAAATATCAATCTTTGATTGGTTATCGCTCACTCGTCGATAGTGTAGGCCTACGGAGCCTACAGGGTTGGTTCAGTCGCTTTAAATTAAAGTCCCCCACTGAAAATCAGTTTTGTTACTGAGTGGGTAAACTCTAAATATTAATTTATTTTTTTATTTAGGCCTATTTATTTACGAAAGTCAAGAAATAACTTAGTTGGTTGGTACGTAGTTAGTACAGATAATAATATCGATACCTAAATGGGATCAAAATATAGTAGTCAATAACGCCAAACATCACTACCTAATTATTACGTACCACTAGGCCTACGGTACTGGTAATTTGTATCTTCTCTCTTCTTCTTGTTTCGAACACCCAGAGTTGGAACTTATGCCATTCTCTGCCTAGTTGCCCATTAAAGATTTGCCACATATTGTATCCAATATCCATGAAATCAAATCGAACTTTATTGCCAGGCGTAGGACCCGAAAGTTTCTTTTTATGTTGCTGTTAGGTTCTGGTATGCATTTTGACCATTTCATGCACTAACATTATATTATTACATTGTAGGTTCGTGTAAGAATGTACCAATTGTTCGAAGTCATCAGTGGAAAACAAAGCCAGCTTCAGAATTGAGAAGTGTCTACAAGGCCCGCTGTCCTGCTTGTTGGCTTAAAAATTGTATCCGCTTCTTTAAAATGCCAGAGAGCCTACAGCGCAAACTATCAAGAATGTTACCACCAACTATGCGAGTTAAAATTGGCGATGGCCATCCCAGCATTCATGAGATATCTGACAGTGAGTCCCAGGCAGCACAATCATGTAAAGAGGATAGAAAAAAACTGAAGAAAAAGGTGTTTTCATCAGAAACTGCAGCTTTAAAAAAGTTTAAAAAAGTTGAAGGTGCTACTAGACAGAAAAAAAATAAACTTAGTAAATCAGGAGATACTAGTAGTGAAAATAAAGCTCAGAAGGAAAGTAGAGTAGGTGATAAGACAAAAGAAAATAAAGTTATTTCAAAAAGAGAGAAAGAAAGTAAAGTTCTATCGAAAAAAGACAATGGGAATAAATTGGAATCAAAAAAGAAGAAAACCACCCTTCAGCAACAAAAGGCTTTAGAAAAAGCATCTAAAAAACTACTCAAGTCTTCGATTAAACAAGTGACTAAAAGAGGGAAAAAGAGTGCAAATGGTGAAAAATCCCAGAGTCGTAAAAAGAACACCCAGAATACTTCCGGTGCGGACAGCTTACGGCGTCAGCGACTTGAAATGAAAGGTCCCCGAGTTAAACACGTGTGTCGGAGCGCTTCAGTAGTTCTCGGTCAACCTCAGGCTGTCTTTCCGAAGGTAGAGAAAACGCCTGTTAATACTTTTCCGGAAGCAGGAGTTCCTGGCTCCACAAAGAAGGCTTCCAAAGGTTCCTACTGTCAGGATTGTGATAAAAATTCCAAAGCTCAAGATTGTGTCCATAGTGCAGAAAGCAATCAAGATACGGGTAGCAAAAGAACTTCTGCAGCGTCGTCTGATGTAATTAAGAATACTTCAACAGGATGTCAAGCAGATGAAGTGCCTTCAAGTTCAACATCAAGAAAGGTGAACAAGCAGATACCTCTCCCACCTGCGGTAAGTTTGTTCGGGAGTAAGTTGTAAGAGGGTTTTAAGCAATGAATGTTTGAGTTCATGGGAAAGGTAGAGAAAATGCCGAGATGAATCCGATACGTAGTCAAATGCAATTTATGAATCCAATAGGCCTCCGAAGTAACCGATGGCAGCGCCACCGTTTTTCTCCTACCGGCAAAGTCGCGTCCTAACGAGTGTAATTTGAAACCGCACGAAAATGTCGGCTATCTAAAAACATGAACACAGAACTATCATCAGTTGTGGATTTTCGAACATTAAAATTATCTTGTGTGCGTTTAAGCCGTGGAAAGTTATTTTACGAGAGCAATCATGTTACAGATGTTGCACACTATAGATTTAAGGACGGACAATGCGAGATAAGAGGGCAGTTTTGTCTGGCAGTCTTGAAGTAAAGAGTGTTAAAAACTCACACCGTCCATTCCGAAACTACGCTGGACCGCTGGTAACAGTTGGGCCTTCTGTAGGGTTTAGGTTAATATTTGCGTTTATCAAATGTGATACAGCTCCTAGCCTAGGCCTACCTCAAACTCAAAGACATAGGCACCTGTCAGATCAATGTAGATATAACCATTATGAGTTCATAATGCATGACCAGTAGGCCTAGACCTTTGATGTGTAAGCCTACACCATTCTAAGTAAAATTAGGACATTTGACCACCAAAAGTAACCAAACCTAAAATTCTTAATACAAATACAGGTAATACAGGTACAGGCCACAGGTTAGTAGGCCAACACAAAAACTTCTCCATCTTTCTAAGAACATGTTTCTATTAGGTGATGACTTTGGCCTACTCTCAACATACTCTTATGTATTACCCGTCCCTACACTAGGTCCGTGCTTCATGTCGGTACATTAATGAACTGCAAGAGGCTATGAGAGAACAATACCTTGGCCATATTGATAGTGTTGGAACTGGAAGGTACGATGGACTATCATGTAGGCCTACGTCAATCTTCTTCCCGCCAACAAACTGATCACTAGCTTAGGCCTACGCCTAGATTTGGCAATTAAATAGGAATTCTGACAGCTGTTATGAATGTTCATAGGCGTAGGCCTAAAAAAGTTAACCAAGATCGGGAATAGGGATAATTCTTTAGCAATATTACATTATATAATGTTACATCGTTTACTTCAAAATACATCTGTCTACTTATTATTTACAAAAGGTAAGTATTCGTTACGACTAGCCTACAGCCACTTTAATGACGTGACTGAGAATATAAACAAAGTGTTGCTAAAGTGAGTAAGGTGGGATTTTTTCACAGCTTAAATCCACTGTTGTCTTCTGTTCTTGTGCATTTTTTCATTTGGAAATGAATACATAGATATTGTTTTCATTTCTTGCTTGCGTATTAGATCATCCTGTGACACAACACAGTTTTATTAAACAGTAAACTAGCCATCTTGCACTCTCAAAAGGGCACGTTTTCACCGCTAGAGAGTACCACAGTCTACTTCGGAGGCCTATACGACAATAACTGTCAAGTATTTGTACAGATTAGCCTACATCATTTTCAAATTCTATGGCAGGTGAACTACCTTAAAGTGTTCGTTCACCTCTTACTGCAATGTGTACCTAGGCACTCAAGTTGGTATATAGAACACATATTCAATAGCAGTTTCACCGAAAATGATTCGAGTTCCACGTAATTAGTGGTTAAATGTTTTATCAATTGTATGCAGCCCGCTCAACGTTTGGTACGTTTGGCAATACCGTACCCCCGAGTGTTGTGTGACCTTGTTTCACGCATCTGGAGGGTTGGGCCAAAAGTATCCGGCCAAGCGCATGTGTATAGTCGTTTCAAATTTCCCGTCCACTACAAATGAAACACTTTTATTCTTCACATTATAGCAATACATAATATGGCAGGGCAAATAGAAATTAACATAAATACGTCAAATAGTACATTTTACGTCGTAGTCTAATGTAACGACATACCTGTAACAAGAAGAATTTTTACCGAGATGCACCAAACAAACGTAAGTTTGTGAAATTTTACTTGAGGTCTTTGTGAAAACCTGTTTGGCGCAAGTAACTTTATTTCTTAAGTTATTCAATTGTTATAATACTAATAATAATTTAACAATAATAATAATAATAATAATTAGGACTGGGCTATGATATCCTCAATTATCGACATCACACCAAAATTTCAATATTGATATATCGAAAAATAATACACTGATTTTATCACCTCCCACTTTGTAGAGACAACAATGAAAAAACAACTATTTGATATATGTATTATTAGGCCTACTCTTATTTTTGTATTATAATAAGGGTAAGGGTTTTGTATTATAATAAATTTGAAGTAATTTTGTAATTTGGGCCGGTCTTACAATCTTGTAATAAGAAAGTTATTTGTAGCAATTAAGCTATTTGGAGGATTTTAAGGGTTTTGATTGGTGGTTGCCATGGAGAAAACAAGCTATTCGACGAATAAATAGTTATTGGGACATTTTAAGACTGGACCTAATATACATTTTTCTGTGGACAAAATTGATAACCAACGGAATTGTATTGTAAATTTAATGCGGAAGGTAGAAAACAGAATTGTTTGTTCTTTTTTTGCACGGACAATTTAAACATTGAATATTTTAATTTTTTAATTGCAGGCTTTGATGTACCTAGGGGCCAGAATATGATGGGATTAATTTCCTATCCCCTACCCAACAGGACACAGGAAGCAGATATAAAAAAAAAAATTGTTGTTTAATTTTGTTTGCGATATTTCGAAATTCAAATACAATATCGATATCGAAAAAATCGTGACATTGATATCGAATCGAAATATTGATATTTTTGCCCACCCCTAATAATAATGGGATACCTACATTATGTTGTACTACCTGTTGTTGGCTTGTTCAGCCGGTGAGCCGCATGCAGATACCGAGGAAGCTTCCTCTGCTCGAGGTGAAGAGTCTTGTTTCCATCGACTTCTGGGAGAGTTACGACCCTGAAGAAGTTACCAACAGCGGTTTCGGACTGATTGGCTCGGAGCCCTTTCACACCAGAGCCATCTGCTTCCTGTGTGGGAGTGCTGGCATTGAGAAGGTAAGGTTCAGTCTAGCCCAGGCCTGCCACCAGGGAAAAAATTAAATCCTGTTGGAGTAGGTCAAATATCCTGAAAATATCCATAAATTTGAAAGTTACATTTTTAATCGGTCTGGGCAAGTCTAATATTTAAAAAAACATACTTTTTACTGGGGATGTCATAGGGTACTCGGGCTACCCGGATCCAGAAATTACCCGAATCCATTTTTAGGATTCGAATCTTAATCGGGTACCGGTAGTAATATTTGTAAAAAAAAAAAAAAATATGCGACGATATTTCTGCGACTACTTTCCTTGAAGCTACAGTGAATTCCTGCTTGTAAGCGTGGATAGCTGGTCGTTGGGTAGTACGCGCTGTCATTACTGCGGGCGAGTTCTGTGTTACCATATACGTCTTGCATCACAGCTGTTCACCGCCAACTTCCCGGAGAAAATTACTACGCGCGGACTATTTGCGCGCACTATCGAAGCCTAGCGGGTCGCAGCGTCATTGAATACTTCCGGTAGCAAAGTCGATAACGTCATGGACTTTATTGATCGCGTTCAAACATTACACCTATTACCCGCAAAATACAACATTTTCGAAAAATCCGTAGGCCTAAATGACTAAAAATCCTGCTGTCCGTTTTCCACCCCAAATATCCGTTAAACCGGACAATGTCCGTAAAAACGGCAGGCCTGGTCTAGCCTACTGGCAGTAGCACACATTTAAAATAGCCGCCATTGAAAATTTTGTGTTAGTGTGGGTACATAATGCATTGTACCAGTACATTTTCTTTTCCAACAGCAGTGTAAAAAAAAGCAAAAGCAATGTCAAAAGCAGTTGTAGAAAGTGCTAGACAAAAGAATGGCTGAAAAAGACGACTTGGCATAAGAAGAAAAATAAAACACTAACACTGTACAAATAAATTGCCGCAATTTGCACTACACTTAATACTAAAACGAGTTTTCTAGCAATTGAGCCTACACTAGTGTTAAGTGTAGGTAATGAAAGAAACGTATTGTTCCAGCTGATCCACTGCGCATCCTGCTGTGACCCCTACCACCGCTTCTGTCTGTACGACGGCTTGCGCGACCCCACTATGTCTCTGGTCAACTCCAAGGACGAGTGGCGGCTGGACTGGCTGTGCCAGCGCTGCTCCGTGTGCCACACGTGCGGGCTGGGGTCCGGCCCCCAGCTGGCCTGCCGACGCTGCCGCCGCACTTACCACGCAGAGTGTCTGACTAGCGGGCTGCACTCGCCCGACCGCCCTTGGGTCTGCTCCGCCTGCCTGCGATGCAACAGCTGCGGCGAGACCGGCGTCACGCAGTTCGTAGGCAACCTCCCCTTCTGCACGCCGTGCTTCCGGCTCAGGAAGAAGGGCAACTACTGTCCGCTCTGTCAGAAGTGCTACGAGGACGACGATTTCGATACCAAGGTACGTCTGTGGGCTTAACCCCCCTTTTAAGAGACACTAAACATTACATATACGCCAACTGGTTTGAATTCATCACTGGTTTGAATTAAACATAAATTTGAATCAGCAGGGTTAGACCTGGAAATCAGAATTACTGAGGGACTACTGTAGGGAGACAGGAGCCGACAGCTTACCTTATAAAGTTCGGTAGGCCATCGTCGAAGATACGACGTAACAAGAATTAGGGATGGGACGATTCTTCAAATTGGCCGATCCGATTACCGATTACGATTATTAAAAAACCGATCCGATTAACGATAATTCAACCGATTATTAAAAAAAGTGCAACTCGATTCAAACGGGTTTAAGCTATACTAAACTAGTATCAGAACCACCACGCGAAATGAGTTCGTTGCAAAACTTGCATTTTGCTTTGCTTTTGTTGACCACATCTACCGTGAAATAACGCCACACGTCACTTTTAAGTTTTTTATTGGCAGAAAACTCGGACATTGCTACGAATGCATTCAAAATGTGAAAAACTGACACAATTAATTACGAGACAACAGCATTCAACAGGCGAGCACCTTCTTTCTCTACGGGCGAGATTAGGCTAGTAAGACGCCATGCCGATGACGTAAGAAAATTCGATTCAAATACATCGATCGATAGGTCGAATGTTCTGTACACCGCCTTCTACACATGCTAGCGCTTGCCGCTAAACGACAGATAGCGCACTAGCGAGCGCGCGAAAATTCAAAATCACGCGATTATTAGAATCGGCCAATTTTCTTCGAATAATCGCCGATCCGATTAATTGCCGATTCTCCGAATAATCGGAAGAATCGTAGAATCGGAATCGTAATCGTCCCATCTCTAACAAGAATATATATATTAGGGCTGCCTAACGATAAAAAAATTCATATCGATATCGCGGATGTAATTATCGATATCGTATCGGATATCGAATTTTTAAACTCGGTATCGATATCGTAATTTTTTTTTTCAAACCAGCCAGAGACCATTCGTTTAGGGGTGTGCGAGTACTCGAATTTACGAGCTTTTTCGAGCTTTTTTTTAAGCTCGGTACCGAGCCGAGCTTCATTTTCGGCTCGATATTCCCGAGCCGAGCTGTCTAGGCCAAGGCCTAGGCCTAAAAATGTCAGTCGTCGCGCGGTTTTAATTATATACTTCTATAAACGCAGACTGAAGAATCCAAAAGGCAGAAACGAATATTTAGGTGTCTGCAAGTACGATGAAGTTTTAAAAAAATCGGGGTTTTAGGCCCAACATAAACTTAAGAGAACGTATAGGCCTAGGCCTATACGTTTCTGGGTACCTGGCCTAGGCCTAGCTGGGCTTTCCCTAGGCCCCGATCTCGTGAGAATAAAATGTTACATCTCTAGATACAGCACGATGTTTCGTTATTCTGCGAGTAGAAAAACAGATGCTTTCTGCTTTTCACAGTAAACAATAAACATCTAGCTCTAATTTTCACGAAAGTTCTAGGCCTAGGCCTAGCCAAACTTTGTTCCGCTTTTTTGGAGGCAAACATTGAGCAATGGTAAGGGGACTGCAACCGTCCAGTGAGTACAAAGTAACCCCAACTGTATTATAACGTTATTTATATCCGAAATTGTGATATGGAATTTCGATCTGTTTGTAGGTTCAGTTGCAATAAAATCAATATTTCACACGAAATTTAGTTTACTTTAGTATGTCCTAATACTCTACTGAAATACAAATGCATTTTAAAAAACAAGTCGAGAAGTTGAAAAGTTGCTGTTACTGTATTCATACTCTTTAAGCTCCCTAATAATGCAACTACCATGCGATCTATGGTCGATCCTGTGAACTAAATGGCCACGCTAGCGCAACCCAAGGTCGGTAAAACAGTTCAACTAAACTGTTTTACCAACCTACCTTGCAACAATAACAGGGCTGTATAGGGTTACATTATGTAACCCTATAATAATATAATTATGTAACTTACATATATGTTATAAATAAACAATGATGTACTTGATCTTAGACGAACCGAAATTTCGGTATACATACACTTCCTATCGCATTGCACCAACATAAAATGCAGCTGTAAATGTACAATTAACGCTATTTTAAAAGCTCGGCTCGGCTCGAAAATCAAGCTTTTTTTCTCATACTCGGCTCGGCTCGGCTCGACTTGAAAATCGTAGGCTCGCACACCCCTACATTCATTATAAACAATTTAATATGAATAATTTAACGTCGAAATGTTTTACTATCTACGTCAATTTGTGTGTTGAATTATTTAAAATGTATCCGCAAAACAGCGATGTTGTGATTGGCGTGACGTGACGTGAGTGTGACAGAATGGCAGAACGAGCGCGGGCGCAACAAACTCCCGGCCGGCGGGTGATGAGGGCGAGTAGGTACCAATGCGAATGTTGCAGTGTATGTATCACAAAGATGCAGAAGCACAACACGCCAAACTTTTTTTTTACGATAGTTGACACTTGATCGATATCGCGAAACGTACGATATATTAATTCTATATCGGTATCGAATTATTTTTCTATTATCGATATCGTATCGAATTATCGATATCGTTGGGCTGCCCTAATATATATATACACAAACACAAAAGACGAGACGTTTCGGCTTCAGCAGCCTTGCTCACTCGTCAGAGTGGAGTCAGTTCCTCCACTCTGACGAGTGAGCAAAGTAACTGCTGAAGCCGAAACGTCTCGTCTTTTGTTTTTGTGTGTTTTTTGTATACAGTATTCCCTCGATTCATCGTTTTTGAAGGGACAGTAAAAAAAAAACGATCAATAGAGGAAAACTATCAATAAAGAAAATGCATGTTTTCACTATTTCTCATTGCTTTATGGATTATTACATCCAGGTGAATTATTGGAGATATGTATGAGTTGAGTAAGTAACTGGTTTCAACAAACTTATAATCACCCCACAGCCTCATAGTGATTGTATGCAGTAAGAACTGCACAGACCCCAAGAACCCCCCTCAGGCAAGCAAGCACTTCGTCCAGACTAGATAAAGACGACCGCCCGTTGAGACTGAAACGTTTAGAGCTAATGACTCGTGTTTGTGTATTGAACCATTATAATCGGCTCGTAAACCAAGATTTGCTGGAAAGAACAGTGTTGCCGGAACAAAAGCTACAGACCTAACCCAACCAAAGTTGAAAGAACGTCAACCTTTGAAGGAAAGGAACTGCGTCATAAATAACAGCGCGCGACCAGTTGGCCGAATTTCACGATCTATTAGACAAACATTGGTCAAGAGGAACAAGAAGAAGGTCATTGGGAACAAGAAAAACAACAGTTAAGCACGCTTTTTTTTTTTTTTTTTTTTTTTTACACTAGGCCTAAGCCTATATTGCGTGAAAGAAGAAAAACTCTCCTTTCACGCAAGAAAAGTGGAAAAACTTAGACTTCGAGTTGTTCAATCAATTATTATTTACGTGATGCCTAACCGCTTGGCAATTGAAACTTTTTTTCATGCGTGTTCCTTTCAACTTCTCTAATTATCTCTTCTCGTTCCACCAGTGTCCTCACTTTTTTTGAACTGCTTGCACTCATGATGGAATGAACCAAGCCAACCTTGATGACAATGCACTGCACACTGAATGAGTAACCTTGAGATCTGAGGGATGCGAATGGCTATTGGCCGACGGTTCAGGGGGCGGGGTCAGCTTCGCCTCGAGGCAGGGTATGACGGGGGCGGTAGCTCTCCAATAGCAAGTTCCTCGATCGTAGTCACGTGCAAAAAAAATAGTAGCTCACGACAACCATCAATCGAGGGAAAAACGTGTACTGTTATTGTGTTGGGACTGTAAAACACAACAGTTGGCAACAATGGTCCCCTTAGCCCTTACCATTGCTCAACGATGTTTGTCTCTAACAAAGCGGATCAAAGTTTGGCTAGAACTTTCGTGAAAATTAGAGCTAGGCCCTAGATGTTTATTGTTTACTGTGAAAAGCTGAAAGCATCTGTTCTTCTACTCGCAGGATAACAAAACATCGTGCTGCATCTAGAGATGTAACATTTTATTCTCACGAGATCGGGGCCTAGGTAAAGCCCAGCTAGGCCTAGGCCTGGTACCCAGAAAAGTATGGGCCTAGGCCTATACGTTCTCTTGGGTAGGTCTATGCTGGGCCTAAAACCCCGAAATTTTTCTAACTTCATCGTACTTGCAGACACCTAAATATTTGTTTCTGCCTTTTGGATTCTTCAGTCTGCGTTTATATATAATTAAAACCTCGCGACGACTGACATTTTTAGGCCTAGATAGCTCGGCTCGAGAATATCGAACCGAAAATGAAGCTCGGCTCGGTACCGAGCGTAAAAAAAAGCTCTAAAAAGCTCGTAAATTCGAGTACTCGCACACCCCTAGTATGTATTTATGTATGGATGTATGTATGTATGTATTGTATAGTTAGTGTATTTATTTTCGCTTACCTTCGCATAATGTATGGTCAGGGTACAATGAACAAACATTCTCATGAAGTATTTCATATTCTTTATATATATCTCTTGACCCCGTTTCCAACATTAATTATCGGGTAGGGGGGAGAAGCGAAGTACTCCATGTCTTGGGCTAATGTCTTCGTTGCCGGCTAGCCAGGCCTGACACAACCACCTCCTCAACCTCTTCCTCGATCACTTCTTCTGTTACCAGAGGGCTGTTAAGTAGTTCCCTCCATCTCTCACGGTTTTCCCATAGTCTTTCTGCTTCAACTTCGTTCCATGATCTTCCTCTATTCTCCACACTGTTTTTGATCTGATTCATCCTTTTGTCTTTTGGTCCGCCTACTTTCTTCTTATGCCCTTCTTCTTGTTGTTGTTCAAACTCTCTTCTTGGTATCCTAGTCAGGTCCATCCTTTTCATATGTCCAAACCAATGAAGACGTTCTCTCTCCAATCTTACTTTCACGCTTTCAACACCTAATCTTTCTCTGATCACACTACTTCTAATCCTGTCATTCTTTGTCACACCCAGTGTGCTTCTCAAGAACTTCATTTCTGCTGCCACTATTCAATTTTCTGCTTTGAATCCCATGGTCCATGTAACTGTGGCATATGTCAGTATTGGTAGAAAGTATAGTTTATATATAAGAAGTTTGCATTGTCTTGGGATTTCATCTTTCCAAAGTAGCTTCCTGACAGACTGGTAGAAGCTTTCTGCCAATGTGGTTCTTCTTTAAACTTCTGCGTCTATTGTTGCAATTTTAGATATCATACTTCCTAGATAATTAAAGGATTCTTTTGTGGTCAACTCTTTGTCCCTCAGTAAAAGTTTGCTATCTCCGGGTATGCGTTTCTTTGTCATGGTTACCAGTTCGCTCTTCTCTTGGCTGATTCGCATACAAAATGTTTCTGTTGCCTTGCTCCACTTATCCAGTTCTTCTTGTACTTCTTCTAATATCTTGCCACATACGACTATATCATCTACATATTTCATTGTTCTTGGTTCTAGGCCTTTATCTTCTTCCGGTTTGACAACCCGTAGTACTTCGTCAATTACTATGATGAACAGTGTTGGTGAGAGTACACTTCCTTGTCGTAGACCAGGGTTGCCGTTTTTGCGGAGTTTATCCTCTTTTGCGGATTTTTAGGGTGCCTCGCGGACATGAGGATTAACCGCCAAATTGGCGGATTTTCTACCATTATTGTAAAAACCGTGAAATTTACTATAATTTGAAAATTCCGCCATAAAGAACGATTTAATAACGTAAAAAGTAAAGTTGGACAATCTACACTTGAACCCGCAGCATAGACAGGATGTCTCAAAACACGTGTGAAATATCGAGATTTCAACTGTGTTTTTGTAAGTTGTCTTGCTATACTAGCAAGCAGAGAGTGGAGCTTGTGTGGGAGACAGCCAATGCGGTACCTAAAGCGTTGTGATTGGTCTAGTAGTAAGTAGCGTCCTCTATCGTCAACTTTGCAGAACGTGTGTGTTCTTTTAGTGTAAGATAGAGCGCGTTGCCCGTGCCTCGTTGGTAACAAGCAGAACCGTGAGCGTGAGCCCGTGACGTGACGACTGACTTTTGATATGAGTCTATGCTGTTATTTGCCGATAAATTAATGTTGGAAACGGGGTCAAGATATATATATATATATAATAATTAATAATTTAATAATAATTTAATAATCAATTAATTAATTTATTTATTTATTAATCAATTAATTTATTTATTTATTTATTATTTATTTATATAGTAATTATAATGGAGAGGTAAATTCTTAAAGATTCATCTGGCATAACGCATAACCTAAAAAATAAAAATAAACATAACCTAAAATTTTTTTTTATTCTTTCACACTTTATAATATGCTAAGTTATAGCAGAATAAATGTGTTTTGGAGGATTTTTGAGGATTTTTTTGGTATCTTCAGAGGATTTAAAAAATTACTTGGTGGCAACCCTCTCGTAGACCATTGTTGATCTCAAACCATTCTGTGTTCCCAAATGCTGTCCGCACACAACTGGTGCCTTTTCTGTATGTAGATTGTATGCGTTCTACGAGGTCGTTCTCTACATCTTTCTTACGTAGTGATTCCCACACTTTTTCCCTCGGCAGCTTATCAAAGGCTTTTTCTAGGTCAAGGAACAGCATAAACATTTCCCCACCTTTTTCCCATTGGTTCTCCATTGGTTGCCTGATAGTAAAAATAAAATAATACAGGCCTACAATGGAAATAAGTACTACTCATTCAGTGTAATTCAATCAAAAACAGATGTAAGCATCAGGAAATATGTGCTGTTTAGTAACTGATGTAACTATCGTTGGTACCACGAGTGCCGACATGTACAAGCAAGAGAAAAAAAACTGTTACCTCCGTGATTTTGTAGTACTTTGAAGATTAGGCCTAATCCATAAAACGCCGCTATTTGCTTTTTTGGAAACGAAATGTCTGAAATGATAACACCATTTCTGCACACCTCTAACAATAGTAGAACAAAAGTTTGCTTGGCCTTTAATGCACTAACTAATTTAAATGTAAGTTGTACTATTGCCATTTCAGATGATGGAGTGTGGTCAGTGCAAGTGCTGGGTCCACGCCAAGTGCGAAGATATATCGGACGAGAAGTACTTAGTTCTTGGCTTCTTGCCTGAGTCTGTCGAGTTCGTCTGTCGGTATGTAGCCTACACAGCAGAGGTAGTCATCGATCTTATGCTTGAGTAGGCTAGAGCCTTATTTCAGGAATTACTTTAATCATTCAGTGACGTTAAATTATACTAGTGAGGGCAATGTATAAAAAAATTATGTATCAAACCTGTTATGGCTTATGTGTAAGGGATTGCCCAATTTGTCATAATGAAATCTTTTATAACTGGGATACCGCTCCATGAAAATGTTTGTGAAAACTAGTTTTGATCTAGACTAAAACGAGCATATTTAATATACTTATTCCGTACATTGTACTTTATTAGGCTTATTCATATTTAGGCCTACAAGTGGTATAACTCAAAATTATGGCACCCATGTGCAAGTTAGAATTTTGCCCTCTCCTGCCAGGCATTAGATTCCTGTTAGGCATTCATTCAGCATATTGGCCTAAGCACTGCTAAAAGTCCATTTTCTCCAGACTTAAGCCATATAGTAGAGCGTCGCTTATACGATTCGCTATTATACGATTTTGACACTTATACGAGTTTCCCATTAAGTCCCAACCATTCCCCCATAAGAGCATTGTTAATTTATTTCTGCTATACGACTCTCTGTTATACGACTATGTCGGTTATACGAGCATTTATTTGTCCCGCCCAATGTTATTACGATCGGTAATACAACTTTTCGTAGAAATGTCAGGCATGTATAGAGCTCCCAGCCGTGTTTTTCCCAAATTCCAATGTATCGGCCTGCGGCGGGTCTAGCCCCCTCCCACCCACCTCTTTGCTCGCCAGCGCTAATGTGTTTACAACTTCGGGATAATAGCCACGAGAGCCGAGCAAGGTTATTGGCCGCCGCAAGACGAGCCCCCTCTCAGCCGGCCAATCACGATCGAGGTTACGGAGCGAGGGACAAACTGAACTGTCAACAGGCGGCTCGCTTCCACTCACGCGTCGGCGACTAGCGCTTTCTCTCTCTCGTTCTGCAGCAGCATATTCTGTTCTCACTTTTAGGGCATGCGTGCTATCCGCCTAGCGACCTTCCCACAACACAGATGTGTAATGCAGGTTGCAAGCCACACAGAAGCCATGCGTTACCGACCATTACTCGCATCCCTGTTGTTTTTTTTTGGAATGCTGTATTTTGAATTTTTATATTTCCAACTTGGTATTTTGAGGTCCCCTGAATTTCCTATTAACGAGGGACTACTATGTGATATTGTTATGTACCACGGCAGTACCAGGCTGAACGATCCGTCATCGTTACGATTACCCCTGTAATCGTGACATGGGGGTAGCGACTCGCTCCTAGCCCTGCCGTGCCACTAACGGGGATCGTGTGGTGGGAGTGGGATTGTTCAAAATGCAGTCTATTCAAGAAAATACCATGGTTCAACAATAAGGATTAGGCTACGTTCATTCAATGACGAAATTATGTAACATAATACAACCAAGACCCGTGAACTTGTGGCCTGGGCTATGACACGTACATACCGTCAATGCCTGCTAATCAACCCCAAACTCACCCGAGTCGTAACCCCGGCTTCCCTCCTCATGGTGGTTGGTGACTGGCTTCCCTGGCTCCTGCGTTTCCTCGACGTCCACTATGACTCTTCACCCGTCGTTCCGTGACTCCCTCTTCCTCTTCTCTTCTTCGGCATTGCAGCTAGAGTAGAGGTCTGCACGGGCCTAAATATAGAAGCCCGGCCCGTACTGAGTAAACTATTCAAAGCCCAGGCCCGCCTGAAGTGTAAATTGGCCCGTAAAAGCCCGTTCAACTGTTAAAGCAGCCAGTTGATTTCTATGGCATTTGACAAGGAATACGAACGACAGGGTGGGAACAAAAAGGAGATTAGATGAAACGAAATTAGTAACTATTGCCAGTGAAAGTATGTATTGAAAAGAATTACAACACAAATGTTGTGACCGGAAGTTTAAATACTATTTTGGGTTTGTTTTAAGTTTTGGAAATGTTGGTAAAATAACATTACTTTTCTTTCATTGCAATTAAAAAAATTAAAAAAAGCCCGAAAAATCCCTCCTCGGTCAGTGATACGTAGGCCCAAGCCTGGCCCGGGCCCGTTTTAATAAACATATCAAGGCCCGTACCCGTGCAGACTTCTAAGCTAGAGTCCTCCCCACACACCTTGGTTATAAACCCCTTCCTCATGACGTCACGTCTCTCTACGACATCGCTTGCCATGGCGAGGAATTGCCGACAACAATAACATCGTAACAATTATAAGTAAATAATTAAACAGATAATGTTTTGGACAAAATCGCCGACCTTCGTACGTTATGTAATGAATCTCGACGCTTGTCCCAATCATCTGTTTACTTAATGAACTAGGCCCGCCGACCATGCACAATTATTGCATAGCCGACTGACCCAGTTACAATACTCAAAACATTACGACACCAGTTGTCCAAACAACTCCATGGAATCTCACCAATTAGAAAGGGCTCAAATCCATAAAACCCAGCCTTTCATGACAATATTCACGTCAATATGGGATTTAATTTAAACACTCCTCAATTCAAAAATTTCCCTTTTTTTTTTTTTCTTTGGCAACAGGTGTCTGTTATACGACTTTCCATTTATACGATTTTTTTCAAGAGTCCCCTGAAAGTTGTATGATCGACGCTCTACTGTAAAAGCATTCATCAGTTAGTGTATGTAGTAGGATAAGATCCCTTGCACCAACTCGTCTGGACAGTCAGTTGTTGAATTGACTTAACGTCTTATATTTTTGCAACTTGGCTAATCAAGACGATATCAGTTGTTGGAAGAGGAGGGGCCCATGTGCACTGCACACGTTGCACCATAGGGAGTTACGCCACTGATACAGTATTCATTAACTGTTGAGTCACGTAAGTATAAACTCCAGTGATTTATGAGCAGTTGAGACAGCAAACAATATTATCTGCATTGAACATTGTGTAATGTAGTGAAACCCAGAAATTAAAATTACTACCCCGATGGTGAGAGAGGTCAAGGCACCACCCAGCAAGTGGGAGGTACCTATTCATTTATTATTTTTTTGTTTTTTATACGTACTCGACAGCTAGGTCATGCGACATCGGCCTTTTAGTCAACTCTTACGACAGGCAGAGAGCTTTAAAGGGGTTCTCACCCGCTAGATTTATTTTTTACCATATGATCTACTCCACCACACCAATCGATAATGAACCATTACAACTCGTCAGTTGAAACCTGTGAATTGTTATTAATTAATGAAATTTCTGGTTAACTGCCGCGGCGACTGTTGGTGTCAGCTGGCTTTTGGTGCGAGTGTACTCGAAGCGATATATCTAGACGGCCTTGGTGTACTCCATTCGACACCGCATAGCAGACCGCGTTCATTGTGCATGCGTTGACTATTTCCCCTCCCAATACTACTCTCTCTCTCTCTCTCTCTCTCGCTTGGCTTACTTGACACCAACTCGACAGTCGACACCCGCCGACTCGACGTGCACAGCAACGCAAAGCAACGCTCAAAACGAAATGGAGCACCCGATTACACATCTTTATTTTGTACCTGAACGGAAGCTCCGATTACAAAACCAAAATATACGAAATACGCAGAAAAGAAAGACGCAGCGAAAAGTATTACATCATTTTTTTTTTGGAGCAGAATCCTCCAAGGTCCCAAGGCATACAGGTCGTCCCAATGCTATTTCTTATGGGAGATTTTCGCCGATGGGACCTAGCTCGAAAATCACTAACTTTGATATTTTTTTCCCGGGTTATGGTGAACCCGATTTTTTGTCTTTTAGTCGCTAATTTCATAGCTAATTAGCCTTAGTTAAACATATTTTTTTGGTGTAGCGGGTGAGAACCCCTTTAAGAAACTTGATGGGGGTTGTCGACATATATTAACATATTACTATTTCAACTGTACATTGATGGCATTTTTATCCTAGAATGTGTGATACTGTAAACATCTTTATTTTTTTTTTTTTTTATTTAATTTTAAATTTAATCATGTTTACAACAAACTTTGATAACCATACTCATGAACGGTTAATAAAATTCCATATATTAAGCTGGCAATTCCAGTTCACCAGACAGCATTGTTTAAAAAAGGTAGACACTATCTGGGATTTAAGGGTCTGTCCAAAAGCTAGAAATTATGCTTGCTTCCTTGCTTGTTTGCTTGATTGGTTGTCTAATTTTAAGTCATGACGTCAGAAGCAAGAGTCAAAAGATCACGAATTCTAGTTTGCTTGGCAAAGAAGAAAAAGAAGATTTAAGACAACGAAAGTGTACACTCATTTGCTTATCTTGTTTGCTAATAATGGATGCTGAACAAAGCGTTGACATGGAGCGGCAAGAGGAACCTGTTATAATTAAATGTAAGTGTATAACATGATAATAAATTGTAGGCCTAGGGTGAATTCAATTTTTGGATGATTAACAACTTAAATTCCCGTTTCTCTGATCCATCCTTACTGCAGAACAAGCTGTCAAGTGTCAGTCGAAAAATGTAAACAAACGTACGTGATACGCACATGTAGATAGTAATACATAATGTTACCACCAGGTGTCAGGTCAATTTGTTAAGCAAGCGTCAAAAGCTCCAATAACGAAGCAAACTATTAGAATAAGCAAGCTATTAAAACAAGCAAGTAAGACAACAAGCAAGTAAGCAAATAAGCAAGCTGCTTTAACTTTTGGACAGACCCTAAGTTTTGCTATCATCTTCCATTACACATGTTATGTCTCGACTGTAAAACATTTTGTTTGAAAGTAAAATCTATGTTACTAAGTGAATGAAGGCCTATATATAATTGGCAAGAATTTTTTAATCTTCATTTTATCTAGCTGTGTAATCACCAGTGTAGGCCTATAGATCTATGGATGCATATTTTGTATTATTGTATTTTATTTTTATATCGTGTAGTTTTAGCCAATTCTAGCTTCTATAACATTTACATGTAAAATATCTCTTGCGTATAATATATGTAAAATTCGTGTGGTCTAGTTACTATCTAGTAATGAACTGAACTGAATTCTATACCCTGGCTCCAAAGGGGGAGAGATAGAGATTCACAGCCAGGCCTAACTCTAGGACCACTAGATTATGAAACACCATTGGCTCATACGGACCTGCTCATACTGTAGGTTTGACGTTGCTAAGACACCCTAGGGCAGTGTTGGGTAAGATACTTTTTTGAAGTATCTAGGTATAGGTAAAGATACTTTGGTTAAAATGTATCTAGATACAAGGTAAGATACATTTTTTAAAATGTATCTAGCTACAAGGTAAGATACATTTTTTAAAATGTATCTAGGTAAAGATACAAGATACTTACAAAAAGTATCTGTAGATACAAGGTACTTTTTAAAACGGAACTATGGGTTCATAGGATTATTATCCAGGAATAAGATGACCAGAGGTCATTTCATTAGTGAAAATATGTTGAAAAATTACACTATTGAAACATGACACTGTACCGCCATTATTCCTTGTCTTCGACAAGGTTTCCGTTTCCGTTTGTTTGTGAATTTGATTTTAATCCTTACCTCTTATAGTTTGTGGTTCAATGTTTTCCATATTTTATATGTACGATAGGCAGGCTACATAGATAATTTATACAGATGTCAAAACTTGTGATTTTTAAGCAAATGGAAGTCGCTCTCATTATGAATATGCAGCTAGGCTTTGATTTAAAGGGGGCTCAAAATTATTTAGCAAGTTTTCAGAACCAAATTAATTTTATTTCAATACCGGTAATTCACACAATTTATGCATATGCACAACATTGTGTTCACAGGTTTGTTCCACACACATGACACATGTTCCAATGTTGATTCTTACATTTTGTTCTTTAATACCAGCAATGTTTCGAACATATCGTCTGTTAACCTATTTCTACGTGGAGTGAGAATTTGCCCGCCTGAGGATGGCAGCATCGTATTGTACTCAAGAAAAATATGTTTAATTGACGGTAATGCAGTTTTCGACTTTTCGCGTGATTTTCTCGAACAAGTAATGTTTGTAAATTTTACGACTGCCAGCATTTTCTTTTTAAAGATTGAATAAACTTCAAAAAGTATCTTTTTACCAATGTATCTGAAAAAGTATAGATACATTGTAAAAAGGACCGAGATACAGATACAGGTACAATAAATTATAAGTATCTAGGTTTAAGTGAAGGTACACAAAATGTATCTACTAGATACAAGAACCTAGATACTCCACAACACTGCCCTAGGGAATAACAAACACGTGAGACCAAAACTAGCCCCTGTTTGAGTTGTTGGACTTACCTTGGTTCAAAGATGGTGGCACTGCGCCTCTGACTTCAAAGTGTGGTCACAAATAGATATCGTTTCTTTACATTCATATGCAGGTTTGTCCGTGTTGTAATTTAAACAAAAAAATGTGGAGGTATAAGTAAACGAAACAATAAACTTAAAACACTGCCTTGTAATATTTCAAGTTCACTGTGATTTCCACGAAATTGGCTAATTTTTAGATTTTCTTAGTTTGACGCTCCCCTGCTGCTCCCCTCCATTGCCAGGTGATCACCCCTTACCCTTGTGACAACCAGTTAATTAAGCGAGCGAAGCAAGCGTCTCCATTTGACCTTTATGGCACTTCGTTCTGTTTTTTTTTTTTTTTTTTTTTTATGTCTGTCGATAGTGGTCGAACGGAAAGTCCGATCAACTTGAAATTTGAACCATCCACAAGCCTCGATGTGGATTGAAGGTGTATAGTTTTGAGGCAAAATCGTTTGAGAAGTTCCAAAGTTACACAATAGTTATGCAAAATATTTTTCTGAAACAAAATGGCAGCAAAATGTGAGATAGCCATATTTTTCTTCAGATTTTTCCGGTCACGAATATGGTCATTTTATGGCGATCTGATAAATATTGGCAATGTTACACAAAAGTTACTCGAAAATATTTTTCTGAAACACAGTAACAGCAAAATGCGAGGTGGCTATCTTATAGTAAATGTTTGTCTGGTCACGAATTTACTAATATAAACACGATCTGATACGTATTAGGGGCAGAAATTATATTTCAAATGCTCTCAATAACTGTTAGTAACAGTGGGGGACCGCGGCAAAAACACTAGCCAGAAAGACAATGAAAATTCTATGCAACGCACATTGCACTGCATTCAACAATATCGGGAAGTACAATAGCTATGGAAATTAGAACAATGTTTGCAATGCGCATTCTTGAATTGTTGTTTTTATTAGCTTTGAGATCTTTTCGCCAGAACGTTCGTAGATATGGACTTATGCTTATCAACGCGTCAAACAGAGCGTTTTTCTAGTTATATCAATGTCATATAAATTCATTGCATATTATATTATTTATAATCAGTCATATTTGTTATCCTGGGCGGTGATCATATAACTAGGGGGTGGAGCTTTTGTACTATGTAAAAACTTAAAATATCTGCACTATAAATCGGTCTATGCATAGTAGGCCTATTGTTGTAATGCCCGGTTCACGTGTCTCTTTGCCACGCAGCAGACACATGGGAACCGGGCATAAGACTTAGAACCGGAGTTGCAACCACCGAGATAGCAATCTTGTGTTCTATCCTCGGTCTGGGTTGGCGTTTTCAGTTTCGGGACTCCACTAAAAATGCCCACAGGTGTACAAGATTGTTGCATGTGTTGCAGGTTGTGCTGCCCGCTGGCTCCGTGGCGCTCTACTGTGGAGGCCGCTCTCAAGGCTGGGCTGAAGGGGGTGGTTCAGGTGTTGGGCAAGAAGTGCAAGGCTCGTCGCCTGCCGTGCTTCTCCCACCCCCGAGACGAGACGGACGACGTGGTCCACGCGGAAATAAAAACGGAGATCAAAACAATTCCTCGAGAAAAGACGGACCCGGTCGTCGAAAAGGAAACCGAAACTCTCGCGAAAGAAGCGGGCCGAACCGGCACGAAGGAGATCGGAACGGACACCGAAGGAAACGTGGAAATCGGCGCCGAAGATTTCGCGACCGCCACAAGCGAAACGCCGGAAGCGGACGGCGGGGCGGTCCAAGTCCCGAAAATCCTGTTATCGAAACGACCGGTCGTGGGTTTAGTCGAAGTAGACTCGAAGGCCGAACGTGATGTGGTGACGTCTTCCGTGACCGGTCCGGAAACCGTGCACGACACCGACGAATCGGTCGAGGGTGCGTCGGAGCCAGACGGCAAGGTTTCGGCATCGGAAGACGCAGACGGTCCGTCGAAACTTCTCTGGGATAAGTACAACCTCAAAGATTGCTCCGTTTGCGTGGAGAAACTGGACAAGGGCACGCAGCATTCCGACATCGATCCGGAAGACAAAGGGGCGGAATTTCTCGACTCCACCTTCAGCGATTGCAGCGGGAGGTCGCCAGAGAAGTTGAACTCTTCGTCGACCCCGACCGACTCGGGTATCGGCAGCACGGACGACGAGCTCAAGCCGAGCACGAGCGAGAGCATGAGGGTTTACGCCCCGTCTGCCGAAGCGGACTACGGTACGTGCGAATGTAAATGTCTGCAAACGGACATGGCTCGTCCGACTCTGTCGTCCGTGGAAGCGAGAGTGGACAACGGCGAGTTCTCGTCCCTGCTCCAGTTCGACCAAGAGATGGAGCTACTTCTGAACGGATCCGACCTAGTAAACTTGTATCGGCGGAAGCTGAAGGACGCGTTCCCGTGGTTCGACCCCAAGCCCGCGTGCAGGGTTGCGTGTCCGCGGCCGCGGGGGGAGAGAGAAGACGCCCACGCCGCCCCGGATGACGCGTGGACCATGCCCCAGCATGCGGTGGGCAGGAGCGTGGACTACTACTACGGGGACGAGAGGGTGGAGGATGCCCGGGCCTGCGCGCTGTGCCGCACCAAGGGGGACGGCCTGCCACGAGAGGAGGGACGCCTGCTCTACTGCGGACAGAACGAGTGGGCGCACGCAAACTGCGCTCTCTGGTCCTCGGAAGTGTTCGAGGAGATAGACGGCTCGTTACAGAACGTGCACGGGGCCGTGTACCGTGGCCGCAAGCTGGCCTGCGAGGGTTGCGGCCTGAAGGGTGCCAGCGTGGGGTGTTGTTCACGCAACTGCTTTGCAGCGTACCACTTCCCCTGCGCGCGCCGCAGCGGCTGCCGCTTCATGGAGGACAAGACCTTCTACTGCCCCTCGCACGCGACCGAGGCCGCAGACCGCCGCGATCACGACCCCGAGGAGTTCGACCTGCGTAGGCCGGTCTACGTCGAGCTGGACCGCAAGAAGAAGAAGAAGTTTGTGGAACCGGACAAAGTGAGGTTCCTGATCGGTTCCCTCCAAGTCCAACGTCTGGGTGTGGTGGTTCCCGTGGCGTCGGATCACGACCACGCCATTATCCCCGCCGGGTTTGCCTGCACTCGGCTCTACTGGTCCTCGGTGGAGCCGTGGCGCATCGTGCAGTACACCGTGAGGACCTTCCTTCCCGGGGTGGAGAGCCAGCCGGGCGTGGACCACGGCAGGAACGTGACCATAAACCACGACCTGGACCGGTGGATCGTGAGACACAGACTGGAGGACGTCTACGAGTGGCACCGGCAGCTGGGGAAGAAGCCTTCGGACGAGGATCTCGGCCCCGGTCGGACGGACTGTGTCGAGGTGGCACGCCAGGTCGTGGACTACCTGTTGGACGCCGTCTGTAGCAGAGAGGTCGACGAGAACTGTCTGTCCGATCCGCAGAACGCGGCCGAATTGTTGCCCCCCGAGTTGAAGGACGCGATCTTCGAAGATCTCCCGCACGACTTGTTGGACGGTATTTCCATGCAAGATATATTCCCCAAGATGATGAGCTTCGAAGATTGCTTCGGCGCGGACACGCTCGGCGAGTGTAAGGGGCGACCGGCCGAAGACGCGTCGGTCGACGCGGAAGTCGAGGAAAACACGAAGTGCGTCGAGGCGGAGACGAACGCTGCGGATTCGGAGACGTGGTCGGACGCGTCGCGGAACGAGTACGGGAGGGGCCCACGCAAGATCTCGAAGGAACTGAAACGCAGCCGGTCGGAGGTGATATCGCGTAGCGTAGGCACGCGGAGTCACAAGCGTTCGTGTTCGCTGACGTGGGGCCCCAAGCGTCGCAAGGTCGGCGAGCCGCGTCTTCCCGACACGGTCCTCGTGACCCTGGCCGAGCCCGAGGTCAAGGCGCGCCAGGAGGGGAAGGAGAACAAGTGCGTGGCGTGGCACGGCCGGCCGAGGCTGGCCCAGCTGGACGGCCCTGCCGAGTCCTCGAGTAGCGGCAGCGAGGGGGGCTCCCCCCTCCCCCCCGAGGAGGAGCCCGTGAGATGTTCGCGCTGTCACAGCACGTACCGCACGCGCCTCAGCTACGAGCGCCACCTGCCCACATGCAGCAACGACTTCATCCTCTCCACCAGCGAGAGTGACTCGGAAACGCGCTCCAGCGAGGGCGACGTCAAGAAGGAAGCGGTCGGCGTGACGAGCGGCCGGGAGATCTTCTCGTCCGAGAGAGAGTCCAACCAACGGGAAGACGATAATCCGTTCATTTTTAGCGACTTGCAGAACAACGCATCTCCGCCTGCCGCGTCGGAGTCCCAAATTACCGAAACGAAGCCGGTTACCGTCGACCAAGTCTACGAAGATACGGAAGTGGCAATCGGGGCTCGACCCAAGGCCAAGTTCACGTACCAACGTACCGTGAAGCCTCGAAGCAGACCAAAGAGTTTGCCGAAGCAGTGTACCAACGTCGTCGCTCCCGATAGCAACGTTCCCACGACGATAAACCATTCGATAATGTCTCAAAGTCAACCCCTCCCACCGCAGCCCTTGGTCCAACCGACGGTGATTGTGCAACAAGTACCGTCGGCAAACATGATGCCCGCATATCTCGAGTCCTTCCAGCAACAAACCGGCCACAACCTGCAGTACATCGCCTCGATCGACATCCAGAGCAACGGTTACAACAAGCCCCAGTACATCATACCGGGAACATTCCAACTTCAGTCGACACCAGACTACGGCAATCTGTCGTTGATGCCCGGCGTCCAGATCGCGTCTCAACCCACCATGCTGGGCACGATCATCCAACAACCCTGCGGGGTGGTCGGTCAAGATCGGCTAGTCCTAGGCGGAACCCCTCTCGAGGTTTACACCGACCAGTCGGGAGGCATGTTCCTGGCCAACCAGCCCGTTTATTACGGACTGGAAACGATCGTCAGCAATACGGTCATGTCTTCCAGTCAGTACGTTTCGGGAATGCCGGGCATGGTTGCCGCCAGCAGCAGCTATTCGGCCACGACTACGCAGGTTTACCAAACTAACAAAATCGAACCGATGATGGATCCCACGTCGGGCTACGTTATCGTTCCCAACGCTCACCTACCGAATCCCGGTTTGAATCCGTGTCCGAATCCGGTTGGAATGAGTCTTCCCTCGCACATACCGCCTCCAGTGATGCCCCACTCGCAGCCAGCCAGCGCAACACGTAATCCTCCCTGGGCTAACACGTGCACCGTCAGAAAGTATTTACCTATCAAAAACAACGAGCAGCCCGCGAGACCTTCGGCCCCAATCCACAGGCCGAGACCGTGCTACATGCCCCATCCTCCAACAGTAAAGACCAGTTTTCACACTCCGACTCGTTTGAAAGCGAACGTTAACATCGCTAGTTCTTCCACGCCCGATCGAACATCTTCTTTCAAGTATACAATCGCCAACATGGTACACACCAAGAAAGATTATCCGGATTCTTCAAATAGGATCACCCAGATAGTACCCGTCGAACAAGTCTCGAAAGATTCCGGAACGCCGCCGATTTTAAAACTTGTACGTAAAGACGTCGTCAAAGAAACCGGTGAGCCGAGGAAGCCTGCCCCGGTTGCCGAGAAGAAACAACCGGAAAGCCAGCAAGCGGTAGAAGCCAAAGCACAACTGACTGATGGTGGTAAAAGTAAAGCACAATCGATAAAATTCGTTATACAGAAGTCGCCCCAAAATGGCTATTATAGGATAACTCAGCACCTTCCCCACAATAACGTGAAACAGTCGGCGCCCACGCCAGCAGCCAAGGAAACGAAACGGGACGGTGCACTGCCGCTCGCGGACAACGTCAAGACGAAGAAGCCGGCCAAGCGAAGGTGGCAGCCCAAGGAGAAGCCGGCTCACCAGCCCAAGCCTCCGCCGTGCAAGATGGTCTACGAGGTCTGCTCCAAGGACGGCTTCTCCTGCACGTCCACGTCCATCGCCGAGGTCTGGGAGAAAGTGTTCGAGGCCGTGCAGTCTGCCCGCGTCCAACATAAGATGCCCCCGCTCCTCCGCAACCCTTTCAACGCCGGCTCTCGCGGCCTCCAGATGCTCGGTCTGAACCACAACGGCCTGCGCTACCTGGTGGAGCAACTGCCCGGGGCAAACCGCTGCGTGAAATACCGGCACGACCCGGACCCGCCCGCCGTGCCGGAAGAGGAGGACGTGGACTCGCTCCCTCGGGAGAACCCCTCGGGATGCTGCCGTACCGAGCCCTTCCGCTCGCGCGCGCCCTACGACCTCTTCAGCTGGCTGGCTTCGCGCCACCGCGTCGCGCCCCGACTGGTCGCGCAGGCGGAAGAACAGCCGCGTCGCGCCAGCACCAACCTCCCCATGGCGATGCGGTTCAGACACCTGCGCGAGACCTCCAAGGAGGCGGTGGGCGTGTACCGGTCGCACATACACGGGCGCGGACTGTTCTGCCTGCGAGACGTGGACGCGGGGGAGATGGTCATCGAGTACGCCGGGGAGGTGATTCGCTCCACGCTCACAGACTACCGCGAGAGACTATACGACGACAAGGACATCGGGTGCTACATGTTCCGCATAGATGACCACCTGGTGGTCGACGCCACCATGCGTGGCAACGCGGCACGCTTCATCAACCACTCGTGCGAGGTACGTACGCAACCTTCTTTCAGAAACTTCAACTCATATTTAGTCTACTGTAAAGCTTTACTGTAATATAGAACCGTTTTCTGTATATAGTAGGCCTACGGTAAAACGTGTTTAATTCAAATTGTAAAATGTGTTTTGCCACTGAAACTAAAAGGAATCTTTAACATTAAGGTGGGTTAACGTACTTCGGTTTCAGTAGTCTGCAAGTAATAATCATAATATGAGTTCTGTGTCCATCATTTATGTAGTGATGTAAGCGTCAGTAGACTGTTACCTGAAATCGGCAACAGATGGTCATATCCATTCCTTACATGACTCAGTAAGGATTCTTTTCTAAACTATCAGAATCACAATTCGGGGAAGACTTTTTAAGCCAATTCGCCTCCTGTTTTAATGTGAGGCACAAATTTATTGTTTGACATTTTTAGGCTAAAGTTTCTTATTTTCACATTGGTCAGTAAGAATCTGTTCGGTGTGCTCGTAAACACACTTGCCTATATTGAATAGGCTTGCCAACTACCTTACTTACATAAACCCACCTCTGTTTGCTCTAACTCTACTGTTCATTACTTTGAATTAGGCTTATACATACATTTGAATCAACACTTAACAGATTTGAATTAACAAGGTTTTACTGTATTATAGGATGTGCTGAAAATATGCACCACTCTGTTAACTTAATTTATGGCCTTTAAATTAGTTATGTACAACGGTATAGTCCTCCCAACGAAACTATTCTCATGCTTTCATCACAGGCCATGTCCAGAATGGCAACTTAACTTGTCATTCCTCCATGTGCTTGATGGAAGATTGCGTCGGATTGTTCTCAGTTCGTGAGTTGGCCAACTTGTCCGATGTTGATAAATGGTAATTCTCTCACTTGTGTAAGTTGCTATTAATAATATTACACGATGAATATTTTTTTAAATCAAATACAAATATAAGTTTGTAGTAACAAAACCAATAAGTCATGTTTGAAGAGAAGTGATAATTGAAAATAGATCACGGGAACCCAGTCATTCACAGCTTTCGATACCAAGAAATGGCGGAAACGCCGGTGTTTAAACGACTTTATTTCATAAAACTAAAGTAGGACGGACTATACGTTTACAGTTTAGACCTACCTCTAGAATACAGTGGAATATTAGAATAAAATATACTTGCTGCAAGTAGTTACTCTATGGATCTACTCAGTAAAGTGTGAATTTTTATACATTTTGACAGGCTTTCTATAAAAACAAAAGATGGCCAATGTTGCTCACAGCTTGCTGGATTTTGATAGTCTTCTTCTTCTTCTCTTATGCCCGCAATTGGTCTATTCGGCCATCATGCGTTGTCGTGCTATTTTGATAGTTCCTGTGAACTTCTTCGAATTCTCGAACTCTTTTGGCTACACAACAAGGTCTACTTGATCTCCGTCTAGCAGAGGCCAAGTAGACCTTAGCTACACAATAACGATTTCAACGTTAGCCATCTGAGTATTCGGCAATAGTGCGCGCATGAACACGGGCAGTAAACCGTCCGCGGAAGTTTACTTCGAGGCCTCAGGGGTTATGACGAAAGCATGAGAATAGTTTCGTTGGGAGGACTGTATTAAAAGAGGTAATAGTTAGAGGACCATGACAATGGTTTTATTTTAGAACAAATTTCATTTTTGAATTTACAAATTTTGGTTTTATTTATTTTATTACATTAAAGCTGTACTGTATTCCTGCAGTTTGATCAATGTTTCCTGTACTTTTAATCGCTGAACTATTCGTTCAAGACTTTTTCACGGAGGCCTTCCCTGTGAAAAGTTACTTTTCAGAGTGGCCTGCGGCGCTTCAAGATTTGTTCAGAATTTAGATTGAATCATTTATAGCGTAATATTATGGGTAGAGCCAAGTAAAATTCGCGTTACGAAATAAAACGAAACTGTATATAGGCCTACCCATAAAAATGACAATTGTGGACGAGATGTCATGTTAGCATGCTAATTATGTTAATTATGCTAATTTTGAATTGTGAAATAATGTGATGTGGAGCTTTAACCACAAAATCCACTAAATAACTGTGAACTGCAATATAAGACCAAAATAACGAAACAGTGTTAAATATTTGCCAAAAATAAGTGTTACCTAGTGTAAAAAATGCACAGAATAACTAAAAATAAAGGAAAGTACTAGGGATGGGATAGTGTACACACTTTAATGCGTGTACACGTTTACTGTTTCTCTGGAAACAATAAACGCGCCGTGTGTAATACTATACTGTGTGCGACCGGCCACGGAGGGCTTGGCGCCGACGACGAGTGGTTTCATGCGATGTGCGACCGTTCTCACTCCTCAGTTGTCACTTAACCCCCCCCCCCCCTCCCTCAAAGCAGCCAGCCCCGGGATGGCCAAGCAATACTGTGGCTCTACTTTTGCCAAGGTCACGCATGGCCTATCTCTTGTTCCCGCTAAATCAACATCGCAGTTGAAATGTATATACCCAGCCTCAAATTAATAAATAATTTCAGCCTAGGCGTCACATATAATCCGAGGCCACTGCCAGGAACATGGACGTGCATCAGCATACGCCCGAAAAACATATTCAGGACGTATTTTTTACAGACGGAATATTTACGTGTTAAAGAATAATTTCGGCCTAAACCTGGCAAGTGATCCGAGGTCAGAACCATGAAACACGCTGGATTACGTCTTGATACCGTTTGCGGAAACAACACTTTAAAACATAATTTTTCGGCGTAGACAGAACATGATTTTTTTTCGAAAGCAGGACCCCACGAACGTGTACACGGCTTTGCAAGCAGCAGTGTACACGTTTAGTGAAGTACACGCTTTTGCCCATCCCTAGAAAGTACTGTATTACTTACTATAAATACAGTGTAAGTAGGAAGTAGTGTTTAGTGTTTATACACACGAATGATTGGTATTACTTTATTTATTTTAGGGATATTCCTGAATTGATTATAACGTTTTTTGTTTTTGCTTATTAAGCGGCTTATAAAAATAACACCGCCAAAACGCGAAATTTACATTTTGAAAAACAAATTTGGGAAAAAATAATACCATTTCTGTAGGACTCTAGTTATAGGCCTACAGTGGCCAAGTTACACAAAACTTAAGCATTCAGTTCTTTGGCATTTAGATTTGAATTTCGATTTTATTCGCCACTCTACATCAAATTTGGTGTGAGCTTGGCATTGATTCAATTTTGTTATTATGTACTAATTTTCTGCTTTAAAATTGGTGAATTTATGCTCATTGTGTGAAATAAAATCATTTCTACACATTTCAGTGTTATATATCTAATTTTATGTGGCTCTCGATAATTGATAGTCCCACCATATTGGAAATATCGCGATATCGAACAAAAATGTAAAATCAAGAGGCATTAGAGTTGAATAATGTAGTCCTAATCCACATCCACCTTAGTCAACTCAAATGAAAATAATATCTAATGCTTGTGTTCATTTTTCAGCCCAACTGTTATTCGAAGGTTGTCGACATTTTGGGCAAGAAACACATCCTCATATTCGCGTTGCGACGGATTCCCCAGGGAGAAGAACTAACCTACGACTACAAGTTTCCGTTCGAAGACATCAAAATCCCGTGTACATGCGGCTCGCGCAGATGTCGGAAGTACCTCAACTAACCGCTCTTGCTAAGTAATACTACTACTACTACTACAGCTATGTTCTTCATCTTTGTCCACTCCAGTGAATTCCAATGTATGTGATTGGGTGGTAATTTTTCCTAGAGGCTGTTGTCCATAGGAAGTGTTATTGATTTTACGTCAAAAATGCAGATGAGAGATGAGGTTTCTTTGCCTAACATTTCTTTTTTTTTTTTTTTTTCCCAAAACTAATGGAACTTAAAAACAAAATTTGGTGTTTTCACCAATGACTATTTTGTATCAACAATGAAAGCACTTAACCGGTTCTGTCTTGTTATTTGTGGTCTATATGCCAGCACATTTCAAACTTTGAAGGTTAATATGTGCACACATGGAACATGTCTTGAGATATTTAGAGATACATGAATGTAACATTTTGTTATTAGAAGATAAGTGCCACACTTTTATGTTTTATTACATTTTATTTTTTATTTTTTGCTTTTTTATTTTCTTATTATACTATGGATTGATTAAGAAAAAGGAGTTGGCAGATTTTTGTTACTGAGCTTCAACTGCAGTATTGGTTCACTTTTGAAAGGTAGCCTACTAGGGATGGGACGTTTAAACGTGGGAATGGCTTTAAACGTTTGTACTTTTTACGCCTCGTTTAAACACGTGTACAGAAGTGTTTGTATATAAGATAAGAAACAAATATTTTACAACGGAGCGTACTGCAGTACTAGTCTACCATTATAGTTTTTTCTAGCTACAAATTGTAATTTTACCCAATGTTTTGGAACTTTTCGGTAATATACTGAAAGGTCATTTTATTAACCTCCTGGCAGGGGATAGAGCGAATAAAACGTTTCCACGTTTAAACGGGAGTTTTAAAAACAGTTAAACGTTTAGGCTATTAAACGTATTTGCCCATCCCTATAGCCTACTATAACAGAATAGAGTATAGTGCGGTAGGAGGGGCCAAACGGCTAGATATATGCAAGTAAGTAGAGGGTAAGAATATAGGGACCCAACAGCTTACCTGGTTGGTGACTGCAGGGGTCTCGTAGATAAAATTAGGGTTTACATAATATAAAAGAATTCAGACATAAAACGTCGAAACTGTTTCGGCCAAACAGGGCCTTGTTCACTCGACGCCCTCAGCACTCGTCAAGTGAACAAGGCCCTGTTTGGTCGAAACAGTTTCGACGTTATATGTCTGAATTCTTTTATATGTAAACCCTAATTTTATCTACGAGACCCCTGCAGTCACCAACCAGGTAAGCTGTTGGGTTCCCTATATTCTTACCCCCTACTTGCACAGAATAGAGTATAGATTACCTATATAAAGGCAGATTTACTGGTGAAAAAGCAATTGAAACCCCTCTCACAATATCCCGGGAAAATTTGCTGAGATGCTTAGACGAAAGGGTAGGCCTAGTCTCGCTGGAAAAATCGTGCCAAATTAACGGGTTTTAGTTGTGTTATGAGAACGCTACACAATATTGAAAAAGTGACAAATGAGGGTGATGTGGTTTCTTAAGAACTAAAACCTGGTTTACCAAAATTTTAAATATTGCAATCATGGTTCTAAACCAATTGATTATTAATTCTTTAATTGGCTTACCTAACGACAACCAAACTAGCCCACCTAAACGTCCTACACATTAATTTGGCATAGCTCTTACGGTGAGGCTAAGCTTTGCCATTAATTGTCTAGGTTTTCATTAATTCCCAATTGGTGTACTACCTTTTATATTTGTAGCATTTTTCAATAATATCAAACAAACATTCACTTTTTTCTATGTAGGTCTATACTAGGGATGTCAACGATTACGATTAAATCGATTCGATTAATCGATTATCAATCGAAAACGATTAATCGATTATTTAAAAAAAAAATCGATTTTAATTTTTCGCGCTTTTTTAAATTTAGTTCTCAAGATCTGCCGCCTATTCGAGCGCGAGCGCTAGCGCTAGCATCGCTATTGCTCAGTTTCATTTACAGTAGGCCTAGGCCTAGGCCTAAGAACAGCAACAGCATAACTTTGCGTCATAATTTGAGCCGAATTTCCAGTCATATTTTGAATAGCTGTGTCTAGTCGCCTACCCTAGACCCAGCATTCGACGCCTACGATCTATAAAAATACGAGTTGGTATGTTTGTTCACAAATAACAAGAGAAGTAAGGTTAGAAAAGTCGCTACGATTTTTAGTTCACATCACGTAAATTTTAATTACGCTGCACATGAAAATAATAATATTACGACGCATATTCAGCATACTTAATTACTTATTGGTTAAAAAAAAACGGGAAGTGAATAACTATAGCCCTTCAGGCCTAACTAGGACAGAAATTATCGTCGAAATCTTGGACAGAACATAACAAAAATACTCCGTGACGTAAAATATATCGATAGTCGAAAAGAAGTCGAATTGCGAACTCGTGGCTTGCGCGGGCAATTCAAACTAACCGAAACCAGACCGAAGTTTGGAAGAAACTTGCTACTATACCGACATTTAACAAAACGATTAAAATCGATTAATAATCGATTATGGAGGTGAAAGTGAATTCGATTATCGATTATAATAATTTAATCGTTTGACATCCCTAGTCTATACAATTAAAAGAAAACAGGTACACTGATGTTTCAAAACTCTTAAAATGTAGGTATTCAAAACCGCATGTATAAGTAGATACAGTATGCCATATGTGCATAGTTTGTTGCACTTAATTTTAGGGGTGTGCGAGAAGGGATTTTTCAGGCTCGAGACGAGAACGAGAATTTGTTTACATTAAATTCGAGAATCGAGACGAGATCGAGAAATTTTCGGGTGAATAAAATTCTTGCATTGTGTAATGTGTAGAAATCACATTAATTAGACAACTTTATTGACTTTGAATGCAAGTAAGACCACAATTGTATTCCTTTAAATGATTTAAATTGGGCTGCTATTTATGCAAATAAAGGTTATTGATACTAATAATTAGGGTAATTACTAACTGCTAGTTAGTATTCTAGTAAAATGAATGATTAGGCCTAATTAAGAAGTTGAAGACAAAAATTTAGCTTAAAAGCCATGAATGTTCAAAATATTTACTTGTAAAAGATCTCTATATATCACATGATAATATTCAAAATAAATGTTGTTAAATATTCATATGTATGTAGATACATCATTTTGATAATGCGGGCCACGCAAAAGATCGAATATTATTGATTTATTGAACGAGAATGATCACGACGCGGTGCGCAAAGTCGCCGGCAGAGTGCGTCACGATGCAGTGCGCAAAATCGTCGATAAGGAAGTTTTACTTTTCGACCGACTCTGAAGTAGCGCTGCCATCTAGCGGGAATCGGGCCAACTGTTTTCGAACTAATAAGGCGGGAATTCAACTTTCCCGAGATTTTACGTTATCTCGATTATTTTCGGGAAGAAAAAATTCTCGCGATCGAGAACGAGAAATCGATTTCTCGATCTCGTTCTCGAAATTTCGAGATCTCGCACACCCCTACTTAATTTGAATGCCATGTCTCAGGAGTTAATGCATTGATTCATTTAGAACGTTCATGCATACAACATCTCTCATCAGTAACATATAAAACATAAAATGTATAGCTACTCTTCTACGTACGTACGTCGTCTACGCTCCCCATGGGTAGTGACATTTCTCTGCCACTGTCTACTCCCACCCACCCCTTGTGGCGAGTGCAAAAGTTAGTATTTATTGAAATATACCTGTCAAGATGTCACTTATCGTTATCATACAGTAGTATTTTGCACTTATCATGAGGGGTGGGGGTATTCAGTAGGGTTGTGCGAACGTTCGAAGTTCGAACTCGAACTCTGAGAATGTTCGGTGCGGGTTCGAATGGTTTAATTTGAGTTCGAGTTCGTAAATATCAAAGTTCGTCTTTGAAATTCGAACTTCCCGCGCGACATTGAAACTCTACTATAGGCCGCCATGTGCGCTCTAAGCGCTGTCGACCTATCGATATATCGCCGACTCAAGGTCGAACTCGAACGAGAGCAGGGCAGTGCAGCCAAAGTCGTTGATGTAGACCTACTTTTTGTATTTGCATTCAATTGCATTATTATGCAAGATTTAGTTGTAATTACATCAAAATCAACGTAGAAACACGTCCACATCCGTATTGTGGCTCAATTTAAAACAATTTAGTAAAACTGCTTTTATTAACGAACTTTGTGCACAACAATAATGTCCGTAACTTTTCGTTAAGTTGGCACTTTCGTATCAGTAAACCGACAAGCGACGACGTTTCCTTACCTTGGCACTTGCTATGAACTTTCCTTTCGTATTGTGATGTCTCGTAAATTTATCGTCAACATGGATTTTAAAGATGCCGATGACCCCGGGCCGTCCATTGCAAAAGGCGCCAAAAAATAAAGAAGTAGCATATTCTTAGGTACCCAGATATAGATTACTTACGTAGGTTATGTTCTTTGTTGTGGCCTAGGCCTAGGCCTTACTAAATATAAGAACATTAAACACTTAGTTTTATGCATAAAATATAAACCTACTGCAGGGACTTCCAAATCATCACTATTACTTTGAATTATTAGGCTAGGCCTATATGTAAATTTAAATTAACAGAGTTTGAATTAAAGAAAGAGCAATAATTACTGGAGTTTATTAGAGCAGAGTTGAATTGAATAAGATTATATTGTCATACCAGTCATACTATGTCATACCAGTCATACCATGTCATACCAGTCATACAATGTCATACTATAGATAAAAGTTGATTACGCTAATGTAATTACACAGCCCTGTAATAATTTTTAAATGTTGATTTGATCCAGGTCAGGTCACGTAAATAATAAAAGTGCACTTGATAAATTAGAATGCTTTCTTTTCTCGTAGTTTCTCTAAACGCAATTTATAAGTTCGGTTCGAGTTCGACTCGGGTTCGGTTCGAAATTTTTTGCAAGTTCGAAGTTCGACGGACGCTCACCCTGAAAGTTCGAGTTCGGTTCGAAATCAAAAAACCCAGGTTCGCACAACCCTAATATTCAGTGGCAGAGAAATGCAACTACGCACTGCTATCTCTAGGCTCCTACATGGAATTTAAATTATTTATTACATCTTAGGTAGGCCTACATATGTCTTTGGTGAATTGCTCATTTTCATGTATCTCAAAATAATATCTTGTGATTTGTTCACTTCAATAAATCCTTTATAAATATTTAAAGACACATTTACAAACAGCTTTATAATATCTACTTACATGCAGTCTTTACATAAAAGTGTTTTTAAACCTTTATTTATAATAGTTTTCCAACTATGTAGTATTGTTTGGATAGCAATATTCAGATTGCAGATCACTAAAATGTATTACATACTCTTAAATGCATAACTATTATTATTGGGACATCACTTACAAGTACCTACTCGTGCATATATAATTCAAATACACTTACAAAGTACAGTAATTATTTACAATTAGTTTTTAAGTTTTCGATTAAGTTACTATTGGTTTGTTTGATGTTATTGCTGATTATCAAAAAATAAGCATGATTTTAACATTATTAACATATACTTATATACCCTACACATCTACATGTTGAGAAATATTTGCCTCGAGTCAATATACCACTGAATGATGATCAATTTAAGATGCCTAATAGTCACAAAGATCACTAAGAAATTGTACAAAATTGGCATTTTTTCTTTAATAATAATGAGTATTGAATACTAGTAATATAGTAGCTTTAGGTATAGAATGTATTTCCCATCTTGCAGTTCAAAAAACATCTTTTTTTATTTGATAGTATGCCTAGCCTATTTTTGCCCTCAAAAGAAACTTATTTTTTATAGTATTTTGGAAAATGTGTCTCGGAAGTGTTGGTAGGGCATGATGAATTATATTCTATATATTGTGTATAAGAGTGTTGTAAACATTTACCTATTCTTCACAGCACAGTACAGTCTGCTTGTTTTGTACTGTTTCGTATAATAATTATATAGTAACTAATCATTCTGGTACTACGTATTATGTATTATGAAAATGTAATTTTTATTGTATAAATAGATTATTGTAGTACTTGTTTACTAAGAAATGAAATACATTTGTTGTATATACGTAAAATTATTGTAGAATACGTAATTAAATATTGTATATCATAGCTACATAGCTAGCCTATGATACATCAGTATATTACCTGTATAAATGTCTGTAAATTGAACATATGTATTACATATTGTTAATGATGACTTGGCATCCTTTGAGTCCTAAAATATAAGTGTAATTATCATTAACAGAAATGTTTCTTATTTTTATCACTATAATGTGATTTATACAACTTTGCACAATGCTGTGATTGTTATTAGGCATTTGAAAATTTGAATTACGATTTCAATAAGGCCATGCCATGTCTTTTAATTGCTGTGTTTTTATTTCTTTGCCATTTGTACATTTTGTCTTCGCAGGCAGTGCTTGAGCACGGGCGTATTCATTGTATTTGCAGAGTAATTTTGAAAGTAAATCAAAGACTAGTGCTCCTCAGACTATAGACACCTCTACAACCTCGATTATTATTTTTTATACGTTTGTTTTTCTCGGTTTTCTTTACGATACTATACTTTTTTATGTTCTGCACTTTCTTGCTGTATTAAAATAGCCTTTGAATTGATCAATAATTTTAAGCATACTATTATTGATTTGATAGAAATAAGAATGTATCATTACCTATTGAATAGTTACACAGACAAATATTCAACAATACTACTTTTCTTAGGAGCAACTTGAATGAATAAAAATCATTTTTCTTACTTGCTGTAATCATTGATGTGTACGTTAAAGCCCCAACCACAATTATTGGCATCGTAATTGCAATTCGGAAATTGTGAAAGATTCACATTACATGGTACTTGTGGTCCTGTTCACAATTAAATCGTAATGTTGTAATTATTGTAATGGGAAAATATACGATTGCGATCCCGATTTCGATCACAGTGCTAACAATTGAGGTTAAAGCTTAATCCTCACCTTGTACTAGTAAAATGTGTGTTTGGTTAGGAGAAAAGTTACTCACCAGAAACGAAACATAATTGCAATGTAGCTATTGTGCTAAATAATACTAGGAAAACATTGCAATGTAGCTATTGTGCTAAATAATACTAGGAAAACACTCTGTGTAGGGTTGCCAACTCTCCCGTATTTCCCGGGAAATCCCGTTTTTCCCTGTGATTTCCCGCTTCCCGTATCAACTCTACACGGGAATCATTTTTCCCGTATTTTCAAAGTTTGTTTTAAAATACACATTTCGCAAACTTCCTCCTACTAACAGTACACAGTTTTCAGCATTTGAGCATTTTGAACTTAAAGTCTTATGTTGAGACGATTGTTTCATTATGATACATGATGGTACATAAATGGTTAGACAATAGAAACAGATCAACCAGGTAAGTTACAAGTTGTTGGTATTTATTCTCTTTCGTGTCACAATTTTTATAATTATTTAAAACGGGATATAAAGATTCTACGTGATGCAAAATAGCTTGACAAAATGTAGAAGGTACATATTTATTCAATTTACCCTCCCAAATTAAACATTAACTGAATGAGAAAATTACACCTGCAAAGTTAATATCAAATCCCTAAACTCATTTTCTTTTTGCGCCTGCGGCGATTTGGCCTTCGGCAACTGGGACATCACCGTCCTCTTTCCCTCTACATTTCAAATCAATTTTAAAATTCCCGTATTTTCATATTCAATAGTTGGCAACCCTAACTCTGTGTGACACGTTGATAAGTGTTGATAAGATAACTTTCTGGCGAAAAGTTTTCAAAGCTATCATCATTGTTCAACTAAGAGATAAAGATAAGTGTCCAAATGGTCTTGTTGCTCCAGCCCTGTTATAATGAGATTACTAATATCATCATCAATAATTGTAAGGATGTTCATATTTGTTCAAAAAACAACAATCAACAACAACCAAAAGAAAAATGTGCAAAGGTTAGAATTTTTATTGTCATAGTTATTATATTTCCTTCCATTGTTCCATAAAAATTTGATTGTCCATATAAATTATAGCTTGAATTTGTCATTGTCATAGTTACTTCACTACAATTCAGCATTACAAATGTAATTTGTACCTACAATACTTATCGTTATCACTAAAATTCAGCAGTACAAATTGTACCTACAATACCTATCGGATCGCGTTGAACTTAGTATATTGCCGTGTCGATTGATACTAAGATCTGATGTTTAGGGGTCCATCTTTAGAGATCTTAAATACGTCTTGATACCTGACAGCCAGGTTTTTCCCTACTGTCTGCTCACACAAGTACAAGAATGATTTTTGTTGCTGGACATTACAGGTATAACCATAGGTGTGCACAGGGGGGGCAGCCCCCATTAGGATAGGTGAGCTTTTTTTTTTAAATAGAATTTGGCCCAGGGTATACCGTATACGCCGATCGTAAAAGACGAGAAGAGGACCTATAGCACCTTCCTCATATTAAATATATTCCTCAAACTGTCACTGTTTCTCCAACTGCCTTGCCCGTTTTACCCGGGAAAGAATAGGTCCAGAAAAGTGCCTGTTGTAATGGGCGACAAAAATTCTGACGCCTGACATAATGGTTCTAATCTTACCTGAAGTCCTAGATTGGAATGACGTTGGAACCAGCTGACCGGCCTCAATATCAACTGTTTCCTTACCGCCAAGATTTTGGCTGTGGTACTGACCACTTCCTTCACTTTGTAACGATGATATCACTGATATCCACAAATAATCGTGTGAAATTAACCCATTGAACAGACAACCTGTACTCCTCCTAATACGTTTAAAAATGCATGTCTTTAAAAATCTCCTGCGGAGCTTTTTGTGGAGGGCGTTCCCCCCACACCCCCCATTGGCGCCACCGTGAAGTACTTTCATTGGGAGTTTATTGTGCCCCCCCATTGATCAACCTCTGCGCACGCCTATGGGTATAACATGTATTACGTATAAGTTCTAGCAAGAATAAATGCAGGGCACCCATGCTGTTGATTAATGTTGGTATTCAACATCGCAAGAGGTGAATGTATTGAGTGAGAGAGATGTTGTCTTCGAAAGCGACCGCGAACAGTTTTGCTGAATACATCCAATGTCCCTCCGGATGTTTTCAGTGACTGAACATTAATTTTGTAGCTGTTGATGAATATACACTCTCGTACTCGCATACAAATTTATGAGAAGGAAACAAGGCAGATATGTGATTTTTTATGTTAGCTCTAGTTTTGCATTGGTTTAAGTTTTAATCTTAACTTCTTCAGCCAATATGAATAGCGAAAGGAAATTGCTCGGTGGTACAATGGAACGCTAAATGAAGATCAGGGGCATAGGAATAGGGGGTGCGACCTTGAGAGAGGGCCTCAATCTCGGACAATATTATAACAAAAGGCAACATATTAACTTGCTTTATGAACATTGGAACTGAAACATTTTGGGATAAAATTTAAAAAAATACTTTAAAATCACTTGTGAACTTGTTGTTTATCGAAAACAGTGTCGTAGCTTCAAGCTTTCTGGACATCTGTACAGCTATGAGGTTGTTTTGAACTATTCCCTTGACTGTGACAACTTCAGAGAGGTCGTTTTCGAAATAAGAATGAGTAAAAACTACCTCCGAAATTCCACGGGTCAAGAACGTTTAGTGCCTTGCCAATCGTGTATATGGAAAACCAACGAGCGAATGAAATTAGCGTGGACATGGACACCATAGGCGTGCGCACCACCCCGCCATACTCGGCACATGTCGGGACACTATAGGCGTGCGCACCACCCCGCCATACTCGGCACATGTCGGGACACCATAGGCGTGCGCACCACCCCGCCATACTCGGCACATGTCGGGACACTATAGGCGTGCGCACCACCCCGCCATACTCGGCACATGTCGGGACACTATAGGCGTGCACACCACCCCGCCATACTCGGCACATGTCGGGACACTATAGGCGTGCACACCACCCCGCCATACTCGGCACATGTCTGGACACCATAGGCGTGCACACCACCCCGCCATACTCGGCACATGTCGGGACACTATAGGCGTGCACACCACCCCGCCATACTCGGCACATGTCGGGACACTATAGGCGTGCACACCACCCCGCCATACTCGGCACATGTCGGGACACTATAGGCGTGCGCACCACCCCGCCATACTCGGCACATGTCAGGACACTATAGGCGTGCACACCACCCCGCCATACTCGGCACATGTCGGGACACTATAGGCGTGCGCACCACCCCGCCATACTCGGCACATGTCGGGACACTATAGGCGTGCACACCACCCCGCCATACTCGGCACATGTCGGGACACTATAGGCGTGCGCACCACCCCGCCATACTCGGCACATGTCGGGACACCATAGGCGTGCACACCACCCCGCCATACTCGGCACATGTCGGGACACTATAGGCGTGCAGACCACCCCGCCATACTCGGCACATGTCGGGACACCATAGGCGTGCGCACCACCCCGCCATACTTGGCACATGTCGGGACACCATAGGCGTGCGCACTACCCCGCCATACTCGGCACATGTCGGGACACTATAGGCGTGCACACCACCCCGCCATACTCGGCACATGTCGGGACACTATAGGCGTGCGCACCACCCCGTCATACTCGGCACATGTCGGGACACTATAGGCGTGCACACCACCCCGCCATACTCGGCACATGTCGGGACACAATAGGCGTGCACACCACCCCGCCATACTCGGCACATGTCGGGACACCATAGGCGTGCGCACCACCCCGCCATACTCGGCACATGTCGGGACACAATAGGCGTGCACACCACCCCGCCATACTCGGCACATGTCGGGACACAATAGGCGTGCACACCACCCCGCCATACTCGGCACATGTCGGGACACAATAGGCGTGCACACCACCCCGCCATACTCGGCACATGTCGGGACACCATAGGCGTGCGCACCACCCCGCCATACTCGGCACATGTCGGGACACCATAGGCGTGCGCACCACCCCGCCATACTCGGCACATGTCGGGACACTATAGGCGTGCGCACCACCCCGCCATACTCGGCACATGTCGGGACACCATAGGCGTGCGCACCACCCCGCCATACTCGGCACATGTCGGGACACCATAGGCGTGCACACCACCCCGCCATACTCGGCACATGTCTGGACACTATAGGCGTGCACACCACCCCGCCATACTCGGCACATGTCGGGACACCATAGGCGTGCACACCACCCCGCCATACTCGGCACATGTCGGGACACTATAGGCGTGCGCACCACCCCGCCATACTCGGCACATGTCGGGACACTATAGGCGTGCGCACCACCCCGCCATACTCGGCACATGTCGGGACACTATAGGCGTGCACACCACCCCGCCATACTCGGCACATGTCGGGACACTATAGGCGTGCACACCACCCCGCCATACTCGGCACATGTCGGGACACTATAGGCGTGCACACCACCCCGCCATACTTGGCACATGTCGGGACACTATAGGCGTGCACACCACCCCGCCATACTCGGCACATGTCGGGACACCATAGGCGTGCGCACCACCCCGCCATACTCGGCACATGTCGGGACACTATAGGCGTGCACACCACCCCGCCATACTCGGCACATGTCAGGACACCATAGGCGTGCACACCACCCCGCCATACTCGGCACATGTCAGGACACCATAGGCGTGCGCACCACCCCGCCATACTCGGCACATGTCGGGACACTATAGGCGTGCGCACCACCCCGCCATACTCGGCACCTGTCGGGACACTATAGGCGTGCACACCACCCCGCCATACTCGGCACATGTCGGGACACTATAGGCGTGCGCACCACCCCGCCATACTCGGCACATGTCAGGACACCATAGGCGTGCGCACCACCCCGCCATACTCGGCACATGTCGGGACACTATAGGCGTGCGCACCACCCCGCCATACTCGGCACATGTCGGGACACTATAGGCGTGCGCACCACCCCGCCATACTCGGCACATGTCGGGACACTATAGGCGTGCACACCACCCCGCCATACTTGGCACATGTCAGGACACCATAGGCGTGCACACCACCCCGCCATACTCGGCACATGTCGGGACACCATAGGCGTGCGCACCACCCCGCCATACTCGGCACATGTCGGGACACCATAGGCGTGCGCACCACCCCGCCATACTCGGCACATGTCGGGACACTATAGGCGTGCACACCACCCCGCCATACTCGGCACATGTCGGGACACTATAGGCGTGCGCACCACCCCGCCATACTCGGCACATGTCGGGACACTATAGGCGTGCGCACCACCCCGCCATACTCGGCACATGTCGGGACACTATAGGCGTGCACACCACCCCGCCATACTCGGCACATGTCGGGACACTATAGGCGTGCGCACCACCCCGCCATACTCGGCACATGTCGGGACACTATAGGCGTGCGCACCACCCCGCCATACTCGGCACATGTCGGGACACTATAGGCGTGCACACCACCCCGCCATACTCGGCACATGTCGGGACACTATAGGCGTGCACACCACCCCGCCATACTCGGCACATGTCGGGACACAATAGGCGTGCGCACCACCCCGTCATACTCGGCACATGTCGGGACACTATAGGCGTGCACACCACCCCGTCATACTCGGCACATGTCGGGACACTATAGGCGTGCGCACCACCCCGCCATACTCGGCACATGTCGGGACACTATAGGCGTGCACACCACCCCGTCATACTCGGCACATGTCGGGACACTATAGGCGTGCGCACCACCCCGCCATACTCGGCACATGTCGGGACACCATAGGCGTGCGCACCACCCCGCCATACTCGGCACATGTCGGGACACCATAGGCGTGCGCACCACCCCGCCATACTCGGCACATGTCGGGACACTATAGGCGTGCGCACCACCCCGCCATACTCGGCACATGTCGGGACACTATAGGCGTGCGCACCACCCCGCCATACTCGGCACATGTCGGGACACCATAGGCGTGCACACCACCCCGCCATACTCGGCACATGTCGGGACACTATAGGCGTGCGCACCACCCCGCCATACTCGGCACATGTCTGGACACTATAGGCGTGCACACCACCCCGCCATACTCGGCACATGTCGGGACACTATAGGCGTGCGCACCACCCCGCCATACTCGGCACATGTCGGGACACCATAGGCGTGCACACCACCCCGTCATACTCGGCACATGTCGGGACACCATAGGCGTGCGCACCACCCCGTCATACTCGGCACATGTCGGGACACTATAGGCGTGCGCACCACCCCGCCATACTCGGCACATGTCGGGACACTATAGGCGTGCACACCACCCCGCCATACTCGGCACATGTCGGGACACTATAGGCGTGCGCACCACCCCGCCATACTCGGCACATGTCGGGACACTATAGGCGTGCACACCACCCCGCCATACTCGGCACATGTCGGGACACTATAGGCGTGCACACCACCCCGCCATACTTGGCACATGTCGGGACACTATAGGCGTGCGCACCACCCCGCCATACTCGGCACATGTCGGGACACTATAGGCGTGCACACCACCCCGCCATACTCGGCACATGTCGGGACACTATAGGCGTGCACACCACCCCGCCATACTCGGCACATGTCGGGACACTATAGGCGTGCACACCACCCCGCCATACTCGGCACATGTCGGGACACTATAGGCGTGCGCACCACCCCGCCATACTCGGCACATGTCGGGACACTATAGGCGTGCGCACCACCCCGCCATACTCGGCACATGTCGGGACACTATAGGCGTGCACACCACCCCGTCATACTCGGCACATGTCGGGACACCATAGGCGTGCGCACCACCCCGTCATACTCGGCACATGTCGGGACACCATAGGCGTGCACACCACCCCGCCATACTCGGCACATGTCAGGACACTATAGGCGTGCGCACCACCCCGCCATACTCGGCACATGTCGGGACACTATAGGCGTGCATTACCCCGCCATACTCGGCACATGTCGGGACACTATAGGCGTGCACACCACCCCGCCATACTCGGCACATGTCGGGACACTATAGGCGTGCGCACCACCCCGCCATACTCGGCACATGTCGGGACACTATAGGCGTGCGCACCACCCCGCCATACTCGGCACATGTCGGGACACTATAGGCGTGCATTACCCCGCCATACTCGGCACATGTCGGGACACTATAGGCGTGCACACCACCCCGCCATACTCGGCACATGTCGGGACACTATAGGCGTGCGCACCACCCCGCCATACTCGGCACATGTCGGGACACTATAGGCGTGCGCACCACCCCGCCATACTCGGCACATGTCGGGACACTATAGGCGTGCGCACCACCCCGCCATACTCGGCACATGTCGGGACACTATAGGCGTGCGCACCACCCCGCCATACTCGGCACATGTCGGGACACTATAGGCGTGCACACCACCCCGTCATACTCGGCACATGTCGGGACACCATAGGCGTGCGCACCACCCCGTCATACTCGGCACATGTCGGGACACCATAGGCGTGCACACCACCCCGCCATACTCGGCACATGTCAGGACACTATAGGCGTGCGCACCACCCCGCCATACTCGGCACATGTCGGGACACTATAGGCGTGCATTACCCCGCCATACTCGGCACATGTCGGGACACTATAGGCGTGCACACCACCCCGCCATACTCGGCACATGTCGGGACACTATAGGCGTGCGCACCACCCCGCCATACTCGGCACATGTCGGGACACTATAGGCGTGCACACCACCCCGTCATACTCGGCACATGTCGGGACACCATAGGCGTGCGCACCACCCCGTCATACTCGGCACATGTCGGGACACCATAGGCGTGCACACCACCCCGCCATACTCGGCACATGTCAGGACACTATAGGCGTGCGCACCACCCCGCCATACTCGGCACATGTCGGGACACTATAGGCGTGCATTACCCCGCCATACTCGGCACATGTCGGGACACTATAGGCGTGCACACCACCCCGCCATACTCGGCACATGTCGGGACACTATAGGCGTGCGCACCACCCCGCCATACTCGGCACATGTCGGGACACTATAGGCGTGCGCACCACCCCGCCATACTCGGCACATGTCGGGACACTATAGGCGTGCATTACCCCGCCATACTCGGCACATGTCGGGACACTATAGGCGTGCACACCACCCCGCCATACTCGGCACATGTCGGGACACTATAGGCGTGCGCACCACCCCGCCATACTCGGCACATGTCGGGACACTATAGGCGTGCGCACCACCCCGCCATACTCGGCACATGTCGGGACACTATAGGCGTGCATTACCCCGCCATACTCGGCACATGTCGGGACACTATAGGCGTGCACACCACCCCGCCATACTCGGCACATGTCGGGACACTATAGGCGTGCGCACCACCCCGCCATACTCGGCACATGTCGGGACACTATAGGCGTGCACACCACCCCGCCATACTCGGCACATGTCTGGACACTATAGGCGTGCGCACCACCCCGCCATACTCGGCACATGTCGGGACACTATAGGCGTGCATTACCCCGCCATACTCGGCACATGTCGGGACACTATAGGCGTGCGCACCACCCCGCCATACTCGGCACATGTCGGGACACTATAGGCGTGCGCACCACCCCGCCATACTCGGCACATGTCGGGACACTATAGGCGTGCGCACCACCCCGCCATACTCGGCACATGTCGGGACACCATAGGCGTGCACACCACCCCGCCATACTCGGCACATGTCGGGACACCATAGGCGTGCACACCACCCCGTCATACTCGGCACATGTCGGGACACTATAGGCGTGCGCACCACCCCGCCATACTCGGCACATGTCGGGACACTATAGGCGTGCATTACCCCGCCATACTCGGCACATGTCGGGACACTATAGGCGTGCACACCACCCCGCCATACTCGGCACATGTCGGGACACTATAGGCGTGCGCACCACCCCGCCATACTCGGCACATGTCGGGACACTATAGGCGTGCGCACCACCCCGCCATACTCGGCACATGTCGGGACACTATAGGCGTGCGCACCACCCCGCCATACTCGGCACATGTCGGGACACTATAGGCGTGCACACCACCCCGCCATACTTGGCACATGTCGGGACACAATAGGCGTGCACACCACCCCGCCATACTCGGCACATGTCGGGACACTATAGGCGTGCGCACCACCCCGCCATACTCGGCACATGTCGGGACACTATAGGCGTGCGCACCACCCCGCCATACTCGGCACATGTCGGGACACTATAGGCGTGCGCACCACCCCGTCATACTCGGCACATGTCGGGACACTATAGGCGTGCGCACCACCCCGTCATACTCGGCACATGTCGGGACACTATAGGCGTGCGCACCACCCCGCCATACTCGGCACATGTCGGGACACTATAGGCGTGCGCACCACCCCGCCATACTCGGCACATGTCGGGACACTATAGGCGTGCACACCACCCCGCCATACTCGGCACATGTCGGGACACCATAGGCGTGCACACCACCCCGCCATACTCGGCACATGTCGGGACACTATAGGCGTGCGCACCACCCCGCCATACTCGGCACATGTCGGGACACTTTAGGCGTGCACACCACCCCGCCATACTCGGCACATGTCTGGACACTATAGGCGTGCACACCACCCCGCCATACTCGGCACATGTCGGGACACTATAGGCGTGCGCACCACCCCGCCATACTCGGCACATGTCGGGACACTATAGGCGTGCACACCACCCCGCCATACTCGGCACATGTCGGGACACCATAGGCGTGCGCACCACCCCGCCATACTCGGCACATGTCGGGACACTATAGGCGTGCCCACCACCCCGCCATACTCGGCACATGTCGGGACACTATAGGCGTGCCCACCACCCCGCCATACTCGGCACATGTCGGGACACCATAGGCGTGCACACCACCCCGCCATACTCGGCACATGTCTGGACACTATAGGCGTGCACACCACCCCGCCATACTCGGCACATGTCGGGACACTATAGGCGTGCACACCACCCCGCCATACTCGGCACATGTCTGGACACTATAGGCGTGCACACCACCCCGCCATACTCGGCACATGTCGGGACACTATAGGCGTGCGCACCACCCCGCCATACTCGGCACATGTCGGGACACTATAGGCGTGCACACCACCCCGTCATACTCGGCACATGTCGGGACACCATAGGCGTGCACACCACCCCGCCATACTCGGCACATGTCGGGACACTATAGGCGTGCGCACCACCCCGCCATACTCGGCACATATCGGGACACTATAGGCGTGCACACCACCCCGTCATACTCGGCACATGTCGGGACACCATAGGCGTGCGCACCACCCCGTCATACTCGGCACATGTCGGGACACTATAGGCGTGCACACCACCCCGCCATACTCGGCACATGTCGGGACACCATAGGCGTGCACACCACCCCGCCATACTCGGCACATGTCGGGACACCATAGGCGTGCGCACCACCCCGTCATACTCGGCACATGTCGGGACACCATAGGCGTGCGCACCACCCCGCCATACTCGGCACATGTCGGGACACTATAGGCGTGCACACCACCCCGTCATACTCGGCACATGTCGGGACACCATAGGCGTGCGCACCACCCCGCCATACTCGGCACATGTCGGGACACTATAGGCGTGCACACCACCCCGCCATACTCGGCACATGTCGGGACACCATAGGCGTGCACACCACCCCGCCATACTCGGCACATGTCGGGACACTATAGGCGTGCACACCACCCCGCCATACTCGGCACATGTCTGGACACTATAGGCGTGCACACCACCCCGCCATACTCGGCACATGTCGGGACACTATAGGCGTGCGCACCACCCCGCCATACTCGGCACATGTCGGGACACTATAGGCGTGCACACCACCCCGCCATACTCGGCACATGTCGGGACACCATAGGCGTGCGCACCACCCCGCCATACTCGGCACATGTCGGGACACTATAGGCGTGCTACCACCCCACCATACTCGGCACATGTCGGGACACTATAGGCGTGCCCACCACCCCGCCATACTCGGCACATGTCGGGACACCATAGGCGTGCACACCACCCCGCCATACTCGGCACATGTCTGGACACTATAGGCGTGCACACCACCCCGCCATACTCGGCACATGTCGGGACACTATAGGCGTGCACACCACCCTGCCATACTCGGCACATGTCTGGACACTATAGGCGTGCACACCACCCCGCCATACTCGGCACATGTCGGGACACTATAGGCGTGCGCACCACCCCGCCATACTCGGCACATGTCGGGACACTATAGGCGTGCACACCACCCCGTCATACTCGGCACATGTCGGGACACCATAGGCGTGCACACCACCCCGCCATACTCGGCACATGTCGGGACACTATAGGCGTGCGCACCACCCCGCCATACTCGGCACATGTCGGGACACTATAGGCGTGCACACCACCCCGTCATACTCGGCACATGTCGGGACACCATAGGCGTGCGCACCACCCCGTCATACTCGGCACATGTCGGGACACTATAGGCGTGCACACCACCCCGCCATACTCGGCACATGTCGGGACACCATAGGCGTGCACACCACCCCGCCATACTCGGCACATGTCGGGACACCATAGGCGTGCGCACAACCCCGTCATACTCGGCACATGTCGGGACACCATAGGCGTGCGCACCACCCCGCCATACTCGGCACATGTCGGGACACTATAGGCGTGCACACCACCCCGTCATACTCGGCACATGTCGGGACACCATAGGCGTGCGCACCACCCCGTCATACTCGGCACATGTCGGGACACCATAGGCGTGCGCACCACCCCGTCATACTCGGCACATGTCGGGACACCATAGGCGTGCGCACCACCCCGTCATACTCGGCACATGTCGGGACACTATAGGCGTGCACACCACCCCGTCATACTCGGCACATGTCGGGACACTATAGGCGTGCACACCACCCCGTCATACTCGGCACATGTCGGGACACCATAGGCGTGCGCACCACCCCGTCATACTCGGCACATGTCGGGACACCATAGGCGTGCGCACCACCCCGTCATACTCGGCACATGTCGGGACACTATAGGCGTGCACACCACCCCGTCATACTCGGCACATGTCGGGACACCATAGGCGTGCGCACCACCCCGTCATACTCGGCACATGTCGGGACACCATAGGCGTGCGCACCACCCCGTCATACTCGGCACATGTCTGGACACTATAGGCGTGCGCACCACCCCGCCATACTCGGCACATGTCGGGACACTATAGGCGTGCGCACCACCCCGCCATACTCGGCACATGTCTGGACACTATAGGCGTGCGCACCACCCCGCCATACTCGGCACATGTCGGGACACTATAGGCGTGCACACCACCCCGCCATACTCGGCACATGTCGGGACACTATAGGCGTGCACACCACCCCGCCATACTCGGCACATGTCGGGACACTATAGGCGTGCACACCACCCCGTCATACTCGGCACATGTCGGGACACCATAGGCGTGCGCACCACCCCGTCATACTCGGCACATGTCGGGACACTATAGGCGTGCACACCACCCCGCCATACTTGGCACATGTCGGGACACTATAGGCGTGCGCACCACCCCGCCATACTCGGCACATGTCGGGACACTATAGGCGTGCACACCACCCCGTCATACTCGGCACATGTCAGGACACTATAGGCGTGCACACCACCCCGCCATACTCGGCACATGTCGGGACACTATAGGCGTGCACACCACCCCGCCATACTCGGCACATGTCGGGACACCATAGGCATGCACACCACCCCGCCATACTCGGCACATGTCGGGACACTATAGGCGTGCACACCACCCCGTCATACTCGGCACATGTCGGGACACTATAGGCGTGCACACCACCCCGCCATACTCGGCACATGTCGGGACACCATAGGCGTGCGCACCACCCCGCCATACTCGGCACATGTCGGGACACTATAGGCGTGCACACCACCCCGCCATACTCGGCACATGTCGGGACACCATAGGCGTGCGCACCACCCCGCCATACTCGGCACATGTCGGGACACTATAGGCGTGCACACCACCCCGCCATACTCGGCACATGTCGGGACACTATAGGCGTGCACACCACCCCGCCATACTCGGCACATGTCGGGACACTATAGGCGTGCACACCACCCCGCCATACTCGGCACATGTCGGGACACTATAGGCGTGCACACCACCCCGTCATACTCGGCACATGTCGGGACACTATAGGCGTGCACACCACCCCGTCATACTCGGCACATGTCGGGACACTATAGGCGTGCACACCACCCCGCCATACTCGGCACATGTCGGGACACCATAGGCGTGCGCACCACCCCGCCATACTCGGCACATGTCGGGACACTATAGGCGTGCACACCACCCCGCCATACTCGGCACATGTCGGGACACCATAGGCGTGCGCACCACCCCGCCATACTCGGCACATGTCGGGACACTATAGGCGTGCACACCACCCCGCCATACTCGGCACATGTCGGGACACTATAGGCGTGCGCACCACCCCGCCATACTCGGCACATGTCGGGACACTATAGGCGTGCACACCACCCCGTCATACTCGGCACATGTCGGGACACTATAGGCGTGCACACCACCCCGTCATACTCGGCACATGTCGGGACACTATAGGCGTGCACACCACCCCGCCATACTCGGCACATGTCGGGACACCATAGGCGTGCGCACCACCCCGCCATACTCGGCACATGTCGGGACACTATAGGCGTGCACACCACCCCGTCATACTCGGCACATGTCAGGACACTATAGGCGTGCACACCACCCCGTCATACTCGGCACATGTCGGGACACTATAGGCGTGCACACCACCCCGCCATACTCGGCACATGTCGGGACACCATAGGCGTGCACACCACCCCGCCATACTCGGCACATGTCGGGACACCATAGGCGTGCACACCACCCCGTCATACTCGGCACATGTCGGGACACTATAGGCGTGCACACCACCCCGCCATACTCGGCACATGTCGGGACACCATAGGCGTGCACACCACCCCGCCATACTCGGCACATGTCGGGACACCATAGGCGTGCACACCACCCCGTCATACTCGGCACATGTCGGGACACTATAGGCGTGCGCACCACCCCGCCATACTCGGCACATGTCGGGACACCATAGGCGTGCACACCACCCCGCCATACTCGGCACATGTCGGGACACTATAGGCGTGCGCACCACCCCGCCATACTCGGCACATGTCGGGACACTATAGGCGTGCACACCACCCCGCCATACTCGGCACATGTCGGGACACTATAGGCGTGCGCACTACCCCGCCATACTCGGCACATGTCGGGACACCATAGGCGTGCGCACCACCCCGCCATACTCGGCACATGTCGGGACACTATAGGCGTGCACACCACCCCGCCATACTCGGCACATGTCGGGACACCATAGGCGTGCGCACCACCCCGCCATACTCGGCACATGTCGGGACACTATAGGCGTGCGCACCACCCCGCCATACTCGGCACATGTCGGGACACTATAGGCGTGCGCACCACCCCGCCATACTCGGCACATGTCGGGACACTATAGGCGTGCGCACCACCCCGCCATACTCGGCACATGTCAGGACACCATAGGCGTGCGCACCACCCCGCCATTCTCGGCACATGTCGGGACACTATAGGCGTGCGCACCACCCCGCCATACTCGGCACATGTCGGGACACCATAGGCGTGCGCACCACCCCTGCCATACTCGGCACATGTCTGGACACTATAGGCGTGCACACCACCCCGTCATACTCGGCACATGTCGGGACACTATAGGCGTGCACACCACCCCGCCATACTCGGCACATGTCTGGACACTATAGGCGTGCGCACCACCCCGCCATACTCGGCACATGTCGGGACACTATAGGCGTGCACACCACCCCGTCATACTCGGCACATGTCAGGACACTATAGGCGTGCACACCACCCCGCCATACTCGGCACATGTCGGGACACTATAGGCGTGCACACCACCCCGCCATACTCGGCACATGTCGGGACACTATAGGCGTGCACACCACCCCGCCATACTCGGCACATGTCGGGACACTATAGGCGTGCACACCACCCCGCCATACTCGGCACATGTCGGGACACCATAGGCGTGCGCACCACCCCGCCATACTCGGCACATGTCGGGACACTATAGGCGTGCACACCACCCCGCCATACTCGGCACATGTCAGGACACCATAGGCGTGCACACCACCCCGCCATACTCGGCACATGTCGGGACACTATAGGCGTGCGCACCACCCCGCCATACTCGGCACATGTCGGGACACTATAGGCGTGCACACCACCCCGCCATACTCGGCACATGTCGGGACACTATAGGCGTGCGCACTACCCCGCCATACTCGGCACATGTCGGGACACCATAGGCGTGCGCACCACCCCGCCATACTCGGCACATGTCGGGACACTATAGGCGTGCGCACCACCCCGCCATACTCGGCACATGTCGGGACACTATAGGCGTGCACACCACCCCGCCATACTCGGCACATGTCAGGACACCATAGGCGTGCACACCACCCCGCCATACTCGGCACATGTCGGGACACTATAGGCGTGCGCACCACCCCGCCATACTCGGCACATGTCGGGACACTATAGGCGTGCACACCACCCCGCCATACTCGGCACATGTCGGGACACTATAGGCGTGCGCACTACCCCGCCATACTCGGCACATGTCGGGACACCATAGGCGTGCGCACCACCCCGCCATACTCGGCACATGTCGGGACACTATAGGCGTGCACACCACCCCGCCATACTCGGCACATGTCGGGACACCATAGGCGTGCGCACCACCCCGCCATACTCGGCACATGTCGGGACACTATAGGCGTGCGCACCACCCCGCCATACTCGGCACATGTCGGAACACTATAGGCGTGCGCACCACCCCGCCATACTCGGCACATGTCGGGACACTATAGGCGTGCACACCACCCCGCCATACTCGGCACATGTCGGGACACCATAGGCGTGCGCACCACCCCGCCATACTCGGCACATGTCGGGACACTATAGGCGTGCGCACCACCCCGCCATACTCGGCACATGTCGGGACACTATAGGCGTGCGCACCACCCCGCCATACTCGGCACATGTCGGGACACTATAGGCGTGCGCACCACCCCGCCATACTCGGCACATGTCGGGACACTATAGGCGTGCACACCACCCCGCCATACTCGGCACATGTCGGGACACTATAGGCGTGCGCACCACCCCGCCATACTCGGCACATGTCGGGACACTATAGGCGTGCGCACCACCCCGCCATACTCGGCACATGTCGGGACACTATAGGCGTGCGCACCACCCCGCCATACTCGGCACATGTCGGGACACTATAGGCGTGCGCACCACCCCGCCATACTCGGCACATGTCGGGAGACTATAGGCGTGCGCACCACCCCGCCATACTCGGCACATGTCGGGACACTATAGGCGTGCGCACCACCCCGCCATACTCGGCACATGTCGGGACACCATAGGCGTGCACACCACCCCGTCATACTCGGCACATGTCGGGACACGATAGGCGTGCACACCACCCCGTCATACTCGGCACATGTCGGGACACCATAGGCGTGCACACCACCCCGCCATACTCGGCACATGTCGGGACACTATAGGCGTGCGCACCACCCCGCCATACTCGGCACATGTCGGGACACCATAGGCGTGCGCACCACCCCGCCATACTCGGCACATGTCGGGACACTATAGGCGTGCGCACCACCCCGCCATACTCGGCACATGTCGGGACACCATAGGCGTGCGCATCACCCCGCCATACTCGGCACATGTCGGGACACTATAGGCGTGCGCACCACCCCGTCATACTCGGCACATGTCGGGACACTATAGGCGTGCGCACAACCCCGCCATACTCGGCACATGTCGGGACACTATAGGCGTGCGCACCACCCCGCCATACTCGGCACATGTCGGGACACTATAGGCGTGCACACCACCCCGCCATACTCGGCACATGTCGGGACACCATAGGCGTGCGCACCACCCCGCCATACTCGGCACATGTCGGGACACTATAGGCGTGCGCACCACCCCGCCATACTCGGCACATGTCGGGACACTATAGGCGTGCGCACCACCCCGCCATACTCGGCACATGTCGGGACACTATAGGCGTGCACACCAACCCGCCATACTCGGCACATGTCGGGACACTATAGGCGTGCACACCACCCCGCCATACTTGGCACATGTCGGGACACTATAGGCGTGCACACCACCCCGCCATTCTCGGCACATGTCGGGACACCATAGGCGTGCACACCACCCCGCCATACTCGGCACATGTCAGGACACTATAGGCGTGCGCACCACCCCTCCATACTCGGCACATGTCAGGACACTATAGGCGTGCACACCACCCCGCCATACTCGGCACATGTCGGGACACTACAGGCGTGCGCACCACCCCGCCATACTCGGCACATGTCGGGACACTATAGGCATGCGCACCACCCCGCCATACTCGGCACATGTCGGGACACTATAGGCGTGCGCACCACCCCGCCATACTCGGCACATGTCGGGACACCATAGGCGTGCGCACCACCCCGCCATACTCGGCACATGTCGGGACACTATAGGCGTGCGCACCACCCCGCCATACTCGGCACATGTCGGGACACTATAGGCGTGCACACCACCCCGCCATACTCGGCACATGTCGGGACACTATAGGCGTGCGCACCACCCCGCCATACTCGGCACATGTCGGGACACTATAGGCGTGCGCACCACCCCGCCATACTCGGCACATGTCGGGACACTATAGGCGTGCGCACCACCCCGCCATACTCGGCACATGTCGGGACACTATAGGCGTGCGCACCACCCCGCCATACTCGGCACATGTCGGGACACCATAGGCGTGCGCACCACCCCGCCATACTCGGCACATGTCGGGACACCATAGGCGTGCACACCACCCCGCCATACTCGGCACATGTCGGGACACCATAGGCGTGCACACCACCCCGCCATACTCGGCACATGTCAGGACACCATAGGCGTGCGCACCACCCCGCCATACTCGGCACATGTCGGGACACCATAGGCGTGCGCACCACCCCGCCATACTCGGCACATGTCGGGACACTATAGGCGTGCACACCACCCCGCCATACTCGGCACATGTCGGGACACCATAGGCGTGCGCACCACCCCGCCATACTCGGCACATGTCAGGACACTATAGGCGTGCACACCACCCCGCCATACTCGGCACATGTCAGGACACTATAGGCGCCCCGCCATACTCGGCACATGTCGGGACACTATAGGCGCCCCGCCATACTCGGCACATGTCGGGACACCATAGGCGTGCGCACCACCCCGCCATACTCGGCACATGTCAGGACACTATAGGCGCCCCGCCATACTCGGCACATGTCAGGACACTATAGGCGCCCCGCCATACTCGGCACATGTCGGGACACCATAGGCGTGCGCACCACCCCGCCATACTCGGCACATGTCAAGACACCATAGGTGTGCGCACCACCCCGCCATACTCGGCACATGTCAGGACACTATAGGCGCCCCGCCATACTCGGCACATGTCGGGACACCATAGGCGTGCGCACCACCCCGCCATACTCGGCACATGTCAGGACACTATAGGCGCCCCGCCATACTCGGCACATGTCGGGACACCTTAGGCGTGCGCACCACCCCGCCATACTCGGCACATGTCGGGACACCATAGGCGTGCGCACCACCCCGCCATACTCGGCACATGTCAGGACACTATAGGCGCCCCGCCATACTCGGCACATGTCGGGACACCATAGGCGTGCACACCACCCCGCCATACTCGGCACATGTCGGGACACCATAGGCGTGCACACCACCCCGCCATACTCGGCACATGTCGGGACACTATAGGCGTGCGCACCACCCCGTCATACTCGGCACATGTCGGGACACTATAGGCGTGCACACCACCCCGCCATACTCGGCACATGTCGGGACACTATAGGCGTGCGCACCACCCCGCCATACTCGGCACATGTCGGGACACTATAGGCGTGCACACCACCCCGCCATACTCGGCACATGTCGGGACACTATAGGAGTGCGCACCACCCCGCCATACTCGGCACATGTCGGGACACTATAGGCGTGCACACCACCCCGCCATACTCGGCACATGTCGGGACACTATAGGCGTGCGCACCACCCCGCCATACTCGGCACATGTCTGGACACTATAGGCGTGCACACCACCCCGCCATACTCGGCACATGTCGGGACACTATAGGCGTGCACACCACCCCGCCATACTCGGCACATGTCGGGACACTATAGGCGTGCACACCACCCCGCCATACTCGGCACATGTCGGGACACTATAGGCGTGCGCACCACCCCGCCATACTCGGCACATGTCTGGACACTATAGGCGTGCACACCACCCCGCCATACTCGGCACATGTCGGGACACCATAGGCGTGCACACCACCCCGCCATACTCGGCACATGTCGGGACACCATAGGCGTGCGCACCACCCCGTCATACTCGGCACATGTCGGGACACTATAGGCGTGCACACCACCCCGCCATACTCGGCACATGTCGGGACACTATAGGCGTGCGCACCACCCCGCCATACTCGGCACATGTCTGGACACTATAGGCGTGCACACCACCCCGCCATACTCGGCACATGTCGGGACACCATAGGCGTGCACACCAACCCGCCATACTCGGCACATGTCAGGACACTATAGGCGTGCGCACCACCCCGCCATACTCAGCACATGTCTGGACACTATAGGCGTGCACACCACCCCGCCATACTCGGCACATGTCGGGACACCATAGGCGTCCACACCACCCCGCCATACTCGGCACATGTCGGGACACTATAGGCGTGCGCACCACCCCGCCATACTCGGCACATGTCTGGACACTATAGGCGTGCACACCACCCCGTCATACTCGGCACATGTCGGGACACTATAGGCGTGCACACCACCCCGCCATACTCGGCACATGTCGGGACACTATAGGCGTGCGCACTACCCCGCCATACTCGGCACATGTCGGGACACTATAGGCGTGCACACCACCCCGCCATACTCGGCACATGTCGGGACACTATAGGCGTGCGCACTACCCCGCCATACTCGGCACATGTCGGGACACTATAGGCGTGCGCACCACCCCGCCATACTCGGCACATGTCGGGACACTATAGGCGTGCACACCACCCCGCCATACTCGGCACATGTCGGGACACTATAGGCGTGCACACCACCCCGCCATACTCGGCACATGTCGGGACACCATAGGCGTGCACACCACCCCGCCATACTCGGCACATGTCGGGACACCATAGGCGTGCACACCACCCCGCCATACTCGGCACATGTCGGGACACCATAAGCGTGCACACCACCCCGCCATACTCGGCACATGTCGGGACACTATAGGCGTGCGCACCACCCCGCCATACTCGGCACATGTCGGGACACTATAGGCGTGCACACCACCCCGCCATACTCGGCACATGTCGGGACACTATAGGCGTGCACACCACCCCGCCATACTCGGCACATGTCGGGACACTATAGGCGTGCGCACCACCCCGCCATACTCGGCACATGTCGGGACACTATAGGCGTGCACACCACCCCGCCATACTCGGCACATGTCTGGACACTATAGGCGTGCACACCACCCCGCCATACTCGGCACATGTCTGGACACTATAGGCGTGCACACCACCCCGCCATACTCGGCACATGTCGGGACACTATAGGCGTGCGCACCACCCCGCCATACTCGGCACATGTCGGGACACTATAGGCGTGCGCACCACCCCGCCATACTCGGCACATGTCGGGACACTATAGGCGTGCACACCACCCCGCCATACTCGGCACATGTCGGGACACTATAGGCGTGCGCACCACCCCGCCATACTCGGCACATGTCGGGACACTATAGGCGTGCGCACCACCCCGCCATACTCGGCACATGTCGGGACACTATAGGCGTGCACACCACCCCGCCATACTCGGCACATGTCGGGACACTATAGGCGTGCACACCACCCCGCCATACTCGGCACATGTCTGGACACTATAGGCGTGCGCACCACCCCGCCATACTCGGCACATGTCGGGACACCATAGGCGTGCGCACCACCCCGCCATACTCGGCATATGTCTGGACACTATAGGCGTGCACACCACCCCGCCATACTCGGCACATGTCGGGACACTATAGGCGTGCACACCACCCCGCCATACTCGGCACATGTCGGGACACTATAGGCGTGCGCACCACCCCGCCATACTCGGCACATGTCGGGACACTATAGGCGTGCACACCACCCCGCCATACTCGGCACATGTCGGGACACCATAGGCGTGCACACCACCCCGCCATACTCGGCACATGTCGGGACACTATAGGCGTGCACACCACCCCGCCATACTCGGCACATGTCTGGACACTATAGGCGTGCGCACCACCCCGCCATACTCGGCATATGTCTGGACACCATAGGAGTGCACACCACCCCGCCATACTCGGCACATGTCGGGACACTATAGGCGTGCGCACCACCCCGCCATACTCGGCACATGTCGGGACACTATAGGCGTGCACACCACCCCGCCATACTCGGCACATGTCGGGACACCATAGGCGTGCACACCACCCCGCCATACTCGGCACATGTCGGGACACTATAGGCGTGCACACCACCCCGCCATACTCGGCACATGTCTGGACACTATAGGCGTGCGCACCACCCCGCCATACTCGGCATATGTCTGGACACCATAGGAGTGCACACCACCCCGCCATACTCGGCACATGTCTGGACACCATAGGCGTGCACACCACCCCGCCATACTCGGCACATGTCTGGACACTATAGGCGTGCACACCACCCCGTCATACTCGGCACATGTCGGGACACTATAGGCGTGCACACCACCCCGCCATACTCGGCACATGTCTGGACACTATAGGCGTGCGCACCACCCCGCCATACTCGGCACATGTCGGGACACTATAGGCGTACACACCACCCCGTCATACTCGGCACATGTCGGGACACTATAGGCGTGCACACCACCCCGCCATACTCGGCACATGTCGGGACACTATAGGCGTGCACACCACCCCGCCATACTCGGCACATGTCGGGACACCATAGGCATGCACACCACCCCGCCATACTCGGCACATGTCGGGACACTATAGGCGTGCACACCACCCCGTCATACTCGGCACATGTCGGGACACTATAGGCGTGCACACCACCCCGCCATACTCGGCACATGTCGGGACACCATAGGCGTGCGCACCACCCCGCCATACTCGGCACATGTCGGGACACTATAGGCGTGCACACCACCCCGCCATACTCGGCACATGTCGGGACACCATAGGCGTGCGCACCACCCCGCCATACTCGGCACATGTCGGGACACTATAGGCGTGCACACCACCCCGCCATACTCGGCACATGTCGGGACACTATAGGCGTGCACACCACCCCGCCATACTCGGCACATGTCGGGACACTATAGGCGTGCACACCACCCCGCCATACTCGGCACATGTCGGGACACTATAGGCGTGCACACCACCCCGTCATACTCGGCACATGTCGGGACACTATAGGCGTGCACACCACCCCGTCATACTCGGCACATGTCGGGACACTATAGGCGTGCACACCACCCCGCCATACTCGGCACATGTCGGGACACCATAGGCGTGCGCACCACCCCGCCATACTCGGCACATGTCGGGACACTATAGGCGTGCACACCACCCCGCCATACTCGGCACATGTCGGGACACCATAGGCGTGCGCACCACCCCGCCATACTCGGCACATGTCGGGACACTATAGGCGTGCACACCACCCCGCCATACTCGGCACATGTCGGGACACTATAGGCGTGCGCACCACCCCGCCATACTCGGCACATGTCGGGACACTATAGGCGTGCACACCACCCCGTCATACTCGGCACATGTCGGGACACTATAGGCGTGCACACCACCCCGTCATACTCGGCACATGTCGGGACACTATAGGCGTGCACACCACCCCGCCATACTCGGCACATGTCGGGACACCATAGGCGTGCGCACCACCCCGCCATACTCGGCACATGTCGGGACACTATAGGCGTGCACACCACCCCGTCATACTCGGCACATGTCAGGACACTATAGGCGTGCACACCACCCCGTCATACTCGGCACATGTCGGGACACTATAGGCGTGCACACCACCCCGCCATACTCGGCACATGTCGGGACACCATAGGCGTGCACACCACCCCGCCATACTCGGCACATGTCGGGACACCATAGGCGTGCACACCACCCCGTCATACTCGGCACATGTCGGGACACTATAGGCGTGCACACCACCCCGCCATACTCGGCACATGTCGGGACACCATAGGCGTGCACACCACCCCGCCATACTCGGCACATGTCGGGACACCATAGGCGTGCACACCACCCCGTCATACTCGGCACATGTCGGGACACTATAGGCGTGCGCACCACCCCGCCATACTCGGCACATGTCGGGACACCATAGGCGTGCACACCACCCCGCCATACTCGGCACATGTCGGGACACTATAGGCGTGCGCACCACCCCGCCATACTCGGCACATGTCGGGACACTATAGGCGTGCACACCACCCCGCCATACTCGGCACATGTCGGGACACTATAGGCGTGCGCACTACCCCGCCATACTCGGCACATGTCGGGACACCATAGGCGTGCGCACCACCCCGCCATACTCGGCACATGTCGGGACACTATAGGCGTGCACACCACCCCGCCATACTCGGCACATGTCGGGACACCATAGGCGTGCGCACCACCCCGCCATACTCGGCACATGTCGGGACACTATAGGCGTGCGCACCACCCCGCCATACTCGGCACATGTCGGGACACTATAGGCGTGCGCACCACCCCGCCATACTCGGCACATGTCGGGACACTATAGGCGTGCGCACCACCCCGCCATACTCGGCACATGTCAGGACACCATAGGCGTGCGCACCACCCCGCCATTCTCGGCACATGTCGGGACACTATAGGCGTGCGCACCACCCCGCCATACTCGGCACATGTCGGGACACCATAGGCGTGCGCACCACCCCTGCCATACTCGGCACATGTCGGGACACTATAGGCGTGCACACCACCCCGCCATACTCGGCACATGTCGGGACACCATAGGCGTGCGCACCACCCCGCCATACTCGGCACATGTCGGGACACCATAGGCGTGCGCACCACCCCGCCATACTCGGCACATGTCGGGACACTATAGGCGTGCACACCACCCCGTCATACTCGGCACATGTCGGGACACTATAGGCGTGCGCACCACCCCGCCATACTCGGCACATGTCGGGACACTAAAGGCGTGCGCACCACCCCGCCATACTCGGCACATGTCGGGACACCATAGGCGTGCGCACCACCCCGCCATACTCGGCACATGTCGGGACACTATAGGCGTGCACACCACCCCGCCATACTCGGCACATGTCGGGACACTATAGGCGTGCACACCACCCCGCCATACTCGGCACATGTCGGGACACCATAGGCGTGCGCACCACCCCGCCATACTCGGCACATGTCGGGACACCATAGGCGTGCGCACCACCCCGCCATACTCGGCACATGTCGGGACACTATAGGCGTGCACACCACCCCGCCATACTCGGCACATGTCGGGACACCATAGGCGTGCGCACCACCCCGCCATACTCGGCACATGTCGGGACACCATAGGCGTGCGCACCACCCCGCCATACTCGGCACATGTCGGGACACTATAGGCGTGCACACCACCCCGTCATACTCGGCACATGTCGGGACACTATAGGCGTGCGCACCACCCCGCCATACTCGGCACATGTCGGGACACTAAAGGCGTGCGCACCACCCCGCCATACTCGGCACATGTCGGGACACCATAGGCGTGCGCACCACCCCGCCATACTCGGCACATGTCGGGACACTATAGGCGTGCACACCACCCCGCCATACTCGGCACATGTCGGGACACTAAAGGCGTGCACACCACCCCGCCATACTCGGCACATGTCGGGACACCATAGGCGTGCGCACCACCCCGCCATACTCGGCACATGTCGGGACACTATAGGCGTGCGCACCACCCCGCCATACTCGGCACATGTCGGGACACTATAGGCGTGCACACCACCCCGCCATACTCGGCACATGTCGGGACACCATAGGCGTGCGCACCACCCCGCCATACTCGGCACATGTCGGGACACTATAGGCGTGCGCACCACCCCGCCATACTCGGCACATGTCGGGACACTATAGGCGTGCACACCACCCCGCCATACTCGGCACATGTCGGGACACTATAGGCGTGCACACGACCCCGCCATACTCGGCACATGTCGGGACACTATAGGCGTGCGCACCACCCCGCCATACTCGGCACATGTCGGGACACTATAGGCGTGCACACCACCCCGCCATACTCGGCACATGTCGGGACACTATAGGCGTGCACACCACCCCGCCATACTCGGCACATGTCGGGACACTATAGGCGTGCACACCACCCCGCCATACTCGGCACATGTCGGGACACTATAGGCGTGCGCACCACCCCGCCATACTCGGCACATGTCGGGACACTATAGGCGTGCGCACCACCCCGCCATACTCGGCACATGTCGGGACACCATAGGCGTGCACACCACCCCGCCATACTCGGCACATGTCGGGACACTATAGGCGTGCGCACCACCCCGCCATACTCGGCACATGTCTGGACACTATAGGCGTGCGCACCACCCCGCCATACTCGGCACATGTCGGGACACTATAGGCGTGCACACCACCCCGCCATACTCGGCACATGTCGGGACACTATAGGCGTGCGCACCACCCCGCCATACTCGGCACATGTCGGGACACCATAGGCGTGCACACCACCCCGCCATACTCGGCACATGTCAGGACACCATAGGCGTGCGCACCACCCCGCCATACTCGGCACATGTCGGGACACTATAGGCGTGCACACCACCCCGCCATACTCGGCACATGTCGGGACACCATAGGCGTGCGCACCACCCCGTCATACTCGGCACATGTCGGGACACCATAGGCGTGCGCACCACCCCGCCATACTCGGCACATGTCGGGACACTATAGGCGTGCACACCACCCCGCCATACTCGGCACATGTCGGGACACTATAGGCGTGCACACCACCCCGCCATACTCGGCACATGTCGGGACACTATAGGCGTGCGCACCACCCCGCCATACTCGGCACATGTCGGGACACTATAGGCGTGCACACCACCCCGCCATACTCGGCACATGTCGTGACACTATAGGCGTGCGCACCACCCCGCCATACTCGGCACATGTCGGGACACTATAGGCGTGCGCACCACCCCGCCATACTCGGCACATGTCTGGACACCATAGGCGTGCGCACCACCCCGCCATACTCGGCACATGTCGGGACACCATAGGCGTGCACACCACCCCGCCATACTCGGCACATGTCGGGACACTATAGGCGTGCACACCACCCCGCCATACTCGGCACATGTCGGGACACCATAGGCGTGCACACCACCCCGTCATACTCGGCACATGTCAGGACACCATAGGCGTGCGCACCACCCCGCCATACTCGGCACATGTCGGGACACTATAGGCGTGCACACCACCCCGCCATACTCGGCACATGTCGGGACACCATAGGCGTGCACACCACCCCGCCATACTCGGCACATGTCGGGACACCATAGGCGTGCACACCACCCCGCCATACTCGGCACATGTCGGGACACCATAGGCGTGCACACCACCCCGCCATACTCGGCACATGTCGGGACACAATAGGCGTGCACACCACCCCGCCATACTCGGCACATGTCGGGACACTATAGGCGTGCACACCACCCCGCCATACTCGGCACATGTCGGGACACTATAGGCGTGCACACCACCCCGCCATACTCGGCACATGTCGGGACACTATAGGCGTGCACACCACCCCGTCATACTCGGCACATGTCGGGACACTATAGGCGTGCACACCACCCCGCCATACTCGGCACATGTCGGGACACTATAGGCGTGCACACCACCCCGCCATACTCGGCACATGTCGGGACACTATAGGCGTGCACACCACCCCGCCATACTCGGCACATGTCGGGACACTATAGGCGTGCACACCACCCCGCCATACTCGGCACATGTCGGGACACCATAGGCGTGCACACCACCCCGCCATACTCGGCACATGTCGGGACACCATAGGCGTGCACACCACCCCGCCATACTCGGCACATGTCGGGACACTATAGGCGTGCACACCACCCCGTCATACTCGGCACATGTCGGGACACCATAGGCGTGCACACCACCCCGCCATACTCGGCACATGTCGGGACACTATAGGCGTGCACACCACCCCGCCATACTCGGCACATGTCGGGACACTATAGGCGTGCACACCACCCCGTCATACTCGGCACATGTCGGGACACTATAGGCGTGCACACCACCCCGCCATACTCGGCACATGTCGGGACACTATAGGCGTGCACACCACCCCGCCATACTCGGCACATGTCGGGACACTATAGGCGTGCACACCACCCCGCCATACTCGGCACATGTCGGGACACTATAGGCGTGCACACCACCCCGCCATACTCGGCACATGTCGGGACACTATAGGCGTGCACACCACCCCGCCATACTCGGCACATGTCGGGACACCATAGGCGTGCACACCACCCCGCCATACTCGGCACATGTCGGGACACCATAGGCGTGCACACCACCCCGCCATACTCGGCACATGTCGGGACACCATAGGCGTGCGCACCACCCCGCCATACTCGGCACATGTCGGGACACTATAGGCGTGCACACCACCCCGTCATACTCGGCACATGTCGGGACACCATAGGCGTGCGCACCACCCCGCCATACTCGGCACATGTCTGGACACCATAGGCGTGCACACCACCCCGCCATACTCGGCACATGTCGGGACACCATAGGCGTGCACACCACCCCGCCATACTCGGCACATGTCGGGACACTATAGGCGTGCACACCACCCCGTCATACTCGGCACATGTCGGGACACTATAGGCGTGCACACCACCCCGCCATACTCGGCACATGTCGGGACACTATAGGCGTGCGCACCACCCCGCCATACTCGGCACATGTCGGGACACTATAGGCGTGCGCACCACCCCGCCATACTCGGCACATGTCGGGACACTATAGGCGTGCACACCACCCCGTCATACTCGGCACATGTCGGGACACTATAGGCGTGCACACCACCCCGTCATACTCGGCACATGTCGGGACACTATAGGCGTGCACACCACCCCGTCATACTCGGCACATGTCGGGACACTATAGGCGTGCACACCACCCCGCCATACTCGGCACATGTCGGGACACTATAGGCGTGCACACCACCCCGTCATACTCGGCACATGTCGGGACACTATAGGCGTGCACACCACCCCGTCATACTCGGCACATGTCGGGACACTATAGGCGTGCGCACCACCCCGCCATACTCGGCACATGTCGGGACACTATAGGCGTGCACACCACCCCGCCATACTCGGCACATGTCGGGACACTATAGGCGTGCACACCACCCCGCCATACTCGGCACATGTCTGGACACTATAGGCGTGCGCACCACCCCGCCATACTCGGCACATGTCGGGACACTATAGGCGTGCACACCACCCCGCCATACTCGGCACATGTCGGGACACTATAGGCGTGCGCACCACCCCGCCATACTCGGCACATGTCGGGACACTATAGGCGTGCGCACCACCCCGCCATACTCGGCACATGTCGGGACACTATAGGCGTGCGCACCACCCCGCCATACTCGGCACATGTCGGGACACTATAGGCGTGCGCACCACCCCGCCATACTCGGCACATTTCGGGACACCATAGGCGTGCGCACCACCCCGCCATACTCGGCACATGTCGGGACACTATAGGCGTGCGCACCACCCCGCCATACTCGGCACATGTCGGGACACCATAGGCGTGCACACCACCCCGCCATACTCGGCACATGTCGGGACACCATAGGCGTGCACACCACCCCGCCATACTCGGCACATGTCGGGACACTATAGGCGTGCACACCACCCCGCCATACTCGGCACATGTTGGGACACTATAGGCGTGCGCACTACCCCGCCATACTCGGCACATGTCGGGACACTATAGGCGTGCACACCACCCCGCCATACTCGGCACATGTTGGGACACTATAGGCGTGCGCACTACCCCGCCATACTCGGCACATGTCGGGACACTATAGGCGTGCACACCACCCCGCCATACTCGGCACATGTTGGGACACTATAGGCGTGCGCACTACCCCGCCATACTCGGCACATGTCGGGACACTATAGGCGTGCGCACCACCCCGCCATACTCGGCACATGTCGGGACACTATAGGCGTGCGCACCACCCCGCCATACTCGGCACATGTCGGGACACTATAGGCGTGCACACCACCCCGCCATACTCGGCACATGTCGGGACACTATAGGCGTGCGCACCACCCCGCCATACTCGGCACATGTCGGGACACTATAGGCGTGCGCACCACCCCGCCATACTCGGCACATGTCGGGACACTATAGGCGTGCGCACCACCCCGCCATACTCGGCACATGTTGGGACACTATAGGCGTGCACACCACCCCGTCATACTCGGCACATGTCGGGACACCATAGGCGTGCGCACCACCCCGCCATACTCGGCACATGTTGGGACACTATAGGCGTGCGCACTACCCCGCCATACTCGGCACATGTCGGGACACTATAGGCGTGCGCACCACCCCGCTATACTCGGCACATGTCGGGACACTATAGGCGTGCACACCACCCCGTCATACTCGGCACATGTCGGGACACCTTAGGCGTGCGCACCACCCCGCCATACTCGGCACATGTCGGGACACCATAGGCGTGCGCACCACCAAGCAGCTCCAAACCATATTGGCCTCCAACGACGGCGCAAAAAATACTTACGTAGCCTAACCCCACTGTATCGACAATTAAACACTATTTTTAGTTAGTTATAGTTAGTTTAAATTATTAACTTTAGTGATCCTCAAATTCGGTACGTGATGCTTATTTAGATTGTAGGTTATTCATTTCGAGGACAAATTAATCGGAGGTAACTTGTTTTTGGAAGCTACGCATCTACCCTTCTTGATGGTCGGAGAAACTGTCAACGTGATTGAAGTTTAAAACCTCGTACAAAGAGAGCAATAAACCAGCCGCGATTAAACCCAAAATTTGCCACTGTGTAAGTTGATATGGAAAATTCTGTAGTCAAATTGATTTTACTTTGAGGATTTTTTTAAATAGAGATTCGTCCATTTATTTTATAGAAAATAAGTTACATGTCTTCAAAAGTAGGATTGAATATTATATACAACTGTTTATGTATGATTGTTGCCCAGCCTAGTTCTGGTATTATAAATGTATCAAGACTAACTACCTTACACATGGTTTCGTCACAGGCGACGGGCACGTATCCAATCAGTGATCGGATTTTGCGCGGGTGTGTCTCGGGCGGTTCGCTGGTTGGCTACGAGTGCCTCACCTGTGACAAAAGCATCTGTAAGGTAGTCTTGGGCTAAGTATATAGAACGGATTATTATGCCTAGCACGTTACTTTTAAAGTTATGTAAGAGCTTCTTTACCCTACTCGTTCCTCCATGGAAACTAGTCTTAGTGGTTAGGGGATGGCATTGTCTGGAAGGTAGTGGGTATTTGAATGATGGGTATTATGTCTAGCACGTAACTTGTGAAGTTGATAAGAGCAATTCTTTAATCTACTCGTTCCTTCATGGAAACTAGTCTTAGTGGTTAGGGGATGGCATTGTCTGGAAGGTAGTGGGTATTTGAATGATGGGTATTATGTCTAGCACGTAAAATGTGAAGTTATATAAGAGCTTCTTTACCCTACTCGTTCCTTCATGGAAACTAGTGCCTTAGTGGTTAGGGGATGGCATTGTCTGGAAGGTAGTGGGTATTTGAATGATGGGTATTATGTCTAGCACGTAACAATTGTGAAGTTGATAAGAGCAATTCTTTAATCTACTCGTTCCTCCATGGAAACTAGTCTTAGTGGTTAGGGGATGGCATTGTCTGGAAGGTAGTGGGTATTTGAATGATGGGTATTATGTCTAGCACGTAACTTGTGAAGTTGATAAGAGCAATTCTTTAATCTACTCGTTCCTCCATGGAAACTAGTGCCTTAGTGGTTAGGGGATGTCATTGTCTGGAAGGTAGTGGGTATTTGAATGATGGGTATTATGTCTAGCACATAACTTGTGAAGTTGATAAGAGAAATTCTTTAATCTACTCGTTCCTCCACGGAAACTAGTGCCTTAGTGGTTAGGGGATGGCATTTTCTAGAAGGTAATGGGTATTTGAATGATGGGTATTATGTCTAGCACGTAACTTGTGAAGTTGATAAGAGAAATTCTTTAATCTACTCGTTCCTCCATGGAAACTAGTGCCTTAGTGGTTAGGGGATGGCATTTTCTAGAAGGTAATGGGTATTTGAATGATGGGTATTATGTCTAGCACGTAACTTGTGAAGTTGATAAGAGAAATTCTTTACCCTACTCGTTCCTTCATGGAAACTAGTCTTAGTGGTTAGGGGATGGCATTGTCTGGAAGGTAGTGGGTATTTGAATGATGGGTATTATGTCTAGCACGTAACTTGTGAAGTTGATAAGAGCAATTCTTTAATCTACTCGTTCCTCCATGGAAACTAGTCTTAGTGGTTAGGGGATGGCATTGTCTGGAAGATAGTGGGTATTTGAATGATGGGTATTATGTCTAGCACGTAACTTGTGAAGTTGATAAGAGCAATTCTTTAATCTACTCGTTCCTCCATGGAAACTAGTCTTAGTGGTTAGGGGATGGCATTGTCTGGAAGATAGTGGGTATTTGAATGATGGGTATTATGTCTAGCACGTAACTTGTGAAGTTGATAAGAGCAATTCTTTAATCTTCTCGTTCCTCCATGGAAACTAGTGCCTTAGTGGTTAGGGGATGGCATTGTCTGGAAGATAGTGGGTATTTGAATGATGGGTATTATGTCTAGCACGTAAAATGTGAATTTATATAAGAGCTTCTTTACCCTACTCGTTCCTTCATGGAAACTAGTCTTAGTGGTTGGGAGATGGCATTGTCTGGAAGGTAATGGGTATTTGAATATCGTATTACGTCTAGCGTGTATAGAATGCGAAGTTGTATGAGAACTGCCTTGTACTACGTACTACTTGTTTTAGGCAACCACATTAAATCCCCAGTGAGTGAGTCGGGGCCGCAACAAAAAGTCACTTGAACCACGTCCGCATTGCTCCTTAGTTTCCCATGGGCCATCAACCGAGTGAAATGTGTTGATGTTCTAGATATAATCAGTGGCTCCTGGGGCGGGCAACGTCCGACGTGATGGACAAAAGCACCGCCCGCGCACTCTGGTCCAGTCTCGAACCCACTGACAGCCGGCCATTCCGATCGCTGCCTCCCCTGCATGCATTACGTCTAACTTACTAATCCCTAGTTGAGATTGGGAGATTATATTTCATGGGAATATTTGTTGTTTTAATTATTCCTGGTCGAAACTGACGAGAAAAGTGCATCATTTTGTGAAAATACGAATACGGTTTCTTTCATTTTATAAGTATGATCTATAACAGTATCTTTAAAAAGTAAGAAGTTGTTAAGGTAGTAATATTTGGTTAGAATGTAAGCGCCAGGCCAATAGCGCGCTGTAAAAAAATCAGAATTCTTATTAAAAATGTGACTTTGTGTTTAAAAACTTCTAATTATGCAGATAACTTCGCACTCAATGGAATATTGTTTGGTAATTGTTATTGCGCATTAAGGAGCATAGCGAGCGCTCCATTCTCGTTCTGTTTTGGACCATAAACTAGCTTCCAGGTGGATAGAAATCCATTTGTTTTTAGTCCGAATCTGGCTTGATGTTACTTATAAATACTTAGTTACTTATACATTGATAAAATGAAATATTAACGTTGGAATGTGTGCACAATCGATGGCACGTTTACGTCCTGGGATAAATGCAAAGCCTACGGAGTAAACTTGGAATTTTCACAGCACTGGAAAAAAATGCGATTCGAATTTCTTTTCGCGCCAGATCGTAAAACAGGATCGGCAACCTAAAGACACGCGTGACATATTTCGGCACGAGAGGTAATTTTCCCGGCCACTCGATGCGATGACAAGGATATATTTCTAATTCTTCTCATTGGTTTAGCTGGGCGATGAGTGGCGATTGATAGGCCAGCATGAGGCCACGATAAAACAAGTGTCCTGGTATTTCAAACCACATCCAACGCGAGTTGTGTAGTTAAAAGCATCAACAATTTATTATAATTTTAAAATTTGGTGGTTTTCGAATAACTTTTCAATCAAAATTCTGTTGATATTATCATATAATGTACTGCATTCTCTATTGACCGTTTCCACCCAGTACTGGATTCCATCTCGTTTCTCCTACAATTTGCACTTTTTCTACAAAATCCTCTCTCCCGTTTAGTTCCGGAGAAGAAGAGATTCGGGGTAACTCAGCAAGTCGTACGTTGAATAAAGTGACTCACTTGACATTGTTGTCGAGTACAGTGGTAAGTTATAAATACGCAAAACACAGAGACTGTGATTTTTTTCAAATTAGCAGCTAAGCGATCGTCTCCGTTAGATTTTTATGCCATTCGTTCTGTTTCTTTTTGTATTTTTTCTCTCGTGATAGTGGTCGAATGAAAAGTCTAATCAAGTTGAAATTTTAACCATCCAAAAGCTTCGATGTGGATTGAAGGTGTATAGTTTTGTGGCAAACTCATTCGAAAAGTTGAAAAGTTACACCATAGTTACTGAAAACTTTTGTCTGAAACAAAATGGCGGCAAAATGTAAGGTAGCCCTATTTTTATAAAGATTTTTCCGGTCACAAATATGTTAATTGTATGGCGATCTGGTACGTAATAGAGGCAGAAATTACATTTCTATTGCTGTCAATAAGTGTTAGTAACGGTGGCGGACCGCGTAGAAAACACTATACGAAATGACAAAGAATAGACCACTTATTTGATGAAGTTCCTTACAGCCAAGATTTGCAGGATGATCTCATGATTGATGAGCGAATTAAGTTTCATGTACTGGTAAATACTTTTAAGATGTTGAAAGGTATGTATTTAGATGTTGTGCCAAACATGTTTAATTTTGTTGAACGTAGCCTACTCGTGATTCAATATTAACGTTTACTTTACAGGTTCCTAAAATGAATTCCGAGTCGTTCCGCAGGTCATTCTTGTACCGAGGTGTACATTTCTGGAATTCACTTCCGCATGATCTTTGAAGTCAGTTTGAGAGATTGCGGCTCTTAGAATTTAGGATCAGGTTTAGGATATCATTTTTAGGATATCCGATGTATGGTTTGGTCTGTTATAACTGCCCGGCCGTAATATAATTTGTAGTCTTTACTACCTAAAACTTTTTCAGGCTTGTATTTGTAATACGCAGTGATGGTTGTGTTTATAAATTTATACTTTATGGCTAATTTTTTATGTATAATGTTGTAACTTGATTAGGCTATGCTTATGAAGATAATACGTTTGACAAAGCATTTTGCACCCAGATACGATATGTTAATTGTTTCACCATTCATATAACATTTCCTACACTTATCATCCACTGTGACGTCTTTCATTATGTATTTTTTTGTAATTGTTAGTCTTGATTACTTTATCTTGAACAGCGATCATAAATCCCTCTGTTTCGCTGAAAATGTCCCCGGACGTTAACCATTTGTTCGATGCTACCCTATCCACGTTATCCTTAATAAGTTCTTTATAATGTCTGCTATGCAAAGTCTTTTCTGATAACCTTTCCTCCTTTGTTGTGTCAGAATTTATTTTTTGATGCAAGATTTTATCAAATACTGTAATAGCCGCTATGTTATTATTATTATTATTATTATTATTATTATTATTATTATTATTATTATTATTATTATTATTATTATTATTATTATTATTATTATGATTATTATTATTATTATTATTATAATTATTATTATTATTATTTTTATTATTATTATTATTATTATTATTATTATTATTATTATTATTATTATTATTATTATTATTATTATTATGATTATTATTATTATTATTATTATTATTCTATTATACAGCGGTATCAACTTTCTGGTGTGCTCCCAATCTCGTTTTTACTTACTTTTAGATTGTTGCTTGCTTATTATTTCAGTGATAAATATAAAGTTTTAAATGATATCAGTAGTGTGAATCTCCGTCATAGAAATAGATATTTAGTGCCCTCCTATATAAACGGGAACATATCTATTGAGCGAAAATTTAAGTACGCGAATCGTCTATTGCGCGAAAGCTCTAGTGCGCGAAAACTCTAGTCCGCGAATAGTCTAATGCGCGAATGCTCTAATCCGCGAAAACTCTAGACCGCGAAAACTCTAGTCCGCGAAAACTCTAGTCCGCGAAAAATATATTGAGCGAATAGTTAAATGCGCGAATCTTCTAGTCCGCGAATACTTTAGTGCGCGAATGATCTAATGCGCGAAAACTCTAGTCAGCGAAAACTCTAGTCCGCGAATAGTCTACTGCGCGAAAAATATACCGAGCGAAGAATTAAAATAGCGAATAGTCTATTGAGCGAATGTTCTAATACGCGAATAGCCTAATAAGCGAAAACTCTAGTCCGCGAAACCTCTAGTCCGCGAAAGCTCTAGTCCGCAAAACCGGTCCCAACCACTACGTTCCAAAAACATCGCCTGACTAGTGCAGGCCACCCTGGATGGTAGGCGATACGCTACACACCGGAGCATTGCTAGTTGTGTGGATGCAGGCGTCTTCTTCAGTTAGGGTGTATATGGGGATGACAATGTTCGCTTCAGCCTCATCGTGACGACCATGATTATGTTTTACTTACTCAATAAAATATATGAGATAGCAATGTGTAAATATTAAATTCATTATATATGCTCACGTTATGTGAAGACAATGGACTTATGAAATATGTTGTTGCATTTTATTTTGTTCAAGTGATATTTGGGCTTTACGCTCATATTTTAGCCACGAGGGTAATCGAGACGGTGCTTGGGTAATTACAAATATGAAAAAACGCCACATGGCATCCATACCCAAGCCAGGATTCGAACTTGGAAAGCAACAACCGCGGTTTAATAGAATCACGCGTCACGCCAAACGCTGGCTTGTTATTTAAACCATAACCCCTGATTGTAGGCTGAAATGTGAATAATAAACTTACAATAACGTGCTCGAAAGTGAATATAATCCATAATAGAACTCCAGTTCGTCCAACGTATAGACAACTAGATAAAATAACTTTAAATTATTGTGCCAAGAAGAAGTGGTTGTTATTTGCGTTCTGACATAAAACCTACCCATACCCATATGGATATATACGTACACTCCCGTTGCATGCACTGTCTTACCTTTACGTTCATTACACACAACGAAATAGTGTGACATGCGTCGTTTTCGTTACAATATTCTCTTGAGAATTACTTGAGAATTGAGAATCAGAACAAAATTGTAGTATTTTGATATTACTATTAACAAGCAGAAGGTGACTGTTACTATCCACGATTTACTTTACGTATGGTGTACATGCAAATTATGACATGTTTGTTTATAGCCAACTTCAGTTTTATGGATAATCTACGGATATAGCAATTCTAATATAAGTATGCCCTGACTTGACATCGAACACAGATCTGCGGCATTGCACGCCATTGCTCTTCCCACTTGAGCTACCGGGACGACATAAACTAACTTCTATTAAATTGATTAATTTGTTGTTGTATTGTTGACACATCGAACAGTGGACTGCATATACCGCAAAAATGTTTTACGTTTTGTAATTATATTTTAAAGTAAAAATTAATATATTCTCTTTGTATATACTCTCGATTCGTAATATCCTCGAATACAATAATCATATAAGCAAGTTGTGTTTGTTAAATTTTATCTTATTGGTAATCTACTTTGAAGAAATGTCATGTGTTTCATCACTTGTAAAAAAGAAGTAGAACACTTCAGATTAATTGGATGATTGATATAATTTAATTAAATAAAAATACAAAATTTTTATTTTTATTTTTATTTAAGTAAATACATTTAATGTGTTCATATTTACGAAGTTGTCAACTAATTTAGTAGAAGATAAAAATTAAAAAAAGAGGAAAATTCCCTTTTAAATACGTATTAACATTTGTTTATTGATAATTCGCCAAGACTAATGCCGTGTATAGTGGGGAAGGGGCTTGGGGGCTTCAGCCGAGTCAATTCCCCCTTAGCCTCCCCTGAAATCCCGTCGTTTAATTGAATTATTACATTTTAATATAATTAAATAAACATATGATCACAACCATTTTTTATATACCAACCACTAACCATTTTTAATATATAATATTAATTTGTAAAGTACAAGACCAACCCTCATTTAAACCTTGGACAAATTTGGAAGGTGACGATATTTCGGGTCTTCTTACATTTTTTTTTTTTTTACCACCAGTGAAAATCGCGACGATGAGTGAGTGCTTAATTTATGAAGAAGCATTCATGTCATGGTTAACATGCGCTACACAGGATTCAAATCTGAATGCCAGAACCGCGGTTTACTACTCCAACGACAAGCCGTCAATGACCGCCTATCGTTGGCTTTGGTTCATTTTACATGCATATGATTTACCATGAAAAAGCATAGTAATATTATCTGAATATTTTAACTCCAAGTAATGTGCGCGTGGTAAATTAAAGGTTGCTCTTCTTGTGTTATTAAGTACATAATCGAAATAATCAAATCACTTACCGATACCTTACATATTCATAACAAAAATATGCTGTCTGCGCTGTGTATTATACCGAAATGGACGTAAGCGCAAATTTGTTATAACTAGAGTTTTTGTATGTGTCGTTTATCTTGATTTATTACCATTAATAATTCGTGAAGCAATAAGAACCTGGAATACACGAATATTACTTTTAATATTACTGAATAGAATAGACATTAAATAAATAAATAAAATAAAATGTGTAAACCAATTGGGTGTGATAACGTGAACATGCTGCTTGTGTGGAGACATCATTGTAAATAAATCACTGTATTGTTAACCTACATCAGTATAAGAATACTTATTACTACCTAGTAAAGTTACGGTGAAAACTAAAATACTGGGAGATTGAGATATCTATTTTCTCCACATCTAAATAATACTTGTGTCAATTGTGATTGAGTGACAACGTCATTTGACGTTATCAGGAGTGGACCACCTGACAGCACAAAATGTATAATACGTGATATATATACGCAAACAGGTAACATTAACAAGCAACCGCTCGCAATCGGTGATGATGACGGGGCGATGGTGAGGGGGGGGAAGGGGGGTGACCCTTGGCGGCACGGTAGGTTAAGCGCAAGAACGGCACATCAATATTCTTGGCAGGCGGTCTGAGTCGAACGTTTTCAGGTCCGACAATATACACAGTATACCTGACCGCAGATATCCTGCTGCGCCTTAATGCAAAGAAAACTCTAATGCGCGAAAGTTCTATTGCGCGAAAACTCTAGTCCGCGAAAACTCTAGTGCGCGAATAGCCTATTGCGCGAAATTTCTAGTAAGCGAAACCTTAGGTGCGCGAAGAGTCTAGTCCGCGAACACCTTAATGCGCGAAAAATCTGTTGCGCGAAAACCCTAGTCCGCCAAAACTCTAGTGCGCGAATAGCCTATTGCGCGAAATTTCCAGTAAGTGAAACCTTAGGTGCGCGAAAAGTCTAGTGCGCGAAATATCTAGTTAGCGAATCTTCTAATGCGCGAATACTCTAGTGAGCGAAAGTTCTATTGCGCGAATGATCGGGTGCGCGAATTTCGCTAACTAGAACTTTCGCGCACTTAAATTTTCGCTCAATAGCTATGTAGCCATTATTATTTTATTGAATGTATCACAATCATTCAATCTCGGTCAAAACCAGCGTTAACATGTTATACGGACGTAATGTCAAGTATTTCCATGTGTCTACCTTATTTAACTTCACTAATCACATGTTACTAGTTTTATTTAAACATTCATCAATCTCGGTCAAAGCCGGTGTTTACATGTTATACGGACAATACAGATGTAATGTCAAGTATTTCCATTAGGTACCTTGTTCAACTTCAGTCGTTACTGTCTTATTAGTACAATTGTTCATAGTATACACTGCATAATGATATGATCTTATTTGCGTTGTCTTCGTGTGTGTCTTCTTTGCGTCGTGTTACTGTGTGTACGGTCGTGGCCGATTTCTCGAAGCCATCCTAGTAATTCTACTCTATGGACAATGGAAAACCACGAAAACCATGTCAGGATGGATGTTGTCTCGAAGGATTCACTCTCATAAGTTTAAACTAGTTATAAATGTTCTTCGGTATGTTAATGTTCACGTCATGTTCTGTCAAAATTATTTTCTATTATTAAATGTTTAAATTATTATTATTATTATTATTATTATTATTATTATTATTATTATTATTATTATTGTTATTATTATTATTATTATTATTATTATTATTATTATTATTAATCTCGTACGCGGTGTTAGCCTGGGGAAATGCTTCTCATATGTATCTTAAACAAATTATTAGCTTACAGTGCAGGATGATTAAACACATACTCCCAAATCCCATAACTGACCATTGTTCCTCAAATCAAGACTTGCTTCCTGTAAATTTTTTGTACATCTATAAGTTAATTATCAAATTCTATTTCACTAACGAATTCAAAATTGAAATTGACCATAGCATTTGTACAAGAGCAAAAGCCTCCAAAGTGTACAGAGTTCCCAATTTTGTTAATAAATATGGTGAAAGATCATTGCATGTAAAAGTGCCTCAATGTTTTAATATGTTGCCAATTGAATTGAAAGATTCGGATAGAAGTAAAAATATCAGTAAAAGAGTTTCTTTTGTTACATTCGCTTTAATTTATTATATTTTCATTATTAGTATCGTCGGTGTTTTTGTCCTTGCCTTGTATAGGCCTTCGTTAATTGCAGTGTGTAGTAATATGTAGGTGTTAAAGACAGGGGCGGATTTAAGAAAAGGGGCCCGGTCGGCATTGACGATTGTACTAATTACGTGGAGATGAGGTAGCGCGGAATAGCAGGGGCCTGGGGCGAAGCCCCAGCCGCCAGAAACAATTTCGATAAGGGCGAACATATTTTTGGTACTGCAATAAGTTGGATGGTAAGTTGATAAGTAACCTTGTTCGTGGAAAACTTTCCCCCAAAAAATAATGAATTTTTACTGTCCCCATTTTTGCTTGAAGTACCTACTGATGTGACTAAATCGACGTCGGTGTTAGTAGTAGTTTGGTTTTCAAAATTAAGATTAAGTTTTTCTTTAGAATTAATGTTCGTGACGTCACTAGACGATTCGGACACGTTTTTTTTGCACTGTTGGGAGAGTAGAGCAGAACAGAGATTTTTTAAGATCAATCGACGTTTCATCGCGTTTATACTTACTTCACACCAACACGTGCTGTTTTAATCGCACTCGAACATACCTTTCTCTCTGCAAAAAATGCTAATTTTGTTTTTTTAGGGTCACTGCCCGCACTCGATCAAAGAGAACGTTCCCTATCTTTATATTTTTGACAGCCTGGTTTATGTTTGTATTTGTTGATCTCGCTCATTTCTAAACATAACTGAACTTGCTAGCAGTTGCACAATTTCAATACCACATGCTAGAATAAAATATATGTAAAATAACAATTCAAACTAACAAACAAAAAGAATAAAACGAAAACTGTCCCACACAATAACGCTCACACACTCGCACACACTGAAGACTGTGCGGGCACGGTTTTTCAGTTTTCTAAAATATGTACAACGTACCCTAGTTAAGCTTGGAAATTGAAACCAGA